>CM039503.1:24184133-24383752 GCA_022432975.1 Begonia masoniana | reverse complement strand
TTAAAAAAAATATCCCAATTCCTCAATTTAACGTACATTCTTATGGTGTAGGCCAAGATGGCCAAACAAATCACGAAGACTTACCTCGCGTCCGTTGCAATTTAAGCTCCGTCCACGAGCGTTGTTCACCTATGGCAATGCGCAACATTCGTCATTTAAATCAATTCTAAACTACCGAGTTTAGAAAATTACAAACTCCTAGCTAAGGAAAATCTCCTAAACTCTAAAACACCGCATTGAGGCAATTTATCGAGCAACTCGTGCTCGTGAATTTCTAAACCTCCATTAATGGAGTTTTTAAATTCTCCAACCACCAAACTTCTCAACCACCTCTATTAAACCATCAAACTTTCACCAATAATCATAAATACAGCCATTTGAGGGGCATTTTTGCTAAACCTATCAATTTCGAACTATACTCCACGTTTTAGCAAAACTATAAACAAACCCTAACCGTATAACTCCACAAAAACCAAAATTTAACGTTCCTAAATCATAGCATATTACCTAGAGTCGAGGAAGGAGAAGGAAACGCGAAGAAAACCTAGTTGTCGGAGGAGTTCTCATCGCCGGAAGAGGAATTCACGAGGGAGGAGAAGAAATCGCCTGCGGGAGGGGGAGAAAATGCAGAAAAATCGTGTAAGTGTGAGGGAGGGAGGGATTTTTGTGTTTTATTTAAAATTTGGCTTGCAAAATTACTTAATCACCCCTCCACTTGATTTCTATTTGTTTCTCCACTTATCTCGTTATTTAATTAACGATCCGATTTCTCCAAATTTTCATATTTCACCATAAATTCCAATTTATTATGAAGGCTCCATTAAAACCTTCAATTCGCAAAACGGACTTAATTTGACGTATTTAAAAAAATGACGTTTATATTGGAATAATTCAAATCCCGTAAAGTTGGGTGTTACATTCCATCCACCTTATTTAAATTTTGTCCTCAAAATTTGATTACACAAATAGTTTAGGATACCTCAACATCATATCCTGCTGCCTCTCTCAAGTACCCTCCTCTACATCATGATTCCGCCACAGAACCTTTACTAGCGGGATCTCCTTATTGCGCAATATCTTGATAGAAGACTCTAGGATTTGTACCGACCTTTCCTCGTAGGTTAGCGTTGGTTGCACTTCAATCTCTCTTGTTTCAACGACGTGTGATGGATCCCGCACGCATTTTCTGAGCATTGACACGTGGAACACATCGTGAATACCTTCCATGGATGCCGGGAGCTGTAACCTGTACGCTATAATCCCGATCGTCTTCAAAATAGGAAAGGGCCCAACAAAACGAGGGTTTAACTTGCCTCACCTTTTGAATCGCATAACGCCCTTAAACGGAGAAATCTTTAAATACACTTTGTCACCTTCTTTGAATTGTAATTCTCTCCGTCTGGTGTTAGCATAGCTCTTTTGGCGGCTTTGTGCAATCTCTATACGTTGTCTGATAACAATGATCTTCTCCGCTGTTTACTGTAAAATGTCTGGGCCAACTATGCTAGCCTCGCCTACCTCATCCCAATATAGCAGAGACCTGCATTTTCTACCATATAACGCCTTATACGGAGCCATGTCAATAGTAGCCTGGAAGCTGTTGTTGTATGAAAGCTCAATCAAGGGAAAATATCGGCTCCACGAGCCCTGAAACTCTAGCACGCAAGCTCTAAGCATATCCTCGAGAATCTTATTTGTTCTTTCTGTCTGTCCATCAGTCTGAGGATGAAACTCCATGCTAAAATTCAACTGAGTTCCCATCGCCTTATGTAGACTCTTCCAAAACTTCGAAGTAAATCTGGCATCTCTATCAGAAACAATAGAGATGGGCACTCCGTGTAGTCTAACAATCTCCTGCACATACAGCTCAGCTAGCTGGTCCATAGAATAGGTCATCTTCACTAGCAGGAAGTGGGCTATCTTTGTTAAATGGTCCACTATCACCCAAATACGCCCCTTTGTCGTTCTCGGGAGTCCAACTATAAAATCTGTGGAGATTTGCTCCAATTTCCACTCCGGAATAGGCAGTGGCTGCAAGGTTTCGGCTGGCCTTTGGTGTTTTGCCTTAACGTGTTGACAAACTAGGCAGGTTTTCACATACCTGGCAATCTCTCTCTTCATGTTCGGCCACCAGAAATGTTGCCTCAAGTCTCTATACATTTTGGTGCTCCCCGGATACACTGAGTATGCCGAGGAGTGTTCCTCGGTTAAGATCTCTCTTTTCAGCTCATCATCACTTGGCACGTACCACCTGTGCCTAAATTTCAATACTCCTTCATCTGTCAGGTTGAAATCAGACGAACCTTCAGATGTCATGCTCATTCGATGCCTTTCACACACCAAATCCTTCTGTTGAGCTTCTCGTATCCTGTCCAAAATCGTCGGTCTAAGAGAAATGTTTGTGAGCATGCTAGACAACTCTGCCACAATCTCCACATCGAACTTCTCAATCTCAGACCTCAACGTCACCGACATCGATGCAAGCGAAGGCTGGCTCGCAATAGGCATTCTGCTCAAGGCATCAGCGACTTTGTTTGCCTTCCCTTGGTGGTATTTAATTTCAAAATCATAATCTTTAACGAACTCTAACCGCCGTCGCTATCGCATATTAAGTTCTTTTTGCGTAAACAAATACTTTAAGCACTTGTGATCTGAGAACACCTCACACTGCTGCCCGTACAGATAGTGTCTCCAGATTTTTAACGTAAAAATAACCGCTGCAAGCTCAAAATTGTGTGTCAGATAGTTTTTCTCATATGGCTTCAACTGTCTAGAAGCATAAGCAATGAGCCTGCCTTCCTGCATCAATACACATCCCAGTCCAACCCTTGAGGCGTCACAGTAAATACTGAACTTATCACCTCAACTGGTAGTGTTAGAACTAGAGCTGTAGTCTTTAGAACCGAACGCATACAATATAATATTACCTTTGGTCCTTTGGAATTAAGCAAATCTTGAAGTCTTTAGAACCTAAACATGTGCATTTGAGCCATTAAGAACATCACAATTTAAATAAGGAAACATCCAAGCATGAAATTGTATTTAAGAAATCCTAGAACTAAGTAACCAATTTAATAGTCCAAAACAACCCTTCGAATAGCTAAAAATCCAATCAACAATCTCGGATTCCTCAACAAATTTTAACTTGACTTCAAACCCCAATATCTCATCCAATTTATATCCGATTTGAACGATTCAACATGTTTCAGAAACTCATTATGTCTAGTTTCTAATGAAGTAATCCATTTAACAAGTCAAAGCAACTAACTCAGTTGAAATTCTAGAAAATAGAAACTGTCCTGTTTTGCCGATTTAAACCTAGTTTCCAATCAATGCTTCAAACATGCATTTCTATCCATTATCTATCCAATAGCTCAACAACGACCCACATATATTTAAAATTCTCAGAATAAAAACCCTAAAAAAATCCTTACCGTGAAAATTTTGAGTGCCCTTGGGCCTACACCATGGAACAGTAGGGATTTCTTGATTTTCTTCTTGTTTCTGTTTTGTTTTGTGTCAAGCATATGTGTGACATGCATCATTGTTTTCCAACTATGAAACACGAGTTTTGAACATGGTTCTGAACGGTGAGCATGAAACATTTGGGGATTGGGTAGTGATATTCTGGAAACTAGTCTCGGATGGAAACACTGTAACGCCCGGTTCCTTACGAGATTTTTGAAAGTAAATATAAAATGGCATTTTTTATAAATATGTCAAACTAAGTCCGTTTCGTGAACAGAAAGCGTTATTAGAATCCTTATAATTAATATGAATTTTGAGAGAATTATGGTAATTTAAGGAATTCAAACAGAGATATAATACTTAAGTTTTCGGTTTTGACCCTATGGAGATCTAATTCGTAGAAATAACAAAGTAAATCCGTTTAACGAACGGAAAGTTTTATTAGAACCCTTGGAATAAATAAGAATTGTTGGTGAAATAAGAAAATTTTGAAGAAACCGAATCGATAAACAAATAATAGGATAAACGAGAGATTAAACCGAAGGGCAAACTGGTAATTTTGCAAGCCAAATTTATTAAAAATCACAAACCCCTTTATTCTCCCTCATTTCCTCTCCTTCCCTCTACGAACGGCGATTTCCCCTCCCCCTCTCCGATCAACCTCCGATTCTTCACGTTTCCTTCTCCTCTCGCAACCCTAGGTAAGATTCTGTGACTTTCAGACCTTAACCCTCAATTTCTAGGTGGTTAAATAATTAGGGTTTTGTTAGGTTTTGTCGAAAATAACTGGGTTTTGTTAGGAAAAGTTAGATATTGCCTTATATACGATTATTGGACGTAGTTTGATAGTATAAATGCTTGGGTTGCGATTTTCGGGTATTTGGAGCTTGGAAAACCTCCATTAATGGAGGTTACAATTTGCGAGCACGAATTGCTCGATGAAATGCCTCAATGAGTTAATTTGGAATTTTAGGAGATTTCCTTAGTTAAGGTTTCTTTAGTTTGGACGTTTAATGGTTTAAACACGTTTTAAACTCGTTTTAACGATAAATGTTGTGAAATTGCCTTAAGTGAACAACGCTCGTGGACGGAGCTAGAATTTCAACGAACGTGAGGTAAGTTTTCGTGACTTACTTTGGCCGATTGACCTACACCGTACGTCGAAGTCGCGTCGAGGATCATTGGAGTTTTGTTTGCTTAAATGTTTTGGTTGGGTAGTTAGGATTAGTTCTTTTATAGGTTATGTTTTTATTGTCTCGATGGTATGTACGATGTATGTTTACTTTATGCATTTAATTGTTCATGCATCACGTCTTTTAAAATAGCATGAAAATGGATTTTTGCACGTGTTTAAGAAAATGAAATGAACAAACGAAATCAATCTACGTAATCTGTTATCTGGTCACGCGATGTGGGGCTCAGGCATGACTGTATACGGATGTAAGCGTGTACCCCCCCGTTAGGTGGAGAGGGTTGTCCAATCGCGGGACGTGTCCTTTCCATCTAATAGGCTTAGACCTCGGTGATATTCTGTCTGCGATGTAATGATAAGAAAAATGTTGCATGATTTCTGAACTTCATTTGCACAGCATGCATCTGCATTTACGAAACTTGTTGAGCCTTTAGCTCATAGTTGTCTGTATGGTGTAGGTGATTTTGAAACAGGTGAGGACGACGTTCCTCCACCCGATGTACAGGATGGTTGAAGAAGAATGGCTGTGGTGGTGTGCATGGGCAGTCGACGCGTATCTTAACACGTGAGGGTAACAGTTAGGTATTTTGAGGGTTTTTGGGCGTAATGGGCTGATGGTGGATTAGATAGGTTAATTATACCATTAGATACATTTTAGGTTGTTTGGATCTGGATAATGGATTGATTTTATAAAATGTTTTGTTAAAACTGTCGTTTAATGAACTGCTGGATTGTTGAATTTTGTAGGGTTTTGTTTGATTTTTAAATGGTTCCACGCAGTTCATTTTTTTTACGAAACCTTACTACGTTTTTAAATACGTTCTAGGGTATGTTTCGAGTCGTTTATTTGGTGGTTGAGGAAAAGAGAAATGAATGAAGTTATGAATGATTTTCTGTTGAATTGGTTTAGGGTTATGTTATGTGCAAAAAGGAGGAAAAAGGAAAATAAAGGAAAAAAAAGCTTATCTTAATCTATCGTGATTTGACCACAATCGATCGTGATCAGCAAAAAGGAGGAAAAAGGAAGAAAAAGCCTATCATGATGGATCGTGATTTTACCATGATCGATCGTGATCCGAGAAAAACTTTCTCCAAAGATTCTAGAGGCGGCCCGATCGATCGGGCACACTACCATGATCGATCGGGATCAGCAAAAGTCTCATTCCTAAGCGTCATCGTGATCACGATCAATCGTGATATAACCACGATCGATCGTGATTGCAGAAAAATGTTTAAACTGAATTTTTATAAAAAAAGCTGATCACGATCGATCGTGATATGACCACAATCGATCGTGATTGCGGGAAAATGTTTAAACTTAATTTTTACAAATTGTTTTATTAAGTTTCTATAAATGATTTTAAACGGTTTTCAATTCTCTGGACGATTTTAACGATTTAAATTCCGCTTAAACGTTATTAAGTTCACTTAGGTTATAAAAGAAGAAAATATTTTTTTTATACGAAAAAAATTAGGAACGGGTAAGGGTCGCTACAAACACATCCTTGGAGCTGGTCTCGGATGTGTGCCTAGTTCCATCCTTGTAGCTGGACTCGGATGAAAATGCATCCTTGGAGCTGGACTCGGATGTGTGCCTAGGGATCGGGTATGACCATTCTTGGAGCTGGACTCGGATGTGGCCCTCCGATATTGCATTGTTGGGTCAAAGTGGGGCCATCCTAGATGATATAGGATGTGCGCCTACTTGATCCACATCGTTAGGTGATAGATTAACATTTCAGAAACAAAATGAGAACAACAGAGCGAGTAGAAACTGCATGTGTTAGGGTATGTGTGCATTGCATGTGTTTGCATCCATTATTCCCTACTTACTAAGCATTAGGCTTACGTTTTGTGTTCTGTGGTGTAGGTGATGACGTGTTTGCTGGTGAGCCAGTTGAGGGAGCCGAGGACTAGGGAGCAGTCGGCGACGCTCGTGGCATGCCGGTGCAGGTATTTGTTGGGGCATCTCGACCATGGTCTTTGGGAGATGTGTGGGATTTGTATTATGGTAGTTTTGTGGGATTTTGTTTGTGTAAAAGATGGTTTTCGATAACTTTTGGTAAATGTTATTTTGGAATTGTTTTGAATATGTTTTATAAAGCTTGATTTTCAGGATGGTGATTTTAGAAAATTAGCTGTTATGCTGCTCGGTTTTTAATAAAGTAAACGACGTCTGTTTTTAACGATTTCTACGTTTTTGCTGAAACTTTAGAGTCGGGTTTCCGTGATTTTCAAGTGTCGGGAAGTGGAAAATGTCGGGAAAAGTTTTGGGTAAGTTCTAGGTGGGGAGAAATTGAAGAAAAGTGAGAAATGGTTAAAGAGGTGCGATGATGGCCAAGGTGGAGGCGTGCTGGCCAGGGTAGGCGTGCGCGAGGCGCAGGCTGGGCGCGCACAACAGGCGCGCGCAGCGCCCAGTGCCGATCGATCGGCAACCTTCATGTTTTTTTTTACCGCGCACTCGAGAGGGTACCGATCGATCGGCCCATGCGTGCGGGATCGCGCGCGTAATGCGCACAGCGGGTCAGGGCAGCGCGCACCTGATGCGCGCGGGTGGCGCTCCATGGTGTGCCAAACAAATTTTTTTTTTAAATTTTCCCGTTTCTAATATGTTTTAACCCGATCCTTTCCGAAACTTTTGACACGTATTTTACGCACGTTTTCCAACCATTTTTGAGGGTTTAAAAAACTCTAAAATCGAGTAAAATTTTTACCAAAAATTAATTTAAACTTTGTTTTAAACGTGAGATTATTGAGCAAAGTAACGCACCCAGCCAGGGTGGGTTCGGGGGCGTTACATTTACAACATTAAAACGAAATATAAATCATTTTTTGATAAAATTTTGACTTGATTTTTTGGTTCCTTAAACACTTGAAAATATTTGGAAAACTTTCGTAAAATACGTACAAAAGGCGTCGAAAAAGATCGGTTTAACACGTATTTGAAAATAGAGATTTAAAAAAAAATTAAAGTTGGGCCACAAAGGTACCGCGCGTGCGCACTCGGTGCCCGCGTTGCCCAGGCAGTTCGCGCCCCGCACGCTGTCACTGCGTGCGCGAGAGGTGATCGATCGGCGCTTTGCATTGATCGAGTGGCAACCTCTCTGCTGATCGCCTAATCCCTCGAACACTCGCTGTAACGCCCCAAAACCCACCCTGGCTCGGTGCGCTACTTGGCTCACTCTAACCCCGATGAAAACGATGTTTAAAAATAATTTAAAATAATATTCGTAAACCCCCAAACATAAAAGAAAAGTGACACAGTTGAATTTAAAACTAAGTCTCCCGAAACTCTCTTATATCATACTTAGCTGCCTAGACTCACTAATTTCTATTAATCCTAACCGTTAAGCACCATGGTGTCCTCGCAGAAAATTTCGGCAAAGTAACGCCTGAAAATGGCGCCTCCAAAATGCTAGGTACTTGCAAAGGAATCAATCTCCAACCAGATCAAGAATACTCTTACTTACTTAACTAACCAGCAACCAAAAAGAGTTATGCATTCCCATCATTTCCACAAACAGACATCTACAATAATCTACCAAAATACAAAGCCCCACATCGCCCGAAGACCATGGTCGAGGCGCCCTGACAACTGCCCTCACCGGCGTGCCCCGTGTGCCACCGACTGCCGCCTAATCCTAGCTCCCTCGTCTAGCTCACCTGTATATCACCTACACCATAGAACACAAAAGTAAGTCTAATGCTTAGTAAGTAGGGAATAATGAATACAACAAACACACAATGCAGCCCAATCCTAGCACATGCAGTTTCTAACTCTCAGTTGTATTCTTTTCATTCAGGTTGCATTTATCTTTCACTTTCATATGAATCAAGTAGGCACACGCCCCCACACAGTCCAGGACGGCCACACCTTGATTGACAGAGCAAGACCGGAGGCACACATCCTAACACAGTATGGGACGGCCAACACGAATCTTCCCCAATCGATCGTAGAATCCTCATTGTGCCTTCACGCACGAACAAGTCGAGGCATTCATACTCATGACACATTACGTAAATTAGCATAGCATCTCGAATAAAATCCCTCGCGGGGTGCTCAACGAGCCCTTTGCCCGACGAAGCTATTCTACTAGAGACAAAGTTGCATATCAATTCTTATCTTTCATTTCATCCTCCTCACTCAAGCATGCAAAACACGTGGTTTCGTAGTAAGAAAACAATGATGCATGACACAAAGCAATACATAACAAACAAACAATCAATACCTACCGTTCTATGGTGTAGGCCTGAAGGCAACAAACACTCATCCGCTACTTACCTGGCGTCATTGCTCGCTGAGGATACTCAGTTACCTGTCCACCTACTGCTCGACCTACGACAAATATTCAAACTTCATTAAAATTAAGCATACATTCACCAATTACTCCCAAACTACTATTTCTAGCCTAATCCAACTAAAACCTAACTAAACGGGCAACTAATTTAGGTTCGGTAAAAACTGACCCAAACTTCAAACGCGCATAACTTTTGCGTCGGTTATCGGAATCGAACGATTCCAGCGACCGCGTACTCCTCTAATAACCTATTTTAACTTGCCAAAAGGAATTTTAAAACAAATGACCGTAGCTAGGTCAAAAACAGTAAAACCCAAATCTGCCCTAAACTGGAAATTTTTTCTTTTTTGGTTTTCCATCAAATCTCCTCCATTTCCTCACCAATCAATCCCCCTGATGTGCCCCGTAGGCCCATTACACGATCCCAGACCCGAGTCCACAATTTGACTAACACACTTGTCTCTTTTGCAGGTCATCGTTCGTGTGAAGACTTGGAGGACACCGTGGACGACTTGAAGTGGGAGATTAAAGCTGGAGACGTTGACCAACCGAAGCATCTCCTCATGTGGAAAGACTAAAGAGACACCTTAATGCTCACATGGGAATTTGTCTTCTCGAGCTTTAATATTTGTTGCTTTTTTGAAATTTCAAACTTATTGGCAAACGTTGGCCTTCTTGTTAAACTTTATTAGATGCATGTTAGGATTAGATGCATGTTAGGATTATATGGATGTTAGGATTAGATGAATGATAGGATTAGTTGGTGGCTTGGTTTGGCCCATTGAAGTTGAAGACATGTCCAAGCCCAAGCCCAAGCCCAAGCCCAAGCCCACCATTAGGTCTATATATTCATGGCATTGGTGTTTGTAACTTTTTTGGATGATTTTTATGAGCACCCACGGATTTCTCTCATTGAAGAAGAAGAAGCTTGGAGCAAGGAGCTTCCAAGGTAAGCTCGGTTGACAACAACCGAGGGGTCGCGCCCCCGAACCATTCTTCTAGCTTGGTAGCTAGTTGGAGTGGAATTTGCCACCTCCTTCTCCACTCTTTTGAGGGCGGAAAAACAGCAAGGAGTGGCCTTAACCGGTTCCTTGAATCGAGTTTTCTTCCTTGGAAGAAACTCTTGCCGGAAGCTCCATTGAAGCACTCACCGGCCGATTCTCGGAAAATATTCATAACTAACTCAAATCAATGGATCTGGACCACAAACTTCACCAGCACACATCTCACTCACTTCACAACACTCACCTAAAATTTCATTTCATTCCGAGCTTGTTTAGTATTTCTTTGACATTTATATTCTCGGATTTCTCGGTTTTTCCAGCACTAGGGAACTAACGGTCTTTTCGAGTTCTAGAGTCGTGTTTTGCAGGTCGGAGCTCAACATTTGGTATCAGAGCTTGGATAGCTCCCTTAGGGCGAGGGAAACCAGATCGGTTTGGTTTTCCAAACCCATTTGGTTGCCCAAAACTGAGGCACCAAAACCGGGTGCTTGCTGTTCTTCATTTTCGGTTTGGTGTTCTTGCTGTTTTTCTTACCTTCTCTTTTAGTTTCTTTTAGTTTCTTGCAAAGATCATTTCCAGAACGTTTTTATTAGTTTTCTGCAACTTTGAGCTTGAGTTTTTGAAAAGTATTCCACCATTTTCGTGTTGCTTATTTTCCTTCCTTTTTTTGGTAGAACAAACCCTAACAAACTTAGTACTTGCTGTTTTCTTTCTCTTTTTAGTTTGCTGACTTGGCTGCTGTGTATCTCACTTTTCCAGCACTTAAGAACATTTTGTTATAATCACAGATCTGAACATTAAGAAATATGTTTGATTAACATCATTTTGTGTTGGTTGAAGTTGCTGCTTAGTGGTTTAAGTTGCTGTTTAGTGTTTGTTTATTTTACTTATTGTTGTTTTATTATGTTGTGTCAAATCCGAGTTGAATGTTTAGTGTTTTGTTGCTGTTAGTTAATATATTGTTCTATTGAAAATTATTTTACCTTTACATTTGATTTTGCATTGGTAAAGTAAGTGTTGCTAAAACGGGAAAAGGCTAAGTAAAGTGCATAACCTAAACTAATCCCTATTCAGTGTTGCTTTATGTCGCTTTCACTTTCTGCATAGTTTTAAATTTATATATATATATATATATATATATATATATATATATATATATGTTATGTTGCTAAGATAATTAATTGCATGTTCATGTTTAGATTATATATAACAAGTTCACTAAAATGTTAAAGAGCATGCACGAATCGGTTGATGTCATTTAGGGATTTAAACTTGTTTGTTAGTGAATTTGACCTTTCATGACTAGAACTGTCATAACTTTGGCTACAAGTGTCAGTTTTTGACGAGTCACCTGGCAAATCGAAGCTGTCGAAAAGATCTATAATGCTGTCACAGCTGTGCCTGTGACAATCACGTTTTAATCCCAAAATCGGTCTGCTAAACCCTCAAACATGCGTTTCAAAATATTTAGGTCGCAATTCTAGTTAGGTTTCCCACCTTTATATTCCCTAACACCCGTGATCAACTTGAACCTAATTAATATTTCCTTCCTAAAACTTTAGTATTCACATGAATGAATACTAGGAGTGCAATTAACCGAGAGCTAAACCAAGATATGAATCAAGAATCGAACCGGGACAAGGACATTCCCCAACCCGAGACTCACACCCCACAAGAGGGAGAGCATAGCATGCAAGGACAATTAGATGGACTTAGTGGAGAAGTTAACCATATAGGCCAACAACTTAAGGACTTAACTCTTAGCATGAAACACATAATGGAAGTCCTTAATACAAGAATTCCAAATGAAGCGACCCGAGAACCCCCACCTCGATTTAGACCTGGAAATCCTAGGAGACGATTTCAAGAACTATATCCCACCTCGGACGAAGAAAGACCTGAGTATCCTAGGAGACGAAACCCGCTTTATGAGGAGGAGGAAGAATGGACCTTAGACGAAGAAGAGACCTTTCGACCAAATAGACGAAAGGATCAAGAGGACCTTAGAAATGTCAAGCTACATATACCCCCATTTGACGGGACTTGCGATGGAGATACCTTTCTAGAATGGATTGATAAGGTAGAGAAAGTTTTCGACTATTATGAGTACTCCGATAAAGTAAAGATCCAATTAGTATCCGTAGAGCTATCGGGATATGCGGCCCTCTGGTGGTCCAATATTAAGCTCCAAAGACGACGGATAGGAGATACCCCCATTACGACATGGAGAGCAATGAAGTCGCTCATGACTAAGATGTTCATACCCACCCATTACCGTCAAGATCTATTCCTTCAAATCCAAAACCTACGACAAGGAACTCGATCCGTTGAGGCTTACCTAGCCGAATTTGAAACTCTAAGGATACGAGTAGATATGGAAGAACCTGAGGAGCAAGTTATTGCTAGATTCATTCGGGGATTGAATAGAGACATAGGAGACACCGTTGAAATACACCCGGCAGAGTCCTTAGATGCAATTGTTCATATGGCTATGACGATTGAGCGACAGCTCAATAGAAAGAGGAAATCCACCTACCCTCCTAAGTTTACCCCCCACATTCCACCCAAAGTCATCGCTAAGTCACCCGCGCCAATCAAGCCCTTTAACAAGGCTGAAGGAAAGAAGCCTTTTAACCCTAGTTGGCCACTTAAGGAGTCCAGTAGCAAAACCTTAGTCGATAAAGCCAACCCACTTAGAGCAAGAGAAATCAAGTGTTATAAATGTCAAGGTCTTGGTCATTATATGGCTCAATGTCCGAATCGAAGGGTGATGATTATCAAGGAAGATACGGGAGAAGTTGAGAGTGAGGATGACCACGAGATAGGAGTAGAGGATAAAGATGTCGAGGAGAGTGACACTGAGGACGAAGTTGTGCACGCTCCTGAGGGACCCTTGTTGATGGTTAGGAGACGAGTCCTTGTGACTAAGAATTCAGGAGAAAATTGCCAACGTGAGAATATCTTTCATAGTAGATGTGTTATCGAGGATAAGATATGCTCTTTAATTATAGATGGAGGAAGTTGTGCCAACGTGGCATCTGATGAGTTAGTTAAGAAGTTAGGGTTAGAGACAACTATGCATCCCCACCCTTATAAGTTACGATGGCTAGATGATAGGGATGATGTTAAGGTCTCTCGACAAGTGAGAGTAGATTTTGCTATGGGAAAATATCAAGATTCTGTTATATGTGATGTCGTGCCCATGAGTGCTAGCCACTTACTTCTTGGACGACCCTGGCAATTTGATCGAAGAGTGAACCACGATGGATATTCTAACTACTATTCCCTTAAGTTTGGTGGCAAAACAATTAAGTTAGCACCTTTGACCCCCGAGGAAATATCCAAAGACGATGCCGCTAGGAAAGAAGCGAAGAATAAAGCAAATCTTTTTATGACTAGATCGGAGATAGAGGCATCGATGCTTCGAGGAGATCCCATGATCCTTATACTATTTCGAGATAGAGTTATGGAGCTAGGAGTAATCCCTGACCCAGTAAAGAAGTTGCTCAATCAATTCCAAGATGTGTTTCCTGAGGAACTGCCCCAAGGATTACCACCTCTACGTGGTATAGAAGATCAAATTGACCTCATACCCAGGGCCACCCTTCCTAATAGACCGGCCTATAGAATGAACCCCGAAGAAACCAAGAAACTTCAAGATCAAGTTCAAGATTTATTGGATAAAGGATACATACGAGAGTCAATGAGCCTCTGTGCAGTTCCCTCACTATTGGTACCTAAGAAAGACGGCACAATGAGGATGTGTGTTGATAGCCGAGCCGTGAATCAAATTACCGTAAAATATAGATACCCTATTCCAAGGCTCGAGGATATGTTGGATGAGCTCAGTGGAGCCTCAATATTTTCTAAGGTGGACCTCAAGAGTGGTTACCACCAAATAAGAATGAAAGAAGGTGACGAGTGGAAGACGGCATTTAAGACTAAGTACGGGCTTTTTGAGTGGATGGTGATGCCCTTCGGGTTATCTAACGCGCCCAGTACCTTCATGAGACTTATGCACCACGTGCTTAAAGATTTCCTAGGAAAATTTATTGTTGTCTATTTTGACGATATTTTGGTGTACAGTCTAGACCTCCCACAACACCTCAACCATCTTAGTGTCCTTTTCCAAACCATACGAAAAGCTCAATTATTTGGGAATTTAAGCAAATGCTCATTTGCGCAAGATAAAGTTTATTTTCTAGGGTTTGTCATTTCTAAAGATGGCATGGAAGCCGATGTTGACATGATCAAGGCTATTAGGGATTGGCCTACCCCCAACTCTTTAACCGAATTACGTAGCTTCCATGGTCTGGCCTCTTTTTACCGGAGGTTCATAAAAGACTTTAGTTCAATAGTCTCACCGCTCACTGATTGCACTAAGAAGGGAAAAGAGTTTACTTGGACCCCTGTTTGTCAAAAGAGCTTTGAGCTAATCAAGGACAAGTTATGCCACTCGCCAGTGTTAGCACTCCCTGACTTTAACAAGGTATTTGAAATTAAGAGTGATGCTTCCGGAGTTGGCATTGGAGCCGTACTCTCATGCAAGAAGGGAAATCCATTGCATACTCTAGTGAAAAACTGAAAGGAGCCATGCTAAACTACTCCACGTACGATAAGGAATTTTATGCCGTTATTAGAGCATTGGAGCATTGGCAGCACTACCTCTTGTCAAAAGAATTTGTTATCAATACTGACCATCAATCTTTATGACACATTAAGAGTCAACATAAGTTGAACAATAGGCATGCTAAATGGGTAGAATTTTTGGAGAGGTTCCCGTATATTCTTAAGTATGTGAAAGGAGAAAATAATGTAGTCGCCGATGCACTTTCGAGGAAACGCATTCTCCTTACCGAGCTAGGGACTCGATTCTTTGGATTTGAATGGATCAAACATAATTACGAATCTGACCCTGACTTTGGATCTTATTACACCAAGTGCAAGGAAAAGGCTGAAGGAGAATATCGACTTATGGACGACTATTTACTAAGGGCGGGAAAATTATGTATACCGCAAGGAAGCATGAGGCGAAGTCTTGTAAAAGAAGCCCATTGTGGAGGATTAGCGAATCATTTAGGGGAGAAGAAGACCCTCGATATGCTTAAGGAACACTTCTTTTGGCCACATATGAAAAGGGACGTGCACCGCATGGTGGAAACATGCATCGTGTGCAAGAAAGCCAAGAGTAAGGTCTTACCACAAGGCTTGTATATGCCCTTACCCATTCCTTCGCACCCTTGGACTGAAGTTAGTATGGACTTCATTTTGGGATTTCCACGAACTGCTCGTAATAAGGATTCGATCATGGTGGTTGTGGATCGTTTCTCTAAGATGGCACATTTCATTCCTTGTGCAAAAACGGATGACGCCTTTTCTATAGCTGACCTATTTTTCAAAGAAATTGTTCGCCTACATGGTATACCGCATTCCATAGTGTCGGACCGGGACAGTAAATTTTTGAGCTCCTTTTGGACCACTTTGTGGAAGAAGTTGGGGACGAAGCTGTGTTTTAGCACATCTTTCCACCCTCAAACTGATGGCCAAACGGAAGTTGTTAACAGGACCTTAGGCTCCCTCTTACGCAGTATTGTAGCTAAGAAACTATCCAGTTGGGATGTAGTCCTTCCCGGATTGGAATTTTCCTGCAATCGCACCCTTCATTCCACTACTGAGCAAACGCCCTTTGAGGTTGCCTATGGGTTTAATCCATGTACACCGTTGGACCTTGTTCCGTTACCCATTAATGAACTAGCCAACCCATCAGGAGCAAACAAGGCCGAACAGATTAAGAAATTATATGAGAACGTGCGTCAAGCCATCGAGAAGAGAAATGCGAGCGTGGCCAAACGAGTAAACAAAGGCCGAAAAGAGGTTATCTTTAATGAAGGAGATTTGGTTTGGTTACACCTACGAAAAGATAGATTCCCCGACAAAAGAAAATCTAAATTTCTTCCTCGTGCGGATGGACCCTTCAAGGTGTTGCAGCGGATCAATAATAACACTTATAAGATTGAACTGCCTGGAGATTATGGAGTATCGACAACGTTCAATGTCATGGACCTATCACCCTATATAAGCGATGAAGAAAACTCCGAGAGGCCTGACTTAAAGGATTTGAGGTCAAATCCTCAATCACCAGGGGAGGATGATGTGCCCCGTAGGCCCATTACCCGAGTCCACAATTTGACTAACACACTTGTCTCTTTTGCAGGTCATGGTTCGTGTGAAGACTTGGAGGACACCGTGGACGACTTGAAGTGGGAGATTAAAGCTGGAGACGTTGACCAACCGAAGCATCTCCTCATGTGGAAAGACTAAAGAGACACCTTAATGCTCACATGGGAATTTGTCTTCCCGAGCTTTAATATTTGTTGCTTTTTTGAAATTTCAAACTTATTGGCAAACGTTGGCCTTCTTGTTAAACTTTATTAGATGCATGTTAGGATTAGATGCATGTTAGGATTATTTGGATGTTAGGATTAGATGAATGATAGGATTAGTTGGTGGCTTGGTTTGGCCCATTGAAGTTGAAGACATGTCCAAGCCCAAGCCCAAGCCCAAGCCCAAGCCCACCATTAGGTCTATATATTCATGGCATTGGTGTTTGTAACTTTTTTGGATGATTTTTATGAGCACCCACGGATTTCTCTCATTGAAGAAGAAGAAGCTTGGAGCAAAGAGCTTCCAAGGTAAGCTCGGTTGACAACAACCGAGGGGTCGCGCCCCCGAACCATTCTTCTAGCTTGGTAGCTAGTTGGAGTGGAATTTTCCACCTCCTTCTCCACTCTTTTGAGGGCGGAAAACAGCAAGGAGTGGCATTAACCGGTTCCTTGAATCGAGTTTTCTTCCTTGGAAGAAACTCTTGCCGGAAGCTCCATTGAAGCACTCACCAGCCGATTCTCGGAAAATATTCATAACTAACTCAAATCAACGGATCTGGACCACAAACTTCACCAGCACACATCTCACTCACTTCACAACACTCACCTAAAATTTCATTTCATTCCGAGCTTGTTTAGTATTTCTTTGACATTTATATTCTCGGATTTCTCGGTTTTTCCAGCACTAGGGAACTAACGGTCTTTTCGAGTTCTAGAGTCGTGTTTTGCAAGTCGGAGCTCAACACCCCCTAACATAAAATTTACATAACCTAACAAGAAAAACAAGAATTCCACACAAAAAACCGAGGCTCCAAAAACCTATCCCTCGGTTTTTAGCTCCTCCCGAGCTGTACACTGCTCGGCATTCCTTGCCAGCACCGACCTCGGCAATTCGACGCCGAGAGCAGCCAAAAACGGCCGATGATCGGAGCTCTAGTAGCTCGGCGATCCACGGCACAGATTGAACGCGAAACAGGGCAAGGCTCGAAGCTTACCAGTCAGCGTTTTTGTCGAAGGAGGTCGGAGATGTCAGCCCTCGGCTCGTCGCCGCCGTCTGACCGGAGAACGTCGTAAATCGCCGGTTGTTGTTGTCGGAGGGACGTCGCTCGGCTCTCCCCTCTCCCCTGTTCTCCTCTCGGCCATCGGGCACTCGAACAACAGAATGGCTTCAGCCATTCTGTTGTTTTATTTATTATTTTTAATAATAATAATAATATTATTATTATTATTATTAATTCCTATTAAAACATTAATAAATCATCATTTACCGTTTTGTCCTCCCGTGTTTTCGACCATTTTGAATTTCGTTAAATCTCGTTCTTAAATTATAACCCCCGGCTTAATTCCCTTCACTGGGAATACCCGAACCTAATTATTTTTTTCTTTTAAATTAATTAAAACAACTATAAATTAAACAACCACCTTATCCATTTATTTTCTCCAAATCTTCCTTTCTAATTTAGATATTCTAAGATCCATAATTTAATTAAATCTAAATTCGTGGGTGTTACACTCGCCGATCAATCGGCTGGGCGCTGCGCTCCCCATCACCTACTGCGCATGCGCCCACGCCACCTGCGCACCTCCAGTCTACACCCTCGCGCCTACTTCGACCATTTTCCCACTTTTTCCACTTTTCTTCATTTTTCTTCACTTCTCAATCCCTACATTTCACCTAAAACCATACCCAAACCATCTTCCAATATTTTCCATCCCTCAACATGTTAAAACCTCGAAAACACGACTCGAAAACGTAAACGGAAGCATAAAATTCGTGAAAACAAACAACGTTCCCTTTTTTAAAATTCGAGCAGCATAACGTTTGATTGTATAAAACAAAAATCTGAAAAACAACCATTTATACATAAAAATACGGATTCAAACATCAAAAGAGTTCGAAACACCCCAACCTATATACAATCCAAAAATCCTTTCCAAAAATATTCCAAACCGCACACCTCCTCACCATGGTCAAGGCGCCCAAACAAAATTGCCTGCACCAGCATACAAAATGCGTCGCCAACTACATCCCTAATCCTGGACACGCTCATAGAGCTCACCTGACAGCTCGTCATCACGTACACCATAGAACACAAAACGTAAGCCTAATGCTTAACAAGTAGGGAACAATGAATTTAAAAACAATGCATAACTCATCACTTTTCCGTGTGGATCAAGCAGGCACCCATCCCATCACCGTCTATGATGGCCACGCCTTTATCCAGCAGAGCGATATCGGAGGCACACGTCTTGTCCACGCACGGGACGTGTGATGGCCCGGATGTGTAATTATGTGTACGATGGCTGCACGAACCGGAACCCGGATGGCGGTACGTCTACGCGGGCGAACCGGAAGGTGACGGGTCGTAAAAAGGGGGTCGTCACAATTCCACATCGCTTGCGGAAGTATGTGGGAATGAAACATATGTAAAGAGACCCTCCCAAGATAGCAATACACGTTTTTGAGCATAATTGGCAACGGATCCCATAAGAACTCCGAAGTTAAAAGTGCTTCGGCGAGAGTAGTACCAGGTTAGGTGACCGACTTGGAAGTCCTTGCCAAACAAAACCGTGAGGGGAGGATATTGGGTTACGACCCAATCCCCATAGCGGACAATATCTTGTTGGGAAAATGGGTTGTTACCAATGGTATCAGAGCCTGTACCCAACTGAAAATGTGGCCAACGAGGACATTGGGCCCCCGAGAGGGGGTGATTGTGATGGGCCAAATGTGTAAGTATGTGTACGATGGCTGCATGAACCGGAACCCGGATGGCGTTACATCCGCGCGGACTAACCGGAAGGTGACAGGTCGTAAAAAGGGGGTCTTCACAATCCCACATCACTTGGGAAAGTATGTGGAAATGAAACATATCTAAAGAGACCATCCCAAGATAGCAAGACGCATTTTGTAGCACAATTGGCAATAGATCCCATAAGAACTCTGAAGTTAAAAGTGCTTCGGCGAGAGTAGTACCAGGTTGGTGACCGACTGGGAAGTCCTCGTCAAACAAAGCCGTGGGGGACGATATTGGGTTACGACCCAATCTCTATAGCGGACAATATCTTACAGAACGACCATACGAATCTCCTCCTATATCGATCATAGAACCTCTAGTGCTCTCTCTAGCACGTTAACAACAAGGCGTTCTTACTCACGATATCTTACATATTTTCGCTCGTGCATCTCTCGTAGAGGCCCTCTCGAGGTGCTACACACCAGCACTACTCCTCGACGAGGTGGCTCTACTCGAGACCACGTACAACACTTCTTATCTTTTTACATTTCATACTCACAATTCGTAAACATGCTCAAAACTCATTTTTCGTAGTTCAAAAACCATAATGCATGTCCAAACAAATGCTCAACCACAACACAGCACAACCAAACAATTAAACAAACCCTACCATTCAATGGTGTAGGCCCGAAGGCAAAACACACACAACCACTGCTTACCTGGATCTCCGTAACGTATGCGCTCACTTCAGCTATATCAACTACTCACTCGTTAACCTAACATATTAAGGGAAAATAACTTAATAATCATCAAACAAATCTAAAGGATATCTACACTATGTCTAACCACAAAGCTTACTAACATTAAAACCTTAACTCAAAATCCTGAAATTCCCCCTTTTTCATTGTCCAATCTTCAATCGGCCATAACTTACTCATTTTTCATCAGATTTGAACGATCCAATACATTCCATAAACCTCTACATGTCTACTATCCAATGCATCAATCCATTTTACAAACAAAATAGCATGGCTGATCAGGTTCCACAAAAGCAGAACCGGCAACTTGAGCTCAATTTTCTAGTGTTTCGACGAATTCAACTAAACATCTAATCTTTCTATAAAATCAACCTATAACACTCTATCTAAGTTCTAAACCACCAAATCTCAAGAGAACACAACAAGGGACAAGGAATTTTTGGAATCCCCCATTAGGGTTTCCTAAACCCTTCCAAAACCTCACCAAAACTCACTCAAAACACCTAAAATCACTAAAGGTAAGCATAAATAACAAAACCCACCAAAAACCTACATTAAACATTGATGAAAATTGAAGGAATGAAGGAGGAGAAGCTCTCCAATGGCTGCTGCAAATTGTGGGAGAAGAGAGGAGAAGACAAGTGAAAATTGTCTTTTTACACCTTTACTTACCACCATTTAAAACATCACTTAGAGTTTATTTCAATTTCCACCACTTAACTAAGTAATTTATGAAATTCACCCCTCCACTCAACGTTCCTCTTCTCCCTCACGCAAAAGGCACCATTCCCTTCACTCTTTCATCAATCTAATTTCCCTTCCTTAATTTATTAACCATTTCACAAGTCAACTACTCTATTCTATGGTTTTCTCTCCAACCTTCACTTTCTAACTTACATACTTAAGGTAATTCTACGATCAATGTTATGCTCTCCTAACAATATTACATCTAAGGTAACCCGTAGGTGAAGAAAATTCTCTAGTGTTACAGTACCTACGATAACAGAACGTAGCAACCCTAAAACTATTCCCTTAATTTCTCGTATAAAATTTTTCTTTTTTAAACATTAAACGTTTTCAAGTTAACCTTTTTGTTAAATCGTTCAATCAAAGTATAAATAGTTGAAATGGGTTTGAAAACATTTAAGAAAACATAGGCAAACAATTAATAAAAATTAAAATCTTAAGGGCACAGAACACAGGGGGCAGAATGGGCATTCTGCCCGTAAAAAGCATGGCCGATCGATCGGCCATTTCAGCCGATCGATCGGCTGTGTTGTAAAACATGGGGGCAATCGATCGCCCCACATATAGCTGATCGATTGCCCCAACGATTGATTAATATCCGATCGATCGGCACACTCTCTCAATTTTCCAGAGAGTGCCGACTCTTCTTGCTGATAGATCACCTCCTTAGGCGATCGATCGGCATGCTCTCTGGAATCCGAAAATTCCAGAGAGCATGCATCTCCTTTTTCTCATTTTCTTCCCTTGCACACTTAACAATTTTTACTTCTTCATCTCCTACTAAAACTTCAACATAACAATTATTCTCAACCTCACTCAATCCTCACTTCGCCAATCACCCTAAAACAGCCTCAAGACTTATTTAAAACGTACCCAAATTTTATAAAAACAAACTGTGTGGGTCCGTTTAAAAACCAAATAAAACCCCTATAGAATTTGACAACCAAGCAGTTCGATAATATCAAATTAACAAGCTTAACGAAATGTTTTATAAAACGGTTTATCAAAACGTTCAAAACATCAATACCTTTATCTATCAACTATCCAGATACCAACATCCTAAAATGTTATGCCTATACAATCTCATCCACTATCACGTTCCCAGGCAAAAGTGCACCGACTGCACCAGCACACTCCCACGGGCCATCTTTCTTCAACTGATCATTCCTCGGGTGGAGGGATCTCGTCCTCACCTGTATCAAGATCACCTACACCATACAGACAACTATGAGCTAAAGGCTCAGCAAGTTTTGTAAATGTTGATGCATGCAGTGCATATGAAGTTCAGAAATCATGCAGAATACATAGCATAACAGATCGTGGCAGACAGATTATGTAACACCCGAGTTTTCGGGTTTCCGCTCCGAGGTTATTTTCGTAAATAAGTAAATTAGGTCCGTTTTGCGAGCGGATAGTTTTATTAGGACCCTAGAAATTTACGGGAATTTGTAGAAGAATAAGTGAAATTTTAGAAACCCAAATCGAGAAGAGTAGTGCTATAATTCCCGTTTTAGCCTTTTAGTAGATTAAATTGTAAAAATAGCAAAATAAGTCCGTTTTGGAAACGGTGAGTTTTGTTAGAACTCTAAGATTAAATTGGAATATTTGGAGAAATAAGAAAATTGCAAAGAGACTAAATCGATAGACAAATTAAAGAAATAGTTTTAGTTATAATTGTTATTATTATTATTATTATTATTATTATTATTATTATTATTATTATAATTTAAGTTAAAAATAACTGAATGGCGTTCGACGCCATTCAGTTCTTCGCGACGCCGAGCGAACAGGCGACGAGGGCGGCGACTCCGACGAACGCCGACGTCCAACCTCGACATTTTCCGGCCAGACATCGTCGGCGACTCCAGGGCCGCCATTTCCGACCGTTCTCGCGCACAAACCCGACCGGTATGCTCGTTTTCGTGCCCTGTTTTCGTTCGGTTTGGGGCTGGCGGTGGCGAGCTCGATTGAGCTCCGATCGCCGGCCGTTTTAGGTCGCTTCCGGCGTGGGTTTGCCAACCCTAGGGCCGGCTATCGTCAATTGGTTGTGGAGTGCCCGAATTGGGCGAAATTTCAATGAAGCCCGATTAGGGCAATTCGGGTTTTGTGAATTGAAACTTCGATTTTGGGTTAGATTATTCTAATTAAGGGTATAGGTGGTTGATTGAAGAGGAAATAAGTAGAATTTGATGAAAAATCGAAAAGAGAAATTTTGGGGAAAAAATGGGCAGTTCGGGTTTCTGCTAAATTGACCTAGCTCCGGTCATTTGTTTTTAAATTCCTTTTGGCAGATTAAAATAGGTTATTAGAGGAGTACGTGGCCGCTGGAATCGTTCGATTCCGATAACCGACGCGAAAGTTACGCGCGTTCGAAGTTTCGGGTCGGTTTTTACCGAACCCAAATTAGGGTCCGAAATTGATAGGTTTATAGTAATTAACGATATAAAGGACGTATTGAACGTTATTGGACGAAGTTTGATCAATTCGTGAAAAAAGTTTAAAATCCGAGAATTTTAGGATTTTCAGAAAAGCTCGTAAATTGAGAATTTAGGTGCCGGGCGTGAATTGTTCAAATAAATAGCTCGATAAATTGGATTAGAACTTTAAGGAATTTCTTTAGTTAAGGTTTTTTTTTGACAATTTGGACGTTTATTAACTCAAACGCGTTTTAACGTCAATTCTTGTAAATTGCTTAGGTAAACAGTGCTCGTGGACGAAGCTTGGATTGCAGCGTGCACGAGGTAAGTTCTCGTGACTTGTTTGACCGAAAGGTCTACACCATACCTCGTCGTCGTATCAAGGATCCTTGAGGGTTCCTTGTTTTATGTTGTTTAGGTTGGGTAGTTATGTTAGCTGTTTATAGGTTTTGTTGTATTGTCTTGTTGATATGTATGTTGTTTGTTTACTTTCCGTTGATTAACTGTTCATGCATCACGTGTTTAAATGTCATGAAAACGAATTTCCGCACGACGTTTTAAGTATATGCAAAGAAAGAATGACCCTTCGGTATACAGTTTAAATGACCCTTCGGTATACAGTTTAAATGACCCTTCGGTATATAGTTTAAATGACCCTTCGGTATATAGTTCAAATGACCCTTCGGTATATAGTTCAAATGACCCTTCGGTATACAGTTTAAATGACCCTTCGGTATATAGTTTAAATGACCCTTCGGTATACAGTTTAAATGACCCTTCGGTATATAGTTTAAATGACCCTTCGGTATACAGTTTAAATGACCCTTCGGTATATAGTTTAAATGGCCCATCGGTATACAGTTTATAGCAAAGCAAAGTAAAGCAATTGGTATACAGTTTATAGCAAAGCAAAGTAAAGAAATCGGTATATAGTTTATAGCAAAGCAAAGTAAAGCAATCGGTATACAGTTTATAGCAAAGCAAAGCAAAGCAAAGTAATAAATGAATCTGTATCTGTATTTAAATCTGAGCATGTTTTCTGAATGGCATACGCACGCATGCATTTGCATTTACTAGAGCTTACTGAGATTTTTATCTCATAGATGTCTGTATGGTGTAGGTGTTTACGTGGAAACAGGTGAGGACGAGCTTCCTCCTCCTGAGGCATGAGGCAGTTGACGGAGGATGGGTTGCGGTGGTGTGTTGCGCAGTCGAGGTTCATCTGACCCGTGGGGACGTATGTATAGGTTTTGAGGGTTCTCTTGGGGTATTTTGGGTTTATGAATTGTAAAGATATTTTAGGATGTTAGGTAATGACATTTGTTTTGAAATTCTGGAACTGTTTGACTGTTTAAATTAAATGTTATGAAAATGTTTTGAAATGTTTTTAGGTTGTTATGGATGGGCTGTTGGTAAACTGAATAGAACATATTAGGATGCTTGGTCTGGTAGATGATAGGTTTATGTTTTGATGTTTTGAAACGTTTTAAAATGTATTCTGGAACTGCTTGGTATTTGTTTTGAAAACAGGAGGATTTGAATAGTTTTAAACGTAACCACGCAGTTTGTTTTCGTGAAAACGTGTTTTATTTAACTATGTCCCGAGTCGTTTCGAGTGAGAGTATAGAGCGGTTATACGTTGAATTGTATTGTGAAAAGTATGATTGTTATGTAGGCAAAATTTGTATTATGAAATGGTATAGAAGGGCGTTAGGGTGTAAGATGTTGAAGTATATTTAGGTGATAAAAGAAAGAAGAATTGTTTTAAACGTTTTATTAATTTGTTTTCCACTTAAATATTAAGTATAAAGGAAAAAGAAAAATTTCGTACGGGAAATTAGGAATAGTATGAGGGTCGTTACAGTTATGGTATCAGAGCCCCCGGGTTTTAAAATCGATTCTGTAGACTGCTCGACTGCACAGCCACTACGCGGACATTCTTCATCAACTGTAAGTCTGTTTACAGCTTTATTTGATTTTGTTTCTTAGAGATTATTTGTTTTAAATTTTATAGGAGTTTTATAGATATGGTTCGAGGAAGGGATCCTAGAGACGACGCGATGGATCGACTTACGGAATTGTTGGACCGCCAGTCTCAGCATATGGACCGGCAAGCACAACAAATTACGGACTTGGTGAACCGAGAGAATCAGAGGGCCCAAGACTTGGTAGTTCCTGGTAATCAGGGTATGCAAAAGTTCCAAAGCCTGCGGCCTCCAGTATTCGACGGTCAATCGTCGGATCCGACACGTGCCGAGGAATGGATCCGGGTGATGGAGGATATGCTGAGTTATGCAGAGGTCGGCAACGGGAGCAAGGTGGCTTATGCTACCTTTCACTTGGCGATGGATGCCCGTTTTTGGTGGGACTCGATCAAGTCGACGACGGATGTATCAGTTATGACTTGGGATCGGTTCAAGTTTCTATTCTTCGATAAGTATTTCAGCCGCACCGTGAGAGTGGCCAAGAGGAATGAGTTCACGCAGCTGAAACAAACCGGTTCAGTTGCAGAGTATATCCGGAAGTTTGAGGCCTTGTCGCGATTTGCACCTCGCCTTGTCAGCGATAACGAGGAGAAGGTACACCAGTTTGTGGAGGGCCTTAATTCAGAGATCCGGATGCACGTTGTTGTATCAGGTATTATCGATGTACCATATTCTGACATCACAGCTAGGGCTTTGGATATTGAGGCCGCCAGAGCTACTTGTGTTAGACCGAGGGAGCCGGCTAAGGGCTTCTTTCGTGAGCTCCATCCTCAGACCCAGAATCAAGACTGGCAGCCGAGAGCACAGCAACAGCAACAACAACAAAGAGACGTTAAAAGGCCTTTAGAGGGAGGCAACGATCGAGGGAAAGGCAAGCAGGTACAAGATGCTTCTCGGTTACCTCTTTGCCCTAAATGTCAGAGGGAGCACAGGGGACAGTGCAGAGTAGGCATGAATGTGTGCTATTGGTGTGGAGAACCAGGTCATTTTGTTAAAGACTGCCCGAATCGAGGTCGAGATCAATCAGGCAGAGATCAACATGGCGTGGATCAAAGAAAAGTTGTACCGAGGGTCTTTGCATTCATCGAGCCTGACAACGCCGACGATGGGGCCCAGCCTTCTACAATTGCAGGTATTATTTTTTATTACCTGTACATCGGTATGCATATGATAGATAAAATATTTAGAACTGAAATTAGTAAGGAAGAGAATAATAGATGAGTAAGATGAATTACTAGACAAACCCCGAAGAGAAGACAATAGGACACACATATAACAATAAACGCCATATAGAAGTATCGTTTTACGTTAGTAGGATTAGTTCGATTTAATCAACGAAGTTTGTGCACTTAAGGTTTAGTAATAATTAGAGTGAATTTATGGCAGAAATCTTGTGATTCAATTGTGCTTAGAGTTGACAAGGAATTGAGTTAAACAAATGAGTGTAGCGTATGTAGTAAAGGAAAGTCAATTAGTGACTTAGCGATAGAACTCATAAAGGTAGTTCAGAGTGAGACAAGATGGTTAAATGATCATCGCTACAATGGGACAAAGATCCTAAGTGGTTAGCGACTTTAGCTTCTGGTTTGACCCATCGAGACAAGGTATTCTAAGGACATAGTTGTAAAGTGTAGCAACACAAAAACTAATTGAGAATTTATTAGGAACCGCGAGGTGCCCAAGGAAGTGTACGGTTTGGATACTGTTGATGGGGAAGTTCTGTGGGCACATTACTAGGGAAATGTACACTCGGGAAACTAGAGTTAAGGCCAACAAAATGATTTGTGAGGCTAGTTTTGCAACTCTGATGTTTATAAAGAAATTGTTATGACCAATAGGTGAATAAGGTTGTAGTGTAATAGAGATTTAGCGTTAGAATAAATAATTTGAGAAGGCTTCGAGAGCGTGAAGTAATTAAGTACGTGTTCGATAGACACAAGATTTAAGGAAGTTAGAAACAAAAGGGACTTAATTCGCGGAATTGAAGTTGAAAATAAAGGGGAGTTTGGATTGCAACTTGGGTGTTGTTATGAGTCCTTGAACGATGGTCAACGCGAATGATGTCGGAAAGTTGAAGTTATTGCGAGGATGAGGATAAGAGACAATCTTTAGTAGAAACAAATTAATAAGTGAGAGAGAGTTTAATGTTTGGGTGGCTAAATGCAAACCAACGCGTGCTCAGGACGTCAGGTGACAGGTACACAGTTAGAGGTTATTTGATCAAGACTTAGAGATTTGGTACAATTTGATGCGTAAACTGAAAATGAAGACTATGATTAGGAAGTTAATGTAGGAACTCGGCTGGTGTGTATCCCGATTATGGGTAGGATTGAAGGAATTCCGTTAAAAATATGGGTTACAGTCCAGAAATTGGAGGAGATTGTAGGCATTCAATTTGACTGGCGTTAGAAAGCTTGTGTATAGTTCTGACCCAAAGGGGCAGCGGTAGATAGACGTCGATAAAGAGTGAGTTTGAAGTTAGTATTATTAAGGAATTTTAATCTGCGAATAATTAAGTGAAAGTAGAAAGTTGGTATATGCGCAAGTGTCAAATTGACGAGCGCGTTGTTGAGTCAATTGATTGAGATTTGAGAATTTGGATTATGCTTAGCACGTGAAAGAGGACGTGTACGATCAAATCGAAAGTATAGAGTACTAAGTTAGGGCCGATGTTGGAGAATATAGTAGGGTTTTGGTTTAGAACCACGAAGAAGGACCGAAAGTACAGACGATTAACCGAAGTGAAAATGCCACAAGACAAGAGACGTTAATATCAAGGACTATAAGCTATGGCAAATTTTGTGGACAAAATTCCAATTAAGGAGGGAAGGATGTAACACCCGAGTTTTCGGGTTTCCGCTCCGAGGTTATTTTCGTAAATAAGTAAATTAGGTCCGTTTTGCGAGCGGATAGTTTTATTAGGACCCTAGAAATTTACGGGAATTTGTAGAAGAATAAGTGAAATTTTAGAAACCCAAATCGAGAAGAGTAGTGCTATAATTCCCGTTTTAGCCTTTTAGTAGATTAAATTGTAAAAATAGCAAAATAAGTCCGTTTTGGAAACGGTGAGTTTTGTTAGAACTCTAAGATTAAATTGGAATATTTGGAGAAATAAGAAAATTGCAAAGAGACTAAATCGATAGACAAATTAAAGAAATAGTTTTAGTTATAATTGTTATTATTATTATTATTATTATTATTATTATTATTATTATTATTATTATAATTTAAGTTAAAAATAACTGAATGGCGTTCGACGCCATTCAGTTCTTCGCGACGCCGAGCGAACAGGCGACGAGGGCGGCGACTCCGACGAACGCCGACGTCCAACCTCGACATTTTCCGGCCAGACATCGTCGGCGACTCCAGGGCCGCCATTTCCGACCGTTCTCGCGCACAAACCCGACCGGTATGCTCGTTTTCGTGCCCTGTTTTCGTTCGGTTTGGGGCTGGCGGTGGCGAGCTCGATTGAGCTCCGATCGCCGGCCGTTTTAGGTCGCTTCCGGCGTGGGTTTGCCAACCCTAGGGCCGGCTATCGTCAATTGGTTGTGGAGTGCCCGAATTGGGCGAAATTTCAGTGAAGCCCGATTAGGGCAATTCGGGTTTTGTGAATTGAAACTTCGATTTTGGGTTAGATTATTCTAATTAAGGGTATAGGTGGTTGATTGAAGAGGAAATAAGTAGAATTTGATGAAAAATCGAAAAGAGAAATTTTGGGGAAAAATGGGCAGTTCGGGTTTCTGCTAAATTGACCTAGCTCCGGTCATTTGTTTTTAAATTCCTTTTGGCAGATTAAAATAGGTTATTAGAGGAGTACGTGGCCGCTGGAATCGTTCGATTCCGATAACCGACGCGAAAGTTACGCGCGTTCGAAGTTTCGGGTCGGTTTTTACCGAACCCAAATTAGGGTCCGAAATTGATAGGTTTATAGTAATTAACGATATAAAGGACGTATTGAACGTTATTGGACGAAGTTTGATCAATTCGTGAAAAAAGTTTAAAATCCGAGAATTTTAGGATTTTCAGAAAAGCTCGTAAATTGAGAATTTAGGTGCCGGGCGTGAATTGTTCAAATAAATAGCTCGATAAATTGGATTAGAACTTTAAGGAATTTCTTTAGTTAAGGTTTTTTTTGACAATTTGGACGTTTATTAACTCAAACGCGTTTTAACGTCAATTCTTGTAAATTGCTTAGGTAAACAGTGCTCGTGGACGAAGCTTGGATTGCAGCGTGCACGAGGTAAGTTCTCGTGACTTGTTTGACCGAAAGGTCTACACCATACCTCGTCGTCGTATCAAGGATCCTTGAGGGTTCCTTGTTTTATGTTGTTTAGGTTGGGTAGTTATGTTAGCTGTTTATAGGTTTTGTTGTATTGTCTTGTTGATATGTATGTTGTTTGTTTACTTTCCGTTGATTAACTGTTCATGCATCACGTGTTTAAATGTCATGAAAACGAATTTCCGCACGACGTTTTAAAGTATATGCAAAGAAAGAATGACCCTTCGGTATACAGTTTAAATGACCCTTCGGTATACAGTTTAAATGACCCTTCGGTATATAGTTTAAATGACCCTTCGGTATATAGTTCAAATGACCCTTCGGTATATAGTTCAAATGACCCTTCGGTTATACAGTTTAAATGACCCTTCGGTATACAGTTTAAATGACCCTTCGGTATATAGTTTAAATGACCCTTCGGTATACAGTTTAAATGACCCTCGGTATCGTTTAAATGACCCTTCGGTATATAGTTTAAATGACCCTTCGGTATACAGTTTAAATGACCCTTCGGTATATAGTTTAAATGGCCCATCGGTATACAGTTTATAGCAAAGCAAAGTAAAGCAATTGGTATACAGTTTATAGCAAAGCAAAGTAAAGAAATCGGTATATAGTTTATAGCAAAGCAAAGTAAAGCAATCGGTATACAGTTTATAGCAAAGCAAAGCAAAGTAATAAATGAATCTGTATCTGTATTTAAATCTGAGCATGTTTTCTGAATGGCATACGCACGCATGCATTTGCATTTACTAGAGCTTACTGAGATTTTATCTCATAGATGTCTGTATGGTGTAGGTGTTTACGTGGAAACAGGTGAGGACGAGCTTCCTCCTCCTGAGGCATGAGGCAGTTGACGGAGGATGGGTTGCGGTGGTGTGTTGCGCAGTCGAGGTTCATCTGACCCGTGGGGACGTATGTATATGTATAGGTTTTGAGGGTCTTCTTGGGGTATTTTGGGTTTATGAATTGTAAAGATATTTTAGGATGTTAGGTAATGACATTTGTTTTGAAATTCTGGAACTGTTTGGCTGTTTAAATTAAATGTTATGAAAATGTTTTGAAATGTTTTTAGGTTGTTATGGATGGGCTGTTGGTAAACTGAATAGAACATATTAGGATGCTTGGTCTGGTAGATGATAGGTTTATGTTTTGATGTTTTGAAACGTTTTAAAATGTATTCTGGAACTGCTTGGTATTTGTTTTGAAAACAGGAGGATTTGAATAGTTTTAAACGTAACCACGCAGTTTGTTTTCGTGAAAACGTGTTTTATTTAACTATGTCCCGAGTCGTTTCGAGTGAGAGTATAGAGCGGTTATACGTTGAATTGTATTGTGAAAAGTATGATTGTTATGTAGGCAAAATTTGTATTATGAAATGGTATAGAAGGGCGTTAGGGTGTAAGATGTTGAAGTTATATTTAGGTGATAAAAGAAAGAAGAATTGTTTTAAACGTTTTATTAATTTGTTTTCCACTTAAATATTAAGTATAAAGGAAAAAGAAAAATTTCATACGAGAAATTAGGAATAGTATGAGGGTCGTTACAGATTATCACGGACATCTCAGCCCGCTAGATGGAGAGGACACGTCCAGCGGTTGAACAACCCTTTCCACATAGCCGGGGGGGGGAGGGAGACGTGCTTACATCCGTAACAGCCACGCCTGGACCCCACCTCGCATGACCAGATAGCAGATTACGTATATTAATTTCATTAGGTGTGGTATCGAGACAAGCTCCTCTCAGCCTCCACGATAGATCGATAGCCCCCTTTCGGGCCACACCACTTTTCTTGAAAACGTAGTGCGGACATTCATTTTCTATGCTCGTTTGAAAATCGTGATGCATGAACAATTCAATATATATAGTAAACAACCAACATATGTACCATCAAGACGATAAAAACATAACCTCTAAAGGCAACCAATCCTAACTATCCAACCAAAGCAATTAAACAAACAAATCACCAATGTTCCTCGACAAGACTTCGACGTACGGTGTAGGCCAATCGGCCATAGTAAGTCATGAGAACTTACCTCGCGTCCGCTGCAATTCTAGCTCCGTCCACGAGCGTTGTTCACCTAAGGCAAATTCACAACAATCATCGTTAAAGCACGTTCAAACCTTTAAGCGTCCAAACTAACGAAACTCTTAATTAAAGAAATTTCTTAAAACTCTAAAATACTTCATTGGGGCATTTCGTCGAGCATTTTGCGCTCAACTTACCACATAGCCTCTTCCACTTTATTGTTTTGCCATAAGACCTTGACTAGCGGAATCTCTTTGTTGCGGAATACATTGATGGAAGACTCCAAAATACGTACCGACTTCTCCACATAAGTCAAGGTAGGCTGTACCTCGATCTCTCTTGCCTCCACGATATGCGATGGATTGCGAAAACACTTTCGAAGCATAGATACGTGAAATACATCGTGGTTACCTTCCATTGAAGCCGGAAGCTGCAATCGATATGCCATCTTCCCGATCTTCTTCAAAATAGGGAAGGGCCCCACATATCAAGGGCTTAGCTTGCCCTCTCTTCCGAATCGAAATACTCCCTTGAACGGAGAAATCTTCAAATAAACCACCTCACCTTCTTCGAACTCCAATTCCCTTCGTCTAGTGTCAGCGTAGCTCTTCTGTGAGCTCTGAGCTATCTCAATACACTGTCTGATGACAGTAATCTTCTCTGCCGTTTGCTGTAGAATCTCTGGACCAACAATACTAGCTTCGCCAACCTCGTCCCAATATAATGGAGATCTACACTTTCGACCATACAATGCCTCGTACGGAGCCATACCGATGGTAGCCTGGAAGCTATTGTTGTAAGAGAACTCGATCAGTGGCAAATACCTGCTCCACGATCCCTGAAATTCCAACACACAAGCTCTAAGCATATCCTCCAGAATTAGATTCGTTCTCTCTGTCTGACCATCAGTCTGAGGATGAAATGCTGTGCTGAAATTTAGCTGAGTTCCCATAGCTTTGTGCAGACTCTTCCAGAACTTCGATGTAAATCTCGGATCTCGATCTGAGACAATCGAAACTGGTACTCCATGCAGTCTAACAACCTCTTGCACATAAAGCTCAGCGAATTGATTCATAGAAGATGTCATCTTTACAGATAAGAAGTGAGCCGACTTTGTCAATCGGTCCACAATCACCCAGATGCCGTCATGCCCTTTCGTCGTCCTCGGAAGCCCCACAATAAAATCCATGGAGATCTGCTCCCATTTCCACTCCGGAATCGGCAGTGGTTGTAATGTTCCAGCTGGGCTCTAGTGTTCTGCCTTTACCTGTTGAGAAACTAAACAGGTTTCCACGTACTTGGTGACTTCCCTTTTCATGTTCGGCCACCAAAAGTGTTGCTTTAAATCCCGGTACATCTTGGTACTTCTCGGGTGGACAGAGTAAGCTGAAGAATGTACTTCGGCCAAAATCTCCTTCTTCAATTCTTCGTCGTTAGGCACGTACCATCTATGCCTGAACTTCAGAATACCATCATCTGACAAGTTAAAATCAGACAAGCCTCCATGTGACGACCCTAACACTGTACCCTTATTTTATCGTATAAATTTTTCATTTTATTACTTAAAACTTTAAACCTAACGTTTGAACGGAATTAAAACTGTTAAAGTCGGAATCAAAAGTTCATGCTTTTAAACCATTTAACAAACTTAAAAACAAATTAAATAAAACTTAAAACAATATATTAAAACATTTAAAAACAAAGAAAAACAATCGGCTGAGAAAAGGAGGGAAAAAGGGGAAATTTCCCTTGAAAATGTAGGGGCGATCGATTGCCCATTTCAGGCGATCGATCACCAGTCATAAAAGGGAGGGGCGTTCACGCTGTGGCGAACGATCGCCTCGCGATCGTTCACCAGGCGATCGATCGCCCACCATTGGGCGATCGATCACCACGTGCTCTGGAATTTTTCCACAGCGTGGCGATCTCCTTGGTTTACGATCGCCTCTCTTGGCGATTGTTCGCCAAGTGTTCTACCTCCTTTTTTTTTTTTCTTCTTTCTTTCCTCTTCACCTGCACACACTTCTCACCACATCTTTCACTTAAACTTTAACACAAATCACACCATAAACGTGTAACATACAATAGCTCAAACCTCACCTCTTTTCACATTTCATCGCTCACCCAATAAATGACTCAAAACATATTTAAAACGTAACCCGATGTCATAAAAACAAATTGCGTGGTTCGGTTTAAAAACTAAACAAAATCCTACGAAATTCAATAATCCAGCAGTTCATCAAACGACAATTTTTAACAAAACATTTTATAACTATCAATCTATTATCCAGATCCAAACAACCTAAAATGTATCTAGCTATACAATTAACCTATCTAATCCACCGTTAACCCAAAATATTCTCAAAACCCTCAAAACACATACATACAATCCCCACGGGTCGTGTTAAGCATCGAGTGCGCCAGCACACCCCCGCGAGCCATCCTCCGCCAACTGCATCACTCCTCTGGTGGAGGGATCTCGTCCTCACCTAAGTCAAGGTCACCTACACCATACAAACAATCTATGAGATAAAAATCTCAGCAAGTTTCGTAAATGCAAATGCATGCTGTGCATATGAGTTCATAAATCATGCAACATTTTCTTATCTTTACATAGGTTTTCACCGAGATCTCAACCCCCTAAATGGAGAGGGCACATCCTGCGGTTGGACTACCCTTTCCACCTAGAGGAGGGGGGTACATGCTTGCAACACGCACAGCCATGCCTGAGCCCCACCTCGCATGACCATAAACACACATCAGTTCATATTAGATGTGGTATTGTGACAGACCCGTAATCGATCCACACAATAGATCAATAGCCCCCTTTCAGGCCACATCGCCATTTTCTTTAAAATATAGTGCAGAAATTCATTTTCATGCTCTTTTAAAATACGTGATGCGTGAACAATTTATAGCATAATTTAAACATGCATCATACGTACCATCAAGACAATAAAAGCAATTAAAGGCATAACCTATAAAACAACTAAACCTAACTACCCAACCAAAGCTATTTAAACAAACACGTCACCAAAACTCCTCGAGACAACTTCGACGTACGGTGTAGGCCTATCGGCCAGAGTAAGTCACGAGAACTTACCTCGTGTCCGTTGCAATCCAAGCTCCGCCCATGAGCTTTGTTCACCTAAGGCAATTTCACAATATTGTCGTTAAAACGAGTTTAAACTATTAAACGTCCAAATTTAACGAAAACTTAACTAAGGAAATTTCTTAAAACTCTAATTAAATTCTTTGAGACATTTTATCGAGCAATTCATGCTCGTGAATTTCCAAAACTCTATTAATGGAGATTTCTCAAATCTCCAAAATCCATAAACTCTAAAACTTCTCACAATTCAATCCAACTTTGCCCAACAACGTTCAATACGTCCTTTATATCATCAACACGATAAATCTATCAATCTCAAACCCTAAATCACATTTTTAACGAAACCCTAAACGAAACCCTTACCGTTAAACGACCCGAAAACTATGAATAAACTTTCCAAAACCATAGAACCTTACTTAGAGCGTCGATTGGAGGAGAAAGCACGAAGAAAATGAGTCGATTGGAGGAAGAACGATCGTCGGAGAGGAGAGAACAATGAGGAGGCGATGAAAATCGCCGGAGAACGCAAGGGAGAGAGAGTGAAGTCATGGAAATGGTGAAGGAGAAAGGGATTTGTGTTTTTAATTTAAAATTCTACTTGGCAAATTACCATTTTGCCCTTCCTTTGATTTTCTATTTGTTTCATCCTTCGTTTCGTTAATTAACCAATGATTCAGTTTCTCCAAATTTCTTTATTTCACCAATAACTTCAACTTATTATAAGGGTCCCATTAAATCTATCTGTTCGCAAAACGGACCTCATTTACTATTTTTACCAAAGTATCATTTATATTACGATAAACGTAATTATCGTAAAGTTAGCGTTAAACTCCTTAAAATCCCAATAAATTATTAGGATCATAATAACGCCTTCTTTTTGCAAAAATAGACTTGATTTGACATATTTACAAAAATGCTATTTACATTAAAATATAAATATTCTGTACAGTCGGGTGTTACAGTCCATCCATCTTATTTAAAATTTTGTCCTCAAAATTTGATTATACAAACAACTCAGGATACTGAGCCATCATATCCTGCTGTCGCTCCCAAGTGGCTTCTTCAACCTCGTGGTTCCGCCATAGGACTGTAACTAGCGGAATCTCTTTGTTGCGCAATACTTTGATCGAAGACTCCAAAATACGTACTGGCCTCTCCACATAAGTCAAAGTAGGCTGTACCTCGATGTCTCTCGCCTCCACAATATGTGATGGATCACGCAAACATTTTCGAAGCATAGACACCTGAAATACGTCGTGGATGCCTTCCATTGAAGCCGGAAGCTGTAGTCGATACGCCATCTTCCCGATCTTCTTCAAAATAGGGAAGGGCCCCATATATCGAGGATTCAACTTGCCCTTCCTTCCAAATCGCATCACACCTTTAAACGAAGAAACCTTTAGATAAACCTCATCGCCCTCTTTGAATTCAAGTTCTCTCCGTCCTGTGTCAGCGTAGCTTTTCTGTCGACTCTGAGCTACCTCAATACGCTGTCGGATAACGACAATCTTCTCTGCCGTTTGCTGTAGAATCTCGGGACCAACAACACTGGCTTCACAAACCTCGTCCCAATATAACGGAGATCTACACTTTCGACCATACAAATCTTCAAACGGAGCCATACCAATGGTAGCCTGGAAGCTGTTGCTGTACGAGAACTCGATCAGTGGCAAATACCTGCTCCACGATCCCTGAAATTCCAACACACAAGCTCTGAGCATATCCTCCCGAATCTGATTCGTCCTCTCTGTCTGACCATCAGTCTGAGGATGAAAAGCCGTGCTGAAATTTAGCTGAGTCCCCATTGCTTTGTGCGGACTCTTCAAGAATTTAGAAGTGAATCTCGGATCTCTGTCTGAGACAATAGAAACTGGTACTCCGTGAAATCTAACAATCTCCTGCACATAAAGCTTTGCGAGCTGGTCCATAGAAGATGACATCTTAATAGATAAGAAGTGAGCCGACTTTGTCAATCGGTCCACGATCACCCAGATGCCATCATGGCCCTTCGTCGTCCTCCAGAGCCCCACAATAAAATCCATGGAGATCTGCTCCCATTTCCACTCTGAAATCGGTAGTGGCTGTAGTGTTCCGGCCGGCCTCTGGTGTTCCGCCTTAACCTGTTGACAAACTAAACAGGTTTCAACATATTTTGCAACCTCCCTCTTCATGTTTGGCCACCAAAAGTGTTGTTTTAAATCTCTGTACATTTTAGTGCTTCCTGTAACACCCGAATTTTTGGGATTTTATAAATAAACAATATAATGGTATTTTTTGTTAATATGTCAAATCAAGTCCATTTTGCGAAAAGAAAGCGTTATTACGATCCTAATAATTAATAGGGATTTTAAGAAACTTTCGGGAATTTTAGGAGTTAAACGCTAATTTCACGAGAATTACGTTTATCGTAATATAAAAGATACCTTGGTAAAAATGGTAAACGGAGTCCGAATTGCGAACAGACTGTTTTAAAAGAACTCTGGTAATGAGTTGGAGTCATTGGTGAATTAAGGAAATTTGGAGAAGCCAAATCGTTAGTTAATTAACGAAACAAAGGACGAAACAAATAGAAATTAGAGCAAAGGGCGTTATAGTAATTTACCAAGCCAAAAATTTATTAAAATCTATTTCTCTTCTTCTTCTCCACGCCACTTTCTTCTTCCCTGCGATTCTCCTCCCTCTTTCGGCGATCACTCCTCTCCGACGATCGTTCCTCCTCCGTTCGTCGTCCGTTCTTCCTGTTTTCTCCTCCTATGTGTAATACCCGGCTTGTACGGAATATTAATAATATATTATGTGATGGAATTTTTGTAAATATGTTGAATCAAATCCGTTTTGAGAAAAGAAAGCGTCATTAAAGTCCTAATGATTAATTGGAATTTTAAGGAATTTACGAGAATTTTCGGAGTAATAACGCTATATTTCGAGTAATTAAGTTTCTCGTAATATAAAGGACGTTTTAGTAAAAATAGTAAACGAGGTCCGATTTGCGAACGGACAGTTTTAATAAATCTCAAATAATATGTAACGCCCAGAAACTTTGACTATGGGTTTTGAGCCTATAGTTTCGGTTTTATTGTTTAAGTGCTATAGAGTTTTAATTCGTAGGAATAATAAATTAAGTCCAAATGGCGAACAGAAAGTTTCGTAGGAACCCTGGGAATAAATAGGAATATTTGGTGAAATAAAAGAATTTGGAGAAACTAAATTGATAGGTTAATTAAAGAGTTTAAGCAAAGAAATAATAAAAGGGCATTTAGGTAATTGTTAAGACAAATTTTACTTAAATTAGGAAAACTCTTTATTTCCCTCACTTTTCCTCTCCTCCACGATCTCTCCCTCTCTCTCACGATTTTTCTTCTCCTTCATCGCCATCTCCAACGATCGACCAACTCCTCCATTTTGGCGATTCTTCCTTCAAGTTTCTTCAACAAATCAACCCTCCAAGTAAGCTCTATGCTTTAGTCAAGTCAGTAGTCGTTTTTGGAGTGGTTTTGGTTTAGGGTTTGTGAAGAAAATTTAGGGGTTTCGTTAGGAATTGTTTTGGATTGCTAGATTTCGTTTATTAATGGTACTATGGTTGTTGATTGAGTGGATTGAGGGAATTATTGATGTTTTGTAGTTGATTAGGGTTAAATGTTGGTTGTTGGAGGTTGGTAAAACACCATTAATGGAGTTTCAAAGTTAGTGAACATCAAGTGCTCGATGAAATGCCCAAATGAAATGGATTAGAGTTTTTGGGAAATTACCTTAGCTCGAGATTTCGTTTAGCTTTGAAATTTATGAATTATAGTTAAAACTAATGATGTGTTATGAAATGCCTTAGGTAACTAAAGCTCAAGGACGGTGCTCGACATATCTAGGACGCCAGGTAAGTGAGTGTTAGGTTTCCAGCCCCTAAGGCCCTACGTCATAACGATTTAGAGATTGTTGTCTTAAAGGATGATATTTGTTGGTTGTAAGGGTTTTAGTGAGTCGGGTATCCTAGGATGGGGGTGTGGTTCTAACTAAGTGTTCGTCGGCCAACGGGCTATGGATGTTTAAGGATTTGTCTTCAATGATTTCCCTATGTGAATGTTTGTCCTCATGCATCATGTTTTTCCTAACTGTGCATATGAACTATTTACGAGCATGTTTTTATGATGAATTGAACGCTAAAGACTTAATGATATATGTGTTCTCACGGGGTAAGACATGGTTCTCACGGGGCAAGTCATGGTTCTCACGGGGCAAGTCATGGTTCTCACGGGGCAAGGAAATGGTCTACTATGTAGACAATGAGTTAATGTTAACTAAAAGAAAACGAAACGAACATGTTTTTAATAACGTCATGCATATATGTAAATGTTATGTTTAGTACACTTTTTACTAAGCATTAGGCTTAATGTATTTATCGTATGATGTAGGTGACGAGAACGAAGGTGAGGAACCTCCTTATGATGACCAAGTGTAGATGGTCGATGGGCGGAGCTCGTGGCGGCGGGGCATGTTTTGGCTAGGCAGGATGACTCATGGTTAGATGTTTTTGAGAGTTTTTCGGAGATGGTTGGGTTAATTATGGATTAGATAGATTTATCGTAGATTTTGATACGTTTTAGGATGTTTGGTGACTGAACAGATAACATATTGCATTTTGTAGTGTTTTGACATTTTTCAAACAGGGAGGAAATGTTAAACTTTTAAATGGAACCACGCGGTTCATTTTTTTATGAAATTTAATTATGTTTAACGTGAATTGCGTCGGTTTCGAGTGTTTGAGTAAATGTCATGTTTGGAGTGTATTTGATAGGATGTATGCAAAGATTTTGTGGGAAAGGAGAAGAGGTTGTAGTGTTTGGTGTTAAAAATGTGAAGTGCAGGGCGTGAGGAAAAATGAAGGAGGGAAGAAAAAGGGGGAAGCAGAAGGTTGTGCTCTCTGGAGAAATTCCAGAGAGTATGGCGATTACTCGCCTTTTAGTGGCGAGCAATCGCCTCTCCCTGCTGAAGAGGCGATTGCTGGTCGCCGCTCTCTGGAGAAATCCAGAGAGCGTGGCAACTGATCGCCACAAACTGTGGTGATCAGTCGCCATAGACGATATGCATCAGGCGACTAGTCACCTGATGCAATAACCCAAGGGCGATCAGTCGCCCCTTTTATGGGCGACTGATCGCCATGTTATTTAAAAAAAAAGAAAAGAAAAGGTTTTATTTTAATTGGTTAATAGTTTTATTGAATTAATTGTTTTAAGTTTTAAATTGTTTTGGTATTTGCCTTAAACGAACTTCGATTTAAATTCCGATTTCGATTTCGATTGAGATTTCGCCTTAGGTACAGTTAAAGAAAAAGTTTAAAGGATATAAAAAATAAATAAATAGTACGGGTACAGTTAAGGGTCGTGACATAATAAGTTGGACTTATGGGTGAAATAAGGATATTTGGTGGAATCAAATAGCTAGTTAATTAACGAAACAAGCGACGAAACGAATATAAAAACAATGCAAGGGCAAAACGGTAATCTGTCAAATCAATATTATAAAATAACAAAATCCTTTCTTTCTCTTCACTTCTCCTCTACCGCGAGAAAACCAGAGAGCTCTGGCGATTTTCTCCCCGCGGCGATTCCTCCAATCCGACCTCCGTTTTTCCTCCGTTCGTCTTCCGTTCTTCATGTTTTCTCCTCCAATCGCAACCCTCGGTATGAATCTATGATTCTAGAGCGTTAGTTTTCAATTTTTTGGCCGATTTAACGTTAGGGTTTAGGTTAAAAATGCGATTTTTGGTTTAAAAATCGATAGGTTATCGTAGTTTATGAACGTATAGAACTTATTGAGCGTTATTGGATGAAACTAGATTAATTTGTAAAAAATGTTAAAATTGGAGAATTTTTGGGTTTTTAGGAAAAATCGTTAATTGTGATTTTGAACTATCGAGTACTAATTGGTGGTTTAAATGCTTCCATTAGTTAAGTTAGAACTTTTAGGAATTTCTTTAGTTAAGGTTTTGTCAATTTGGACGTTTAGAAGCTTAAACTTGTTTTAACGCCGATGTTGTATTTTGCCTAAGACAAACAACGCTCTTGCACGGAGCTTGAGCTGCTTTGGACACGAGGTAAGTTCTTGTGATTTTCTCTAGCCGATTAGCCTACACGGTATGTCGAAATCGTCGCGAGGAGTTTTGGTGACGCGGATGTTTAAATTGTTTTGGTCGGGTAGTTGGGATTTGTTCTGTATAGGTTATGCTTTTAAATGCTTTATTGTCTCGATGGTACGAATCATGTATGTTTACTTTCTGTCGTATTGAACTGTTCACGCATCACGTGTTTTAAAAAAACATAGAAAATGAATTTTCGAATGATGTTTTAAAGAAAATGGCGATGTGGCCAGGAGAGGGGCATGACCTATTGTGAAAACCGATTACGGGTTTGTCACAATACCACATCTATTGCATACTCATACAGTTATACAGTTATAGGTCATGCGAGATGGGGCTCAAGCACGGCTGTACGTGTTGTAAGCGTGTACGCCCACGTCTAGCTGGAAAGAGTAGTCCGACCGCAGGACGTGCTCTCTCCGGTTAGGAGGCTGAGATCTAGGTGACACCCACAGAGTAAAGATAAAGAAAAAGCTACATGATTTCTGAACTCATATGCATAGCATGCATGTACATTTACTAGAACTTGCTAAGATTTTTATCTCATAGGTGTCTGTTTAGTGTAGGTGACTTCGACATAGGTGAGGATGAGATCCCTCCACCTGAGGAGTGATCCAGTTGACGGAGGATGGCGCGCGGTCGTGTATTGCGCAGTCGATGCTTGACCTGACCCGGGGGGAAGTATGTACGTGTTTTGAGAGTATCGGGGCATTTTGGGCTGATGGTAGATCAGAAAAAGTAATTGTACAGTTAGAACTTTTTAGGATGTTTGAGAACTGGTAGATAATAGGTTTATGTTTACATGTTTTAAATGTTTAAAAACTTGATTTTATGAACTACTTGGACATTTTAAAACAGGAGGAAAAGCATAGTTTTAAACGTATCCACGCAGTTCGTTTTTACGAAAGTTGATGTGTGTTTAAGCTGTTTAGTTGGGTGATAATTTATGAAGTGTGATGTGCAGGGTTAGTGAAAGAAACGTAGAGTTTTGCTCTCTGGAATTTCGGATTCCAGAGAGCATTGTATAACAAATAAAAGAGAAAGATGAAGAAGATAGTGGCGACTGGGCGCGGGAGGTGAGGGGCGACTTCGCCCCTCCTACTCTTGATACAGCGACCGATCGCTGGCACAGAGGGGCGACTGATCGCCCCTGCTGGAGATCGATCGCCCCTCCTGTTGTTGCCCTCGGCGATCGATCTCCTGAAATATGGAGATCGATCGCTCCTAATGTTTTTGGCAGCCTTGACGTTTCTGCCCTCCCCTTTAATTGAATTGTTTTAATTGTTTTTACTTTAATTATTTTTGCTTTAAATTGTTTTAAGGTTAATAATGGTTTAAAACATAGACTTCAATTCTGATTTTCGGTTTAAATTCCGCCTAGAGTTTATTTAAAGTATAGGGATAAAAAAAAATATGTATGGGAAATTGGGTACAATATTAGGGACGCTACAGTATGATTCTATGCTTTTGGAGCATTATAGTTCGGTTTTCACGGAGTTTAAACGATTAGGGTTCGTTTAGGGTTTTGTGAAAAATGCGAATTAGGGTTAGAAATCGGTAGGGTTACCATATTGGTGAATATATTGAACGTATTAAACGTTATTGGACGAAATCTAGAGTGTATGCGGCGTTTAGGTTAAATAAATCGGATATTTGAGGTTCGAGAAATCTCCATTAATGGAGTTTGGAAGTTCACGAGCATGAATTGCTCGATAAAATGTTTCAAAGAGATAAGTTAGAATTTTAGAAAAATTTCCTTAGTTAAGGTTTCGTTAAATTTGGACGTTTAACTGTTTAAAATTCGTTTTAACGATAATTGTTGTGTTTTGCCCCAGATAAACGACGCTCGTGGACGGAGCTCGAAGTTCAGCGCGCACAAGGTAAGTTCTCGTGACTTACTTCCATACTTCGATGTTGCATCGAGGATCTTTGGAGAATGGTTTGTGTAAATGCTTAGGTTGGGTAGTTAGGGTTAGTTCTTTTATAGGATATGCTTTTAATTGATTTTATCATCTTGATGGTACATAATATGTTTGTTTACTTTATGTCTACATCTGTTCATGCATCACGTATTTTAAAATAGCATGAAAGCGGATTTATTCACGCGTTTAAGAAAACGAAATGAATGAACGTAATGAATCAATGTAATCTGTATCTGGTTACGCAAGGTGGGGCTCAGGCAAGGCTGTTACAGGTGCGAGCGTGTACCCACCCCTCCACCCCCCCCCCCCCCCCCCGTTAGGTGAAGAGGGCAGTCCGACCGCGGGATGTGTCCTCTCCATCTAATAGGCTGTGTAACGACCCATTATCCCAGCAAGATATTGTCCGCTCTGGGGATTGGGCCGCAGCCCAATATCCTCCCCTCACGGCTTTGTTTGGCGAGAACTTCCCGGAAGGTCACCCAACCTGAAATTGCTCTCGCCGAAGCTCTCTTAACTTCGGAGTTCTTATGGGATCCGTTGTCAATTGAGCTCCAAAACGCGTCCTGCTATCTTGGGAGGGATCTCTTACATATGTTTCATTTCCACATACTTCCCCAAGCGCTGTGGGATTGTGACGACCCCCTCTTTACGACCTGTCACCTTCCGGCTCGCCCGCGCGGACGTACCGCCATCTGGGTTCCGGTTCGTGCAGCCATCGTACCAGTACAGATTCGGACTTACAGATTCGGGTCATCACAATCACCCCCCCTTGGGGGCCCAACGTCCTCGTTGGCCACAATTCCGGTTGGGTACAGGCTCTGATACCATTTGTAACAACCCATTATCCCAGCAAGATATTGTCCGCTCTGGGGATTGGGCCGCAGCCCAATATCCTCCCCTCACGGCTTTGTTTGGCGAGAACTTCCCGGAAGGTCACCCAACCTGAAATTACTCTCGCCGAAGCTCTCTTAACTTCGGAGTTCTTATGGGATCCGTTGTCAATTGAGCTCCAAAACGCGTCTTGCTATCTTGGGAGGGATCTCTTACATATGTTTCATTTCCACATACTTCCCCAAGCGCTGTGGGATTGTGACGACCCCCTCTTTACGACCTGTCACCTTCCGGCTCGCCCGCGCAGACGTACCGCCATCCGGGTTCCGGTTCGTGCAGCCATCGTACCAGTACAGATTCGGACTTACAGATTCGGGTCATCACAATCACCCCCCCTTGGGGGCCCAACGTCCTCGTTGGCCACAATTCCGGTTGGGTACAGGCTCTGATACCATTTGTAACAACCCATTATCCCAGCAAGATATTGTCCGCTCTGGGGATTGGGCCGCAGCCCAATATCCTCCCCTCACGGCTTTGTTTGGCGAGAACTTCCCGGAAGGTCACCCAACCTGAAATTACTCTCGCCGAAGCTCTCTTAACTTCGGAGTTCTTATGGGATCCGTTGTCAATTGAGCTCCAAAACGCGTCTTGCTATCTTGGGAGGGATCTCTTACATATGTTTCATTTCCACATACTTCCCCAAGCGCTGTGGGATTGTGACGACCCCCTCTTTACGACCTGTCACCTTCCGGCTCGCCCGCGCAGACGTACCGCCATCCGGGTTCCGGTTCGTGCAGCCATCGTACCAGTACAGATTCGGGACTTACAGATTCGGGTCATCACAGGCTGAGACCTCAGTGACATTCTGTCTGCGACGTAATGATAAGAAAATATTGCATGATTTCTGAAACTCATACGCACAGCATGCATTACATTTACGAAACTTGCTGAGATTTTTATCTCATAGTGTGTCTGTATGGTGTAGGTGATATAGAAGCAGGTGAGGACGACATTCCTCCACCCGATGTACAGGATGGTTGAAGAAGAACGGTTGCGGTGGTGTGCATGGGCAGTCGACGCGTATGTTGACCTGTGGGGGTAACGGTTAGGTATTTTGAGGTTTTTGGGCGAATTAGGTTGATTATGAATTATTGTATAGTTAGAAACATTTTAGGATGTTTTGTTCTGTATAGTGGATAGGTTATGTTTTGAGTTTGTTTTTTTAAAAACGTTTTGGAAATGTATTTTGTAAATGTTTGGTATTACGAAAATGTTCAATTTTTAAACCGAACCACGCAGTTCGTTTTTACGAAAACGGGTTATGTTTTAATTGAGTTTTGAGTCGTTATTTCGAGTGATTGAAGAAGTGAGAAGTGATGAGATTTTGAGTGAGTTATGTTGGGATGTATGTTTGATGAAATGGTGAAGGCTTGGCTTAGAAGTATGTGTGAGCAGGGAATGAGGAAAGGAGAAGAAAGAGGGAAGAAGAGGTAGGAAGCCGAGCGCTATGGAAAGAAATTTCCAGAGCGATTGGCGATCGATCGCCCAAAACGGGTGATCAATCGCCCCTTGTGTTAGGCGATCGCCTATTGAGGCGATCGTTGGGCGAATCGCCGAGCGCTCTGGAAATAAATTTCCAGAGCGAGTGGCGATCGATCGCCCGAAACGGGCAATCGATCGCCCCTCGTTGTTACACGGCGATCACGGATCGCCTGGTGAGGCGATCGCTGGCAAAACCAACGATCGCCCCTTCATTTTAGGGGGAGATTACCCGTTCTGCCCTCCTGTTTTCTGCCAAATGCTTTCCCTCTGTTTTTCATTGTTTTTAATTAATGATTTTAAGGTTTTATTAAATGATTTTCAAGATAAATTCAAACGTCGTTAACAATTTTTATTCCGATTTCAATTTCGACTTCACAAGTTTTAATTCCGCTTAAAGGCAATTAAAGTTATTAAGATAAAGTTTTAGTATAAAAAAAATAATATATATTACGGGAAAAATGGGTACAGTGTTAGGGTCGCTACACTTCCTGGATGCACAGAGTATGCTGAAGAATGTGCCTCAGCCAATATCTCCTTCTTTAGCTCCTCATCGTTAGGCACGTACCACCTATGCCTGAACTTCAGAATACCATCATCTGACAAGTTAAACTCAGACACATCTCCAGATGTCAAACTCAACCGAAGCTCCTCACACTCCATATCATTCTACTGAGCTTCACGTATCCTATCCAGAATAGTCAGCCTGAGAGAAATGTTGGTGAGAATACTGGACAACTCTGCCACTATCTCCACATCGAACCTCTCAATCTCAGACTGCAATGTAACTGACAACGCTGCAAGTGAAGGTTGACTCGCAGTAGGCATTCGGCTTAAAGCATCAGCGACTTTATTCGCCTTTCTTGGATGGTAATTGATATCGAAATCATAGTCTTTCACGAACTCCAGCCACCTTCTTTGTCGCATATTCAGTTCCTTCTGTGTAAATAAGTACTTCAAGCTTTTGTGGTCACAAAATATCTAGCACTACTGCCCATATAAATAATGCCTCCATATCTTCAGTGCGAAGACCACAGCTGCTAACTCCAGATCATGCGTAGGATAATTCTGCTCATACGGCTTCAACTGCCGAGAAGCATACGCGACAACCTTTCCTTCCTACATCAATACACAACCGAGTCCAACTCCAGATGCATCACAATAAATACTAAATTTGTCACCTTCAACAGGTAGTGTCAGTACTGGAGCTGTGGTCAACTTCTGCTTCAACTCAACAAAACTGTTGTCACAAGCAGCCGACCATATAAACTTCTCGTTCTTCTGAGTCAAACGTGAAAGAGGAACTGCAATCTTCGAAAATCTCTCTATGAACTTCCGATAATAGCTAGCCAATTCGAGAAATCCACGTACTTCACGCACGTTTTTAGGCTGTGGCCAATCTCTGACCACCTAAATTTTGCTCAGATCCACAAAAACCCCTTCTTCTGATATAATGTGGCCGAGAAAACTTACTCGATCTAGCCAAAATTTGCATTTAGAGAACTTTGCATATAGCTGGTGTCGTTGCAAAATTTCGAGAACAATTTGCAATTGCTCTTCATGCTCCTCCTTCGTCTTAGAATAAATCAGAATATTGTCGATGAAAACCACAACGAACTTATCCAAGTACTCCCTGAATACACTATTCATCAGGTCCATAAAATGCTGCAGGGGCATTAGTAAGTCCAAAAGACATAACTAGGAACTCATAATGCCCATACCTCGTTCGGAATGCTGTTTTCTGAATATCTTCCTTCCGGACTTTCAACTGATAATAACCCAAGCGTAGGTCAATTCTGGAGAACACTCGGGCACCCTACAATTGGTCAAACAAATCGTCTATCCGAGGCAGTGGATACTTATTCTTCACTGTGAGCTTATTCAGCTCCATGTAATCCACACACATCCTGAGAGTCCCGTCTTTCTCTTGACGAATAAAACAGGCGCACCCCAGGGTGAAAAACTAGGTCGTATGAAACCTTTATCCAGTAACTCCTCAAGCTGAGTTTTCAACTCTTTCAATTCAGCGGGCGCCAATCTGTACGGATTCTTAGACACTGGCGCGGAGCTAGGATATACATCAACAACATATTCGATCTCCCTGTCCGGCGGTAATCCGGGGAGATCATCAAGGAATATCTCAGAGAATTCTCTGACTATAGGAATGTCGCTCGACTTTACTTCGCTAAGCAACTGAATATCAATTATTGTGGCCAAATAAATAGAGCATTCACCTTTAAACTGCTCGTTGACCATCATAGAATAGAAAATAGGCAATCCACTCCATCTGTTCATCACCTGATAAGAAAACTTGGCTTTACCCCGGGGTCGAAATGTCACAATCCCGGATCGACAATTGATGGTGGTGAAGTGCTGTGATAGCCAGTCCATCCCTAAGATGACATCATAGATCTCTATGCCAATAACAATCAAGCGAGCATAGAGGGTACTGTTCCCAACAGAGACAATATTGCCCTGGACGACCTGACTTGACTGCATACGATCTCCTGAAGGTAGCATCACACTCTACTCGCATTCTGCTAACTCAGGCACAAGCTTCAGTCTAGACACGCATGCGGTGGAAACAAAAGAGTGCGTAGCCCCAGTGTCTATCAAAGAAAATACAGCTACACCCGAAATCAGAATAGTACCTGCTATCACTGAAGGCTGAGGCCTCGTCATCAACATCACCAGGCTCGATAAATGCAAAGATCCTCGGCATAATCCTCTTCTGGTCTCCGCTTGACTGCTCACGGCCCTGCTTCAGGCAGTCCTTAATGTAGTGGCCAACTTCTCCACATCTAAAACATTTATTTGTGCCCCCCGGCACTCACCACTGTGTTCTTTCTGGCACTTGGGGCACCACGGCATTTGAAAAACCCCCTGTACCTGCTTCCCTTTGCCTCGATCATTACTTCCCTCTAAAGGCCTCTTAACGCCTCTCTGTTGTTGTTGCTGTGGCTGTGCTCTTGGTTGCCAGCTCTTATTTCTGACCTGAGGGTGGATCTCTCGGAAGAAGCCTCTAGCTGGCTCCCTTGGTCTAGCAGAACTCTGATCAATGGCCTCAATATCCAGTGCCCTGGCCACTATCTCATCGTAGGATACATTACGCACCCCAGATATGGTAAGGCTCTTCCGAATCTCTTGACCAAGTCCCTGTACAAATCGGCGTACCTTGTCCTCATTGACACTGACTTGACGTGGCGCGAATCGTGACATTGCCTCAAACCTCCTCACATACTCGGCAATCGAACCAACTTGCCGCAACTGCATAAATTCAACCATCTTCGCCTCTCGTACTGTATGGCTGAAGTATTTATCATAGAACATCATTTTGAAATGATCCCAACTCATAATCGTCGTGTCGGTGGTTGTTTTGATTGAATCCTACCAAAATCGGGCATCCAGCGCCAAGTGGTAGCTAACCAATGCAACCTTCTCTCCGTCCTTAATGCTTGCATAGGCCAGCATGTCCTCCATGGTTCGAATCCACTCCTCGACTGAAGAGGGATCCGTAGAATGCCCGTTAAATATCGAAGGTTGGAGCCTCTGAAATCTCTCCATCCCACGGTGACCCGCAGTAGCTGTCTCTCTAGCTCTAGCACCTTCACGGTCAATCAGGGTGCCTAGCTGCTAGGATTGCCTCTCCATTTGTTAGGCCTGACACTCCATATGTTGGGACTGTTGGGCAATAAAATTCTTAAGAGTGTCTATCGTATCGTCTCGGTCGTCTTGATCATTTCCTCGACACACCATATTTATATAATTCCTATAAAGGTTAAAAGCACACAATTCTAAGAAACCGAACTTAAAGAAAACATATAAACATACTTACAGTTGATGAAGGATGTCCGCGTAGTGGCTGTGCAGTCGAGCAGTCTACATAACCGTTTTTAAAACCTGGGGGCTCTGATACCATAAACTGTGACGACCCTAACACTGTACCCTTATTTTACTGTATAAATTTTTCCTTTCATTACTTAAAACTTTAAACCTAACGTTTGAGCGGAATTAAAACTTTTAAAGTCGGAATCGAAAGTTCATGCTTTTAAACCATTTAACAAACTTAAAAACAATTTAAATAAAACTTAAAACAATCTATTAAAACATTTAAAAACAAAGAAAAACAATCGGCTGAGAAAAGGACGGCAAAAGAGGGAATTCCCCTTGAAAATGTAGGGGCGATCGATCGCCCATTTCAGGCGATCGTTCACCAGGCGATCGATCGCCTCGCGATCGTTCACCAGGCGATCGATCCCCACCTTTTGGCGATCGATCGCCACATGCTATGGAATTTTTCCAGAGCGTGGCGATCCCCTAGGTTCACGATCGCCTCTGTTGGCGATTGTTCGCCAAGTGTTCTGCCTCCTTTATTTTTTTTTCTTCGTTCTTTCCTCTTCACCTGCACACACTTCTCACCACATCTTTCACTTAAACTTTAACACAAATCACACCATAAACGTGTAACATACAATAGCTCAAACCTCACCTCTTTTCACATTTCATCGCTCACCCAATAAATGACTCAAAACATATTTAAAACGTAACCCGATGTCATAATAACAAACTGCGTGGTTTGGTTTAAAAACTAAACAAAATCCTACGAAATTCAATAATCTAGCAGTTCATCAAACGACAATTTTTAACAAAACATTTTATAACTATCAATCTATTATCCAGATCCAAACAACCTAAAATGTATCTAGCTATACAATTAAACTATCTAATCCACCGTTAACCCAAAATATTCTCAAAACCCTCAAAACACATACATACAATCCCCACGGGTCGGGTTAAGCATCGATTGCGCCAGCACACCCCCGCGAGCCATCCTACGCCAACTGCATCACTCCTCGGGTGGAGAGATCTCGTCCTTACCTAAGTCAAGGTCACCTACACCATACAGACAATCTATGAGATAAAAATCTCAGCAAGTTTCGTAAATGCAAATGCATGCTGTGCATATGAGTTCATAAATCATGCAACATTTTCTTATCTTTACATAGGTTTTCACCGAGATCTCAACCCCCTAAATGGAGAGGGCACATCCTGCGGTTGGACTACCCTTTCCACCTAGAGGAGGGAGGTACATGCTTGCAACACGCACAGCCATGCCTGAGCCTCACCCCCCATGACCATAAACATACATCAATTCATATTAGATGTGGTATTGTGACAGACCCGTAATCGATCCACACAATAGATCAATAGCCCCCTTTCAGGCCACATCGCCGTTTTCTTTAAAACATAGTGCGGAAATTCATTTTCATGCTCTTTTAAAATACGTGATGCATGAACAATTTATAGCATAATTTAAACATGCATCATACGTACCATCAAGACAATAAAAGCAATTAAAGGCACAACCTATAAAACAACTAAACCTAACTACCCAACCAAAGCGATTTAAAAAAATACGTCAACAAAACTCCTCGAGACAACTTCGACGTACGGTGTAGGCCTATCGGCCAGAGTAAGTCACGAGAACTTACCTCGTGTCCGTTGCAATCCGAGCTCCGCCCACGAGCTTTGTTTACCTAAGGCAATTTCACAATATTGTCGTTAAAACGAGTTTAAACTATAAACGTCCAAATTTAACGAAACCTTAACTAAGGAAATTCCTTAAAACTCTAATTCAATTATTTGAGACATTTTATCGAGTAATTCATGCTCGTGAATTTCCAAAACTCTATTAATGGAGATTTCTCAAATCTCCAAAATCCATAAACTCTAAAACTTCTCACAATTCAATCCAACTTTGCCCAACAACGTTCAATACGTCCTTTATATCATCAACACGATAAATCTATCAATTTCAAACCCTAAATCACATTTTTAACGAAACCCTAACCGTTAAACGACCCGAAAACTATGAATAAACTTTCCAAAACCATAGAACCTCTAGAGCGTCGATTGGAGGAGAAAGCACGAAGAAAACGAGTCGATCGGAGGAAAAACGATCGTCGGAGAGGAGAGAACCGTGAGGAGGCGATGAAAATCGCCAGAGAACGCAGGGGAGAGAGACAGAAGTCGTGGAAATGGTGAAGGAGAAAGGGATTTGTGTTTTTAATTTAAAATTCTACTTGGAAAATTACCATTTTACCCTTCCTTTGATTTTCTATTTGTTTTATCCTTCGTTTCGTTAATTAACTAACGATTCGGTTTCTCCAAATTTCCTTATTTCACCAATAACTTTAACTTATTATAAGGGTCCCATTAAAACTGTTTGTTTGCAAAACGGACCTCATTTACTATTTTTACCAAAGTATTCTTTATATTACGATAAACGTAATTCTCGTAAAGTTAGCGTTAAACTCCTAAAATTCCCGAAATTTTCTTAAAATCCTTATAAATTATTAGGATCATAATAACGTCTTCTTTTTGCAAAAATGGACTTGATTTGATATATTTGCAAAAATATCATTTACATTAAAATATAAATATTCCGCACAGTCAGGTATTACACTCCAGATTTCATGCTCAATCGAAGCTCCTCACAATCCACATCTTTCTACTGAGCTTCACGTATCTTATCCAGAATAGTCGGCCTGAGAGAAATGTTGGTGAGCATACTGGACAACTCTGCCACAATCTCCACATCAAACTTCTCAATCTCCGACCTCAACGTAACCGACATTGATGCAAGTGAAGGCTGACTCGTAGTAGGCATTCGGCTCAAAGCATCAGCGACCTTGTTTGCCTTTCCCGGGTGGTACTTAATCTCAAACTCATAGTCCTTGAAGAACTTAAGCCACATTCTCTGCTGCATATTAAGCTCCTTCTGCGTAAAAAAATACTTCAAGCTCTTATGGTCTGAAAATATCTCGCATTACTGCCCATATAGATAATGTCTCCAAATCTTCAGTGCGAAGACCACGGCTGCTAACTCCAGGTCGTGCGTAGGATAATTCTGCTCATACGGCTTCAACTGCTGAGAAGCATAACCAATAACCTTTCCTTCTTGCATCAATACATAACCAAGTCCAACTCCAGACGCATCACAGTAAATGCTGAATTTATCACCTTCAATAGGCAGCATTAGAACTGGAGCTGTGGTCAACTTCTGCTTCAACTCCATAAAACTCCCGTCACAAGCAACCCACCATATAAGCCTCTCATTCTTCCGAGTCAATCGTGAGAGAGAAACCGCAATCTTCAAAAATCCCTCTATGAACTTCCGATAATAGCCAGCCAACTTGAGAAATTCATGTACCTCACGCACATTTTTAGGCTGTGGCAAATCCCTGACCACCTGAATTTGACTCGGATCCACAGAAACTCCTTTCTGCGATATGATATGGCCAAGAAAATTGACTTTGTCTAGCCAGAACTCACACTTAGAAAACTTTGGATATAAACGGTGTTGACTCAGAATTCTCAAAACAATCCTCAGATGCTCCTCGTGCTCTTCCTTCGTTTTAGAATAAATCAAAATGTCGTCGATGAAAACAACAACAAACTTGTCCAAATACTCCTTGAAAACATGGTTCATCAAGTACATAAACGCTGCAGGGGCATTAGTAAGTCAAAAAGACATTACAAGGAACTCGTAATGCCTATACCTCGTTCGGAATGTCGTTTTCTGAATATCTTCTCTCCGGACCTTTAACTGGTAATAACCCGAGCGTAGGTCAATCCTGGGAAACACTCAAGTACCCTGCAGTTGATCAAATAAATCATCTATCTGAGGCAGTGGATACTTATTCTTCACTGTAAGCTTATTCAGCTCTCTGTAATCCACGCACATCCTGAGAGTCTCGTCCTTCTTGTTAACGAACAGAACGGGCGCACCCTAGGGAGAAAAACTAGGTCGGATGAAACCCTTATCCAGCAACTCCTCAAGCTGAGTTTTCAACTCTCTCAATTCAGTAGGCGCCAATCTATAAGGATTCTTAGACACTGGCGCGGAGCTCGGATACACATCAATGGTAAATTTGATCTCCATGTCCGGCGGTAATCCAGGAAGATCATCAAGGAAGATCTCAGAGAATTCTCTGACTATAGGAAGGTCGCTTGGGTTTACTCCACTGAGCAACTGAGTATCAACTATTGTGACTAGATAAATCAAGCATTCACCTCTAAACTGCTCGTTAACCTTCATGGAATAGGAAGTAGGTGACCCACTTAACCTGTTCATCGTCTGATAGGCAAACTCGGCTTTACCCGGGGACCGAAAAGTCACAATCCCGGATCGACAATCGATGGTGGCAAAGTGCTGTGACAGCCAGTCCATCCCTAAGATAAGATCGTATTGCTCTATGCTCATAACTATCAGACAAGCATAGAGGGTATTATTCCCCACTGAGACAACATTGCCATGGAAAATACGATATGACTGCATATGCTCTCTCGAATACAGCATCACTCTATACTCGAACTCTGTTAACTTAGACTCTAATGCCAATGTAGTCATGCAAGCAGTTGAAATGAAAGAGTGCGTAGCTCCCGTATCCATCAAAGAAAGTACAGCAATGCCCATAATCAATATAGTACCTGATATCACGGACGGCTAAGCCTCGTCGTTGACGTCACCAGGCTCAATAAAGGGAAAGATCCTCGGCATGACCCTTCTCTGATCTCCGCCCAACTGATCTCAGCCCGGCTTTGGGCAATCTTTAACAAAATGGCCAACTTCACCGCACCGATAGCACTTATTTGTGCCTATTCTACATTCGCCTATTCTACATTCGCCACTGTGTTCTCTCTGGCGCTTTTATTGTCTCGATGGTACGTATGATGTATGTTTACTTTAAGCACGTAATTGTTCATGCATCATGGTTTTAAATTAAGCATAGAAAATGAATTTTCGTACAATGTTTTCATGAAAAGAGATGTTGTAACACCCAGATTTATGGGATTTTTGTAATATACGTGAATAATGGTATTTTTATAATTATGTCAAATTAAGTCGGTTTCGTAAAAAGAAAGCATTATTACGATCCTAATAATTAATATGCATTTTAAGAAAATTTTAGAAATTTTAGGAGTCGTAACGCTAATTTTACGAGAATTACGTTTCTCGTATTATAAAGGATATTTTGGTAAAAATAGTAAACGAGGTCCATTTTGCAAACGGACAGTTTTGATAAAGCCCTGATGATAAGTTGGAGTTATTGGTGAATTAAGAAAATTTAGAGAAAACCAACCGTTCGTTAATTAACGAAACAAAAGACGAAACAAATAGAAAATCAAAGGAAGGGCAAAAAGGTAATTTGTCAGGTCAATTTTTAATAAAATCACAATTTTCCCTCCCTCACCAGACACTCCACGAACTCTCTCTCTCTCTCTCTCCGTGAACCCTCCCTGCGATTTCTCTCCTCTCATTGGCGTTTCTCCTCTCCAACGGCGATTTGTCCTCCGATCGTCTCATTTTCTTCGTATTTTCTTCCTCAAACGACGCTCTAGGTAAGGTTCTACGGTTTTAGAATAGTTTATTTCGATTTTTACAGAGTTTAAACGATTAGGTTTCATTTAGGGTTTTGTGAAAAAGTGATTTAAGGTTTGAAATCGATAGGTTTATCGTAGTTGTGGTTATAATGGACGTAATGAACGTTATTAGACAAAGTTAAGTCGATTTGTGAGAAGTGTTAAAGTTTGAGGATTTTGGGGGTTTTTGAAAAAACTTGTTAATGGCGGTTTTGAGGTATCGAGCGTTAATTATTGTTAAAATGCCTCGATTAGTTAGGCTAGAACTTTAGGAATTTCCTTAGTTGAGAATTTCGTAAAGTTGGACATTAATGGTTTGAACGCATTTTAACGATAATATTGTGAATTTTCTTAGGTGAACAAGGCTCATGGATGGAGCTTGAAATTCAACGCGCACGAGGTAAGTTCTCGTGACTTACTGTGGCCGATTGGCCTACACCGTATGTCGGAAATTGTGTTAAGGATACATTGGAGATTTGTTTGTTTAGGTTGGTCATTGTTTCGTCTAATTGTCTTGGTTGGGTAGTTTAGGTTCAGTTGCTTTATAGGTTGATTGCTGTGACAGTATTCGTAGTGTTTTGATGGTATGCTCTTTATGTATGTTTATATTGAACTGTTCATGCATTATGGTTTCAAAACGTCATGAAAATGAATTTACGCATTGATTTTATGAAAAGAACATGCATTGTAAAGGCAAGTAAAGTATCACAGTAAACAACCATGACATGGGGTTATCGGGGATGAGGTTCAGACCTGGCGTTCTATAGTGAGCGAGTTTTCCTCCCTTCAGATGATGTGGGCTGTCTATTTGCTTGACGTGCCCTATCTATCTGTCGAGCGTTTCCGATAACAATAGACTGACACGTACTGATATATGAAATGACATGGACGGTTTTCATGGCATTGAGCATACATGATCATGCATAGGCATTTACGTAGAATTTACTGAGATTTTTATCTCATATGTGTCTTTATGGTGTAGGTGATCTTAACATAGGTGAGGACGAGATCCCTCCACTCGAGGAATGATGCAGTTGAAGGAGGATGGCCCGTGGGAGTGCGCTGGGCAGTCGATGCTCCTTTTGACCCGTGGGGGAAGTAAGTGTATGTTTTGGGGACACGATAGTTAGATAAAATTGCATAGTTGAATATATTAGGATGCTTGGATCTGGTTAGCTGATAGAATGATGTATAGATGTTTTGGTAAACGATTTTATAAAATGTTTTGTTAAGGCTTTTATCTAAGTTTTGTGGAACTGCTTGGTGATTTTAACAGGGGGAAACGTGTAATGACCCAGGGAATGATCGTCACGAAACTCATGATTTTACATAAAACTACCATAATTGTAACGACCCGGGGAATGATCGTCACGAAACTCATGATTTTACATAAAACTTTAACTCATATTTGAACTCTTTTCTCCTTCTTTATATTTTTTTTTTATATCAGTATACCTAGCAGGCCTAAAGACTTCAACTTAATGGATGGAAAATTAGTCTCTCGTACATGCTTCCAATCGACGTGCAAGTTGCATGGATCTGCATGCAACAAACGATAGACATCGCGTCATCCGGTGAGGAAATATACTTCATCTTCTGGTGAAATAGGGAAACATCATCCGATGGATATGTGCTCCCAACGTGCATAATTAAACATGACCCGGTCACTAAACGACAAGAGAAACCCCTCCCCCATCGTCCGATGGCTAAACCACTCTAACATCTGCGATCGCTAGACGACAAATAACATTTATCATATTGATGGCTAACACTTACATCTGCCGATCGCTAGACGACACAATAACACTTTCATTCATCCGATGGCTAACTCTACATCTACAAATAACACTTTCATCATCCGATGGCTAACACTCTACATCTGCCGATCGCTAGACGACAAAATAACACTTTCATCATCTGATGGCTAACACTCTACATCTGCCGATCGCTAGACGACAAAATAACACTTTCATCATCCGATGGCTAACACTCTACATCTGCCGATCGCTAGACGACAAAATAACACTTTCATCATCCGATGGCTAACACTCTACATCTGCCGATCGCTAGACGACAAAATAACACTTTCATCATCCGATGGCTAACACTCTACATCTGCCGATCGCTAGACGACAAAATAACACTTTCATCATCCGATGGCTAACACTCTACATCTGCCGATCGCTAGACGACAAAATAACACTTTCATCATCCGATGGCTAACACTCTACATCTGCCGATCGCTAGACGACAAAATAACACTTTCATCATCCGATGGCTAACACTCTACATCTGCCGATCGCTAGACGACAAAATAACACTTTCATCATCCGATGGCTAACACTCTACATCTGCCGATCGCTAGACGACAAAATAACACTTTCATCATCCGATGGCTAACACTCTACATCTGCCGATCGCTAGACGACAAAATAACACTTTCATCATCCGATGGCTAACACTCTACATCTGCCGATCGCTAGACGACAAAATAACACTTTCATCATCCGATGGCTAACACTCTACATCTGCCGATCGCTAGACGACAAAATAACACTTTCATCATCCGATGGCTAACACTCTACATCTGCCGATCGCTAGACGACAAAATAACACTTTCATCATCCGATGGCTAACACTCTACATCTGCCGATCGCTAGACGACAAAATAACACTTTCATCATCCGATGGCTAACACTCTACATCTGCCGATCGCTAGACGACAAAATAACACTTTCATCATCCGATGGCTAACACTCTACATCTGCCGATCGCTAGACGACAAAATAACACTTTCATCATCCGATGGCTAACACTCTACATCTGCCGATCGCTAGACGACAAAATAACACTTTCATCATCCGATGGCTAACACTCTACATCTGCCGATCGCTAGACGACAAAATAACACTTTCATCATCCGATGGCTAACACTCTACATCTGCCGATCGCTAGACGACAAAATAACACTTTCATCATCCGATGGCTAACACTCTACATCTGCCGATCGCTAGACGACAAAATAACACTTTCATCATCCGATGGCTAACACTCTACATCTGCCGATCGCTAGACGACAAAATAACACTTTCATCATCCGATGGCTAACACTCTACATCTGCCGATCGCTAGACGACAAAATAACACTTTCATCATCCGATGGCTAACACTCTACATCTGCCGATCGCTAGACGACAAAATAACACTTTCATCATCCGATGGCTAACACTCTACATCTGCCGATCGCTAGACGACAAAATAACACTTTCATCATCCGATGGCTAACACTCTACATCTGCCGATCGCTAGACGACAAAATAACACTTTCATCATCCGATGGCAAACCTTAACCTGGAAATTATAAACTCTAATAAGTGAAAACCATATCTCATACAAGATACATGTAGCGGAAGGCTTAAGAAAAACACACCATTCAATGATCCTTAACCATTAAAAATCTGAATCTCCTTGTTATAAGTAAACTCTATTCTACTTAGTCATCTGTTTCTCATAAACTTCTCTGACTTACTATGGGTATAACAAGGGAACTTGATCGCCTATCCAGCCTTCACTGTCACACTGAGCATCCTCCAGCAACCAAGCTTAGACATCTTCATTGATCTTGAGATTCTCACCTGAAAACTCGTCACCTACATCATAAGGTTTAAACTATAAGCCTAATGCTTAGTAAGGAATGCAACACTAACATGGATGCATGAATGCATAATTTGGGAAAATCACATGCTCATAAGTCTTTTCTTGTTCATGTCTTTGCTCGTACTCATCATTCATAGTCATGGATCAAAATCATCATTCATAATCTTTGAATATTCATCATTCATAATCATTGATCATATTAATCATTCATAGTCATTGATCATATTCATCATTCATAGTCATTGATTATATTCTTTATTTAGGTTGTGTGGATCAAGAGAGGATTTGTGCCGGTAAAGGGGGTTCGACAGTGAGTTTGATCTTGTTCCCTATTGCGGGTCGTATTCATATGTCCTTCTTTGGACTGTCACATACGCCGAACCGCCCCCAACCCTCACTTAATCCACGTTGCATAAATCTTATACATATACATATATACATGCTTATCTTGTTCATGGAAAACATACGTTAAACATTTTCTTATGCGTGAGAATTATTCATGATGCATGAACATGAGAGCTTTTAACTCATCAAACTGTGACAAGGATCATACCAGAGCAGACAACTTCACATTCACTAACAGGTCATCACATGGTGTAACTTGCAACATACATAAATCCTTCAAGCGCAGACAAGCACATAATTATAAGGTAAACATTAGACATCTCAACCTAGTACTCCCACGATGTAGGACTCTATTAGCCGGGAATCTTAATACATTCACTTACCTGGTCTCCTTAGCACTTGAGCTCCCTTCTCTTCAAACTTCTTCATCTAAACATTTACATTGCAGTAGTTAAAACAAAATCCTAGTAGTTCTAATCTCGAGTTATCCTAAGATCTAATAGCTAAGGGTCCTTCCCGAGTTCTTAGTTTAATACTCAATGTAACCCGTAATCCCAAAACCAAAACAGACAGATTCGATAATGATAACTCAGGGTTGGTTGTTTTAAATGTCCAGAATCGATTCGGAATGACATTACCTATCTCGGGTTTCAAAATGTTCTTATTAATATTCGGCCATTGAAGAATCCAAACTTCAATATAGAGCTGGAAAACTGGGCTAATAAACTAACAGATAACCACATTGTTAAACCCGTACCTCGAGCACAAAGTAGCCGAGAAGTAGCAAGGAAACCGATCGCCGGAAGTTGGGGATGTCGGCTACAGTGGTTTAAATGAGGTTTGAATACTTTTCTTTTTCTTTAAATACAGGCCTCAATCCTCCATTATTACAACTTTGCCACCCAACCTAGTTTAGATCCACATGTAATTAATTAAGCTTGGCATAAATCCTAAACTACGAAGATTAAATATTTATGACCGTTAATAAAGTTAAGAAAATCACCTGGCCGTTAGCTCGGGTGTTACAAAACGTCTAGTTTTAAACGGATCCACGCAGTTTGTTTTCATAAATTTTCACTACATTTTCGGTTAAGTTTTGGGTAGGTTTTGTGATTTATGAAATGGAGAAATGCATAAAAATGTACGAGGTTTTGAATGAAAACGTGATGAAGTGTTTAGTTTATTTGTGTAGTAAGGAAAATATGCAGGGAGGATTGAAGAAAGAAGAAAAAAAGAGAGGCAAGCTCCATGGAATTTCGGATTCCAGGGAGGTTGCCGATCGATCGCTTAAGGAGGGGATCGATCGGCAATGAAGGTCGCCGCTCTCTGGAAAAATCCAGAGAGCATGGCGATCGATCGCCCAAAGATTGGGCAATCGATCGCCTGTTGATCGATCAACGGCGATCGATCGCCAATGCGAGGGGCGATCGAGCGCCCCTCCAATTTTAGTTCAGGCGATCGATCGCCTGTTAATGGGGCGATCGATCGCCCCTGCTTGTTTGGGGACAATTGTCCCTTCTACCCTTCTGTGCGTTGGCTGATGTTCAAATTGATTTAAATTGTTTCATAATTTGTTTTTAATGATTTTGTTTAAATGGTTTCTAAATAGCTTTTAAACGTTTTTAACGATTTGGTCTACGATTTAAATTCCGCTCGAATGTTACAAAGTTTATAAGGATTAAAAAAATAATAATACGGGAAAATAAGGGTATAGTGTTAGGGTCGCTACCATTTATGGTATCAGAGCCCCCGGGTTTTAAAAACGATTCTGTAGACTGCTCGACTGCACAGCCACTACGCGGACATCCTTCATCAACTGTAAGTATGTTTAAAAGTTTTATTTGATTTCAATTTCTTAGAGTTATTTGCTTTTAACCTTTATAGAAAATATAGAAATATGGTGCGTCGAGGAAATGACCAAGATGATAGAGATGATACGATAGACCAATTTAAAGGATTTATTGTCCAACACATGGAGCAACAGGCCCAATAAATGGAGAGACAGTCCCAGCAGTTGGGCACCCTAATAGACCGAGAGGGCATTAGAGCTCAGGAGACAGCAACTCTGGGCAATGGTGGGATGGAGAGATTTCAGAAGCTCCAACCTCCTGTATTCAACGGGCAATCTACGGATCCCTCTTCAGCCGAGGAGTGGATTCGAACCATGGAGGACATGCTGGCCTACGCAAGCATTGAGGATGGAGAGAAGGTTGCATTGGTGAGTTACCACCTAGCATTAGATGCCCGATTTTGGTGGGATTCTATCAAAGCAACCACCGATGTGACAATTATGAGCTGGGAGCGTTTCAAAATGATATTTTATGACAAGTACTTCAGCCATACAGTTCGGGAAGCGAAGATGGTAGAGTTCATGCAATTGCGGCAAGTTGGTTCAATTGCTGACTATGTGAGGAGGTCTGAGGCTTTGTCCCGATTCGCGCCGCGTCAGGTCAATGTTAATGAGGACAAGGTACGCAGATTTGTACAGGGGCTTGGTCAAGAAATTCAGAAGAATCTTACTATATCAGGGGTGCGAAATGTGTCCTATGACGAGATTGTGGCCAGGGCACTGGAGATTGAGGCTGTTGACCAGAGTTCTGTTAAACCAAAGGAGCCAGCTAAAGGCTTCTTTCGAGAGATCCACCCTCAGCTCAGAAATAAAGGCTGGCAACCGAGAGCACAGCCACAACAACAACAACAACGGGGCGTTAAAAGGCCCTTAGATGTAACGACCCGGGGAGGATCGCCACGAATTTCTTGACTTTACATAAACATTAATTCATATTTGAACTCCTTTCTCCTTCTCTGTTTTTTTTTTTTTTTAAAAACAGTATACCTAATAGGCTTAAAGACTTCAACATAACGGATGGAAAATTAGTCCCTCGTACATGCTTCCAATCGACGTACAAGTTGCATGGGTCTGCATGCATCAACCGATAGACATTGCGTCTTCCGGATGGCACGTGCACCCCACATGACTCATTTAAACACCTATCGGCAGATGCGAATACTGGCATCGACCGACGATCACGTGCATCTCGTGTGACCAATTAAACATCTACCGATAGACGTGTGAAATTCACGTGTTCATCTAAGACATCTTCCGATAGCTTACAAGCTCTATATCATCCGATCACTAAACGACAAATTATCACTTACATCATCCGGCGAGGAAATATACTTCATCTTCCGGTGAAATAGGGAAACATCATCCGATGGACATGTGCTCCCCACGTGTATAATTAAAACATGACCCGGTCACTAAACGACAAGAAAACCCTCACATCGTCCGATGGCTAAACACTCTACATCTGTCGATCGCTAGACGACAAAATAGCACTTTCATCATCGATGGCTTAAACACTACATCAGCCGATCGCTAGATGACAAAATAACACTTTCATCATCCGATGGCTTAAACACTACATCTGCCGATGACGTCAGCTGGATGAATGCCTCATCCAGCTTCTATCTTACGGCAGTAAAACACTATAATCATCAAAAAACCTCTTCCAACAGAAAATACTACAACTCACCCAAATCTTAACATGGAAATTATAAACCCTAATGAGTAAAAACCATATCCCATACAAGATACACATAGCGGAAGGCTTAAGCAAAACAGACCATTCAATAATCCTTAAAATCGTTAACAGACTCTGAAGTCAAACGATTCAAAATCCGAATCTCGTTGTTATAAGAAAACTCTATTCTACTTAGTCATCTGTTTATCATAAGCTTCTTTGACTTACTAAGGGGATAACCAGGGAACTTGAACGCCTATCCAGCCTCCACTGCCACACTGAGCATCCTCCAGCAACCAAGCTTAGACATCTTCATTGACCTTGAGTTCCTCACCTGAAAGCTCGTCACCTACATCATAAGGTTTAAACTATAAGCCTAATGCTTAGTAAGGAATGCAACACTACATGGATGCATGAATGCATAATTTGGGAAAATCACATGCTCATAAGTCTTTTCTTGTTCATGTCTTTGCTCGTAATCATCATTCATAGTCATGGATCATATTCATCATTCATAATCATTGATCATATTCATCATTCATAGTCATTAATCATATTCATCATTCATAATCATTGATCATATTCATCATTCATAGTCATTGATCATATTCATCATTCATAATCATTGATCATATTCATCATTCATAGTCTTTGTTTAGGTTGTGTGGATCAAGAGAGGATTTGTGCCGGTAAAGGGGGTTCGACAGTGAGTTTGATCTTGTTCCCTACTGCGGGTCGTATTCATATGTCCTTCTTTGGACTGTGACAAACGCCGAACCGCCCCCAACCCTCACTTAATCCACGTTACATAAATCTTATACATATACATATATACATACATATCTTGTTCATGGAAAACATGCGTTAAAACATTTTCTTATGCTTGAGAAACATTTATGATGCATGGACATGAGAGCTTTTAACTCATCAAACTATGATAAGGATCATACCAGAGCAGACAACTTCACATTCACTAACAGGTCATCACATGGTATAACTCGCAACATACATAAATCCTTCAAGTGCAGACAAGCTCATAATCATAAGGTAAACATTAGACATCTCAACCTAGTACTCCCACGATGTAGGGCTCTATTAGCCGGAAATCTTAATACATTCACTTACCTGGTCTCCTTAGCACTTGAGCTCCTTTCTCTTCAAACTTCTTCACCTAAACATTTACATTGCAGTAGTTGAAACAAAATCCTAATAGTTCTAATCTCGAGTTATCCTAAGATCTAATAGCTAAGAGTCCTTCCCGAGTTCTTAGTTTAATACTCAATGTAACCCGAAATCCCAAAATCAAACTAGACGGATTCGATAATGATAACTCAGGGTTGGTTGTTTTAAATGTCCAGAATTGATTCGGAATGACATTACCAATCTCGGGTTTCAAAATGTTCTTATCAATACTCGGCCATTGAAGAATCCAAAACTTCAATACAGAGCTGAAAACAGAGCTAATAAACTAACAGATAGCCATATTGTCTAATGCATACCTCAGGCGCAGAGTAGTCGAGTGGTGGCGGAGTAAACCGGCCGTCGAGGAGAGTTTGCTGATAGCAGAGAGTAAGGACTTGCGAGAGAAGAAATCGCCGGAAAGGGTGGTGTCGGCTACAGTGGTTTAAATGAGGTTTGAATCCTTTCCTTTTTCTTTAAATACTGGCCTCAATCCTCCATTATTACAACTTTGCCACTCAACCTAGTTTAGATCCACATGTAATTAATTAAGCTTGGCATAAATCCTAAACTACGAAGATTAAATATTTACGACCGTTAATACAATTAAGAAAATCACCTGGCCGTTAACTCGGGTGTTACATTAGAGGGAGGCAATGATCGGGGGAAAGACAAGCAAGTACATGGGGCTGCACAGAAACCTGTTTGTCCTAAGTGCCAGAAAGAACACTATGGCGCTTATCGGTTCGGCACGAACAGTTGTTACAGATGTGGTAAGGTAGGCCATTTTGCTCAGAACTGTCCAAGGGCGGCTACCGATCAAAGAAGAGTGACCTCGAGGATATTTGCATTTATTGAGCCTGGTGATGTTGACGACGAGACTCAGCCCTCGATGATAGCAGGTACTATATTGGTTATGGGTGTAGCGGTATTTTCTTTGATAGACACGGGGGCTACGCTCTTTTGTTTCCACTACTTGTGCGTCTAGACTGAAGCTTGTGCCTGAGTTAGCAGAATGCGAGTATAGGGTGATGCTACCTTAAGGAGAGCGTATGCAGTCAGGTCATGTTGTCCAGGGCAATATTGTCTCGATTGGGAACAGTACTGTAACACCCCCGAACCCACCCTGGCTCGGAGCGCTACTTTGCTAACCAATCCCACACTAGAGCATAATTTAAAATAAAATTGACATAGTAGAATTAAAGCTAAGTCTCTCAAAACTCTCTTACTTCATACCTAACTGCCTAGACTCGTTAATTTCCCTTAATCCTAACCGCTAAGCACCACGGCGTCTTTCCCAAAAATTTCGGCAAAGTAACGCCTAAAAATGGCGCCTCCAAAATGCTAAGTACCTGCACACAGTCCAATCTCAACCAAATCCAGAATACCTATACTCAACTATCCAGCATACAAAATCTCCAAATAATAGTAAAGAGGGAAACTACAATACGAACATCCCTAAGCGAAGAAAGTCCACAATATAGGGCAATACATCACCCTTAACTTAACTATATACCACCAAACACATAGCTATCTCATAACTGTCAAAAACATCAACCAAAATAATACTTACGCATTCCCATCAATTCCACAAACAAACATTTACAATACTACTAAAATTCAAAACCCCACATTCTCCCGAAGACCATGGTCGAGGTGCCCCGACAACAGCCTGCACCGGCATGCTCCGTAAATCAACGAGTGCTGCCTAGTCCTCAGTCGTCTCCTCCACCTCACCTGCATCTGCGTTGCTACCTACACCACAGAACACACACACACGTAAGCTTACGCTTAGCAAGTAGGGGATAACAAATATAAAACATACACACACACAATTTCCCCAACCCTAACATACATCCGAGTCTAGCTCCCAAGATTACCCTAACCCAATCACCTATTACACATATGAGTCTCGCTCCCAAGATGAGTATCCATCCGAGTCTCGCTCCCAAGATGGCCCTAACCCTCTGAGTCTCGCTCCCAAAAGGGCACTACTCAATCACATCTGAGTCTCGCTCCCAAGATGCGTCTCCATCCGAGTCTCGCTCCCAAGATGGCCCTAACCCTCTGAGTCTCGCTCCCAAAAGGGCACTACTCAATCACATCTGAGTCTCGCTCCCAAGATGCGTCTCCATCCGAGTCTCGCTCCCAAGATGGCCCTAACCTCTGAGTCTCGCTCCCAAGAGGGCACTACCCAATCACATCTGAGTCTCGCTCCCAAGATGCGTCTCCATCCGAGTCTCGCTCCCAAGATGGCCCTAACCCTCTGAGTCTCGCTCCCAAAAGGGCACTACTCAATCACATCTGAGTCTCGCTCCCAAGATGCGTCTCCATCCGAGTCTCGCTCCCAAGATGGCCCTAACCCTCTGAGTCTCGCTCCCAAGAGGGCACTACCCACTCGCCTATTACACATCTGAGTCTCGCTCCCAAGATGCGTGACCATCCGAGTCTCGCTCCCAAGATGGCCCTAACCCTCTGAGTCTCGCTCCCAAGAGGTCACTAATCTATTCCCCTTACCTTTCAAGCTAACTCTACCCCTTTTTACATTTTCACTCACCGCCACACAAACCAACACAAGATAAAGAAATCACCGAACAAAATAAAAGGCAAAGTATCCACACAACAAATACAATACAAAGTAACTATACAAATATCAACCAAATTTCCTACCGTTCCATGGTGTAGGCCCGAAGGCAACAAACAAACGTCCACTACTTACCTGACGTCTCGGTATGTGTTCGCTCACTTCGTCCAACCGAATTTCACGCTCGATCACCTAAAATAATGAAAACTCAACTTAGTAATTCACTAATAAAATTCTAAAGGATCCTTAAACCAAAACTAACCAACACTTCAACCTAAAACTACAAAACCCGATTTTTACCCAAATTTTTCCGTCCAAGTTCAAACGGCCATAACTTTCTCGTTTTTCATTAGATTTTAACGTGCCACCCCAAACCGTAAACCTCTCCACATCTACTATCCAATGAAACATTCAAAATAACCAAATAAAATATTCATCAAATTAGATTCCAGCAAAAACAACACTGCCCTGTTTTTGCCCTACTTAACAAATTTTATATTCTAACTTCCCCTTTTCCTCTAAACCATTCCAATACCTCATTTCTAGTGTTTACCTAATGAATAATAGGATGAAAACTCATTAAAATTTCCAGAATTTCAGACTCCTCACTAGGGTTTCAAAACTCCTCAATAAACTTAACAAACTACCTAAACATTGCCTAAACTAGTTAGCAAACAAAACCCACTTAATTACTCCACTAACCTTGCTATTTTCTTCACCAAAGGAAGCTTGAGTTGTTCAACAATGGAGGACTTCTTAGGGCTGTCGTGGAAGAGGAGAAAAGAAGGAAACAAAAATGGTATTTCTTTCCTCCACTTTAACTAATATAATTAAAAATATTTTTACTTTTTCATTTTTCCACAAATTTTTCCTTTTTTATAAAACAAACCCCCACCAAATTTCTTCACCCCCTTTTTGTTTTACCAATGTGATTCACTTTTAAATCCTCCCTTCTTTTATTTTAATTCATTTTATTTCATTTATTTTATTTCATTTATTTTTACTCATTTTCTATTAGTCACCTATTTTGACTTTTCCAACCAATCCTACACCATTTTTCCTCTTCCTTGTCTATATCTTGTTTTCCCTTCATACATGTGAGAGCTCTCGTCTAAGGCTTCGTACAGTAAATGAAATTTTTTGGGTGTTACAAGTACCCTCTATGCTCGCCTGATTGTTATGGGCATAGAGATCTACGATCTTATTTTAGGGATGGACTGGCTTTCACAATACTTTGCCACCATCGATTGTCGATCCAGGATTGTGACTTTTTGACCCCCGGGTAAAGCTAAGTTTTCTTATCAGGCGGTGAACAGATTGAGTGGATCGTCTATTTCATACTCCATGAAGGTCAACGAGCAGTTTAAAGGTGAGTGCTCTATTTATTTGGCCACAGTAGTTGATACTCAGTTGCTCAGAGGAGTAAAGCCGAGTGACATTCCTATAGTCAGAGAATTCTCTGAGATATTCCTTGACCATCTTCCCTAATTATCGCCGGACAGGGAGATCGAATTTATCATTGATGTATATCCGAGCTCCGCGCCAGTGTCTAAGAATCCATATAGATTGGCGCCTGCTGAATTGAGAGAGTTGAAATCTCAGCTTGAGGAGTTGCTAGATAAGGGTTTCATCCGACCCAGCTTTTCACCATTGGGTGCGCCCGTTCTATTTGTCAAGAAGAAAGACGGGACCCTCAGAATGTGTATGGATTATAGGGAACTGAATAAGCTTATAGTGAAGAATAAGTATCCACTGCCTCGGGTAGATGATTTGTTTGATCAGCTGTAAGGTGGTCGAGTGTTTTCCAGGATCGACCTACGCTCGGGTTACTATCAGTTGAAGGTCCGGAAGGAAGATGTTCAGAAAACGGCATACCGAACAAGGTACGGGCATTATGAGTTCCTTGTTTTGTCTTTTGGACTTACTAATGCCCCTGCAGCGTTTATGGATTTGATGAACTGCGTCTTCAAGGATTAGCTAGATAAGTTCGTTGTGGTTTTCATTGACGACATTTTGATTTATTCTAAAACAAAGGAAGAGCATGAAGAGCAATTACGGATTGTTCTAGGGATCTTACAACGACACCAGCTATATTCGAAGTTCTCCAAATGCAAATTTTGGCTGGATAGGGTCAGTTTTCTTGGCCATATCATATCACAGGAAGGAGTTTCTGTGGATCCAAGCAAAATTCAGGTGGTCAGAGATTGGCCACAGCCTAAGAATGTACGTGAGGTGCGAGGATTTCTCGGGTTGGCTTGATATTATCGAAAATTCATTAAAGTATTTTTGAAATTGCAGTTCCTCTTTCACGCCTGACTCGAAAGAACGAGAAATTTATATGGTCGGCTACTTGTGACAACAGTTTTATGGAGTTAAAGCAGAGATTGACTACAGCTCCATTGTTGACATTGCCTGTTGAAGGTGATAAGTTCAGCATATATTGTGATGCATCTGGAGTTGGGCTTGGATGCTTGCTTATGCAGGAAGGGAGGGTTATCGCGTATGCTTCTCTATAGTTGAAGTCGTATGAGCAAAACTATCCTACGCATGACCTGGAATTAGCAGCTGTGGTCTTTGCACTGAAAATATTGAGGCATTACTTATATGGGCAGTAGTGTGAGATATTTTCCGACCACAAAAGTCTGAATTATTTGTTTACGCAAAAAGAACTGAATATGCGGCAGAGAAGGTGGCTAGAGTTCGTCAAAGATTATGAATTTGAAATTAAGTACCATCCAGGAAAGGCGAACAAGGTCGCTGATGCTTTGAGCCGAATGCCTACTACGAGTCGGCCTTCACTTGCAGCGTATTCAGTTACATTGCTGTCTGAGATTGAGAAGTTTGATGGGAAGATTGTGGCAGAGTTGTCCAGTATGCTCACCAACATTTCTCTCAGGCCGACTATTTTGGATAAGATACGTGAAGCTCAGCAGAAAGATATGGAGTGTGAGGAGCTTCGATTGAGCATGACATCTAGAGACGGGTCTGAATTTAACTTGTCAGAGGACGATATTCTGAAGTTTCAGACATAGGTGGTACGTGCCTAACGATGAGGAGCTAAAGAAGGAGATATTGGCCGAGGCACATTCTTCAGCATACTCTGTGCATCCAGGAAGCACTAAAATGTACAGAGACTTAAAGCAACACTTATGGTGGCTGAACATGAAGAGAGAGGTTGCCAAGTACGTTGAAACCTGTTTAGTTTGTCTACAGGTAAAGGTAGAACATCAGAGACTGGCCGGAACATTATAGCCACTGCCGATTCCAGAGTGGAAAGGGGAGCAGATCTCCATGGATTGTATTGTAGGGCTCTCGAGAAGGACGAAAGGACATGACGACATCTGGGTGATCGTGGACCGATTGACAAAGTCGGCCCACTTCTTAGCTGTGAAGATGGCGTCTTCTATGGATCAGTTCGCCGAGCTTTATGTGCAGGAGATTGTTAGGTTGCATGGAGTGCCGGTTTCTATTGTCTCAGATAGAGATCCGATATTCACTTCTAAGTTCTAGAAGAGTCTGCACAAAGCTATGGGAACTCAGCTAAATTTCAGCACAGCATTTCATCCTCAGACTGATGGTCAGACGGAGAGAACAAATCAGATTCTGGAGGATATGCTCAGAGCATGTGTGTTGGAATTTCAGGGATCGTGGAGCAGGTACTTGCTACTGGTCGAGTTCTCTTACAACAACAGCTTCCAGGCTACCATTGGTATGGCTCCATATGAAGCTTTGTATGGTCGAAAGTGTAGATTTCCATTATATTAGGATGAGGTTGGTGAAACCAGTATTGTTGGTCTCGAGATTCTACAGCAAACGGCAGAGAAGATTGCAGTTATCAGACAGCGTATCGAGATAGCTCAGAGTCGACAGAAGAGCTATGCTGACACAAAATGGAGAGAACTGGAATTTGAAAAAGGTAATGAGGTTTATTTGAAGGTTTCTCCATTTAAAGGTGTAATGAGATTCGGAAAGAAGGGCAAGCTAAACCCTCGATATGTGGGACCCTTACCTATTTTGAAGAAGATCGGGAAGATGGCGTATCGACTACAGCTTCCAGCTTCAATGGAAGGCATCCACAATGTATTTCACGTGTCCATGCTTCGAAAGTGTTTACGCGATCCATCGCATGTTGTGGAGGCAAGAGAAATAGAAGTACAACCTACCTTGACTTATGTGGAGAAGCCTGTACGTATCTTAGAGCCTTCCATCAAGGTATTGCGCAATAAAGAAATTCTGCTAGTCAAAGTCTTATGGCGGAACCACGAGGTGGAAGAAGCTACTAGGGAACGACAGCAGGATATGATGGCTAAGTATCCTGAGTTGTTTGTATGATCAAATTTTGAGGACAAAATTTAAATAAGGTGGATGGAATGTAACACCCGGATTTATGGGATTTTTGTAATATACGTGAATAATGGAATTTTTTTAATTATGTCAAATTAAGTCGGTTCGTAAAAAGAAAGCATTATTACGATCCTAATAATTAATACAGATTTTAAGAAAATTTCGGGAATTTTAGGAGTCGTAACGCTAATTTTACGAGAATTACGTTTCTCGTAATAGAAAGGATATTTTGGTAAAAATAGTAAACGAGGTCCGTTTTGCGAACGGACAGTTTTGATAAAGCCCTGGTGATAAGTTGGAGTTATTGGTGAATTAAGGAAATTTGGAGAAAATGAACCGTTTGTTAATTAACGAAACAAAGGACGAAACAAATAGAAAATCAAAGGAAGGGCAAAAAGGTAATTTTTCAGGTCAATTTTTAATAAAATCACAATTTTCTCTCCCTCACCAGACACTCCACAAACTCTCTCTCTCTCTCTCTCTCTCTCCGCGAACCCTCCCTGTGATTTCTCTCCTCTCATTGCCGTTTCTCCTCTCCAACAGCGATTTGTCCTCCGATCTTCTCGTTTTCTTCGTGTTTTCTTCCTCAACCGACAGACTAGGCAAGGTTCTACGGTTTTAGGAAAGTTTATTTCGATTTTTATAGAGTTTAAATTATTAGGTTTCGTTTAGGGTTTTGCGAATAAGTGATTTAGGGTTAGAAATCGATAGGTTTACCGTAGTTGTGGATATACTCGATGTAATGAACGTTATTGGATGAAGTTAAGTCGATTTGTGAGAAGTGTTAGAGTTTGAGGATTTTGGGGCTTTTTGGAAAAACTCGTTAATGGCGGCTTTGAGGTATCGAGCGTTAATTATTGTTAAAATGCCTCGATTAGTTAGGTTAGAACTTTAGGAATTTCCTTAGTTAAGAATTTTGTTAAGTTGGACGTTAATGGTTCGAACGCGTTTTAACGATAATATTGTGAATTTGCTTAGGTGAACAACGCTTGTGGACGGAGCTTGAAGTTCAACGCGCACGAGGTAAGTTCTCGTGACTTACTGTGGCCGATTGACCTACACCGTATGTCGGAAATCATGTTGAGGATACATTGGAGATTTGTTCGTTTAGGTTGGTCATTGTTTCGTCTAACTGTCTTGGTTGGGTAGTTTAGGTTCGGTTGCTTTATAGGTTGATTGTTGTGACCGTATTCGTAGTGTTTTGATGGTATTTGTAGCGTTTTGATGGTATGCTATTTATGTATGTTTATATTGAACTGTTCATGCATCATAGTTTCAAAACGTCATGAAAATGAATTTTTGCATTGATTTTATGAAAAGAACATGCATTGTAAAGGCAAGTAAAGTATCACAGTAAACAACCATGACATGGGGTTATCGGGGATGAGGTTCAGACCTGGCGTTCTATGGTGAGCGGGTTTTCCTCCCTTCAGATGGTGTGGGCTGTCTATTCGCTTGACGTGTCCTATCTATCTGTCGAGCGTTTCCGATAACCATAGACTGACACATACTGATATATGAAATGACATGGACAATTTTCATGGCATTGAGCATACATGATCATGCATAGGCATTTACGTAGAATTTACTTAGATTTTTATCTCATAGGTGTTTTTATGGTGTAGGTGACCTTGACATAGGTGAGGACAAGATCCCTCCACCCGAGGAATGATACAGTTGAAGGAAGATGGCCCGTGGGAGTGCGTTGGATAGTCGATGCTCCTTTTGACCCGTGGGGGAAGTAAGTGTATGTTTTTTGGGACACGATAGTTAGATAAAATAGTATAGTTGAACATATTAGGATGCTTGGAACAGGTTAGCTGATAGAATGATGTATAGATGTTTTGGTAAACTGTTTTATAAAACGTTTTGTTAAGGCTTTTATCTAAGTTTTGTGAAACTGCTTGGTGATTTTAACAGGGGAAACGTCTAGTTTTAAACGGATCCACGCAGTTTGTTTTCATAAATTTGCACTACGTTTTCAGTTAAGTTTTGGGTAGGTTTTGCGATTTATGAAATGGAGCAATGCATAAAAATGTAGGAGGTTTTGAATGAAAACGTGATGAAGTGTTTAGTTTATTTGTGTAGTAAGGAAAATATGCAGGGAGGATGGAAGAAGGAAGAAAGAGAGAGAGGCAAGCTCCCTGGAATTTCGGATTCCAGGGAGGTTGCCGATCCATCGCCTAAGGAAGGGATCGATCGGCAACGAAGGTTGCCGCTCTTAGGAAAAATCCAGAGAGCATGGCGATCGATCAAGGGCGATCGATCGCCAATGCGAGGGGCGATGCGCCCCTCCAATTTTAGTTCAGGCGATCGATCGCCTATTAATGGGGCGATCGATCGCCCCTGCTTGTTTGGGGACAATTGTCCATTCTGCCCTTCTGTGCGTTGGCTGATGTTAAAATTGATTTACATTGTTTTATAATTTGTTTTTAATGATTTTGTTTAAATGGTTTCTAAATGGCTTTCAAACGTTTTTAACGATTTGGTCTACGATTTAAATTTTGCTCGAATGTTACAATGTTTATAAGGATAAAAAAAATAAACAATACGAGAAAATAAGGGTACAGTGTTAGGGTCGCTACAGATGTGGCCCGAAAGGGGGGTACTGATCTATTGTGTAGGCCAAAAGGGGTCTGCCACAGTACCACATCGCCCTAAACGAAAAGAACCTACGTAATCTGTTATCTGGTCATGCGAGGTGGGGCTCAGGCACGACTGTATATGGATGTAAGCGTGTACCCCCCCTCCCCCCCGGTTAGGTGGAGAGGGTTGTCCAATCGCGAGACGTGTCCTCTCCATCTAATAGGCTTAGACCTCAGTGATATTCTGTCTGCGACATAATGATAAGAAAATGTTGCATGATTTCTGAACTTCATATGCACAGCATGCATCTGCATTTACGAAACTTGCTGATCCTTTAGCTCATAGTTGTCTGTATGGTGTAGGTGATCTTTATACAGGTGAGGACGAGATCCCTCCACAAGAGGAATAACTAGTTGAAGAAAGATGGCTTGTGGGATGTGCTGAGCAGTCGGTGCGTATTTTGACCCGTGGGGATGTAAGTAAGAGTTTTGAGGGTGTTCGGGTTATTTTAGGACCGATGGTGGATTAGATAATATTTGTATAGTTAGAAACATTTTAGGATGCTTGGTTTCTGAATAGTTAATATTGATGTTTGGATGTGTTTTATGGATAGTTCGTGAACATATATGTATATAATGTTCATTTTATGTTTCTGGAAATGGAGAATGTTGTTTTTAATGTTCTTGGAAGTTCTGAGTGAAGGGTGTGTAAATACACGGGGAAATTGTATGGGTTTCGGTTAAGTGTTTGGTCAAAGTCGACCGGCAGATGTGTTCGGTTACTGTTGAGTGTTATGGATCGGTGGATGCTGGGTGATTAAGTCATCTGGCTGACGTCACCAGTGGACTTGTTTTGTGAGTCACCGGTGGATGTGTTTTGTGAGTGATCGGTAGAGGTGTTAGGTTACAGTTGAGCGGTGGATGTGAGCGATAGAAGTGTTGAGCGGTGGATGTTGCTTGGTCAAAGTCAATCGGTAGAGGTGTTAAGTTACTGTTGAGCGGTGGATGTGAGCGATAGAAGTGTTAAGCGGTGGATGTGATCAGCGGTAGATGTTGCTTGGTCAAAGTCAATCGATAAACGTGTTAAGTTACTGTTGAGCGGTGGATGTGAGCGATAAGAGTGTTGAGCGGTTGATGTGATCAGCGGTGGATGTTGCTTGGTCAAAGTCAATCGGTAGAGGTGTTAGGTTACTGTTGAGCGGTAGATGTGAACAGGAAAAATTTTTGGCTTGGGTCTGTAACACCCGACAATCTCGTCCATGTGATTTTCTTAACGGATTTAACTGTCACCTTTATTATTGATCTTTGATTTAAATTTTAACGCCAAGCTTATCTGATTTCTATTTGTGTGGTGGCAGAATTGTAATTAAGAGTTTTATTTAGTATAAAAAGAAAATGAAAATCCTTAAACCTCACTAAAACCTCACTACAGCCGACATTTTCTCTCTCGGCGATTTCCTTCCTTCCAGAGCTCCATCTCTGCCAGCTATTCTTTCGCTTGCGACAAGTTCTTTAGCCTCCACTTTGACAATCCACGCTCTAGGTAAGATTTAGACAATGTAGTTACTGGGTAGTTACTTAGAGCTCTGTCTTTAGCTAGAACTTGAGGTTTCAGATTCTTCACTAACAGAGTAATGGTAGTGACAATCTTGATCCGTGTTTAGTAATGGCATTTCTGATTCGGTTCTTGACATTAAGATAACAGACCATGTTTAGTTGTTAGACTTAATCTGGTTATTTAGGTTCTGGAAGTTTTAATATGTACACACTAGGCGCTCGACTAGGAAGATTTAGAAATATTTATGTTAGATACTAGGATGACTTTTAGTTAGGATTTTGATTTAACACTGTAATGTGAAATGTTTCTAGGTGAAGAAGTTTGAAGAGAAGTGCTCAAGTTGCTAAGGAAACCAGGTAAATGAGTGAGTAAGATTCCCGGCCATTAAGGCCCTACATCACAAGGGTACTAAGTAGAAGTTGTCTATGAGGTTTAAAGATTCTCTGTGCTATTGTCTGTTTAGTTATGGTGCTCGAGTTGATGTTATGATCCTTTGATGAATGAATGGCTTGTTCAGTAGTCTGATGAACTAAGATTACTCATGCTCATGCATCATGAATGTTTTCCCAAGCATATGAAAATATTTTAAGTGCATGATTTCTCCCATGAAAAAGATATGAATATGAAACTTATGCAACAAGGATTAAGAGAGGGTTGGGGGCGGTTTGGCGTATGTCACTGTCCAAAAGGAGGACCATGAAAACGACCCACAAGGGACTATGTACACTCTCACTGTCAACCCCCTTTTCGGCACAAATCCTCCCTTAATCCATATGATGAAAACGATGAACATGAAAAAGAACAAGAACACGAAAAGATCATGAACATGTGTTTCTTTAACTTGTGCATTCATGCATACATGTTAGCTTTGCATTCCTTACTAAGCATTAGGCTTATAGTTTAAACCTTATGATGTAGGTGAAGAACTACCAGGTGAGGATTTCAAGTCTAATGATGATGATTAAGGCTAGTTGCTGAAAGGTGCTCAGGGTGACAGATTGGTGACTAGAAAGGCGATTTCAACTCCTGGTTACTAATTTTATCATGTTAGTAAGGTTATGAATACTGATGTGTATGTAGGATGTTTTCTTAAAACAAAGGATGCTGGAACCTGGCCGACTAACTTCTGAGTTTGAGAATGATCGTGAAATGATAGAATGATCTTTTTTGTTAGAGTCTCTTTCTACACGTATTCTAAATGAGATTATGGTCCAACTGTGTGTTAGTTTAATCAGTCATGTTGAAGTTTATGAAAGTCTGAAAGTTTCCTGTCTATCGGATGAAGTCTTCCATCGGATTGTGTTTCCATCGGATGAAGTCTTCCATTGGATGAAGTTCTCTATCGGATGAAGTCTCCATCGGATGAAGTCTTCCATCGAATGATGTCTTCCATTGGATGAAGTCTCCAATCGGATGAAGTCTTCTATCGAATTAAGTCTCCATCGGATGAAGTCTTCCATCGGATCATGACTTCTATCAGAATGAAGTTTAATGAATCACGTGATGCACATGTGTCAATCGGTAAAAGTCGATATAAGTCTTGTCGTTTTGTGATCGGATGAAGTTTAATGAGTCACGTGCTGTGCATGTGTCAATCGGTATAAGTCGATATAAGTCTTGTCGTTTTGTGAGCTGATGAAGTTTAATTAGTCACGTGCTGTGCATGTGTCAATCGGTAGAAGTCGATATAAGTCTTGTCGTTTTGTGATCGGATGAAGTTTAATGAGTCACGTGCTGTGCATGTGTCAATCGGTAGAAGTCGATATAAGTCTTGTCGTTTTGTGATCGGATGAAGTTTAATGAGTCACGTGCTGTGCATGCGTCAATCGATAGATGTAGGTTTCCCATTATCGGCATGAGTATGTATTAAGTCTGCGTTTTGTGATTAGAAGTCGATATAAGTCTTGTCGTTTTGTGATCGGATGAAGTTTAATGAGTCACGTGCTGTGCATGTGTCAATCGGTAGAAGTCGATATAAGTCTTGTCGTTTTGTGATCGGATGAAGTTTAATGAGTCACGTGCTGTGCATGTGTCAATCGGTAGAAGTCGATATAAGTCTTGTCGTTTTGTGATCGGATGAAGTTTAATGAGTCACGTGCTGTGCATGTGTCAATCGGTAGAAGTCGATATAAGTCTTGTCGTTTTGTGATCGGATGAAGTTTAATGAGTCACGTGCTGTGCATGTGTCAATCGGTAGAAGTCGATATAAGTCTTGTCGTTTTGTGATCGGATGAAGTTTAATGAGTCACGTGCTGTGCATGTGTCAATCGGTAGAAGTCGATATAAGTCTTGTCGTTTTGTGATCGGATGAAGTTTAATGAGTCACGTGCTGTGCATGTGTCAATCGGTAGAAGTCGATATAAGTCTTGTCGTTTTGTGATCGGATGAAGTTTAATGAGTCACGTGCTGTGCATGTGTCAATCGGTAGAAGTCGATATAAGTCTTGTCGTTTTGTGATCGGATGAAGTTTAATGAGTCACGTGCTGTGCATGTGTCAATCGGTAGAAGTCGATATAAGTCTTGTCGTTTTGTGATCGGATGAAGTTTAATGAGTCACGTGCTGTGCATGTGTCAATCGGTAGAAGTCGATATAAGTCTTGTCGTTTTGTGATCGGATGAAGTTTAATGAGTCACGTGCTGTGCATGTGTCAATCGGTAGAAGTCGATATAAGTCTTGTCGTTTTGTGATCGGATGAAGTTTAATGAGTCACGTGCTGTGCATGTGTCAATCGGTAGAAGTCGATATAAGTCTTGTCGTTTTGTGATCGGATGAAGTTTAATGAGTCACGTGCTGTGCATGTGTCAATCGGTAGAAGTCGATATAAGTCTTGTCGTTTTGTGATCGGATGAAGTTTAATGAGTCACGTGCTGTGCATGTGTCAATCGGTAGAAGTCGATATAAGTCTTGTCGTTTTGTGATCGGATGAAGTCTCCATCGGATGAAGTCTCCATCGGATGAAGTTTAATGAGTCACGTGCTGTGCATGTGTCAATCGGTAGAAGTCGATATAAGTCTTGTCGTTTTGTGATCGGATGAAGTTTAATGAGTCACGTGCTGTGCATGTGTCAATCGGTAGAAGTCGATATAAGTCTTGTCGTTTTGTGATCGGATGAAGTTTAATGAGTCACGTGCTGTGCATGTGTCAATCGGTAGAAGTCGATATAAGTCTTGTCGTTTTGTGATCGGATGAAGTTTAATGAGTCACGTGCTGTGCATGTGTCAATCGGTAGAAGTCGATATAAGTCTTGTCGTTTTGTGATCGGATGAAGTTTAATGAGTCACGTGCTGTGCATGTGTCAATCGGTAGAAGTCGATATAAGTCTTGTCGTTTTGTGATCGGATGAAGTTTAATGAGTCACGTGCTGTGCATGTGTCAATCGGTAGAATCAATGTTTTGGGTAGCGAAACCGGGTCTGGCAGACTCGGGGTGTTACAGGGTCGTTTTTGCCCTCTGTTCTGCTGGGCCGATTCCTCTTCTATTTTAATGGTTTTGTTTATTTGATTTTTAAATATGTTTCAACAATTTATACTTTGACTTATCAATTTAACGAAAGGGTTTACTCGAAAGTTATAAAAAAAATAATACGAAAAAATTAGGAATAGTTTTAAGGGTCGTTACAGTTATGGTATCAGAGCTCCTGGGTTTTAAAAGTGGTTTTGTAGACTGCCCGACTACACAGCCATTACGCGGACATCCTTCCTCAACTGTAAGTATGTTTAAATGTTTTGTTTAATTTTGATTTCTTAGGATTATTTGTTTTAATCTTTATAGGAGTTATAAAATGGTTTGAGCAAGAGACTCTAGGGATGAAGCCCTATACCGACTTACGGATTTGCTGGACCGTCAGGCCCAGCATATGGACAGGCAAACCCAACAAATCGAACGTTTAGTAAACCGTGAGGATCGTGAGGTCCGGGAGCGTGAGGCCCGAGAGGTGATTGTTCAGAACCAACGTGGCATGGAAAGATTTCAGAAGTTGTAACCTCCGGTATTCAACGGACAATCATCGGACCCCACTTTAGCCGAAGAGTGGATCCGAACGATGGAGGATATGTTAGGATACGCAGAGGTAGAGAACAGGAACAAGGTTGCCTACGTCGCCTTTCATTTGGCATTGGATGCCTGATTTTGGTGGGATTCAATCAAGGTGACAACGGACGTGACAATTATGACTTGGGAATGGTTTAAGACCGTGTTTTTTGACAAATATTTCAGCCGCACTGTGAGGGTGGCAAAGAGGAATGAGTTTATGCAGCTGAAGCAATGTAAGGACCTATTTTCCCAGCAAGATATTGTCCGCTCTGGGGATTGGGCCATAACCCAATATCCTCCCCTCACGGCTTTGTTTGGCGAGGACTTCCCAGTCGGTCACCCAACCTGGTACTACTCTCGCCGAAGAACTTTTAACTTCGAAGTTCTTATGGGATCCTTTGCCAATTGTGCTCCAAAACGCGTCTTGCTATCTTGGGAGGATCTCTTTACATATGTTTCATTTCCACATACTTCTCCAAGCGATGTGGGATTGTGAAGACCCCCTTTTTACGACCCGTCACTTTCCGGTTCACCTGCGTGGACGTACCGCCATCTGGGTTCTGGTTCGTGCAGCCATCGTACATATACTTACATATCCAGGTCATCATAATCACCCCCCCTCGGGGGCCCAACGTCCTCGTTGGCCACATTTCCAGTTGGGTACAGGCTCTGATACTATTTGTAACGACTCATTTTCCCAGCAAGATATCGTCCGCTTTGGGGATTAGGTCGTAACCCAATATCCTCCCCTTACGGCTTTGTTTGGCGAGGACTTCCCAGTCAGTCAACCAACCTGGTAATACTCTCATCAAAGCACTTTTAACTTTGGAGTTCTTATGAGATCCGTTGCCAATTGTGCTCCAAAACGCGTCTTGCTATCTTGGAAGGATCTCTTTACATATGTTTCATTTCCACATACTTCCCCAAGCGATGTGGGATTATGAAGTCCCCCTTTTTACGACCCGTCACCTTCCGGTTCGCCCGCGCGGACGTACTGCCATCCGGGTTCTGGTTCGTCCAGCCATCGTACATATACTTACATATCCAGGTCATCACAAGCAAACAGGTTCAGTTACGGATTATATAAGAAAGTTTGAGGCTTTGTGACGGTTTGCGCCGCGTCTTGTTAGCAACTACGAAGACAAGGTGCATCAATTTATGGAGGGCCTGAACCCAAAAATCTGGATGCATGTTATAGTTTCAGGGATTTAAGACGTGCCCTATTTTGACATCGCAGCTAGAGCTCTGGACTTAGAGGCTGCAAGGGCAACTTGTGTTAGGCTGAGGGAGGTAGCTAAGGGCTTCTTCCGTGAGATCCGTTTTCAGTCACAGAACCGAGGTTGGCAACCTAAAGTACAACAGCCCCAGCCGCAACAGAGAGGCGTGAAGAGACCATCAGAGGGAGGTGGTGATCAAGAAAAAGGCAAGCAAGTACTGGGGGCTTTTCAGATACCTTGGTGCCCTAAATGTCAGAGAGAACACAGTGGAGAGTGCCGGGTGGGCACTAATAAATTTTATAGATGTGGAGAAGTCGGCCATTTTGTCAGAGATTGCCCAAAGCCGGGCCGAGATCAGTTGGGCGGAGATCAGAGGAGAGTCATGCCCAGGATCTTTGCCTTTATCGAGCCGGGTGATATTAACGACGAGGCTCAGCCCTCAGTGATAGCAGGTACTATTTTGATTATGGGCGTAGCTATATTTTCTTTGATAGACACAGGAGCTACGCACTCTTTTATCTCAACTGCTTGCATGACTAGATTGGGGTTAGAGTCCGAGTTAGCAGAGTTCTAGTATAGAGTGATGCTGCCTGCCCCTACAGCGTTTATGGATTTAATGAACTGTGTTTTCAAGGAGTATTTGGACAAGTTCGTCGTTGTTTTCATTGACGACATTTTGATTTATTCTAAAATGAAGGAAGAGCACGAGGAGCATCTGAGGATTGTTTTGGGAATTCTGAGTCAACACCGTCTTTATCCAAAGTTTTCTAAGTGCGAGTTCTTGGCCAAAGTCGGTTTTCTTGGCCATATCATATCACCAGAAGGAGTTTCTGTGGATCCGAGTAAAATTCAGGTGGTCATGGATTGGCCACAGCCTAAAAACGTGCGTGAGGTGCTTGGATTTCTCGGGTTGGCTGGCTATTATCGAAAGTTCATTGAGGGATTCTCGAAGATTGCAGTCCCTCTCTCACGCTTGACTCGGAAGAATGAGAAGTTTATATGGTCGGCTGCTTGTGACGGGAGTTTTATGGAATTGAAGCAGAAGTTGACCACAGCTCCAGTTTTAACACTGCCTGTTGAAGGAAATAAATTCAGTATTTACTGTGATGCGTCTGGAGTTGGACTTGGTTGTGTATTGATGTAGGAGGGTAGAGTTATTGCTTATGCTTCTCGGCAGTTGAAACCGTATGAGCAGAACTATCCTACATATGGCCTGGAGTTCGCAGCTGTGGTTTTCGCACTGCAGATTTGGAGACATTATTTATATGGGCAGCAGTGCGAGATATATTCAGACCACAAGAGCTTGAAAAATTTGTTTACGCAGAAGAAGCTAAACATGCGACAGAGAAGGTGGCTAGAGTTCGTCAAAGACTATGAGTTTAAAATTAAGTACCACCCGGGAAAGGCGAACAAGGTCACTGATGCTTTAAGTCCAATGCCTTCTGCGAGTCAGCCTTCGCTTGCAGCAATGTCGGGTACGTTGCGGTTTGAGATTGAGAAGTTTGATGTGGAGATTGTGGCAGAGTTGTCCAGTATGCTCACCAACATTTCTCTCAGGCTGACTATTCTGGATAAGATACGTGAAGCTCAGCAGAAATATATGAAGTGTGAAGACCTTCGATTGAACATGACATCTGGAAACTTGTCTGAATTTAACTTGTCAGATGGGGGTATTCTGAAGTTCAGGCATATATGGTACGTGCCTAACGATGAAGAATTGAAGAAGGAGATTTTGGCCGAAGCACATTCTTCAGCTTATTCTGTGCAACCGGGAAGTACCAAGATGTACCGGGATTTAAAACAACACTTTTGGTGGCCAAACATGAAGAGAGAAGTTGCTAAGTATGTTGAAACTTGTCTGATTTGTCAACAGGGTAAGGCGGAACACCAAAGGTTGGCTGGAATATTACAGCCACTACCGATTTCGGAGTGGAAATAGGAGCAGATCTCCATGAATTTTATTGTGGGGCTCCCGAGGACGACGAAAGGGCATGATGGTATCTGAGTGATTGTGGACCGATTGACAAAGTTGGCTCACTTCTTATCTGTGAAGATGACATCTTCTATGGATCAGCTCGCCGAGCTTTATGTGCAGGAGATTGTTAGACTGCATGGAGTACCAATTTCGATTGTCTCAGACCGAGATCCGAGATTTACATCGAAATTCTGGAAGAGTCTGCACAAAGCTATGGGAACTCAGTTAAATTCCAGCATGGCATTTCATCCTCAGACTGATGGTCAGACGGAGAGAACGAATCAGATTCTGGAGGATATGCTCAGAGCTTGTGTGTTGGAATTTCAGGGATCGTGGAGCAGGTATTTGCCACTGATCGAGTTCTCTTACAACAATAGCTTCCAGGCTACCATCGGTATGGCTCCATATGAGTCATTGGGATGAGGTTGACGAAGCTAGTATTGTTGGTCTCGAGATTCTATAGCAAATGGCAGAGAAGATTGCCGTTATCAGACAGCGTATCGAGATAACTCAGAGTCGACAGAAGAGCTATGCTGACACGAGACGGAGGGACTTGGAATTTAAAGAAGGTGATGAGGTTTATTTGAAGATTTCTCCGTTCAAAGGAGTTATGCGGTCCGGAAGAAAGGGCAAGCTAAGCCCTCGTTATGTGGGACCCTTCCCTATTTTGAAAAAGATCGGGAAGATGGCGTATCGACTACAGCTTCCGGTTTCAATGGAAAGTATCCACATGTATTTCATGTATCTATACTTTGAAGGTGTTTGCGTGATCCATCGCACGTCGTAGAGGCAAGAGAGATCGAGGTACAACCTACCTTGACTTATGTGGAGAAGCCGGTACGTATTTTGGAGTCTTCCATCAAGGTGTTGCGAAGCAAAGAAATTCTGCTAGTTAAAGTCTTATGGCAGAACCACGACGTGGAAGAGGCTACGTGGGAATGACAACAGGATATGATGTCCGAATATCCTGAGTTATTTGTGTAATCAAATTTTGAGGACAAAATTTTAAAGAAGGTGGGTGTAACGACCCGGGGAGGATCGCCACGAAATTCTTGGCTTTACATAAAACTTTAACTCACATTTGAACTCTTTTCTCCTTCTCTTTTTTTTTCCTTAACGACAGTATACCTAACAGGCTAAAAGACTTCAACTTAATGGTTGGAAAGTTAGTCTCTCGTACATGCTTTCAATCGACGTAGAAGTTGCATGGGTCTGCATGCATCAACAGATAGACATTGCATCTTCCGGTGGCTTACAAGCTCTATATCATCCGATCACTAAACGACAAATTGTCACTTACATCATCCGGCGAGGAAATATACCACATCTTCCGGTGAGATAGGGAAAACATCATCCGATGGACAAGTTCTCCCCACGTGCATAATTAAAACATGACCCGGTAGTGGACATCCACCGGTGAACACGAGTCAAACACGTGACTCTTTAAATCTCACTAGATAAGAAACGTTATCCGGTGAGCACGTGCATCGCACATGACTTATTAAATCACACTCGGTCAACGAAACGAAAAACATCGTCTACATCATCAGGTGCATAACAACACTTCCTCCACCGGTCACTAGATGACAAAATAGCATTTTTCCTCTTTCGGCGAAGAAATACTTTGCATCATCTGGTCACCAGACGACAAACCATACTTTCATCATCCGATGGCTTAGACACTACATCTGCCGATCGCTAGATGACAAAATAACACTTTCATCATCTGATGGCTTAGACACTCTACATCTGCCGATGACATCAGCAGGATGAATGCCTCATCCAGCTTTTATCTTACAGCAATAAAACACTATAATCATCAAACAACCTCATCCAACAGAAAATACTACAACTCACTCGAATCCTAACTTGGAAATTATAAACCCTATTGAGTAAAAACCATATCCCATACAAGATACACTTAGCGGAAGGCTTAAGCAAAACAGACCATTCTATAATCCTTAAAATCTTTAACAGACTCCGAAGTCAAACCATTCAAAATCAAAATCTCATTGTTATAAGTAAACTCTATTCTATCTAGTCATCTGTTTATCATAAACTTCTCTGACTTACTATGGGTATAACCAGGGAACTTGATCGCCTATCCAGCCTTCACTGTCACACTGAGCATCCTCCAGCAACCAAGCTTAGACATCTTCATTGACCTTGAGTTCCTCACCTGAAGACTCGTCACCTACATCATAAGGTTTAAACTATAAGCCTAATGCTTAGTAAGGAATGCAACACTAACATGGATGCACGTATGCATATTTTAGGAAAATCACATGCTCATAAGTCTTTTCTTGTTCATGTCTTTGCTCGTAATCATCATTCATAGTCATGGATCATATTCATCATTCATAGTCATTGATCATATTCATCATTCATAGTCATTGATCATATTCATCATTCATAGTCATTGTTCGTATTCTTTGTTTAGGTTGTGTGGATCAAGAGAGGATTTGTGCCGGTAAAGGGGGTTCGACAGTGAGTTTGATCTTGTTCCCTACTGCGGGTTGTATTCATATGTCCTTCTTTGGACTGTGACATACGCCGAACCACCCCCAACCCTCACTTAATCCACGTTGCATAAATCTTATATATACATATATACATACATATCTTGTTCATAGAAAACATGCGTTAAAACATTTTTCTTATGCTTGGGAAACATTCATGATGCATGAACATGAGAACTTTTAACTCATCAAACTATGACAAGGATCGTACCAGAGCATACAACTTCACATCCACTAGCAGGTCATCAAATAGTATAACTCGCAACATACATAAATCCTTCAAGTGCAGACAGGCTTATTATTATAAGGTAAACATTTGACATATATACAACCTAGTATTCCCACGATGTAGGGCTCTATTAGCCGGAAATCTTAATACATTCACTTACCTGGTCTCCTTAGCACTTGGGCTCCTTTCTCTTCAAACTTATTCACCTAAACATTTACATTGCAGTAGTTAAAACAAAATCCTAATACTCTACTCATAAATCATCCTAGGATCTATTAGTTAAAGTCATCCCCGAATCCTTGGTTTGATATACTGTGCAGAATCTGAAATCCAAAATAAAACAAACAGGTTCTACTATCGATTAAATCTGAGTTGGTTACTTAAAATGTCCAGAATTGATTCGGGTTGACATTACTACTCTCGGATTCTAAAATGTTCTAATACTACTCGGCCATTGATAAAATCCGAGTTCAAATGTCGAGCTGAAAAATAGAGCTCCAAACACTAACAGATAACTACATTGTCCATTTCATACCTCGGGTGCGGATTCGTATAGGATTGCAGGCTAGAAATCGGTCATTGACGAGGAAGACACTGATAGCAGAGAGCGGAGCTTGGGAGGGAAGAAATCGCCGGGAGTAGGGGAATGTCGGCTACAGTGGGTTGAGTGAAATTAAAACATTTCCTTTTTCTTTATATATCGGTCATCACCCTCCATTATTACAACTTTGCCACCCAACCTAGTTTAAATCTACATGAAATTAATTATTCTTGGTATAAGTCCCAAACTGTAAAGATTAAATATTCATGACCGTTAATACAGTTAGGAAAATCACCTGGCCGTTAACTCGGGTGTTACAGTGGGTGGAATGTAACACCCAGTTTTATCGAGATTTTAATATTCCAAAGTATTATGGCATTTTTGAAAATATGTCAAATTAAGTCCGTTTTGCGAACGGAAAGTTTTATTGGAACCTAAATAATAAATTAGAATTTATGGTGAAATAAGGAAATTTGGAGAAAACGAATAGTTAGTCAAATAACGAGATAAGTTGAAGAAACCAAACTAAGTTCAACCAAACAAGAAATTGGATGGAGGGGCAAATTAGGAAGTAAAAAGGTGGTAGTTGGGAGCACCAAGTGAGAGTGTGACAAGTGTCAAAGCTTATGGGAGAAGCTTGGCAAAGGCAACGCCTTCCTTTTCCCTCCCTTACGAGAAACCACATTCACTTTCACTTTTTCTCTCCTTTCACTTTCACAGCCACGAAAATTCTCTCCACCCCTACGCTTCTTCACAATTCAACGGCTCCTCCAACCGATAAATTTCCTTCATTATTCATTGCTAAATCGCAAACCCAGGTAAGGTTTTAATGTTCTGGATTGTTAGTCTTTGATTTTAGAGTTGTTATTCAAATAGGGTTTCGTTGGAAATTGCCGATGGAAGTTAGAAATCGTTAGCTATTGGAATGTTGAATGATAACAAGGTATTTATGATTATGGAGGATAGTTGAGTGGAATTAACGGAGTCCGATTGGGTTAGACTCGGTTCTAATGTCGTGTGTTATAAATTGTCTTATGTGAACAAGCTCACGGATAGTGCTTGGTGTGCTGAGGACTTGAGGTAAGTTCACGTGACTTACTATGGCTGATTGGCCTACACCGTACATCGAAGTCGTGTTTAGGATCTTGGTGATTTGTTGTTTAAATACTTTGGTTGGGTAGTTAAGATTAGTTCTTTTATAGGATATGCTTTTATTGTCTTGATGGTACGCATGATGTATGTTTACTTTAAGCACGTAATTGTTCATGCATCATGGTTTTCAATTAAGCATAGAAAATGAATTTCCACACAATGTTTTCATGAAAAGAGATGTGGCCCAAAAGGGGGCTATTGATCTATTGTGTAGGGGTCTGTCACAATACCACATCGCCCTAAACGAAAAGAACCTACGTAATCTGTTATCTGGTCATGCGAGGTGGGACTCAAGCACGGCTGTATACGGATGTAAGCGTGTAACGCCCCCCCCAGTTAGGTTGAGAGGGTTGTCCAATTGCAGGACGTGTCCTCTCCATCTAATAGGCTGAGACCTCGGTGATATTTTGTCTGCGACGTAATGATAAGAAAATGTTGCATGATTTCTGAACTTCATATGCACAGCCTGCATCTGCATTTACGAAACTTGCTGAGCCTTTAGCTCATAGTTGTCTGTATGGTGCAGGTGATCTTTATACAGGTGAGGATGAGATCCCTCCACCAGAGGAATAACCAGTTGAAGAAATATGGCCCGTGGGAGTGTGCTGAGCAGTCGATGCACATTTTTACCCGTGGGGATGTAAGTAAGAGTTTTGAGGGTGTTCGGGTTACTTTAGGACCGATGGTGGATTAGATAATGTTTGTATAGTTAGAAACATTTTAGGATGCTTAGTTTCTGGATAGTTAATATTGATGATCGGAGGTGTTTTATGGATAGTTCGTGAACATATATGTATATATTGTTCATTTTGATGTTTCTGGAAATGGAGAATGTTGTTTTTAATGTTCTTGGAAGTTCTGAGTTAATGGTGTGTAAGTACATGGGAAAATTGTATGGGTTTCGGTTAAGTGTTTGGTCAAAGTCAACCGACAGATGTGTTCGGTTACTGTTGAGTGTAATGGATCGGTGGATGCTGGGTGATTAAGTCATCCGACTGACGTCACCGGTGGATGTGTTTTGTGAGTCACCGGTGGATGTGTTTTGTGAGTGATCGGTAGAGGTGTTAGGTTACTGTGGAGCGGTGGATGTGAGCGATAGAAGTGTTGAGCGGTGGATGTTGCTTGGTCAAAGTAAATCGATAGAGGTGTTAAGTTACTATTGAGCGGTGGATGTGAGCGATAGAAGTGTTGAGCGGTATATGTGATCAGCGGTGGATGTTGTTTGGTCAAAGGCAATCGGTAGAGGAGTTAAGTTACTGTGGAGCGGTGGATGTGAGCGATAGAAGTGTTGAGCGGTGGATGTGATCAGCGGTGGATGTTTCTTGGTCAAAGTCAATCGGTAGAGGTATTAGGTTATTGTTGAGCGGTAGATGTGAACAGGAAAAATTTTGGGCTTGGGTCCTTTTTGCCCTCTGTTCTGCTGGCCGATTCCTCTTCTGTTTTAATGGTTTCATTTAATTGATTTTTCAATATGTTTCAACAATTTATACTTTGACTTATATATTTAACGAAAGGGTTTACTAGAAAGTTATAAAAAAAATAATAACACGGAAAAATTAGGAATAGTTTTAAGGGTCGTTACACTAAGGCCTGTGGAGAAAGTTTTCAGACCTTGAAGCAAAAGTTGACCTCAGCGCCTTTATTGATTCTACCAGTGGAAAATGGTGTATTCAGTATCTATTGTGACGCGTTCAAAGTTTGATTAGGATGCGTATTGATGCAGAACAGAAAGGTCATTGTCTATGCATCTAGGCAATTTAAGAGTTATGAACAGAATTATCCGACACATGACTTAGAATTGGAAGCAGTTGTATTTGCGTTGAAGATATGGAGACACTACCTCTACGGACAAAAGTGCGAAGTGTATTCGGACCATAAAAGTTTAAAATATCTATTTACGCAGAAAGATTGAAACATGAGGCAAAGGAGATGGTTGGAGTTCGTGAAAGACTATGACTTGAAATCAAGTATGATCTTGGAAAGGCGAATACGGTGGCAGACGCTTTGAGTAGGATGCCTAAGACTGCGGAGACATTTGCTTGCTGTATCCCAGCTTCATTGAGAAAAGAGATGTAGAGGTTTGAATTGGAGGTAGTTTCTGAGCTTTCAGCCTTACTTGCAGAATTGACAATACGGCCTACTCTTTTAGACAAAATTAAAGAGGCTCAACAGATGGACTCGAAAGAAAAAGAAGCTATTGTGGCCAAGTCAACCGATACGTCTTCCGAATTTAGTTACTCGAAGGATGGCATTTTGAAATTTCAGGACCGTTGGTACGTTCCGAAGGATGAGGAGTTCAGAAAATTGATCATGGCAAAGGCACATTCATCGTCGTTCTCAGTGCATCCGGGTAACACCAAGATATACCAAGATCTGAAAGTACTTTATTGGTGGCCGAACATGAAGCGTGACGTGGCCATTTATGTACGGTCTTGCCAGGTTTGCCAGCATGTAAAAGCAGTACATCAAATGCCAGGTGGGATGTTACAACCTCTACCGATTCCCGAGTGGAAATGGGATCATATTGCAATGGACTTCGTAGTTGGATTATCGAAAACGATTAAAGGGCATGATAACATATGGGTCATTGTTGATAGGTTAACGAAGACGGCTCATTTCTTACCAATAAAGATGACTTACACGATGAATCAGTTTGCAGAGTTGTATGTCCAGGCGATTATAAGATTTCACGGGGTTCCTATGTCGATTGTTTCGGATCGTGATCCTAGGTTTACTTCGAAGTTTTGGAAAAGTTTACAAGGCGCCATGGGTACTAAGTTAACTTTTAGCACAACTTTCCACCCACAGACCGACGGACAATCTGAGAGGACGATACAGATACTCGAGGATATGTTGAGAGCGTGTGTGCTAGAGTTTCAAGCATCGTGGATCCGGTATTTACCTTTGGTAGAATTTGCATATAATAACAATTATCAGTCTACGATTTGAATGGCTCTGTACGAGTACTGTATGGAAGAAAGTGTAGGTCGCCACTTTATTATGATGAGGTGGGAGAAGCTAAGTTGATTGGACCGGAAATTTTACAACAATTATTCTAGAAAGTTGCTCTAATCAGGCAGAGGATGGAAACCGCACAGAGTCATCAAAAGAGCTATGCGGATCGAAGGAGGCGAGATTTGGAGTTTGTTGTTGGTGATGAGGTGTTTTTGAAAGTTTCACCGTTCAAGGGGTGTGGTTCGCTTTGGAAAAAAGGGAAAGTTGAATCCACGGTCTGTTGGACCGTTCCCTATTACAGAGAGGATTGGAGCTACAGCGTACAAGATTCAGTTGCCGTTATCTATGGAGGGTGTGCATAATGTTTTCTACGTGTCGATGTTGAGGAAATGTGTACGGGATCCGACGCACGTGGTAGAACTAGTTAATCTTGATATACAACCGACCTTGACTTATGAGGAAAGACTGGTACAGATTCTGGAGTCTTCGGTTAGGGTTCTGCGTAACAAGATGATCCCACGTGTAAAGGTGTTGTGGAGAAACCAAAATGTAAAGGAAGCGACGTGGGAGCGCCTGCAGGACATGATAGACAGATATCCAGAGTTGTTTAGGTACGAAATTTTGAGGACAAAAATTCTAAATAAGGAGGGTAGGATGTAACGCCCAGAAATTTCAGTTATGAGTCTTAAGCCTTTAGATTTTTTGGTTTTGATATTTTAAGCCTTATAGCGTTTTAATTCTTAGAAATAGTAAATTAAGTCCAATTAGTGAATGGAAAGTTTTGTTTGAACCCTAGGAATAAGTTTGAATTTTGGAGGAATAGTAGAATTTTGGAGAAACTAAATCGATAGGTTAATAAATGAGTTTAAGGAAGAATTTAATAAAAAGGGCAAGAAGGTAATTAGCCAACTCAAATTTTAATAAAAAGAAATTCTTCCCCTTTTTCTTTCATTTTTCCCCAGAGCCCTTATTTTCTTCCTCCCCTCCTCCCGTGCGATTTCTCCCCTTCGTCGTTCCTTCACGCACGCCTTCAATTCGTTCTTCTCTTCCGGCGATTCTTCCATTTTTCTTTCCCCAATCGACGTTCTAGGTAAGCTCCAAGTTCTAGGCACGTTAAGTTTGTTGTTTTAGGGTTGTATTTCGTTAGGGTTTATTGAGTTAGGGTTGAGATTTTCGAGTTTTGTTGTAAATAGATAGATTTATCGTATTTTATGGTTAATAATGATGCATTTATTGTTATTTTGGTAGTTGGGATAAATTAATGAAGATTGGTTAGAGTTATATGTTAAGTTTTGATGGTAGGAGGTTGTAAAAACACCATTAATGGAGTTAAGTAAATGATGAGCACAATGTGCTCGACGAAATGCCCGAACGAAGTGAAATAGAGTTTTTGGAAAAATTGTCGTAACTCGGGGTTTCGTTCAGTTTTGAATTTGATGATTTAGAGTCGATACTAATGACGTGTTATGAAAATGCCCTAGGTGACCCAAGCTTTCAGGACGGTGCTCGGCATAACTAGGACGCCAGTTCAGTGAGTGTTAGGTTTCTGGCCCTAAAGCCTCTACGTCGTATCGATGTTAGAATTATGTGTTTTTGATGATGTTAGAATGTAGTAGGACTTTTAACGAGTCGGGTAACCTATGATATAAAGTTAGCTAGTAGATAAGAGTTTCTTTGCCTACGGGCTATAAACGTTAAGGGAATGTTAGGAATTGTCTTTGATTAATGTTGTATGTTTATACTCCCTCATGTATCACGATTTTATGAAATATGCATACGAACTATTTGCAAGCATGCTTTTATGAAAATTGAAATAATGAATTAAGAATCTCACGTGATATGTTATGAGTTCTCACGGGGCAAGTAAGTGGTCTACCAAGTAGACAATTATACTAATGATAAAGAAATGAACGAAACGAACATGTTTTTCAAATGTCATGGATTTATGTAAATGTTATGTTTAGTGCACTCATTACTAAGCATTAGGCTTAACGTGTTTATCGTATGATGTAGGTGACGAGAACGAAGGTGAGGAACTTCCTCCCGATGATTAGGCATATGGTCGGTGGACGGAGCTCGTGGCGACGGGGCGTGTTTTTGCTAGGTTCGATGACCCGTGGTGTACTCCGTGTCGTTTTGTTGTAAATAGGTTTGAACTAGATTGATGTTGGATTTGAGATGGATTTTATGATGTATAGGAAGTTTTTTAATTTTAGTAAATTATATGAAAATTTGGTTTGGAGTTAGGTTATTCTACATGGTTTATTGATGGATTCGTTTCGGTGAAGTTCTAGAAAATTTGATGATTTTAGATATTTTAAACCGTAAGGATTAGCTTGGTTTTCAGAGCGGCCCATGCAGTCCGTCTCGGAAATTCTAAGTCGTGTTTTAATTATGTTTTGGTGGCTGGTATTTGTGGATTGGTGAATGGATGAATGCATGATGATTAGGGTGTTGTTTTGTGATAGAAAAATGAGAAGTGTAGTTGCAGGGAAAGGAGAAGGAAAAAGGAAGAAGGCAACGCTCTGGAATTCAGATTCCAGAGCGGTTGTCGATCGATCACCAAAAGAGGGCGATCGATCGGTAACAAAGGGTCGATCGATCGGCTGTCAAGAAGCCAATCGATCGCCCCTTGTTTTTCTTGCGGGCCGATTGATCGGCTGCTCGATAGCAGATCGATCGCCCCCTTGTTTTCCTGCAGGCCGATCGATCGGCTGTCGAGCAGCCGATCGATCGACCCCTTTCTTTAATGTTTTGACCAAATTGCCTATGGCTTTTGTACTATGTCTCTCATTAACTTTTTACATTGTTTTATTAAATGATTTTAAACGATTTCAACAGTTTGAAACTTAAAAAAAAAAATATTTCTCTTACGCGAACTTACGAGGTCTTACGATTAAGTTTCTGTCACGGTAAGTCTGTTGGGGCCCTGACCGGGTTGGGGTCGTCACAACTTTGTTACAGAATACTTAACTAAAATTTATCGTCCACATTCGTCCATGTGACTTATTCGTCCATGAGACTTATTTGTTCACGTGACTTACTTGTCCACAAGCTACTTAAACCTTATTCTTCCACGGGCTATTGTCCACGGAACTTTGACAACGACTTTGGACGACATTCAGACTTATGAAATTCTGACTCTAAACTGTGCAATACCCGATCGATCGCCCCTTGTTGGCGATTGATCGGATAGCTCTCTAGATTTTGTCCAGAGAGCTTCCTTCACATTATTTTCCCCTGTACCTACACATCATTTACCCAGAATTTCTAGAAACATTAAACTTCAAAAATCTTCTTCCATTTCATCGATTTAAATATCTACACTATCTAGACATCAAACACCCTAAAATGAGTTCTATACAATTCATATACTTTCCCCCATCAGCCCGACATACGCACAAAATCCCCAAAACACTTAACTAATGCTCCCACGGGTCAATTTGGCTCTGACTGCACTGAACACTCCCATGGGTACACCTCTTCGACCAGCTTATGCGTCGGGTGGAGGAATCTCATCCTCAATTGTCTCAAAGTCACCTACACCATAGAAAATAAACTATGAGCTACAGAGCTTAGCAAGTCTCGTAAATGGGAACGCATGCTATGCGTGCAAGGTTTGTAAAAACATGCATTACATTTTCATCATTTAGTTTCATAGCGGGAGGTGTCACCAGGGGTTGACTCACCAGATAGAGAGGGCACATCTTGCGGTTAGATAGCCCTTTCCATCTGCAAGGGGAAAACATGCTCCTCCTCTCGGGACAGCCATGTCTGAACCCCACCCCGACGTGACCGGGATTGCATGCATTTCATATCTTTTCATTAGGCGTTTCTTTTCATGAAAAACATAATGCGGGAAGTTCATTTTCTATTCTTTTTGAAAACACGATGCATAGACATGGATTTGTGCAATAAACGTAAAGAAAGCATAAACAATACATAGAACCTACTGAAAAATGCTCTAACATACCATTATCCTAAAATACCCATCCAACCTACACTAAACAACATATTCACCAAGTATCCTCGATCAAACAAAGCATGAAGACTTACCTCGGTTCCTCAGCACACCGAGCAATATCCGTGAGCTTTGTTCACCTAAACCAACTTATAACACACGGTATTAAAATCGAGTCTAAACCAATCGGACTCTATTAGTTTTACTTATCTTGTAACACCTGGAAAATTTTCTCTACCGTACGTAGCTCATGTTCGAGTATGTTATGAGAGTTTAATTTCATTCAAGGGTTATGTCAATTAGAGAGTAATATTGGTAGAGGAAGTTGAGAGAAACTCTAGGATTTAGTGGTTAGAAATTGGCTAAGTTGAAATTTAAGTTGACAATTTAACTAAAGGTAAATTAAATGATAAAAACAAAGGGAATGAGAGGAAAGCTTCACGTTGGTAATGAGGGAATTAAAAGGTGAGGTTAATTTATTAAAGAAGAAGATGAAGTAAAGGAAGAAAAGAAGTTTGAAAAGTCAACACAATTTAACCAATAGAAAGGAAGGAAAAAGTGAAGTAGAAAAGTCAAAAAGAAGGGAGAAAAAGTGAGTGTCAGGTTGGACAAGAGAAGAGTAAATGAGGGATGGGGTTGCTTTTGAAAATGTTGAAGTTGGGAGGCTAAAGTTTAAAGTGGAAAGTTGATGTTTTAAAAGATGGAAATTTATGGTGTAAAAAGAGAAAATTCTGCTTCATCTTCCCCTTTCTCTCCATGAAAGTTGCAGCTACCCTTGGAGGGTTTCTTCTCATTCTTCTTCACTTATTCTTCATGATTAAAGTTGGTTTTTAATTGGGTTTTGTTTTGGATATATAATAGTGAAAGTTTTAGGTGTTTTGTTAGGGTTTATTGAGTTTTTGGAAGGTTTGTAGAAACCCTAGGGATGAAGTCCGAAATTTTGGTTTCTTGATGAGTTTTCTTCTTATATTTGATTGTTTAAATGTTAGATGGATTAGTTTAGGTTATTTTTAGGAAGAGATTTAAGATTTGGAGTGAGTTATGGAAAAACTGGTTTGTGAATACTTGGTAGCCGATTCTGTTTTTGGCATTTCAGTTCGGCAAAGTTATTTGGTTGGTTAATGGATAGTAGACATGGAGAGGTTTACAGATTGGGGTGGCACATCGAAATCCGTTGAAAAACGAATAAATTATGGCCGTTTGAAGTTTGGACACTAAAATTTGTGGGAATTTCGGGTTTAGAGTTTAGATTTTAGCATTGGTTTAATTGTTGTTAGTTTGATCTAGGTATTCTTTAGAATTCCTTAGTTTGTTATTAAATGATTTTTCCCATGAATGTGCTAGGTTAACAAGCAAGAGAATTGTGTACTCGGAGTGAGCTAACACGTGCGGGAGTTTAGGTAAGTAGTAGACGTGTGTTTTGTTGCCTTCGGGCCTACACCATCGAACGGTAGGGTTTATTGTTTTCTTGGTTGTTTTATTTTGTGTTTGTGCATTGTATTGACAAGCATCATGGTTTTGAATTACGAAAATATGAGTTTTGGGCATGATTTTGAATTGCGAGAATGAAACATGACTTGATAAGTAAAAATGCTATGGGTTTTGAGTATAGTCGCCCAGTCGCGTTAGGGTGACATCTGCGGGGGACTCCCGTGTGAGTCGCCTAGTCGCGTTATGGTGGCACCTACGAGGGACTATAGTTGAGTTGCCCAGTCGCGTTAGGGTGACATCTGCGAGGGACTCTGTGTGAGTCGCCTAGTCGAGTTACAGTGGCACCTGCAAGGGACTATAGTTGAGTCTCTCAGTCACGTTAAAGTGACACCTGCGAGGGACTCCAAGCGAGTCGCCCAGTCGCGTTAGGGTGGCACTTGTGAGGGACTTTGTGGGAGTCGGACACCTGCGAGGGACTCCGTGTGAGTTGCCCAGTCGCGTTAGGGTAGCACCTGCAAGGGACTCTATGGGAGTCGTTTAGTCACGTAAAGGTGCAAGATTAGCACTGGTGAGGTGTTCTATGATAGAACAAGGCAAAGAAATCGAAACGAAAGCAACAGAGTGAGTAGAAACTGCATATGCTAGGGGTTGAGCATGCATTGTTTTAAACTGCATTATTCCCTACTTGCTAAGCATTAGCCTTACGTTTTTATGTTTTGTGGTGTAGGTGACGACGTCCTAGCACGAATGAGCTATGAGGAAAGCTAGGTTTTAGGGAGCAGTCGGGGATGTACGCGATTTGGTTTGGGAGTTAGTTATCACATGGTTTTATTGATGGATTCGTTTCGTGAAGTTCTTGAAAATTTGATGTTTTAGATATTTTAACCGTAAGGATTGGCTGTTTTATGGGCCCATGTGGCAGTCCGTCTCGGAAAATCTATGTCGTGTTTAATTATGTTTTTGGGGCTGTATTGATGATTGTGATGGTGAAATGCATGTGATTAGTTGTGTTGTTTTGTGATAGAAAAATGACGAATGGCGTTTGCAGGGAAAGGAGAAGGACAAAGGAGAAGGCAACGCCTGATTCAATTCCAGAGCGGTTTTGTCGATCGAGTCACCACAAGAGGGCGATCGATCGTACAAAGGTCGATCGTCGCTGTCCAAGCGCCAATCGATCGTCACCCCTTTTTTTTCCTTGCGGCCCGGATTGATCACGGCTGCTCTAGTGCCGAATCGTCGCCCCTTGTTTTCCTGCAGTCCGATCGACTCGGCTGTCGAGCGCCGATCGATCGACCCTTTCTTTCATGTTTTGACCAAATTTGCCTATGGCTTTTGTACTATTTCCTCATAACTTTTTACATTGTTTTATTAAATGATTTTAAACGATTTCAAACAGTTTGAACTTAAAAAAAAAAATATTTCTCTTACGCGAACCTTACGAGGTCTTACGATTAAGTGCTTCTGTCACTGTAATTCTGTGGGCCCCTGACCGGTTGGGGTCGTCACAACTTTGTTACGATACTTAACTAAAATTTATCGTCCACATTCGTCCAGGTGACTTATTCGTTCCATTAGACTTATTTTTCACGTGCCTTACTTGTCCACATGCTATTTAAACCTTATTCTTCCACGGGCTATTTGTCCAGCGAACTTGACAACACTTGGACGACATTCAGACTTATGAGATTCTGACTCTAAACTGTGCAATACCCGATTCGATCGCCCTTGTTTGGCTATTGATCGGCTAGCTCTCTAGATTTTGTCCAGAGAGCTTCCTTCACATTATTGTCCCCCTGTCCCTACACATCATTTACCCAATGTTCTAGAAACATTAACTTCAAAAATCTTCTTCATTTCATCGTTTATTTTTTAAAATCTACACTACTCGACATCAACACCTAAATGGTTCTATACAATTCATAACTCTTCCCCCATCACCCGACATACGCACAAAATCCACAAACCTACTAATGCTCCACGGTCTTTGGCTCTGACTGCACTTAACCCCTCCCCTGTCACCTCTTCGACCAGCTTCTGCGTCGGTGGATGATCTCATCCTAATTGTCCTCAAATTCACCTCACCATAGAAATAAACTATGAGCGACAGAGCTTAGCAAGTCTCGTAATGGAACGGCTGCTATGCTGCAAGGTTTGGAAAAACCATGCATTACATTTTCATCATTTAGTTTTCAGCCGTGAGGTGTCACCAGGGTTACTCACCAGATAGAGAGCACATCTTGCGTTAGATAGCCCTTTCTCTTAAAACGGGGAAACACATCTCCTCCTATCGGACACCCTCTGTCCTGAACCCCCACCCCGACGTGACCCCGGATTGCATGCATTTCATATCTTTTCATTAGGCTTTTCTTTTCATGAAAAACAGATGCGGAATGCATTTTCTAGTCTTTTGGGGGGGGAAAACCGATGCATAACGATTTGTGCAATAAAGGAAAGAAAGTCACAAAATTAACAATACATAGAACCTACTGAAAAAATGCTCTAACTACCATTATCCTAAATACCCAGCAACCTACACTACACCACATACTTCACAAGTAATCCTCCAAACAAGCATGAAGACTTACCTCGTTCCCTCACACACCGACAATATCCGTGAAGCTTTGTTCCCCTAACCCAAAACCACTTCATAACACACGATTAAATCGCTTCTAAACCCATCGCTCTATTAGTTTTACTTATCTTGTAACACCTGGAAAATTTTCTCTACCGTACGTAGCTCATGTTCGAGTATGTTATGAGAGTTTAATTTCATTCAAGGGTTATGTCAATTAGAGAGTAATATTGGTAGAGGAAGTTGAGAGAAACTCTAGGATTTAGTGGTTAGAAATTGGCTAAGTTGAATTTCAAGTTGACAATTTAACTAAAGGTAAATTAAATGATAAAACAAAGGGCATGAGAGGAAAGCTTCACGTTGGTAATGAGGGAATTAAAAGGTGAGGTTAATTTATTAAAGAAGAAGATGAAGTAAAGGAAAGAAAAGAAGTTTGAAAAGTCAACACAATTTAACAATAGAAAGGAAGGAAAAGTGAAGTAGAAAAGTCAAAAGAAGGGAGAAAAAGTGAGTGTCAGGTTGGACAAGAGAAGAGTAAATGAGGGATGGGGTTGCTTTGAAAATGTTGAAGTTGGGAGGCTAAAGTTTAAAGTGGAAAGTTGATGTTTTAAAAGATGGAAATTTATGGTGTAAAAGAGAAAATTCTGCTTCATCTTCCCCTTTCTCTCCATGAAAGTTGCAGCTACCCTTGGAGGGTTTCTTCTCATTCTTCTTCACTTATTCTTCATGATTAAAGTTGGTTTTTAATTGGGTTTTGTTTTGGATATATAATAGTGAAAGTTTTAGGTGTTTTGTTAGGGTTTATTGAGTTTTTGGAAGGTTTGTAGAAACCCTAGGGATGAAGTCCGAAATTTTGGTTTCTTGATGAGTTTTCTTCTTATATTTGATTGTTTAAATGTTAGATGGATTAGTTTAGGTTATTTTTAGGAAGAGATTTAAGATTTGGAGTGAGTTATGGAAAAACTGGTTTGTGAATCTTGGTAGCCGATTCTGTTTTTGGCATTTCAGTTCGGCAAAGTTATTTGGTTGGTTAATGGATAGTAGACATGGAGAGGTTTACAGATTGGGGTGGCACATCGAAATCCGTTGAAAAACGAATAAATTATGGCCGTTTGAAGTTTGGACACTAAAATTTGTGGGAATTTCGGGTTTTAGAGTTTTAGATTTTAGCATTGGTTTAATTGTTGTTAGTTTGATCTAGGTATTCTTTAGAATTCCTTAGTTTGTTATTAAATGATTTTTCCCATGAATGTGCTAGGTTAACAAGCAAGAGAATTGTGTACTCGGAGTGAGCTAACACGTGCGGGAGTTTAGGTAAGTAGTAGACGTGTGTTTTGTTGCCTTCGGCCTACACCATCGAACGGTAGGGTTTATTGTTTTCTTGGTTGTTTTTATTTTGTGTTTGTGCATTGTATTGACAAGCATCATGGTTTTGAATTACGAAAATATGAGTTTTGGGCATGATTTTGAATTGCGAGAATGAAACATGACTTGATAAGTAAAAATGCTATGGGTTTTGAGTATAGTCGCCCAGTCGCGTTAGGGTGACATCTGCGGGGGACTCCCGTGTGAGTCGCCTAGTCGCGTTATGGTGGCACCTACGAGGGACTATAGTTGAGTTGCCCAGTCGCGTTAGGGTGACATCTGCGAGGGACTCTGTGTGAGTCGCCTAGTCGAGTTACAGTGGCACCTGCAAGGGACTATAGTTGAGTCTCTCAGTCACGTTAAAGTGACACCTGCGAGGGACTCCAAGCGAGTCGCCCAGTCGCGTTAGGGTGGCCTTGTGAGGGACTTTGTGGGAGTCGGACACCTGCGAGGGACTCCGTGTGAGTTGCCCAGTCGCGTTAGGGTAGCACCGGCAAGGGACTCTAGGGGAGTCGTTTAGTCACGTAAAGGTGCAAGATTAGCACTGGTGAGGTGTTCTATGATAGAACAAGCAAAGAAATCGAAACGAAAGCAACAGAGTGAGTAGAAAACTGCATATGCTAGGGGTTGAGCATGCATTGTTTTTAAACTGCATTATTCCCTACTTGCTAAGCATTAGCCTTACGTTTTTATGTTTTGTGGTGTAGGTGACGACGTCCTAGCACGAATGAGCTATGAGGAAAGCTAGGTTTTAGGGAGCAGTCGGGGATGTACGCGGTATGCCGATGCGGGCAGTTGTCGGGGCATCTCGACCATGATCTTCGGAAAGTTGTGAGAGATTTGGTATTTTGATTGTATAGTTTTCCTAACTATTTATGGGTTGAATGTTCGTAGAATTTAGCAGTTTTATTTGGTCGTACTGTGGGACTTCTTGTATAAATAATGGTCGTTTTATAGACTATTGCAAATGTTGTTTTGGGACTGTTTTGAATATGTTTTATAAACTGTTTGATTTCTAGAATTTCAGTTTTAGAAAATTCAGTTGTTATGCCGCTCGATTTTTCGTAGAGAAAACGACGTTAGTTTTCAACTTTTTTCACATTTTTGTTAAGAAATTGAAGTCGATTTTCCGGCAAATTTACGGGTTATGGAGTCGGGAGTGTCGGGAAAGTATGTGGTAAATTTTGGGTGATTTGGAAGTGTTTGGCTTGGGAAAAAATAGAGAAATGTGAGTGGCGGTTGCTAGTGGCCGAGGCAGGGGCGCGCGCAGCGCCCATCGCTGATCGATCAGCAGGGTTTCCTGTAGATGGATCGCGCACCTGAGAGAGTGCCGATCGATCGCTGCCTGGCGGCGATCGATCGGCTCGCGCGAGTGCCCAAACCGAGCCAACTTGGTTTTTTTTAAATTTTTTATTTTCAAATATGTTTTAACCCGACCTTTTTTGACACGTTTGGCACATCTTTTGGGCACATTTTACAACAAATTTTGAGGGTTCAAAAAACCTTAAAATTGAGTTGAATTTTTATCAAAAATTATTTTAAATTACATTTTAAATGCGGTATGGGTTAGTAAAGTAACGAACCGAGCTGGGGCAGGCTCGGGGGCGTTACAAGATGGTATCAGAGCAAAATAGTCGATTTGTTCAAAGGATTACCCGACAATGTCGGTCACCATGCAACGTGCTTCATCGACTATAAGTATTTTCTTTTCTCTAGTTGTACATATATCTAAGATTAGAGCCTTTTACCCTTTTTACAGGTACAGGAATAGAAAATGCCAAGGAACCTAAGACGACCCGCACGACCTAGAAATGAACCCGAACAGCCTAGAGAGCAACCAGAGGATCCTAATAAGCAACTATGAGATTTATTGAATATACAATCTCAACTGTTGGGAGTTTTTATGAACCAAGGTATATTGGGAAACCTTAGACCGGCTTCCAGCACAGGAGCGAGTTCTAGCGGGGAAAGATTTAGAAGATTAAAGCCTCCAGCCTTTGAAGGTAATTTAACAGATCCAACAGTTGCGGAACGATTGATAGGTACTATAGAGAATATGTTTAATCTCGCTGAGGTAGAGGAAGAAAACAAAGTGAAGTGTGCAACGTTCCACTTAGCTAACGATGCCCAAAGCTGGTGGGAGATGGTGGAGGCTACCATCGGTGCTCAGGGTTTGACTTGGAAAGAGTTTAAGGATTTTTTTTCGACAAATATTACAACCGGACAGTCCAAGTAGCTAAATGAATAGAATTTTTGGGGTTAAAGCAGACTTGATCTGTGGGGGAGTATATTCAACAATTTGAATCTCTGTCTTGGTTTGCCAGCCACATGGTTAGCAGAGAAGAAGATAAAGTATTTCAGTTTGTACAGGGCCTAAAACCGGAGATATACAGATTAGTGAAGACTTACGGGATTGAAGGAGTACTCTTCATGAGAGTGGTAGCTAAAGCCTTAGAGGTGGAGGAGGCTGAGGACAAGTGTGTAAAACTAGCTGAAGCCCCGAAGAGAATGGTTACAGATATTCTAGCCCAGATGAGCCGAAATGGATCTTCTTCGTAGCCGCAGGGAACTAAAAGGCTGGGAGAAAATTTGGATGATCAGAGAGGAGTAAAGAAACCGCAACAATTGAAGAAGAGAGGGTATCCGTAATGTCTTAAATGCTTGAAAGTCCATCCGGGGAAATGTGGGCAGTATGCAGGTAAGTGTTATAATTGTTTCGACACTGGCCATATTTCCCGAGATTGTACAAAGTCAAAAGCTGCTAGATGTTTTAAGTGTAACCAACCCTGTCATATAGCCTCAGACTGCCCCATAGTAAAGAAAGGATCAGCTACAGCGACAACCAGGTTATACTCAAGTTAGAAAAATATTTGATCTTTAAGGATTTTTGTATTGTTTTAGAAAATTACTCAATCAAGGATGATCGTGGACAAGCAAAAAGTTTACGACCGGCTCGGTATAGGAAAAAGGCTTAGTGAAACCGTTCGAGTGCGTTAGTGATAAGGTTAAGTTAGAAAATTTCGAAGGTTCGACTCGTATGTAACGAAGTCAAAACCAGTGATTTTGTTAATAGAGCTTAGGCTGGAGTTGATACGTTTAAGAGTGGATAAGTTTAAGCATAGAATATAAGTTAGAACTCGAGTGTTACAAGTGTGCAATATAGATAGAAGAATGGCTAGGTTAGATTATGAATGTTGGGTGGACTTCGGAGAAAAAGGTAAGCAAGGAGATTAGTTAATTTCAATGGAGGATTGCGATAAAAAGGTTAGCCATTAAGGATTTAGTGTTCCGAGTAAAATTGATGAATTTAGAAGATATTGATTAAGAACGAATGAAAGTTCATGTGAAAATTATACGAGTAAACTTAGAAGTGGAGCTAAGTTAGTAGATATCAAAGAGTTCAGCTTGTACTTAACAAAGTTGAAGTTGATTATTAAGTGAACGATTTAAGGATTAAGGTGAATAGTTTGAGTGATTTAATTTTATTCTTAAGCCTATGGATTTGATTATATATTAGGGGATAGTCGAGATTAAAGTTGGACAAAGCGAGTGCATTGAACGTGATTATGAGAATTACTTTTGAGGATATTTTTACAATATAGATGATAAGTTATGGGCATTAAGGACTTAGTGTTCTGTGTGTAGCTGGGGAAAGCTAGAAGATATCAAAGGTGTAGAAAAGGAAGGTCACACAGAGATTTTACGAACAGACTTAGGAGTAATATCAATTCAAGAGGATTATGGAAATTTTACTATTACTTAGGGTGTTGAGAAAGAAGTGGGACAAAACGAGAGTAATTGTAGATTCAAAGTATAGCTTGAAGGAATAGTTTATAGATGTAAGAGCTTGGAGTATGGAGATGGTATTTGAATGATTAATGAAATGTTGTGATGACTCGGTGTAACACCCCTAATACTGTACCCCATTTTCTCCGTATAAATTTTTTCATTTTATTTTATACTTTTTACTTTTCTATGCTTTAATAAAACCTAATGCGGAATCTAAACTAAAGTTGAAATCAGAACTGAAGTCGGAATTAAAACTGAACTTTAAAAGCATTTAAACAAAACCTTTAATAAACAATTAAAACTAAAACATTTAATAAAACAAATAAAAGAAGGGAGGGCAGAATCGGAATTCTGCCCTCAAAATGCAGCAGCGACCGGGCGCTGCCATTTGCAGCGCTCGATCACCGCGTGCACTGCATTGTGCAGCGCACGGTCGCTGCACAATGCAGCGCCCAGTCGCTGCACTTGTGCAGCGATCGGGCGCTGCATATTGCAGCGCCCAGTCGCTGCACAGCAGCGACCGGCACATAACACTTGCTCTCTGGAATTTCCAGAGAGCAAGTTCCCAAGTGATAGCTCTCTGGAATCCGATTCCAGAGAGCAACCCCTTCTTATACTCCATCAAATTCTCGTCCATACACCATTTTTCTTATCTATATCCCAATCAAACTGTAACTTAAACTTAACTACGTGGCAGCGGACTTTGCGAAATCCAACTGCATGGATAGCTCTAAAAACCGAGCATACCCGTAACAATCCTAAAACCATCCAAGGCATTTTTATAACAATAATCAAAGGTTTAACAAAACGTTTAAATACATTTACCCAAAACATTTTAAACATCACAAATAAACCTATCATCTACCAGACCAAGCATCCTACTATGTCTATACAGTTTAACCCAAACGTTCAGACAGTCCCCCAAAATACGTACACATCCCCACGGGTCAGGTAAGCATCGACTGCGCAACACACCACCGCAATCCATCTTTCCTCAACTGCCTCATGCCTCAGGAGGAGAAAGCTCGTCCTCACCTGTTTCCCTCGTAAACACCTACACCATACAGACATCTATGAGATAAAAATCTCAGTAAGCTCTAGTAAATGCAAATGCGTGCTGTGCATATGAATCTATAAATCATGCATTCTTTTCTTTACTTTGCTTTACTTTACTTTACTTTACTTTGCTTTGCTTTGCTTTGCTTTGCTTTGCTTTACTTTACTTTGCTTTGCTTTGCTTTGCTTTGCTTTGCTTTGCTTTGCTTTGCTTTGCTTTGCTTTGCTTTAAACTGTATACCGATTGCTTTGCTTTGCTATAAACTGTATACCGATTGCTTTGCTTTGCTATAAACTGTATACCGATGGGCCATTTAAACTATATACGCAAGGGTCATTTAAACTGTATACCGAAGGGTCATTTAAACTATATACCGATGGGTCATTTAACTATATACCGATGGGTCATTTAAACTATATACCAATGGGTCATTTAACTATATACCGATGGGTCATTTAAACTGTATACCGAAGGGTCATTCTTTCCTTGCATTTACTTTAAAACATCGTGTAGAAATTCGTTTTTCATGATCTTTAAAAACACGTGATGCATGAACAGATATGAACATAACATAACTATACGATGCAATAAACAAGCAATATGTATACCATCCATACCGAAACAGAATAACCTATAACAATTTAAAACCAACCTAACTACCCGACCAAAGCAATTAAAACAAACAATCCATTAAGATCCTCGACGCTACATCGAAGTACGGTGTAGGCCAATCGGCCAGAAAAGATCACGAGAACTTACCTCGCGTCCGTTACAGCACAAGCTCCGCCCACGAGCGTTATTTGTCTGAGGCAAAACCACAACAATTATCAATATCACGTGTTTAAACTTCTAATCGTTCGAATTCAACAAAACCTTAACTAAGGAACTTCCTGAACTTTTAATTCCATTCGTTGAGCTATTTCATCGAGCAATCTACGCTCGGCACCCCAATTCACAATTTACGAACTTTTCCCGAAAATCCCTAAATTCTCAAATTTAACATTTTTTCACAATTCAATTTAACTTCGTCCAATAACGTTCAACAAGTTCCATACGTTCATAAACTAAGATAACCCATTGATTTTTAAACCCGAAATCGTATTTTTAACCTAAACCCTAATGAAACCCTAACGTTAAACCGGTCCGAAAACTTAAAACTAAAGCTCTAGAATCATAGATTCATACCTAGGACGTCGATCGGAAGAGAAATCGCGAAGAACGGAGGAAGAACGGAGGAGAAACGGAGATCGGAGATGTTGGATCGCCGCGGCAAACAGAGAGAACGCTCTCTGGAACTTCAAACTGCCGAGGAGAAATGAGGTTTAAGTTATTTTTTATAATATTGACTTGGCAAATTACCGTTTTGCCCTTAGCACTTAATTTCTATTTGTTTCGTCCTTCGTTTCGTTATTCGGCTAAAGATTCGGGTTCTCCAAATTTCCTTATTTCACCAATACGTCCAACTTATTATTTATGATTTAATAAAACTGTCCGTTCGTGATTTGGACCCCGTTTGCTATTTTTACTAAAACGTCATTTACATTTCGATAAATGTATTTACTCGGAATATAGCGTCTAAACTCCGAAAATTCTCATAATTTCCTTAAAATTCCTATTAATCGTTAGGATCATAATGACGCTTTCTTTTCAAGAAACGGGATTGATTTGACATATTTACTAAAATGCCATTTATATTAAAATAATAATATCCCAAAAAAGCCGGGACATTACACTCGGGGTAAATAGGTGCAAGAAATGGAAGTGATAAATTCGAAATGGGATAGTAAAATAAAGCGAAATTGTATGAAGTGAGAGGGATTAGCTGAACTGAGCTCGAGGAAAAGTTAGAGTTGAGAACTAAGTTAGAGGAGTTTAAGGATATAAGTCATGAGTGTTTAAGTGACATTTAGTGGACTTATGAGTAATTGAATCACTGAGTGCGTGGTTAAGTGAATTTAAACCTTTGGAGATGTAGAGATTGTTATTATCGATGAATGATTTAGGCCATATCATAGGTGAGAGTTAGCGTGGCAACCCACAACAACGTTAAGAGAATAGAGTTAGGGCGAGTAAGTTAAGGAATAATAACGAGAGTACACAAATTTTGAGGACAAAATTTTTGTAAGGAGGGTGGATTGTAACACCCGAAAAATTTTCTCTACCGTACATAGCTCATGTTCGAGTATGTTATGAGAGTTTAATTTCATTCAAGGGTTATGTCAATTAGATAGTAATATTGGTAGAGGAAGTTGAGAGAAACCCTAGGATTTAGTGGTTAGAAATTGGCTAAGTTGAAATTTAAGTTGACAATTTAACTAAAGGTAAATTAAACGATAAAAACAAAGTGACGTGCCTCGGGTTGCATTTAAAAGAAAAATTAGTAAAATCCTAAACTTTAAATCATCTTCTTACTTATTACGTGTTTTCTTTTGTAGGTATAATTTATAGAAGGAATGCATAAGGAGCACTTGGAGGATTCACCATTCGGCCCATGAGAATTTGTCTTCCTGGCCCGTTTAAATTGTAATTTTTATTTTAAACTTATTTGGCATACATTCACCTTTATTGTATGGATTTTATATTTGCATTTCATGCATTAGATTGAATGGTTAGGACTAGATGAATGATGGTGGATTATGGGTTGAAGAAATTCAACCAATTTATTCCAAGAAAAAAGGCCTTCATAAGATCAAGCCCAAAGGAAGCCATGGCCCAAAGAAGAGCCCACATTTAAAGGTATGATTTTGCAGGTACAAGAATTAGTGGCAACATGGATTGATGATGTGGCAAGATTCCCTCCATTGATCCATTTAGGCATGGTATTCATCTCTTCCCTAGGATGTGTGCTTGTTTGCCTTGATCTTTGCCATCCATCTTTTTCATCCAAGGGCCACAATTAATTCATCCTTATGGAAACCCTAATCATCCACCCTAGGATTTTCTATTTAAGCATAGGATTAGTGTTTGTAAACAACTTTTACCAATTTATAAAATATCCCTTTTTGCTTCTTTGAGGTGGTTAGCCTTTGAGAGTTTCCTTGGTTCTTTGAACCAAGTGGAGTAGCCCTATAACACCCGACAATTTCGGCCAGGTGATTTTCTTAACCATTTTAATCGTCACCCTTTTTATATACCTTTACGATTTTAAATTTAATGCCAAGACTTATTTATTACAAGTTGAGTGAAACTAGGTTGGGTGGCAAGTTTGTAATTAAGGTAGATTTTTATTGGTATAAATAGGTTATGGGAATTCTTAAACCTCATTAAAACCTCACTGTAGCCGACATTTCCTCTCTCGGCGATTCCCTTTATTCCAGAGCTCCCTCTCTGCCAGCTATTCCTTCGCCAGTAACCAGTTCTTCAGCCTCCACTTCGACAATCCACGCTCTAGGTAAGATTTAGACAATGTAGTTACTGGGAAGTTACTTAGAGCTTTGTCTTCAGCTAGAACTTGAGGTTTCAGATTCTTCACTACCAGAGTAATGGTAGTGACAATCATGATCTGTGTTTAGTAATGGCATTTCCGATACGATTCTGGACATTTAGATAACAGACCATGTTTAGTTGTTAGACTTAAATCCGGTTATTTAGGTTCTGAAAGTTTAATCTGTACACTTTAGGCGCTCGACTAGGAAGATTAGAAATATTTATGTTAGATACTAGGATGACTTTTAATTAGGTTTTTGATTTAACATTGTAATGTGAAATGTTTCTAGGTGAAGAAGTTTGAAGAGAAGTGCTAAAGTTGCTAAGGAAACCAAGTAAGTGAATGAGTAAGATTCCTGACCATTAAGGCCCTACATCACAAGGGTACTAGGTAGAAGTTATCTATGAAGTTTAAAGATTCTCTGTGCTATTGTCTGTTTAGTTATGGTGCTCGAGTTGATGTTATGATCCTTTGATGAATGAATGGCTTGTTCAGTAGTCTGATGAACTAAGATTACTTATGCTCATGCATCATGAATGTTTTCCCAATCATATGAAAACGTTTTAAGTGCATGATTTCTCCCATGAACAAGATATGAATATGAAACTTATGCAACAAGGATTAAGAGAGGGTTGGGGGCGGTTTGGCGTATGTCACTGTCCAAAAGAGAGACCATGAATACGACCCGTTAGGAACTATGTACACTCTCACTGTCAACTCTCTTTTCGACACAAATCCTCCCTTAATCCATATGATGAAAACGATGAACATGAACAAGAACAAGAACATGAAAAGATCATGAACATGTGTTTCTTTAACTTGTGCATTCATGCATACGTGGTAGCATTGAATTTCTTACTAAGCATTAGGCTTATAGTTTAAACCTTATGATGTAGGTGAAGAACTACCAGGTGCGGATTTCAAGTCTAATGAGGATGATTAAGGCTGGCTGCTGAAAGGTGCTCAGGGTGACAGATTGGTGACTGGAAAGGCGATTTCAACTCCTGGTTACTAATTTTATCATGTTAGTAAGGTTATGAATACTGAGGTCTGTGTAGGATGTTTTCTTAAAACAAAGGATGCTGGAACTTGGCTGACTAACTTCTTAGTTTGAGAATGATCGTGAAATGATAGAATAATCTGTTTTGTTAGAGTCTCTCGCTACACGTATTCTAAATGAGATTATGGTCCAACTGTGTATTAGTTTATTCAGTCATGTTGAAGTTTATGAAAGTCTGAAAGTTTCCTGTCTATCGGATAAAGTCTTCCATCGGATTACGTTTCCATCGGATGAAGTCTTCTATCGGATGAAGTCTCCATCGGATGAAGTCTTTCATCGGATGATGTCTTCCATCGGATGAAGTCTTCCATCGGATAAAGTCTTCTATCAGATTAAGTCTCCATCGGATGAAGTCTTCCATCGGATCATGTCTTCTATCGGAATGAAGTTTAATGAGTCACGTGATGAGCATGTGTCAATCGGTAGATGTAGGTTTTTCTATTACCGATAGTAGTATGTATTAAGTCAATCGGTAGAAGTCGATATAAGTCTTGTCGTTTTGTGATCAGATGAAGTTTAATGAGTCATGTTCTGTGCATGTGTCAATCGGTAGAAGTCGATATAAGTCTTGTCGTTTTGTGATCGGATGAAGGTTAATTTTCTTGGTCATGTAGTTTCTGCTAATTGCATATCAGTGGACCCTACCAAAATTCAGGTAGTAAAGGATTGGCCACAACCAAAGAATGCCAGTGAAGTCCGCAGTTTCCTTGGATTGACAGGATATTACAGAAAGTTCATCAAAGGATTTTCTATGATAGCTAAGCCCCTGACGAATTTGACAAAGAAGGACAACAAGTATTCTTGGACTGAAACTTGTGAGGATAGCTTCCAGACATTGAAGGTGAAGTTAACAAAAGCCCCGGTATTGGCCCTTCCAACCCAAGAAGGAAAGTTTAGCGTATTTTGTGATGCATCAAAAGTTGGTTTGGGCTGTGTTTTGATGCAAGAAGGCAAAGTTGTAGCGTATGCCTCTAGGCAGTTAAAGAGTTATGAACAGAACTATCCCACCCATGATTTAGAATTAGGCGCTGTTGTTTTTGCTTTGAAGATATGGAGATACTATTTATATGGACAGCAGTGTGAGGTGTTTTCCGACCATAAAAGCCTGAGGTACCTCTTTACTCAAAAGGAATTAAACATGAGACAGAGACGTTGGTTAGAATTTGTTAAAGACTATGACTTCAAAATTAAGTATCATCCAGGCAAGGCTAACTCGGTAGCTGACGCATTGAGCAGGATGTCATCAACAATGCAACCCGTTGTATCAACTATGTCTATACCTTTGAGGACAGAGATTCAAAAATTGGAGTTGGAGATAGTTCCAGAGTTGTCAGCTTTGATCGCAAATTTGACCATTCAACCGACGGTTCTGGAAAAGATCAAAGAAGCACAACAGAAGGACTCAGAGGAGAATAACAGTATGATGAACAAGGTGAAGGACACCACCTCCGAGTTTAGTCTTTCCAAGGATGGGATTCTGAGGTTTAGAAATAGATGGTATGTCCCTAATGATGAAGGATTACGTAAGTTAATCTTTGCTTAGGCGCATTCGTCCCCCTTTTCTGTACATTCTGGCAGCACCAAGATATATTGAGACCTGAAGTTACTCTATTGGTGGCCAAACTTAAAGAGAGATGTTGCTAAGTATGTAGAGTCATGTTTGGTTTGCCAACAAGTTAAAGCCGAGCACCAACGTCTAGGAGGTACCCTTCAGCCTTTACCTATTCCCGAGTGGAAGTGGGAACACATAGCTATGGATTTTGTTGTAGGATTACCTAAGACAACTAAGGGACATGATAGTATTTGGGTTGTGATTGATAGATTGACGAAATCAGCCCATTTCTTACCAGTAAGGACAACTTACTCGATGGACCAGCTTGCTGATCTTTATGTACAAGAAGTTATTAGGTTGCATGGAATCCCTGCATCTATTGTATCTGATCGTAACCCCAGGTTCACCTCACGATTTTGGAAAGGTCTACAAAGCACACTTGGCACAAGGTTATCATGCAACACTGCCTTTCACCCACAGACAGATGGTCAATCGGAGAGGATTATTCAGATACTTGAAGACATGCTGAGGGCGTGTGTACTAGATTTCCAGTCATCCTGGAGTCGATACTTACCTCTGGTTGAGTTCTCCTACAACAACAGCTACCAGTCCACCATTGGCATGGCACCTTATGAAGCACTGTATGGCAGGAAATGTAGATCACCTTTGTATTGGGATGAGGTTGGTGAAGCAAAACTTCTTGGACCCGACCTTCTGCAGCAGATGTCAGATAAGATCTCTACTATTAGAAAGAGGATAATGACTGCACAGAGCCGACAGAAGAGTTATGCAGACCAGAGGAGAAGAGATCTTGAATTTTTGGTTGGAGATGAGGTATTCTTGAAGGTTTCACCGTTCAAAAGGGTCTTAAGATTTGGCGAAAAGGGAAAACTTACTCCACGATTCATTGGACCATTCCCTGTTTTGGCTAGGATCGGTAGTACAGCTTACGGACTGCAGTTGCCTCCATCATTGGATAAAGTTCATAATGTCTTTCACGTGTCAATGTTAAGGAAATGCATACGAGATCTGATGCAAGTTGTTAAGCCAGTGGATATTGAGATTGAACCATCATTAACGTATGAAGAGAAGCCAGTGCAGATATTGGAATCCGCAGTTAAGACTCTGAGGAATAAAGAGATTCCGTTAGTCAAAGTTTTATGGAAGAATCATGGCATTGAAGAAGCCACTTGGGAGCGACGACAGGACATGTTAGACAAGTATCCAGAGTTATTTGATTGATCAATTTTCGGGGACGAAAATTTTGTTTAAGGAGGGATGGATGTAACACCCAACGACTTCAACCAGTGACTCCCTAACTGTATTAACGGTCATGAACATTCAATCTTCACGGTTTAGAGTTTTATACCAAGAATAATTAATTTAATGTGGATTTAAACTAGGTTGGGTGGCAAAGTTGTAATAATGGAGGGAGATGACCACTATATAAAGAAAAAGGAAATGTTTTAAACCTCACTTAAACCACTGTAGCCGACACCTTCCTTTTCGGCGATTTCTTCTCCCCCAAGCTCTTGCTCTCTGCTTTCAGCATACTCTCTTCGACGATCGGTTTTCTCTGCCACTACTTGACTACTCTGTGCCCGAAGTAAGCAATAGACAACGTAGCTATCTGTTAGTTTGTTAGCTTTGTTTTCTACTCGGCATTGGAGTTTTGGATTTTCCAATGGCCGACTAATAATAAGAACATTTGAAATCTGAGAGTGGGAATGACTTTATCTATTAAATCTTAGGATAACTTGAGATTAGAACTATTAGGATTTTCGTTTTAACTATTGCGATGTAAATGTTTTTGGTGAAGAAGTTTGAAGAGAAAGGAGCTCAAGTGCTAAGAAGACCAGGTAAGTGAATGTATTAAGATTTCTGGCTAATAGAGCCCTACATCGTGGGAGTACTAGGTTGTTTTAGATGTCTAATGTTTACCTTATGATGATGAGCTTGCCTGCACTCGATGGATTGATGAATGTTGTGAGTTATACTATTTGATGACCTGCTAGTGAATGTGAAGTTGTCTGCTCTTGTATGATCCTTGTCATAGTCTGATGGGTTAAGAGTTCTCATGTTCATGCATCATGAATGTTTCTCAAGCATAAGAAAATGTTTTAATGCATGTTTTCCATGAACAAGATATGTATGTATATATGTATATATATAAGATTTATGCAACGTGGACTAAGTGAGGGTTGGGGGCGGTTCGGCGTATGTCACAGTCCAAAGAGGGACATATGAATACGACCCGCAGTAGGGAACAAGATCAAACTCACTGTCGAACCCCCTTTACCGGCACAAATCCTCTCTTAATCCACACAACCTAAATGAAGAATATAATCAATGATTATGCACGATGAATATGATCCATGACTATGAATGATGAATATGATATGCACGATGATGATCATGACTATGAACGATGAATATGATCCATGACTATGAATGATGATTACGAGTAAAGATATGAACAAGAAAAAGACTTATGAGCATGTGATTTTCCCAAATTATACATTCATGCATCCATGTTAGTGTTGCATTCCTTACTAAGCATTAGGCTTATAGTTTAAACCTTATGATGTAGGTGACGAGTTTTCAGGTGAGGAACTCAAGGTTAATGAGGATGTCTAAGCTTGGTTGCTGGAAGGTGTACAGGGTGCAATTCTGTGGCTGGCTGGCAAATGAGACCCCGGGTTAACGTTTTATGATTTTAGTTAAGACAATGAATATAATAGGTTGAGTAGGATGAGTCTACCTTATAACATCGAATCTTTGAAGTTGTCTGTTGTTCTCTGAATCTGGGGATAATTTTAAGGATCATCGAATGGTCTGTTTGTTTAAGTCTTATAGTATATGAATTCTGGATGAGTCGATGATTCTTACTCATTAAGGTTTATTGTTACCAAGTTAAGATTTGAGTGAGTTGTGGTATTTTCCGTTGGATGAAGTTGATTGATGATTATAGTGTTTTACTAACGTATGATGGAGGCTGGATGAGGCAATCATCCGGCTGACATCATCGGCGGATGTCAAATGATGGAAGATGAACGATTGAGTCTTTCGGATGACGTCACCGGAAGATGTAGTATGTTTCTTCACCGGATGATGTAAATGGTATTTTGTCGTCTAGCGTTCGGTGGATGGAGCGTATTCCTTCACCGGATGATGTAAATGGTATTTTGTCGTCTAGCGTTCAGTGGATGGAGCGTATTCCTTCACCGGATGATGTAAAAGGTATTTTGTCGTCTAGCATTCGGTGGATGAAGCGTATTCCTTCACCGGATGATGTAAATGGTATTTTGTCGTCTAGCGTTCGGTGGATGAACCGTATTCCTTCGCCGGATGATGTAAATGGTATTTTGTCGTCTAGCATTCGGTGGATGGAGCGTATTCCTTCGCCGGATGATGTAAATGGTATTTTGTCGTCTAGCGTTCGGTGGATGGAGCGTATTCCTTCGCCGGATGATGTAAATGGTATTTTGTCGTCTAGCGTTCGGTGGATGGAGCGTATTCCTTCACCGGATGATGTAATATTATTTTGTCGTCTAGTGTTCGGTGGATGAAGCGTATTCCTTCACCGGATGATGTAAATGTTATTTTGTCATCTAGTGTTCGGTGGATGAAGTGTAATTCTTCACCAGATGATGTAGATGTTAAATTGTCGTCTAGTGACCGGATGATGTGAGTATTTTCTTATTGTTTAATGTCAGAAAATGTTTTAAATCGGTCACGTGAAGCACACATGACCACCGGGTGATGTAAGTTTATTTCTTTGCTGGCAGACCTAGTTTCAGAGACGTTCGAAAAAAAAATATATTGCCGAAAATGATTGAGTGTGAGTAATAAGAATTAAATGATTAAGAAAGATATGGATTATGTGACGACCCCTCCCGGGTCGTTATAGTGCATGTGTAAATCGGTAGAAGTCAATATAAGTCTTGTCGTTTTGTGATCGGACGAAGTTTAATGAGTCACGTGATGAGCATGTGTCAATCGGTAGATGTAGGTTTTTCTATTACCGGTAGGAGTATGTATTAAGTCAATCGGTAGAAGTCGATATATGTCTTGTCGTTTTGTGATCGGATGAAGTTTAATGGAATACGTGAGATGCATGTGACAATTGGTAGGAGTGTGCACCATGCTTTGTTGTTTTGCAATCGGTAGATGTCCTTGAGTTTCCAATTCCCTTCGGCCAAATGTCTCAACGTTTTGTCTAATTATAAACGTTGTCTACTTATTGAGTTTTCTGTTGTAAAGTCGAGGATTAAAGATAGAATTATAACCACTGAGAGAAAATTTAAAATTTTCTGTAATTTCTCTTTGTTCAGTTCAATGTTTTGAGTAGCGAAACAAGGTCTGGCAGTGTAATACCCAGCTTGTACGGATTTCAGATATAATATATTATATTGTTATTTTATTATATAAGGGCATTTTAGGTAAATATGTCAAATCAGATCCGTTTTACGAAAAGAAAACGTCTTTACGATCCTAACAAATAATAGGAATTTTAAGGAAATTTTGGGAATTTTCGGAGATTAACCGCTATATTCCGAGTAATTACCTCTATCGTAATAGAATGGACGTTTTAATAAAAATAGTAAACGAGGTCCAGATTGCGAACGGATAGTTTTGTTAAATCCCGAATATTAAGTTGGACGTATTGGTGAAATGTGGAGGTTTGGTGAAACCGAATAGCTAGACGATTAACAAACCGAAAGAAGAAATCTATATAAAAACTAAAGAAGGGCGAAAACGTAATTTGCCAAAGTTAATTTTGATAAAAATCAACTTTCCTTCACTTCTGCGATTTCATTCTGTGATTTCATTCTGTGATTTCATTCTGTTTTCTCTTTTCTCCTTCGCAAACCCTCTCGGCCGCCGACGACTTCTCACGATCCGACTCCGTTTCTCCTCCCGTTCGTTCCGATTTCTTCACGGTTTCTCCTCCTCTCGCTACCCTAGGTATGCAGCTTCAGTCTTTGAGCATTTATTTCGAGTTTTACGGAGATTTAGTTAATTAGGGTTTCGATCGATTTTCGTTAAAAACGCGAATTAGGGTTCGTAATTAATAGGTTAGCCTTGATTAAGTACGTATTGAACGTATTGGACATTATTGGACGAAGAAAAATCAATTTGAGAAAAAGTTAAAAATTGGTAAATTTCCGAGTTTTTGAGAAAAACTCGTTAATCGGAATTCCAGGTTATCGAGCATTATGTCGTTGTTAAATACTTCGAATTATTAAGTTGGAATTTTAGGAAATTCATTAGTTAAGGATTTCGTAATTTGGACGTTTATAGTTTAAATTGGTTTTAACTACGAATATCGTGTTTTCCTCAGACACACGACTCCCGTGATCGAAGCTTGAGATTTTGCGCGCCCAAGGTAAGTTTTCGTGACTTACTTTGACCAATCGGTCTACACCATACTTCGAAGTCGTATCGAGGATCCCTGAAGAGTTGTTTGTTTAATCTGCTTTTGGTTGGGTAGTTAGGTTTAATTGTTTATAGGTTAGTTTATTTCGGTCTTGATGGTATACATGTGTTTGCTTATTGTATGGTTACATTATGCTTATAACTGTTCATGCATCACGTGTTTCAAAATGGCATGAAAATGGACGTCTGCACAAGTTTTCAAAGGAAATGAATAATGAACGAAAATACGTAATCTGTATCTGGTCACGCGGGATGGGGCTCAGGCATGGCTGTAGGGTTTGTGAGCATGTACCCCCCTCCTCTAAATCGAAAGTGGTAGTCCGACCGCGGGATGTATCCTTTCCATTTAGAGGGCTGATATCTCGGTGGCAATCTGTATGAAATGACCTGATATGTCTGATATGCATGTTTTCTGAACTCCATATGCACTGCACGCATGCATCTGCATTTACGTAGCTTACTGAGATTTCAATATCTCATATGTGTCTGTATGGTGTAGGTGATATTTTAGGAGACATTGAGCCAGGTGAGGACGACGTTCCTCCTCCTAGCGTGGGATGCAGTTGATGGATGATGGCCGTGGGTGTGCGCTGAGCAGTCGAGGCGCGTTTTGACCCGTGGGGGATGTACGTAAAGGTTTTGGGGATTTTTGAGATATTTTGGACTGATGATAAACTGTATAGAAAATATTAGGATGCTTGGTCTGGTAGTTGATAGGTTGTTTTGATGTTTGAAAACGTTTTGAAATGTATTTTTGGTAAAAGTTCGGTATTGAAGGATACTCAGTTTTTAAACATAACCACGCAATTTGTTTTCTTGAAATTGATTCGGTTAAAAGTGTGTCGGGTGTATTTTGTGATCTGGGTGTAAGAATGGAAGAAGTGGTTTCTGGCTAAGAAAAATGTGGGAGAAGTATAAATGAAAAATGTTGAGTTCTGCTCTCTGGAATCACGTTCCTGAGAGGTGAAAATGTTAGAGTGAAAGGTTGGTTGCTCTCTGGAAACCTCAAAAATTTCCAGAGAGTCAAGTCGCTGCTGTGTGCAGTCGCTGCTGTGTGCAGCGACTGGTCGCTGCACACATAGCAGCGACCAGCGACTAGTCGCTGCACACATAGCAGCGACCAGCGCCTGGTCGCTGCACAAAGCAGCGACCGAGCGCTGCTCCATTCACGAGGGCAGAATTTCGATTCTGCCCTCCCTTCTTTTATTTGTTTTTTTTTTAAGTTTTATTTAATGTTTTAGTTTTAATTATTTATTAAAGGTTTTGTTTTAAATGCTTTTAAAGTTCAGTTTTAATTCCGACTTCAGTTCTGATTTCAACTTCGGTTTAGATTCCGCATTAAGTTTTATTTAAAGCATAGAAAAGTAAAAAGTATAAAAAGAAAAATAATTACGGGAAAAAAAAATGGGTACAGTATTAGGGGTGTTACATTTATGGTATCAGAGCCCCCGGGTTTTAAAATCGATTCTGTAGACTGCTCGACTGCACAGCCACTACACGAACATCCTACATCAACTGTAAGTTTGTTTACTGCTTCGTTTGATTTCAGTTTCTTAGGATTTCTTGTTTTTAAATTTTATAGGAGTTTTTATAAATATCACTCGAGGAAGGGATCCAAGAGATGACGCGATGGATCGTCTTACGGAGTTGATCGATCGCCAGTCTCAGCATATGGACAGGCAGGCACAACAGATTACGGAATTAGTAAATCGGGAGAACCAGCGAGAGAATCAGAGGGCCCAAGACTTTGTAGTTCCCAGTAATCAGGGTATGCAGAGGTTTCAAAGCTTACGGCCTCCAGTATTCGAAGGCCAGTCATCGGATCCGACACGTGCCGAGGAATGGATCCGAGTTATGGAGGACATGTTAGCTTACGCCGAGGTAGGGAACGGGAGCAAGGTGGCGTATGCTACCTTTCATTTAGCGATGGATGCCTGTTTCTGGTGGGATTCGATCAAGGTGACGACGGACGTATCTATTATGACTTGGGATCGGTTCAAGTTTCTATTTTTGGATAAGTATTTCAGCCGCACGGTGAGGGTGGCCAAGAGGAACGAGAGTATGGAGCTTAAGCAGACTGGTTCAGTTGCTGATTATATTCGGAAGTTTGAGGCATTATCCAGATTTGCACCTCGTCTTGTTTGCGATAATGAGGAGAAGGTGCACCAGTTTATGGAGGGACTTAATCCGGAGATCCGGATGCACGTGGTTGTCTCAGGTATTATTGATGTGCCCTTTTCTGACATCACAGCTAGAGCTCTGGATATCGAGGCCGCCAGGGCCACTTGTGTTAGACCGAGGGAGCCAGCGAAGGGCTTCTTTCGAGAGATCCGTCCTCAGTCACAGAACCGAGGATGGCAGCCTAGAGCACAGCCGCCTCAGCAGCAGCCGAGGGGTGTGAAGAGACCTCTTGAAGGAGGTAATGATCGGGGCAAGGGGAAGCAAGTTCAGGGGGCTTCTCAGATGCCATGGTGTCCCTTGTGTCAGAGGGAACATAGTGGAGAGTGCCGTGTGGGCTCTAACAAATGCTACAGATGTGGTGGAGTTGGCCATTTTGTTAGAGACTGCCCCCACCCGGGCCGAGATCAGTTGGGCGGAGATCAGAGGAAGGTTAGGCCCAGGGTTTTCGCCTCATCGAGCCTGAGGATGTTGATGACGATGCTCAGCCTGCCGTGATTGCAGGTACTATTTGCTTATGGGTGCTACTGTATTTACTTTGATGGATACCGGAGCTACGCACTCCTTCGTATCGACTGCATGTATGGCTAGATTGGGGTTAGAGTCTGAGTCGGCAGAGTGCCAGTATAGTGTATTGCTGCCCTCAGGAGAGCGTATGCAGTCCAGTCATGTTATTCAGGGGAATATTATTTCAGTTGGGAGCGTTACCCTCTACGCACGTCTGATCGTTATGGGCATAGAGCGGTACGACCTTATTTTGGGGATGGACTGGCTAGCACAGCTCTTCGCCACCATCGATTGTCGCTCCGGGATTGTGACCTTCCGACCCCCGGACAGAGCCGAGTTTTCCTATCAGGCGATGAACCGACTGAGTAGCTCGCCTATTTCTTATTCCATGATGGTCAACGAGCAATTCAAAGGTGCGTGCTCTATTTATTTGGCCTCGGTTTTTGATATTCAGTTGCTCAGCGGAGTGAAGCCGAGCGACATTCCTATTGTTAGAGAGTTCTCTGGCATATTCCTCGATGATCTTCCCGGTTTACCACTAGACAGGGAGATTGAGTTCACTATTGATGTGTATCCTAACTCCGCACCGAGGTTTAAGAACCCATATCGATTGGCACCAGCCGAGTTGAGAGAGTTGAGGGCTCAGCTGGATGAGCTGTTAGAGAAGGGGTTTATTCGACCCAGTGTTTCACCTTGGGGTGCGCCCGTTTTGTTTGTCAAGAAGAAAGACGGGACCCTCAGGATGTGTATCGATTACAGGGAGCTGAATAAGCTCACAGTGAAGAATAAGTATCCACTACCTCGTATCGATGATTTGTTTGACCAGCTACAGGGTGCCCGAGTATTTTCCAAGATTGACCTGCGCTCGGGTTATTATCAGCTGAAGGTCCGAAAGGAAGATGTTCAGAAAACAGCTTTCCGAACGAGGTACGGGCATTATGAGTTTCTTGTTATGTCTTTTGGACTCACTAATGCCCCTGCAGCATTCATGGATCTGATGAACCGTGTCTTCAAGGAGTATCTGGACAAGTTTGTGGTAGTTTTCATCGACGACATCCTGATTTACTCTAAGTCTAAGGAAGAGCACGAGGAACATCTGAGGATCGTTTTACAGATTCTGAGTCAACGCCAGCTGTATCCAAAGTTTTCTAAGTGTGAGTTCTGGCTTGACAGAGTGAGTTTTCTGGGCCATATTATATCACAGGACGGAGTTTCTGTGGATCCGAGCAAAATACAGGTGGTCAGAGATTGGCCACAGCCGAAGAACGTACGTGAGGTGCGTGGATTTCTTGGATTGGCCGGTTATTATCGGAAGTTTATAGATGGATTCTCGAAGATCGCACTTCCTCTTACACGATTGACTCGGAAGAACGAGAAGTTTGTATGGTCGGCTGCTTGTGATGATAGTTTTATGGAGTTGAAGCAGAGATTGACCACCGCTCTAGTACTGGCGCTACCTGCGGAAGGTGTCAGGTTCAGTATTTATTGTGATGCATCTGGAGTCGGACTCGGTTGTGTGTTGATGCAGGAGGGGAGAGTTATTTCTTATGCTTCTCGGCAGTTGAAGCCGTATGAGCAGAATTACCCTACGCACGACCTTGAGTTAGCAGCTGTGGTCTTCGCACTGAAGATATGGAGACATTATTTATATGGGCAGCAGTGCGAGATATTTTCTGACCACAAGAGCCTGAAGTATTTATTTACGCAGAAGGAGCTGAACATGCGACAGAGACGATGGCTTGAGTTCGTCAAAGATTATGATTTCGACATCAAGTACCATCCGGGGAAGGCAAACAAGGTTGCTGATGCCTTGAGTAGGGTGCCTTCTGCGAGTCAGCCTTCACTTGCAGCGATGTCAGTTACGCTGCGGTCTGAGATTGAGAGATTCGACGTGGAGATAGTGGCAGAGTTGTCCTATATGCTTGCCAGCATTTCTCTCAGGCCGACTATTCTTGATCGTATACGAGAGGCTCAGCAGAGTGATACGGAGTGTATGGAGCTTCGATCGAGCATGACATTGGGAGACTCGTCAGATTTCCATTTGTCAGTGGATGGTATTCTGAAGTTCAGGCATAGGTGGTACGTGCCTAGTGACGAGGATTTAAAGAAGGAGATATTGGCCGAGGCACATTCTTCGGCATATTCTGTGCACCCGGGGAGTACCAAGATGTACCGGGATTTGAGACAGCACTTCTGGTGGCCTAACATGAAGAGGGAGGTTGCCAAGTACGTTGAGACCTGCCTAGTATGTCAGCAGGTAAAGGCTGAGCACCAGAGACCCGCTGGAAAACTGTTACCACTGCCGATTCCGGATTGGAAGTGGGAGCAGATCTCCATGGATTTCATTGTGGGGCTCCCGAGGACTACGAGAGGCCATGACGGCATTTGGGTTATTGTGGACCGATTGACAAAGTCGGCCCACTTCTTATCTGTGAAGATGACATCGTCTATGGATCAGCTCGCAGAGCTCTATGTGCAGGAGATTGTCAGACTGCATGGCGTGCCAGCTTCTATTGTCTCAGATCGAGATCCGAGATTTACCTCGAAGTTCTGGAAGAGCCTGCATAAAGCTATGGGGACTCAGCTTAATTTCAGCACCGCCTTTCATCCTCAGACTGATGGACAGACAGAGAGGACGAATCAGATTCTGGAGGATATGCTCAGAGCATGTGTGCTGGAGTTTCAGGGATCGTGGAGCAGGTATTTGCCACTGATCGAGTTCTCGTATAACAACAGCTTCCAGGCAACTATTGGCATGGCTCCATATGAGGCGCTATATGGTCGAAAGTGTAGATCTCCGTTGTATGGGACGAGGTTGGCGAGGCCAGCATCGTTGGTCTTGAGATTCTACAGCAGACGGCAGAGAAGATTGCCATCATTCGACAGCGTATTGAGGTAGCACAGAGCAGGCAGAAGAGCTATGCTGACACCAGACGGAGAGAGTTGGAGTTCGAGGAAGGCGATGAGGTCTACTTGAAAGTTTCTCCGTTCAAAGGCGTAGCGAGATTTGGAAGGAGGGTTAAGTTGAACCCTCGTTATGTGGGGCCCTTTCCTATTCTGAAGAGGATTGGGAAGTTGGCGTATAGACTGCAGCTTCCAGCTTCAATGGAGGGTATCCACGACGTATTTCATGTATCTATGCTTCGAAAATGTTTGCGCGATCCGTCGCATATCGTGAGGCTACAGAGATCGAGGTACAGCCTACCTTGAGCTATGAGGTGAGGCCGGTACGTATTTGGGAGACTTCCATCAAGATTTTGCGTAACAAAGAAATTCCGCTAGTTAAAGTTCTGTGGCGGAATCATGAGGTGGAAGAAGCGACGTGGGAACGACAGCAGGATATGATGACTAAGTATCCTGATTTGTTTGTATGATTTAATTTTGGGGACAAAATTCTGAATAAGGAGGGTAGAATGTAATACCCAGCTTGTACGGATTTCAGATATAATATATTATATTGTTATTTTATTATATAAGGGCATTTTAGGTAAATATGTCAAATCAGGTTTGTTTTACAAAAAGAAAACGTCATTACGATCCTAACGAATAATAGGAATTTTAAGGAAATTTTGGGAATTTTCGGAGATTAACCGCTATATTCTGAGTAATTACCTCTATCGTAATAGAATGGACGTTTTAATAAAAATAGTAAACGAGGTCCAGATTGCGAACAGATAGTTTTGTTAAATCCCGAATATTAAGTTGGACGTATTGGTGAAATGTGGAGGTTTAGTGAAACCGAATAGCTAGACGATTAACAAACCGAAAGAAGAAATCTATATAAAAACTAAAGAAGGGCGAAAACGTAATTTGCCAAAGTTAATTTTAATAAAAATCAACTTTCCTTCACTTCTGCGATTTCATTCTGCGATTTCATTTTGTTTTCTCTTTTCTCCTTCGCAAACCCTCTCGGCCGCCGACGACTTCTCACGATCCGACTCCGTTTCTCCTCCCGTTCGTTCCGATTTCTTCACGGTTTCTCCTCCTCTCGCTACCCTAGGTATGCAGCTTCAGTCTTTGAGCGTTTATTTCGAGTTTTACGGAGATTAAGTTAATTAGGGTTTCGATCGATTTTCGTTAAAAATGCGAATTAGGGTTCGTAATTAATAGGTTAGCCTTGATTAAGTACGTATTGAACGTATTGGACATTATTGGACGAAGAAAAATCAATTTGAGAAAAAGTTAAAAATTGGTAAATTTCCGAGTTTTTGAGAAAAACTCGTTAATCGGAATTCCAGGTTATCGAGCATTATGTCGTTGTTAAATACTTCGAATTATTAAGTTGGAATTTTAGGAAATTCATTAGTTAAGGATTTCGTAATTTGGACGTTTATAGTTTAAATTGGTTTCAACTACGAATATCGTGTTTTCCTCAGACACACGACTCCCGTGATCGAAGCTTGAGATTCTGCGCGCCCAAGGTAAGTTTTCGTGACTTACTTTGACCAATCGGTCTACACCATACTTCGAAGTCGTATCGAGGATCCCTGAAGAGTTGTTTGTTTAATCTGCTTTTGGTTGGGTAGTTAGGTTTAATTGTTTATAGGTTAGTTTATTTCGGTCTTGATGGTATACATGTGTTTGCTTATTGTATGGTTACATTATGCTTATAACTGTTCATGCATCACGTGTTTCAAAATGGCATGAAAATGGACTTCTGCACAAGTTTTCAAAGGAAATGAATAATGAACGAAAATACGTAATCTGTATCTGGTTATGCGGGATGGGGCTCAGGCATGGCTGTAGGGTTTGTGAGCATGTACCCCTCTCCTCTAAATCGAAAGTGGTAGTCCGACCGCGGGATGTATCCTTTCCATTTAGAGGGCTGATATCTCGGTGGCAATCTGTATGAAATGACCTGATATGTCTGATATGCATGTTTTCTGAACTCCATATGCACTGCACGCATGCATCTGCATTTACGTAGCTTACTGAGATTTCAATATCTCATATGTGTCTGTATGGTGTAGGTGATATTTTAGGAGACATTGAGCCAGGTGAGGACGACGTTCCTCCTCCTAGCGTGGGATGCAGTTGATGGATGATGGCCGTGGGTGTGCGCTGAGCAGTCGAGGCGCGTTTTGACCCGTGGGGGATGTACGTAAAGGTTTTGGGGATTTTTGAGATATTTTGGACTGATGATAAACTGTATAGAAAATATTAGGATGCTTGGTCTGGTAGTTGATAGGTTGTTTTGATGTTTGAAAACGTTTTGAAATGTATTTTTGGTAAAAGTTCGGTATTGAAGGATACTCAGTTTTTAAACATAACCACGCAATTTGTTTTCTTGAAATTGATTCGGTTAAAAGTGTGTCGGGTGTATTTTGTGATCTGGGTGTAAGAATGGAAGAAGTGGTTTCTGGCTAAGAAAAATGTGGGAGAAGTATAAATGAAAAATGTTGAGTTCTGCTCTCTGGAATCACGTTCCTGAGAGGTGAAAATGTTAGAGTGAAAGGTTGGTTGCTCTCTGGAAACCTCAAAAATTTCCAGAGAGTCAAGTCGCTGCTGTGTGCAGCGACTGGTCGCTGCACACATAGCAGCAACCAGCGCCTGGTCGCTGCACAGAGCAGCGACCGAGCGCTGCTCCATTCACGAGGGCAGAATTCCGATTCTGCCCTCCCTTCTTTTATTTGTTTTTTTTTTAAGTTTTATTAAATGTTTTAGTTTTAATTATTTATTAAAGGTTTTGTTTTATATGCTTTTAAAGTTCAGTTTTAATTCCGACTTCAGTTCTGATTTCAACTTCGGTTTAGATTCCGCATTGAGTTTTATTTAAAGCATAGAAAAGTAAAAAGTATAAAAAGAAAAATAATTACGGGAAAAAAAATGGGTACAGTATTAGGGGTGTTACAGGCAGACTTGGGGCGTTACAAGCCCTCCATTATTAACTTAGCTTGGGTTGCTAAGTTAATTCTTACTCATCCCCTCGCCTTCTCCATTGGGAGTTTGAATTGAGGACGAAATCCCGGCCTACAGTGGTCGTTTTTCCTCCAGGAAAATCGTTTACCCGAGAGCTTAAACCGTAAGATCGCTCTACGGGTCCGCCAACGGTATTTCCATTATTTCATTTTCGCTTCATTTACACACACCTCCACTCTTTACATTTCGGCCACACTCCACACACACAAAGCACTTTGTTTTTTTTTTTTGCATTTTTATTTCTTTCATCTTCATCTCCATTTCTTCACTTTTCCACACACATTCCACACATTTATTTTCTTCTATTTTGTTGCATAATATTCATCTCATTCTCTACATATCTCGGCCTTCACATACCACACACCTCCACCGTTTATTTATTGCACTTTTCTTTCATGTTGTTCTCTTTATTTTCTTGGTTAGCACACTACTTGTCACCCGAGCACATATCGACTATTTTGTGGGTTTACATGGACCCTTCTCTAATGGATCCTGTGTCAAGTGGTATCAAAGCCACAAGGCTTCCCTATGCGTTTTAGTGCCATGACATTAGTCAAAATTCGGCACAAAACCGAGATTGCGGCTCGTTTCGTTTCTAGTGTTATTTTCCTTATATTTTGTACTAACTTTGTGCTAACCTAACTATTATATTTGCTGCCATTATTATTGTCATTTTAATGCTTGATCTATTGTGGAAAAATATGGTAGGCAATGCTACAAAAATCGGCCAAGGTATAGCTCAAAATTTCTCTTAGTGTTTCTTCTCGATTTTTCTTCATTTGTGGGCCTCGGATTTTCTAGCATTATGATGCCATGTTTGAACCATGTTTAATCCATCTAAATGTTATCAAATAGCTAGAGATTGAATCTGAATTTTTAAATGCAAAAATCGGCCCTAAACTTAATACTTAAAAATCAGTTTACACATGATATTGTCTTCTCGGTTTGCTTGTTTTATTGGCTCGGTTTCTTTGGCATATTTGATCTATATTTTCTCCATGTTTTAGCACCTAGATTGTAACACCCCTAATACTGTACCCAATTTCCCGTAAATATTTTTCATTTTTATTTTACACCTTAAGCGGAAACTAATTCGGAATTAAAATCGTTAGCGTTGTTTGTGAACCGTTTAAAACCGAACTTGAAACAATTAATATAAGAAATTTTAAAACAATTAAAACTATTAAACAAAAACTATAATCAAAACTAATTTCAATTAAAACAAGAGAAGGACAGAATTGTCATTCTGCCGAGGGAGAGAAGCAGCGACCAATCGCTGCATCAGCGATTGGTCTCAGCGTTCGATCGCTGGGCAGCCTTGTCTGCCCAGCGATCAGTCGCTGGCTTGCTACCAGCGATCAGTCGTTGGTAGCGTTTGGCGCCAGGCGATCGGGCGCTAGTCGCCCCACGCCACATGGCGCCCAGTCGCCCCTGCAGCGATCCCACTTCGGCGATCGGTATCCACTCCCTCCTTCATTTCTCTTCTTCTCTTTTCTTTCTTTCACAAGTGCTCTCTGGAAACTCCAGAGAGCAAAACCACAATCTGCTCTCTGAAGTCCGATTCCAGAGAGCAACAATTCCTCAAATAACACACCTTCTATACATCTTACTCCGATTAACTTCTCGATTATCGCTAATATACAATTCAACCATAATCTAACGCAATATTTTAAACGCGATAAAACTTCCTAAAAACAAATGGCGTGGATAGCTCTAAAACCGAGCATATCCATAACATTTTCAAAACATTTCTATAACGTTCAAATAACTGTTTTAAACCAAAACATTTCTATAAACAGTTTACCCAAACAGTTCCAGAATTTCAAAACAAATATCATTACCTAAACATCATATACATATTCTATCAATTATCCCAAAACGTTCCCAAAATCTATACATACTGTCCCCACGGGTCGGTAAAGCATCGACTGCGCAACGCACCACCGCGACCATCATTCGTCAACTGCCTCATGCCTCAGGAGGAGGAAGCTTGTCCTCACCTGTTTCCTCGTAAACACCTACACCATACAAACATCTATGAGATAAAAATCTCAGTAAGCTCTAGTAAATGCAAATACGTGCTGTGCATATGAATCTGTAAATCATGCATTATTTTCTTTACTTTACTTTGCTTTGCTTTACTATAAACTGTGCTTTGCTTTGCTTTGCTTTACTATAAACTGTGCTTTGCTTTGCTTTGCTTTACTATAAACTGTGCTTTGCTTTGCTTTGCTATAAACTGTATACCGAAGGGCCATTTAAACTATATACCGAAGGGTCATCTTTTCTTTGCATTTACTTTAAAATATCGTGCAGAATTCATTTTTCATGATCTTTAAAAACACGTGATGCATGAACAGACATTAACATAAAATAAACAACCAAGCATACGTACCATCAAGACCGAAATAAAATAACCTATAACGATTTAAAACCTAACTACCCACCAAAGCAATTTAAAACAAACAATCCACAAGATCCTCAACGCTACATCGAAGTACGGTGTAGGCCAATCGGCCAGAAAAGATCATGAGAACTTACCTCGCGTCCAAAGCAGCTCAAGCTCCGTCCACGAGTGTCGTTTGTCTGAGGCAAATTTGTAATATTGTCAATATGACACATCAGAACTCCCAATTGTCCAATTTAATAAAATTCTTAACTAAGGAACTTTCCTAAAGTTCTAACTTAATTAATCGAGACGTTTAAACGACCAATTCACGCTCGATGGTTCAAAATCACAATTCACGAACCTTTCTCGAAAATCCCTAAATTCTCGAATTTAACGTTTTTCCACAATTCAATTTAACTTCGTCCAATAACGTTCAACAAGTTCCATACGTTCATAAACTAAGATAACCCATTGATTTTTAAACTCGAAATCGTATTTTTAACCTAAACCCTAACGAAACCCTAACGTTAAACCGGTCCGAAAACTGAAAACTAAAGCTCTAGAATCATAGATTCATACCTAGGACGTCGATCGGAGGAGAAACCGCGAAGAACGGAGGAAGAACGGAGGAGAAACGGAGATCGGAGATGTTGGATCGCCGCGGCAAACAGAGAGAAAGCTCTCTGGAACTTCAAACTGCCGAGGAGAAATGAGGTTTAAGTTATTTTTATAATATTGACTTGGCAAATTACCTGTTTTGCCCTTAGCACTAAATTTCTATTTGTTTCGTCCTTCGTTCGTTATTCGGACTAAAGATTCGGGTTCTCCAGATTTCCTTATTTCACCAATATGTCCAACTTATTATTTAGGATCTAACAAAACTATCCGTTCGCAAAACGGACCTCGTTTGCTATTTTTACGAGAACGTGCTTTGCTTTACTATAAACTGTGCTTTGCTTTGCTTTGCTTTGCTTTGCTTTGCTTTGCTTTACTATAAACTGTGCTTTGCTTTGCTTTACTATAAACTGTGCTTTGCTTTGCTTTACTATAAACTGTGCTTTGCTTTGCTTTACTATAAACTGTGCTTTGCTTTGCTTTGCTTTGCTTTGCTTTACTATAAACTGTGCTTTGCTTTGCTTTACTATAAACTGTGCTTTGCTTTGCTTTACTATAAACTGTGCTTTGCTTTGCTTTACTATAAACTGTGCTTTGCTTTGCTTTACTATAAACTGTGCTTTGCTTTGCTTTACTATAAACTGTGCTTTGCTTTGCTTTGCTTTACTATAAACTGTGCTTTGCTTTGCTTTACTATAAACTGTGCTTTGCTTTGCTTTACTATAAACTGTGCTTTGCTTTGCTTTACTATAAACTGTGCTTTGCTTTGCTTTACTATAAACTGTGCTTTGCTTTGCTTTGCTTTGCTTTACTATAAACTGTGCTTTGCTTTGCTTTACTATAAACTGTGCTTTGCTTTGCTTTACTATAAACTGTGCTTTGCTTTGCTTTGCTTTGCTTTGCTTTGCTTTACTATAAACTGTGCTTTGCTTTGCTTTACTATAAACTGTGCTTTGCTTTGCTTTGCTTTGCTTTGCTTTGCTTTGCTTTGCTTTGCTTTACTATAAACTGTGCTTTGCTTTGCTTTGCTTTACTATAAACTGTGCTTTGCTTTGCTTTGCTTTGCTTTGCTTTACTATAAACTGTGCTTTGCTTTGCTTTACTATAAACTGTGCTTTGCTTTGCTTTGCTTTACTATAAACTGTGCTTTGCTTTGCTTTGCTTTACTATAAACTGTGCTTTGCTTTGCTTTACTATAAACTGTGCTTTGCTTTGCTTTGCTTTACTATAAACTGTGCTTTGCTTTGCTTTACTATAAACTGTGCTTTGCTTTGCTTTGCTTTACTATAAACTGTGCTTTGCTTTGCTTTGCTTTACTATAAACTGTGCTTTGCTTTGCTTTGCTTTGCTTTGCTTTACTATAAACTGTGCTTTGCTTTGCTTTGCTTTACTATAAACTGTGCTTTGCTTTGCTTTGCTTTGCTTTACTATAAACTGTGCTTTGCTTTGCTTTGCTTTGCTTTACTATAAACTGTGCTTTGCTTTGCTTTGCTTTGCTTTGCTTTGCTTTGCTTTACTATAAACTGTGCTTTGCTTTGCTTTACTATAAACTGTGCTTTGCTTTGCTTTGCTTTGCTTTACTATAAACTGTGCTTTGCTTTGCTTTGCTTTGCTTTGCTTTGCTTTACTATAAACTGTGCTTTGCTTTGCTTTACTATAAACTGTGCTTTGCTTTGCTTTACTATAAACTGTGCTTTGCTTTGCTTTACTATAAACTGTGCTTTGCTTTGCTTTACTATAAACTGTGCTTTGCTTTGCTTTACTATAAACTGTGCTTTGCTTTGCTTTACTATAAACTGTGCTTTGCTTTGCTGTCTTTCGTTCGTATTCGGCTAAAGATTCGGGTTCTCCAGATTTCCTTATTTCACCAATATGTCCACTTATTTATTTAGGATCTAACAAAACTATCCGTTCGCAAAACGGACCTCGTTTGCTATTTTTACGAGAACGTCTTCTATATTACGAGAAATGTAATTACTCGGAATATAGCGTTTAATCTCCAAAAATTCTCATAATTTCCTTAAAATCCATATTAATCGTTAGGATCGCAATGACGCTTTCTTCTTGAGAAACGGGTTTGTTTTGACATATTTACAAAAATGCCATTACACATTAAAATAATAATATCCAGAAAAGCTGAATATTACATAGATATTATCCATTAACTATACAAAATTTCTAGAATTTTTTGTGCTTAAATTCGGCTCTAAATTAATGCTCAAAATCAGATTCTCCTTGTTGATTGCTTATTTGGTTCTCTAGTATATTTGTCATGGATTTCCTTGTTAATTTGCTGAATGTTTGCACTTGAATTTAGCTTATAATTCATATATTATATGCTATAATTTAAATGCACAAAATTAGATTTACAAGGATAATTAAATTGCAAACTATAAATTAGAAATATTGATTTATGTTAACATGAAAAATTCTGCTATATTAACATTAAAATTTCAGCATGTTATTATTGGTGAAACTTGTGTTTTAATATGTTTGCTTGTTGTTTTTGATGTTATTTAGTTGATATTAATATTATATTGGGTGATTTTAGCTTAAAGTGAGTAACTTGATTGAAATTGATTGGAATTGTGATAATTGCAAGTATGGAAAATTTAATTCTAAAATTAGTTTACTAAGTGTTTTGAGAATTTCTAAGTTTTCCATTGATAAGTGAGCATGACCCCTATTTTGTTATTGTCTTAGCTAGGAGATATTCCTTAGTGCTTAAAAATTTCCCTAAGACATTAAATAAGATAATCACCTTATTTAGGAGAAACAACTTAGTCAAGAACTTGAAATTTAAAATTTAAAATACTTAGACATGACTAATAGGAACGGTTTTGCACGTGACACACCAAACAAAGAACTAAATCGTGTGAGGGGCACTCCCCCTCCCAAACCTACACGTCACGAAGGTGAAACTAGTACTCAAGGAGGCATGCAAGGACAAATCGATGCCTTAGCGAGCGTAGTTAATACCCTTGCCCAACAAATCCAAATACTTTTAAACAATCCTGCCCAAAAAAGAACCCCATGTACAAGTCCCTTCTCAAGAAACCTCCTCTAGGATCATTCCCGAACGCCCTAGACGTCGTAATCCTACCCCACACCACCCATAGAGGAAGATTGGAGTGAACCCCAAAGAAGGAGACAACAATATTATTCGGAGGATGAGGATTGGGTTGATGATGAAGTGTATCGCCCAAATTGTCGTAGGGACAACGACGACCTTCGAAATATTAAGATTACAATTCCCCCTTTCGATGGAACGTGTGACGGGCACACTTATCTTGATTGGGTTGACAAAGTTGAGAGAGTTTTCGATTGTCATGATTACTCCGAGCAAGTAAAAATCTAATTAGCCTCTCTTGAACTTACGGGCCACGCCGCCTTGTGGTGGTCCAATCTTAAGGCCCAAAGAATGAGACCGTTAGGACACCCCGTTACTACATGGACTTCCATGAAGGATTTAATGCACCATAAGTTTGTCCCTCGTCATTATAAACATGAACTCTTTCATCAACTCCATAACTTAAAACAAAATAGCCTCTCGATAGACGAGTATCTTACCGAATTTGAAACCCTTAATATGCGATGTGCAATTGATGAGCCCAAGGAAAAACTCATCGCTAGATTTATTAGGGGCTTAAATCGAGACATAGGAGATCTTGTCGAGATGCAACAATTAGAAACCATGGAATTAGTCATACAATTGTCCCTTACGGTGGAACGACAACTAAAGAGAAAGCGCAAGACCGACTTGCCCAACAAATTTCCACCAAGAAATTACATTTCCGACAAGCTTACCCCAAGACAAGAAGAGAAAAGACCCTTCAATCGAAATTGGCCACCAAAATCATCAAACACCCCTCACAATCCCCAACCGAACAAAACCCAAGAACCCCAACCTAAAGTACCGAGGGCACGTGATGTGCAATGCTTCAAATGTTTGGGAAAAAGACACTATGCTAACGAGTGCACTAATCACCGTGTGATGGTCATCAAGGAATCCACGGGTGAATGGGAAAGTGAAGAGGACGCAGGCCAATATAATAAGATTGAAAAGGAAGAAGTTTTAGAAAAGAACGAAGAAGAAGCCAATGAATGCGAGCCACAAGATGGACCCTTATTAATGGTTATAAGGCATGCATTAAAGTCGAAGAATGTGGACAAGGACTGCCAACGGGAAAATATTTTTCATAGTAGATGCGAAGTCAAAGACAAAATTTGTTCGATGATAATTGACGGAGGAAGTTGCATAAATGCAGCCTCCCGAGACATGGTTGGTAAATTAGGGCTTGAAACCCGTGATCATCCTACACCCTATAAGCTTCAATGGTTGGACGATACCAATGAACATGTAATAACTAAATGAGTAACCGTAGATTTCACTATAGGAACATACCAAGACTCGGTTATTTGTGACGTTGTTCCAATGAGTGACAGCCATATTTTACTTGGACGACCATGGCATTTCGACCGTAGAGTCAACCATGACGGATTCCTCAACCGTTATACATTTAACTTTGGAGGAAGAAAAATAAAATTACTATCTATGACGCCTGAGCAAGTGGCTAGCGATGAGGCCACCAACCAAAAAGGAAAATTAAAGGAAAATCTTTTATTGTCCAAATGTGGGTTGAATGATGAACAAGAGCCCTCACATATCAATTGGCATGATAATCCTTTGTACGAAGAAGAGGTGTCAATCCCTTCCCTCCCAAATCTTGAGAAAATTCCTACCTTTATCAAGGAGCACCTAAATCCTTTATTTATTGTTGAGTTGCCTTGCCAATTGGAGGATGTATATACATGGCCTCGTGAGAAAATGAAATTAAGTGACGAAATTATTTTTGGATTAGGTAGTATGATCATCACTCCCTTCCTTTTCTTCCCAAAACTTGAGGAAATTTTCCGATCCGTTCCATCCCTTAGAAAGAGGTTAATCTATGGTCTACAGCAAACCATTTACCTTCTTATTTCCATTCTTAGAGCTACACACACTAGTAGGAATTTTATTCCCTTTGTAGCCAACCATCGCTCCATCCTTCAATTTGGTGGCTTACCAAAACCTTGTTCCCCACCACTTGATTACCACAAATTCTACCATAGGACTAGAATTAAGGTTCTATTGGTAAGTAAATTTTCTTTTGAGGTCTTACGAATAATTGAATTATTTCTTTGGTCGAGGGATTCTATCATTTCCACCTCACTACTTGTCAAATTCAACTACTTTGGAAAACTTCATTCCATCACCCAGCAATCGCCCTCCAAAGTAGCCATCGAATTCAATTTTACCAACCTTACCAAAGAAAACATTAAAGAGACCATCTTTACCCTTTTCCATTCGGAACATCTCTTGGTGAAGTACTCTAAAACAAAAGACCATTCTCTTATGACATTCAAATTCGAACCTTCAAGGAGTAAACAAAAAATCGTAGGAGACATTGTTGGGAAGAAGTCAACCAACGGATTTGAGGTCAAATCCTCAAATCACCCGGAGAGGATGACGTGCCTCGGGTTGCATTTAAAAGAAAAATTAGTAAAATCCCAAACTTTAAATCATCTTCCTACTTATTACGTGTTTTCTTTTGTAGGTAAAATTTATGGAAGGAATGCATAAGGAGCACTTGGAGGATTCACAATTCGGGCCATGGGAAATTATCTTCCCGACCTGTTTAAATTGTAATTTTTATTTTAAACTTATTTGGCATACATTCGCCTTTATTGTATGGATTTTATAATTGCATTTCATACATTAGATTGAATGGTCAGGACTAGATGAATGATGGTGGATTATGGGTTGAAGAAATTAAACCAATTTATTCAAAGAAAAATGGCCTTCACAAGATCAAGCCCAAAGGAAGCCATGGCCCAAAGAAGAGCCCACATTTAAAGGTATGATTTTGCAGGTACAAGAGTTAGTGGCAACATGGATCGATGATGTGACAAGATTCCCTCCATTGATACATTTAGGCATGGCATTCATCTTCTCCCTAGGATGTGTGCTTGTTTGCCTTGATTTTGGCCATCCATCCTTTTTCATCTAAGGGCCACTATTCATTCATCCTTATGGAAACCCTAATCATCTACCCTAGGATTTTCTATTTAAGCATATGATTGGTGTTTGTAAACAACTTTTGCCAATTTATAAAATATCCCTTTTTGCTTCTTTGAGGTGGTTAGCCTTTGAGAGTTTCCTTGGTGCTTTGAACCAAGTGGAGTAGCCCTCCATTATTAACTTAGCTTGGGTTGCTAAGTTAATTCTTACTCATTCCCTTGCATTCTCCATTGGGAGTTGGAATTGAGGACAAAAATCCCGGCCTACGGTGGTCGTTTTTCCTCCAGAAAAATCTTTTACCCTAGATCTTAAACAGTAAGATCGCTCTACGAGTCCGCCAACGGTATTTCCATTATTTTATTTCTGCTTCATTTACCCACACCTACACTCTTTACATTTCGGCCACACTCCACACACACAAATCACTTTTTTTTTTTTTTGCATTTTTATTTCTTTCATCTTCATCTCCATTTCTTCACTTTTCCACACACATTCCACACCTTTATTTTCTTCTATTTTGTTGCATAAAATTCATCTCATTCTCTACATATCTCGGCCTTCACATACCACAAACCTCAACTGTAACGCCCCCGAACCCACCCTGGCTCGGAGCGCTAACTTGCTAACCAATCCCATGTTAAAACTGACTTCCAAACATAAAAGGAACTTACACAGCTGAATTTAAAACTAAACTCCCGAAACTCTCTTACTTCATACCTAGCTGCCTAGACACATCAATTCCCTTACCCCTAACCTTTCAGCACCACGGCGTTCTTCCCGAAAATTTCGGCAAAGTAACGCCTGAAAATGGCGTCTCCAAAATGCTAGGTACCTGCACACAAATCAATTCCCAACCAGAATATTCTTCCTCAACTATCCACTCAACAATCCTACATATAAAAACCTCCAAACAACAGTAAATAGGAAACTATAAAATACTAACATTCCTAACTAGCAAAACATCACCCTGACACATAGCTATCTCATAACTGTCAACCAAAATCATTACGCATTTCCAACAATTCCACAAACAGACATTTACAGTACTATTACAATACAAAGCCCACACTTCCGAAGACCATGGTCGAGGCGCCCCGACAACTGCCCGTACCGGCATACAGCGTACATCAACGACTGCGTCCCAATCCCAGCTTTTCTCGTAGCTCTAACCTGTACTCCAGTCGTCACCTACACCACAGAACACACACACACACATAAACTTACGCTTAGCAAGTAGGGATAAAAAAATATAAACAAGCACAATGCACACACAACCTCACACAACCCTAACATAACAACACAACACCACTCGGCACTACAACGCAACACAACATTACCCAACACGACAACATAACACCACACTCTAAGGCAACTCAACAAACCGACTCAACACAACACAACAACACGACCACACAATGCTAGTTGCCCGCACCTGAAAGGATGCCTTAGTATACAAGTCACTCGCTCGTTAACCTAGCACATTAATGGAAAAATCACTTAAAATCACCAAAACATAAACTAAAGGATATTTACTAAATTTCTCACACAACCAAACTAACTTTTCAAAATAAAAACCCCAACACCCGATTTTTCACCAATTTCCACCGTCTAACTTCAATCGATCATAACTCTCTCATTTTTCAACGGATTTCGACTTGCCACCCCAATTCGGAAACCTCTACACGTCTACTATTCATTGAAATACTTAAATTAACCAAACAAAACACTTAGCTAATCCGAAAATGCACCAACAGATTCGCCGCCCATTTTGCATAAAACCCGATTTTGTGTAAATAAATTCCAATTCACAATCTAATCACTCCAACAACCTAAACTAACAGATCTAAGGCTTAATTAATCAAAAGAGGAAGAAAACCCCCAATTGAAAACCAAAATTCGGAATCCTCCTTTTAGGGTTTTCAAACCCTCACCAAAACCTCCTAAAACACCCTAAAAACACTCTTAAGCTTCATCCAACCATACACAAACCAAAACCCAAAAAATTTTACCTTGGATTGCCTTGAGAAAATGAAGAAAAGAAGCAAGGTGGATCGGCTATGGAGGAAGGGCTACGGTTCACGATGGAGGAGAAGAAGAAAGAAAGAAAAGTGATCTTTTCCATCACTTTTCCTAAATTTAAAGTTTAACTTTCCCTCTTTTAATTTTTTTTCCACCAAGCTTTCTAAAATTACACTCAAAACCCTCCCTCACTTTTGTCTTTTGGCATCTAACGTGGAAGCCACATAAATTCACCTTTTTCTCTTCCTTTTTCATTCAATTTCCATTGACTTTTCAAACACTAAACATTTTGACTTTTCAACATTTCAAACTACATTTTTATTGGTTCATATTTTTTTCTTCCATTTAATTTTTCCTAACCATTTCCTATTGGTTAATAAAACATTGGCTTTTCAAAATTTCTATCTCCTTTTCTTCCTTTTCTTCTCTTGACTTTTCCACGTTCTATCAACAATTAAATCCCACTTTTTTTCTTTAAATCCAATGCCAAAACCAACCTTAAATCACCATTATTTTATTAATTAAAATTTTTTCTAAATTTTGATTGGTTTATGCATTTGACTTTTCCAAGGTTTGAATTTTCAAACCTATCCTTATTTGATTTGTCAACTTTATTCTTCTTCCTTTTTCATTATTTCTAAACCTTTCATTACTAAAAATAATCCCTCTAAACGATTACTCTTAGGCCTATATGCGTTGTAGAGAAATCTCGGGTGTTACATCCACCTTTTATTTATTGCACTTTTCTTTCATTTTGTTCTCTTTATTTTCTTGGTTAGCACACTACTTGTCACCCGAGCACATATTGAATATTTTGTAGGTTTACACGGACCCTCCTCTAGGGGATCCCGTGTCACAAAGGGAATGAGAGAAAAGCTTCACGTTGGTAATGAGGGAATTAAAAGGTGAGGTTAATTTATTTAAGAAGAAGATGAAGTAAAGGAAGAAAAGAAGTTTGAAAAGTCAACACAATTTAACCAATAGAAAGGAAGAAAAAAGTGAAGTAGAAAAGTCAAAAAGAAGGGAGAAAAAGTGAGTGTCAGGTTGGACAAGAGAAGAGTAAATGAGGGATGGGGTTGCTTTTGAAAATGTTGAAGTTAGGAGGCTAAAGTTTAAAGTGGAAAGTTGATGTTTTAAACGATGGAAATTTATGGTGTAAAAAGAGAAAAATCTCCTTCATCTTCCCCTTTCTCTCCACGAAAGTTGCAGCCACCCTCGGAGGGTTTCTTCTCATTCTTCTTCACTTGTTCTTCATGATTAAGGTTGGTTTTTAGTTGGGTTTTGTTATGGATATATAATAGTGAAGGTTTTAGGTGTTTTGTTAGGGTTTATTGAAGCTTTGGAAGGTTTGTAGAAACCCTAGGGATGAAGTCCGAAATTTTGGTTTCTTGATGAGTTTTATTCTTATATTTGATTGTTTAAATGTTAGATGGATTAGTTTAGGTTATTTTTAGGAAGAGATTTAAGATTTGGAGTGAGTTATGGAAAAACCGGTTTGTGACTACTTGGTAGCCGATTCTGTTTTTGGAATTTCCGTTTGGCAAAGTTATTTAGTTGGTTAAATTGAGTGCTTTAATGGATAGTAGACATGTAGAGGTTTACGGATTGGGGTGGCACGTCAAAATCCGTAGAAAAACGAATAAGTTATGGCCATTTGAAGTTTGGACACTAAAATTTGTGGGAATTTCGGGTTTTAGAGTTTTAGATTTTAGCATTGGTTTAATTGTTGTTAGTTTGATCTAGGTATTCTTTAGAATTCCTTAGGTTGTTATTAAATGATTTTTCCCATGAATGTGCTAGGTTAACAAGCAAGAGAATTGTGAGCTAACACGTGCGGGAGTTCAGGTAAGTAGTGGACGTGTGTTTTGTTGCCTTCGGGCCTACACCATGGAACGGTAGGGTTTATTGTTTTCTTGGTTGTTTTATTTTGTGTTTGTGCATTGTATTGACATACATCATGGTTTTGAATTACGAAAATATGAGTTTTAAGCATGGTTTTGAATTGCGAGAATGAAACGTGACCTGATAAGTAAAAATGCTATGGGTTTTGAGTTGAGTCGCCCAGTCGCGTTAGGGTGACATCTGCGAGGGACTCCGTGTGACTCGCCTAGTCGCGTTACGGTGGCACCTGCGAGGGACTATAGTTGAGTCGCCTAGTCGCGTTAGGGTGACATCTGCGAGGGACTCCGTGTGAGTCGCCTAGTCGCGTTACAGTGGCACCTGCGAGGGACTATAGAGAAGTCGCCAAGTCGCGTTAGAGTGACACCTGCGAGGGACTCCAAGGGAGTCGCCCAGTCGCGTTAGGGTGGCACTTGCGAGGGACTTTGTGGGAGTCAGACACCTGCGAGGGACTTCATGTGAGTCGCCAGTCGCGTTAGGGTGGCACCTGCGAGGGACTCTGTGGGAGTCGCTTAGTCGCGTAAAGGTGCGAGATTAGCACTGGTGAGGGGTTCTATGATAGAACAAGGCAAAGAAATCGAAACGAAAGCAACAGAGCGAGTAGAAACTGCATATGCTAGGGGTTGAGCATGCATTGTTTTAAACTGCATTATTTCCTACTTGCTAAGCATTAGGCTTACGTTTTTGTGTTCTGTGGTGTAGGTGACGACGTCCTAGCAGGTATGAGCTATGAGGAAAGCTAGGTTTTGGGGAGCAGTTGGGGATGTGCGCGGTATGCTGGTGCGGGCAGTTGTCGGGGAGTCTCGACCACGATCTTCGGGAAGTTGTGAGAGATTTGGTATTTTGATTGTATAGTTTTCCTAACTATTTATGGGTTGAGTGTTCGTAGAATTTAACCATTTTATTTAGTCGTACTTTGGGACTTCTTGTATAAATAATGGTGGTTTTATAAACTATTGCAAATGTTTTTTTGGGACTGTTTTGAATATGTTTTATAAACTGTTTGATTACTAGGATTTCGGTTTTAGAAAATTTAGTTGTTATGCCGCTCGGTTTTTCGTAGAGAAAACGACGTTAGTTTTCAACTATTGTCACGTTTTCGTTAAGCTTTTGGAGTCGGTTTTCGGAGAAATTTACAGGTTATGGAGTCGGGAGTGTCGGGAAAGTATGTGGTAAATTTTTGGTGATTTGCAAGTGTTTGGCTTGGGGAAAAATAGAGAAATGTGAGTGGGGGTTGCTGGTGGCCGAGGCAGGGGAGCGCGGAGCGCGGGCTAGGCGCGCGCAGCTCCCAGCGCCGATCGATCGGCAGGGTTTCCTGTAGGTTGATCGTGCACCCGAGAGGGTTCCGATCAATCGCCGCCTGTCGGCGATCGATCGGCTCTTGCGCACGCAGAGTAGCGCGCGCGGCGCCCAAACTGAGCCAACAGGGTTTTTTTTAAATTTTTGATTTTCAACTACGTTTTAACCCGACCTTTTTCGACTCGTTTGACACGTCTTTTGGGCACATTTTCCAACAAATTTTGAGGGTTTGAAAAACTCAAAAATCGAGTCAAATTTTTATCAAAAATTATTTTAAATTACGTTTTAGATACAGTATGGGTTTGCAAAGTAACGAACTGAGCCGGGGCAAGTTCGGGGGCGTTACATATCTATCCTCCATAATCGTAAACAACTCATTATCATCCAAAATTCTATACCCAATAATTTTTATCTTCACGCAACAATTTCAAATGAAACCCTAATAAAATTCTAGCCGATTAACAGCTTTAGAAAAACCCGGACAATAACTTCTAAAATGTTAGAGTCATAAATAGGATCGCGGTGGAAGAAGAAAGCGCGAAGAAAACCGATGATCAGAGTGAAACGTCGGTTGTCGGAAAAGAGAACACGGGAGGGGAAGAAATCGCCGGAGAGCTTACGAGGGAAGGAAACTCGCGTAGGTGTTGAAGGAGAAAGGAATTCGGGTATTTTAACTAAAATTGGCTTGTCTAATGCCCTTTTTGCCCTTCCTTTGATTTTATATTATTATTATCCTTTGTTTCATTATTTAGCTAACGGTTCGGTTTCTCCAAATTTCCTCATTTCACTATTAATTCAAACTTATTGTTAGGGCTCTATTAAAACTTTCCGTTCGCTAAACAGACTTACTATGACATATTTGTGAAAGTGCCACTATATATTGGAATATTATAATTCCGTAAAACCGGGTGTTACACAACACTTCCTCTCGGGTTTCATCAATTTGAACAGTAGGGTCGACAACTCCTTTTTGGCAGACAACACTTCCTCTCGGGTTTCATCAATTTGAATAGTAGGGGTCGAAAACTCCTTTCGGCAAACAACACTTCCTCTCAGGTTTCATCAATTTGAACAGTAGGGGTCGACAACTTCTTTTGGCAGACAACACTTCCTCTCGGGTTTCGGTCGACGTCCTAAACTCTCTGGAATTCATTTCCTTCTAATCGGTCAATTTCAACAATGACTAAAATCGGTCGATGTCAATAGTGACCAAAATCGGTCGACGTAGCCCCTGCCACACACTTAACTTAAATTTATAAAAGGGGCTCCAATATGTTGGGGACGACGACCACGACCGATTCACTTTTACTACATGGTCGATACTCTCGACCGAACACCCCCCCCCCCCTCTTTTTTTTTGAAAACATAACAACTTAACAGAGACGACTTCGCTAATTGGTCGACCTCTTTGACTCCAGAACACTTGACGTTTCTCACACTTAGCAATTCACACTCATCTAACTCTTCCAGTATACATCCAAGATTTGAAAGCATCCACGTCAAAGCATCAAACTCAAATCTATTTCATTAAAGAACGAATGCACACAACTAAAGCTAACAAATTCACCCCAAAAAGTAAACCCATCTATTAAATCATCTCGAAAGCAACAAAACACAAATATCCTCAATCCAGTCACCAAGCACCCTAAAATGAGTTATCTATACAATATTTTCTAGTTAATCACCCATCAGCCCGACATAAACCCAAAACCTCAAAATACTTGACCATCTACTCCCTCGGGTCAGATTTCGCGCCGACTGCTCAGCGCACTCCCACAGGCACCCTCCCTCAACCTGTTCAAACCTCAAAATAGTTCACCCCAATTATCACCATGCATAGAGTTGTTTACATGATACTTTACTTGCATTCTTTACATTTCCTTTTTCATGAAATCGATGTATAAATTCTTTTTTTTCATGACCTTTGTAAAACAATGCATGGGCAATTAAATGCGAAATATAAACACAAAGCACTTGTATACCATCAAACTAACACAAAAGCATAACCTATAAAACAACTAAACCTAGGCTACCCATCCAAAGCATATAAAACAGTCATTGCACCACATATCCTCAACAATCAAACACGACATATGGTGTAGGCCTATCAGCCATAGTAAGTCACGAGAACTTATCTCGGATCCTTAGCGCACCGAGCTCTATCCGTGAGCTTTGTTCACCTAAGCCAATTTACAACACAATGCATTAAAACTGAGCCTAACCAATCGAACTCCATTAATTCTACTTAACTATCCTCCATAATCATAAATACCTCCATTATCATTCAACAATTCGATAACTAACGATTTCTAACTTCACTCAATGATTTCTGACGAAACCCTAACAAAACCCTAACCGATTAATAACTCTAAAACCCAGAAACTAACTTCCAAAACGTTAGAAACTTACCTAGAGCTATGACTGCGGAAGTAAACAGAGAGAGACAGTTGATCAGAGGATCGATCGACGATCGTGAGAAGGGACATCGTGGGAGAGCAAGAAAATCACCAAAGGAGGGCTTTGCTCTCTAGAAGGAATTTTGTAGAATGAAAACCGTGGGAGAGGGGAAGGGTTTTGTTTATTTCTGTTTTAAACTTTTACTTCCAAATTACAAGTCTGTCCCTCTACTAGATTTTCTACATAATTCACTATTTCGCCTATTGATTTGGTTTCTCTAGAATTTCCTTATTATTCCAATTATTTTAATTTATTCCTAGGGTTCTATTAAAACTTCCTGGTTGTAAAACGGACTTAATTTACTATATTTACGAATATAACTTTATACTACGAAAAGTCCAAAAACCCGTAAAACTGGGTGTTACATTTCATCCACTTTAATTAAAATTTTGATCTCAAAATTTGATTACACAAATAATTATGGGTATTTAGCCATCATAGTCTGTTGCCTCTCCTAGGTAGCTTCCTCTACATCGTGGTTTCGTCATACAACTTTGACAAGCGAAATCTCCTTGTTGTGCAACACCTTGATAGAGGACTCTAGAATTTGCACTGGCTTTTCCACATAAGTTAGCGTTTGTTGTACCTCAATCTCCCTCGCTTCAACGACATGAGATGGATCGCGTACGTATTTTCTAACAATGGACACGTGAAACACGTTGTGGATGCCCTCCATTGATGCTGGAAGCTGTAATCGATACGCCATTTTTTTTATCCTTTCTAAAATAGGGAAGGGCTCCACGTAACGAGGACTTAACTTACCCTTTTTACTGAATCTCATCACTCATTTGAATGGATATGTAACACCCGACATTTCGGCCAGGTGATTTTCTGACCATTTTCATTGTCACCCTCTTATTTAACCTTTGTTATTTAAATTTAATGTTAAGACAAATTTATTACAAGTTGAGTAAAACTAGGTTAGGTGGCAGTTTTGTAATTAGAATTGATGGATTAAGTATAAATAGGAAATGGAAACCTTAAATCTCATTTATTGCCACTGTAGCCGACATTCCCTCTCGGCGATTCCTTCTTTCCCAAGTTCTTGCTCTCGGCTACCAGAACTTCCCTTTACCGACGGCTGGTTTCGAGCTTGCTCTTCTCTGCAAATCCACACCCGAGGTATGAAATGGACAATGTGGTCATTCATTAGTAAATAGAGCTCTGTTTTCAGCTCGGCACTGGGATCGGATTTTTTTAGCAGTGGCCGAGTAGTTTATGACTTTTTAAAATCTGGGAGTAGAAATGTCATCCCGAATCGATTCTGAGCATTTTAAGTAACCAACTCGGATTTAATCAATGGTAAAACCTGTCCACCTAGTTTCGGATTTCAGACTGCAGTGTGTCAAACAGAGGAATCGGAATGACTTTAGCTATTAGATCCTAGGATGGTTTATGATTAGGGCTACTAGGACTTTGTTTTAACTACTGTAATGTACATGTTTTAGGTGAAGAAGTTAAAGAGAGGAAGTTCGGATTGCTAAGGAATCCAGGTAAGTGAATGTGTTAAGATTTCCGGCCACTAGGGCCCTACACCGCAAGGGTATTAGGAAATCACTGAGATGTTAGCTTATGGACTATGATTTGTTATTTCCACGATATGAAGAAGTTGTGTAAGTAAATGTAAAGTTATAGGATGTTTTACTTGTCCTCATGATATAACTCTCTCTATGAACTTTATGTCTATGCACTGTGTCCCTGTTATGATTAAGTTGAGAATATGAAAAGCAAATGTAACCAAGATTAAGTGCAGAGCGGGGAAAGACTATGTTATGTATGACTCGCGAATTCTCCCACTGGTGGAGGCCGAGTTAATGATATGTACGACTCGCGAAATCTCCCACTGGTGGAGGCCGAGTTAATGATATGTATGGCTCGCGAATTCTCCCACTGGGGAGGCCGAGTGATGTATCATGATTGCCGCGATAGGCAAATGATTATGTATGACTGCCGCGATAGGCAAATGACTATGTACCCCTGTCTTCCTCCCTCGTTCCCTGCCTTAATACATGTTATGTAAAAGATAAAGATGAACACGAATGATGAATGGTTTATGAACTTATGTCTCTTTAAACTGTTTACTCATGTATATCTGTCAGCATGCATTCCTTACTAAGCATTAGGATTATAGTTAAACCTTATGGTGTAGGTGAAGAAGGTTCAGGTGAGGATGTTATGTTCAAAGAGGATGCTTAAGGCTGGTTGCTGGAGGATGCTCAAGGTGACAGTGCGGGACTGGAGAGGCGACTTATGACCCCTGGTTAAGACTCTTATGTTACAGTATGTTAAAGGATATGGTAGTTTAAGTAGGATGAGATTATTTCAAAACGTTGAGCTTTGAAACTGTCTAGTGGATCACTGAGTCAGGGAATGATTATATAGATTATAAATGATCTGTTGCATAAGTCTTCCGTTATATGCGTTTGGATGAGTTGTGTTTTCTTTCAGTTGGAAGGAGTCCTTTGATGATTTAGTGTTCTCTACCGTAGGACGGAAGCTGGATGAGGCAATCTTCCGGTTGACGTCATCGGCAGATGCCGAAAGAATAGTTGTTTGATGGTTTAGTCTTCCGGTTGACGTCATCGGCAGATGCCAAGAGTTAGTTGTTGGTTGGTTTAGTCTTCCGGCTGACGTCATCGGCAGATGCCGAAAGAATAGTTGTTTGATGGTTTAGTCTTCCGGTTGACATCATCGGTAGATGCCGAGAGTTAGTTATTGGTTGGTTTAGTCTTCCGGCTGACGTCATCGGCAGATGCCGAAAGAATAGTTGTTGATGGTTTAGTCTTCCGGTTGACGTCATCGTGCCGAAAGAATAGTTGTTTGATGGTTTAGTCTTCCGGTTGACGTCATCGGCAGATGCCGAAAGAATAGTTGTTTGATGGTTTAGTCTTCCGGTTGACGTCATCGGCAGATGCCGAAAGAATAGTTGTTTGATGGTTTAGTCTTCCGGTTGACGTCATCGGCAGATGCCGAAAGAATAGTTGTTTGATGGTTTAGTCTTCCGGCTGACGTCATCGGCAGATGCCGAAAGAATAGTTGTTTGATGGTTTAGTCTTCCGGCTGACGTCATCGGCAGATGCCGAAAGAATAGTTGTTTGATGGTTTAGTCTTCCGGCTGACGTCATCGGCAGATGCCGAAAGAATAGTTGTTTGATGGTTTAGTCTTCCGGCTGACGTCATCGGCAGATGCCGAAAGAATAGTTGTTTGATGGTTTAGTCTTCCGGCTGACGTCATCGGCAGATGCCGAAAGAATAGTTGTTTGATGGTTTAGTCTTCCGGCTGACGTCATCGGCAGATGCCGAAAGAATAGTTGTTTGATGGTTTAGTCTTCCGGTTGACGTCATCGGCAGATGCCGAAAGAATAGTTGTTTGATGGTTTAGTCTTCCGGTTGACGTCATCGGCAGATGCCGAAAGAATAGTTGTTTGATGGTTTAGTCTTCCGGCTGACGTCATCGGCAGATGCCGAAAGAATAGTTGTTTGATGGTTTAGTCTTCCGGCTGACGTCATCGGCAGATGCCGAAAGAATAGTTGTTTGATGGTTTAGTCTTCCGGTTGACGTCATCGGCAGATGCCGAAAGAATAGTTGTTTGATGGTTTAGTCTTCCGGCTGACGTCATCGGCAGATGCCGAAAGAATAGTTGTTTGATGGTTTAGTCTTCCGGCTGACGTCATCGGCAGATGCCGAAAGAATAGTTGTTTGATGGTTTAGTCTTCCGGCTGACGTCATCGGCAGATGCCGAAAGAATAGTTGTTTGATGGTTTAGTCTTCCGGCTGACGTCATCGGCAGATGCCGAAAGAATAGTTGTTTGATGGTTTAGTCTTCCGGTTGACGTCATCGGCAGATGCCGAAAGAATAGTTGTTTGATGGTTTAGTCTTCCGGCTGACGTCATCGGCAGATGCCGAAAGAATAGTTGTTTGATGGTTTAGTCTTCCGGTTGACGTCATCGGCAGATGCCGAAAGAATAGTTGTTTGATGGTTTAGTCTTCCGGTTGACGTCATCGGCAGATGCCGAAAGAATAGTTGTTTGATGGTTTAGTCTTCCGGCTGACGTCATCGGCAGATGCCGAAAGAATAGTTGTTTGATGGTTTAGTCTTCCGGCTGACGTCATCGGCAGATGCCGAAAGAATAGTTGTTTGATGGTTTAGTCTTCCGGTTGACGTCATCGGCAGATGCCGAAAGAATAGTTGTTTGATGGTTTAGTCTTCCGGTTGACGTCATCGGCAGATGCCGAAAGAATAGTTGTTTGATGGTTTAGTCTTCCGGTTGACGTCATCGGCAGATGCCGAAAGAATAGTTGTTTGATGGTTTAGTCTTCCGGCTGACGTCATCGGCAGATGCCGAAAGAATAGTTGTTTGATGGTTTAGTCTTCCGGTTGACGTCATCGGCAGATGCCGAAAGAATAGTTGTTTGATGGTTTAGTCTTCCGGCTGACGTCATCGGCAGATGCCGAAAGAATAGTTGTTTGATGGTTTAGTCTTCCGGCTGACGTCATCGGCAGATGCCGAAAGAATAGTTGTTTGATGGTTTAGTCTTCCGGTTGACGTCATCGGCAGATGCCGAAAGAATAGTTGTTTGATGGTTTAGTCTTCCGGCTGACGTCATCGGCAGATGCCGAAAGAATAGTTGTTTGATGGTTTAGTCTTCCGGTTGACGTCATCGGCAGATGCCGAAAGAATAGTTGTTTGATGGTTTAGTCTTCCGGTTGACGTCATCGGCAGATGCCGAAAGAATAGTTGTTTGATGGTTTAGTCTTCCGGTTGACGTCATCGGCAGATGCCGAAAGAATAGTTGTTTACGGCAGATGCCGAGGTGAATTGTTGATGTTTTAATTTAGCACGCGAGACCAACGTGCTCACCGGAAGATGTAAATGTGTTTTGTCGCTTAGCGACCGGATGATGTTTTAAATTTAGCACGCGAGGACCCACGTGCCCACCGGAAGATGTCTCCTTTTAGGCGATGTTAAGGAGTCACGCGTAATGCACGTGATGACGGACGACTAAATTTCTGAGGGTTGTCAACGCATGCAACCCATGCAAACCCGAGTGGTATTATGAGGAATTGAGGGCACCTCCTCTTTCCCGAAATTGGCAAGAAGCCCAATGACGAGTCTAGTCGCTCGACTCTGTGAAAGTTGAGCCGACGAGGCGTGGGAAGTCGGGCACGAGAGGGTTTCGTCTTCCTTAATGGTTCTGCGTCTCTATTACCAGTTTAGAAAGAAAAAAAAAATATATGTAAAATGTGAAAGTCTGTTGGGAGATAGTAAGTGAATTTAATAATAGTAAAAGTCAAGCAAACGATTAATGAAAGAATATGAACACGTGACGGCTCCTGGCCGGGGTCGTTACAATTGTGGTATCAAAGCAAAACCAGGTTCTAAAACCGATTCTGCAGACTGCCTTCCAGCACTGACTGTCACTTGAGCACTGCCTTCCAGCACTGACTGTCACTTGAGCACACCTCAGCAACTGTAAGTATTCATGATTTCATGTATGTCATTAAGTTAAGTTATGCCTGTAATGATTTGTCTAGGAATCCCAAGATGGTTAGAGGTCAGCAGAGAGAGACCAATGAGGATAGCAATGCTATCGCTCAGTTGACTGAGTTGGTCATGCGCCAATCTCACCAGATAGAACGACTGATGACAGCTAGAGAAGAACAAGGCAACTCCAGTACTAACGCAACTCATGATCATGGGGGTGAGCGCTTTCACCGGCTTCGACCCCCGGTGTTTAATGGGTATGTCTCAGATCCTATTCATGCTGAGGAGTGGATTCAAAAGATAGAAGACATGTTTAAGTATGCAAAGGTTGACGAAGGGGATAAGGTCACCTACGCTGTCTTTCATTTGGAGTTAAGTGCAAGGCATTGGTGGGACTCGATCCAGAGCACCGCTAATGCCGAAGCTATGACCTGGGGGATGTTCAAGACTGCCTTCTTTGACAAGTACTTCAATAGGACTATTCGGGCCAACAAGAAGAAGGAGTTCATGAATCTACGACAAACCGGCTCTGTGACGGATTATATATGTGAATTTGATGCTTTATCACGGTTTGCTCCCCGTATGATTGAGGATGAGGAAGATAAGATTTACCAGTTTGTTCAAGGACTGAAGCCAAGTCTGTACATGAAGGTGAAGACTGCTGGGATACATAATGTACCTTATGGGGACGTGACGGCTAAGGCCTTGGAGCTAGAGGAGGCAGAAATGACAGCAAACGCACAACGTGAACAGCCAAAGAAACTCATTAAAGACACTCAGCCGCCACCACGTCAGAACAAGGGTTGGCAGCCACGACAGAACAGGGGACCGCAGCAACAGCAGCATTGTATGAAGAGGCCCCTCAACCAGAATGATGACCAGGGAAAAGGAAAGAGACCTCTGGCGCCTCTATGCCCTACATGTCAGAGGAACCACCCTGGTGAGTGCAAGCTGCTTTCTGGCCGGTGTTTCAGGTGTGATAAGACCGGACACATGGTCAGAGATTGTCCCATGCCGCCAGACCCGAACCGTGCAAGGGTTGTACCCAGAGTGTATGCGTTGATGGAAGATGTGGGAGCTGATCAACATACAGTCATATCAGGTACCATCATGATCTGCGGTTTTGCTGCTTATACACTTATTGATACAGGGGCCACACACTCGTTTATATCAACCTTGTTTGTATGCAAACATAACATAGGACCCTTACCAGCTGAAAGGTCATATAGTGTTGTGTTGCCATCAGGGAAGTCCCTACATTCAGAACAGATTGTTAAGGGTGACGTCGTGTCCTTAGGGGATAAGGATCTCTATGCGGAGTTAATTGTCATTGACATAAAGGGGTATGAGGTGATATTAGGGATGGATTGGTTATTTAGACATCATGCCACGATAAGTTGTAGATCCGGAATAGTTGATTTTAGACCCCCAAATGATAATCATTATTCCTTCCAAGCTATTCCTAAAATAAGTAAGATACCAATTATATCCTCACTAGAAATATACCGAATGCTGAGATGTGGTTGTGAGAGCTACCTGGCTAGTGTAATAGATGACCGGGTGAAGAATAAAATTGAGCTACAAGATATTCCTATAGTCCGGGAGTTTCCCGAGGCATTCTTAGATGATTTACCGGGTATACCACCCGATAGAGAAATAGAGTTTGTAATTGATACATACCCCGATGCATCACCTGTATCTAAGAATCCCTACCGTATGGCACCTGTTGAGTTGAAAGAATTGAAGGTTCAACTGCAGGAATTGGTTGACAAGGGATTTATTCGCCCCAGTAGTTCCCCTTGGGGTGCACCAGTCTTATTTGTAAGGAAGAAAGATGGTTCTCTTAGAATGTGCATAGACTACAGGGAACTAAATAAGTTGACAATCAAGAATAGGTACCCCTTACCTAGGATTGACGATTTGTTTGATCAATTGCAAGGAGCTAAGGTATTTTCAAAGATAGATTTACGATCGGGTTATTACCAACTGAAGGTTAAAGAAGGAGATATACCAAAGACAGCCTTCAGAACCCGTTATGGACATTATGAATTCTTAGTCATGTCGTTTGGATTGACAAACGCCCCTGCCGCTTTTATGGATCTAATGAACCGTGTGTTTCGTGAGTATTTGGATAAGTTTGTGATTGTATTCATAGATGATATCTTGATATACTCCCGAACTGTGGCTGACCATGAAGAACATTTGAAAGTGGTTTTGACGACATTGAAGGAGCATCAACTTTACGCCAAGCTGTCTAAGTGTGAGTTTTGGTTAGATAAGGTTAATTTCCTTGGCCATGTAGTTTCTGCTAATGGCATATCTGTGGACCCGACCAAAATTCAGGCAGTAAAGGATTGGCCTCAACCTAAGAATGCCAGCGAAGTCCGCAGCTTCCTTGGATTGGCAGGCTATTACAGGAAGTTCATCAAGGGATTTTCCATGATAGCTAAACCCCTGACGAGTTTGACAAAGAAGGACATTAAGTATTCTTGGACTGAAGCCTGTGAAGACAGCTTCCAGACGTTAAAACTGAAGTTAACAACAGCCCCTGTATTGACCCTCCCAACCGAAGAAGGAAAATTTAGTGTTTACTGTGATGCGTCTAAAGTTGGTTTAGGTTGTGTTTTGATGCAAGAGGGTAAAGTTATAGCGTATGCTTCTAGGCAACTAAAGAGTTACGAGCAAAATTACCCCACTCATGATCTAGAATTAGCTGCTGTTGTTTTTGCCTTGAAGATTTGGAGACACTATTTATATGGACAGCAAAGTGAGGTGTTTTCCGACCATAAAAGTCTAAAGTACCTCTTCACACAGAAGGAATTGAACATGAGACAGAGACGTTGGTTGGAATTTGTCAAGGATTACGACTTTGAGATCAAGTATCACCCCGGGAAGGCTAACTCTGTAGCTGATGCGTTGAGTAGGATGTCAACAACAATGCAGCCCGTGGTTTCAACCATGTCTATACCCTTAAGAACAGAAGTTCAGAAATTTGACTTGGAGATAGTTCCAGAGTTATCAGTCTTGCTCGCTGAGTTAACTATTCAACCAACAATTTTGGAAAAGATCAAGGATGCACAACAGAAGGATTCAGTGGAAAATATCAGCATGATGGATAAGTTGAAGGACACCACCTCCGAGTTCAGTCTCTCCAAGGATGGGATCCTGAGGTTTAGAAATCGGTGGTGCATTCCTAATGATGTGGAATTGCGTAAGTTGATCTTGGCTGAGGCGCACTCCTCTTCCTTTTCTGTACATCCTGGCTGCACCAAGATGTACCGAGACCTGAAGTTACAGTACTGGTGGCCTAACCTAAAAAGGGATGTTGCTAAGTGTGTAGAGTCCTGTTTAGTATGCCAACAAGTCAAAGCCGAGCACCAACGTCCAGGAGGTACTCTTCAGCCGTTGCCTATTCCCGAATGGAAGTGGGAACACATAGCTATGGATTTCGTGGTAGGACTACCTAAGACGACTAAAGGGCATGATTGTATTTGGGTTGTGGTGGATAGACTGACGAAATCGGCCCATTTCTTACCTGTAAGGACCACCTATACGATGGACCAATTTGCTGATCTTTATGTTCAGGAAATTATTAGGTTGCATGGGATCCCAGTATCCATTGTCTCTGACCGTGACCCCAGGTTTACCTCTCGATTCTGGAAAAGTTTGCAAGGCACATTAGGTACAAGTTATCTTTCAGCACAGCTTTTCACCCACAGACCGATGGCCAGTCAGAAAGGACGATTCAAATACTCGAAGATATGTTGAGAGCATGTGTACTTGACTTTCAGACAACTTGGAGCAGACATTTACCACTAGTTGAGTTTTCCTACAATAACAGTTATCAGTCCACCATCGGTATGGCACCTTATGAAGCACTGTATGGTAGGAAATGTAGGTCACCCCTTTACTGGGACGAGGTTGGTGAAACAAAACTTCTTGGACCTGATATTCTGCAGCAAATGTCAGATAAGATTGCAACTATTCGGAAAAGAATGATGACTGCACAAAGCCGGCAGAAGTGTTATGCAGATCAAAGGAGAAGGGAACTCGAGTTTTCAGTAGGAGATGAAGTATTCTTAAAGGTGTCACCATTTAAAGGAGTCTTAAGATTTGGCAAGAAGGGAAAACTTAATCCTAGATTTATTGGACCCTTCCCTGTCTTGGCAAAAGTCGGGAGTACAGCTTACAGACTGCAACTGCCCCCATCGTTGGATAAAGTTCATAATGTCTTCCATGTGTCAATGTTAAGGAAGTGCATGCGTGATCCGATGCAGGTCATCCAGCCATCGGATATTGGTTTAGAGCCGACACTGGAATATGAGGAGAAACCAATACAGATTTTGGAATATGCAGTCAATACTCTGAGAAACAAAGAGATCCCATTGGTGAAAGTGTTATGGACAAATCACGGCATTGAAGAAGCCACATGGGAAAGACAGCAGGAGATGTTGGACAAATATCCTAAGTTATTTGCTTGAGCAATTTTCGAGGACGAAAATTTTGTTTAAGGAGGGGTGGATGTAACACCCGACATTTCGGCCAGGTGATTTTCTGACCATTTTCATTGTCACCCTCTTATTTAACCTTTGTGATTTAAATTTAATGTTAAGACAAATTTATTACAAGTTGAGTAAACTAGGTTAGGTGGCAGTTTTGTAATTAGAATTGATGGATTAAGTATAAATAGGAAATGGAAACCTTAAATCTCATTTATTGCCACTGTAGCCGACATTCCCTCTCGGCGATTCCTTCTTTCCCAAGTTCTTGCTCTCGGCTACCAGAACTTCCCTTTACCGACGGCTGGTTTCGAGCTTGCTCTTCTCTGCAAATCCACACCCGAGGTATGAAATGGACAATGTGGTCATTCATTAGTAAATAGAGCTCTGTTTTCAGCTCGGCACTGAGTTCGGATTTTTTAGCAGTGGCCGAGTAGTTTATGACTTTTTAAAATCTGGGAGTAGAAATGTCATCCCGAATCGATTCTGAGCATTTTAAGTAACCAACTCGGATTTAATCAATGGTAAAACCTGTCCACCTAGTTTCGGATTTCAGACTGCAGTGTGTCAAACAGAGGAATCGGAATGACTTTAGCTATTAGATCCTAGGATGGTTTATGATTAGGGCTACTAGGACTTTGTTTTAACTACTGTAATGTACATGTTTTAGGTGAAGAAGTTAAAGAGAGGAAGTTCGGATTGCTAAGGAATCCAGGTAAGTGAATGTGTTAAGATTTCCGGCCACTAGGGCCCTACACCGCAAGGGTATTAGGAAATCACTGAGATGTTAGCTTATGGACTATGATTTGTTATTTCCACGATATGAAGAAGTTGTGTAAGTAAATGTAAAGTTACAGGATGTTTTACTTGTCCTCATGATATAACTCTCTCTATGAACTTTATGTCTATGCACTGTGTCCCTGTTATGATTAAGTTGAGAATATGAAAAGCAAATGTAACCAAGATTAAGTGCAGAGCGGGGAAAGACTATGTTATGTATGACTCGCGAATTCTCCCACTGGTGGAGGCCGAGTTAATGATATGTACGACTCGCGAAATCTCCCACTGGTGGAGGCCGAGTTAATGATATGTATGGCTCGCGAATTCTCCCACTGGGGAGGCCGAGTGATGTATCATGATTGCCGCGATAGGCAAATGATTATGTATGACTGCCGCGATAGGCAAATGACTATGTACCCCTGTCTTCCTCCCTCGTTCCCTGCCTTAATACATGTTATGTAAAAGATAAAGATGAACACGAATGATGAATGGTTTATGAACTTATGTCTCTTTAAACTGTGTACTCATGTATATCTGTCAGCATGCATTCCTTACTAAGCATTAGGCTTATAGTTAAACCTTATGGTGTAGGTGAAGAAGGTTCAGGTGAGGATGTTATGTTCAAAGAGGATGCTTAAGGCTGGTTGCTGGAGGATGCTCAAGGTGACAGTGCGGGACTGGAGAGGCAACTTATGACCCCTAGTTAAGACTCTTATGTTACAGTATGTTAAAGGATATGGTAGTTTAAGTAGGATGAGATTATTTCAAAACGTTGAGCTTTGAAACTGTCTAGTGGATCACTGAGTCAGGGAATGATTATATAGATTATAAATGATCTGCTGCATAAGTCTTCCGTTATATGCGTTTGGATGAGTTGTGTTTTCTTTCAGTTGGAAGGAGTCCTTTAATGATTTAGTGTTCTCTACCGTAGGACGGAAGCTGGATGAGGCAATCTTCCGGTTGACGTCATCGGCAGATGCCGAAAGAATAGTTGTTTGATGGTTTAGTCTTCCAGTTGACGTCATCGGCAGATGCCGAGAGTTAGTTGTTGGTTGGTTTAGTCTTCCGGCTGACGTCATCGGCAGATGCCGAAAGAATAGTTGTTTGATGGTTTAGTCTTCCGGTTGACATCATCGGCAGATGCCGAGAGTTAGTTGTTGGTTGGTTTAGTCTTCCGGCTGACGTCATCGGCAGATGCCGAAAGAATAGTTGTTGATGGTTTAGTCTTCCGGTTGACGTCATTGGCAGATGCCGAAGGTGAATTGTTTGATGTTTTAATTTAGCATGCGAGACCCACGTGCTCACCGGAAGATGTAAAATGTGTTTTGTCGATTAACGACCGGATGATGTTTTAAATTTACCACGCGAGACCCACGTGCCCACCGGAAGATGTCTCCTTTTAGGCGATGTTAAGCGAGTCACGCGTAATGCACGTGATGACCGGACGACTAAATTTCTGAGGGTTGTCAACGCATGCAACCCATGCAAACCCGAGTGGTATTATGTTAAGAGAATTGAGGGCCCCTCCTCTTTTCCCGAAATTGGCAAGAAGCCAATGACAGAGTCTAGTCGCTCGACTCTGTGAAAGTTGAGCCGACGAGGCGTGGGAAGTCGGGCACGAGAGGGTTCGTCTTCCTTAATGGTTCTGCGTCTCTATTACCAGTTTAGAAAGAAAAAAAAAATATATGTAAAATGTGAAAGTCTGTTGAGAGATAGTAAGTGAATGTAATAATAGTAAAAGTCAAGCAAACGATTAATGAAAGAATATGAACACGTGACGGCTCCTGGCCGGGGTCGTTACAGGATAAATCTTTAAGTACACCTCATCACTTTCGTTAAACTCCAATTCTATTCGTCTATTATCAGCGTAGCTTTTCTGACGGCTCTGCGCTACCTCAATACGCTGTCTGATAACGGCGATCTTCTCCGTCGTTTGCTACAGGATATCGGGGCCTATTATACTAGCCTCGCTAACCTCCTCGTAATACAGTGGACATCTACATTTTTGTCCATACAGTGCCTCATACAGAGTTATGCCGATTGTAGCTTCAAAGCTGTTGTTATATGAGAACCCGATCAGTGGCAAATACCTTCTCCACGAGCCCTGAAACTCCAACACACAATCTTTAAGCATATCCTCCAGAATTTTATTCGTTCTTTCCCTCTTACCATCGGTCTGAGGATGAAATTCCGTGTTAAAGTTTAGTTGAGTTCCCATAGCTCTGTGTAGACTTTCCAAAACTTAGAGGTGAACCTCGAATCTCGGTCGGAGACTATCGAAACGGGCACCCTGTGCAATCTGACAATCTCTTGCACATAAAGCTCTACAAGCTGATCTATGGAGTATGTCATTTTAACTGGTAGAAAGTCGGCCGACTTTGTCAAATGGTCCACTATCACCCAGATCCCATCGTGTCCCCTCGTGTTTCTGGGTAGTCCAACAATAAAATCCATGGAAATTTGCTCTTATTTCCACTCCGGGATAGGCAAGGGTTGCAAGGTTCCTGCAGGCATTTGATGCTCCGCCTTAACCTGTTGACAAACCAAACAGGTCTATACGTACTTGGCGACTTCTCTTTTCATATTTGGCCACCAGAAATGATGCTTTAAATCTCTATACATCTTGGTACTTCCTGGATGCACAGAGTAAGCCGAAGAGTGTGCCTCGGTCAAAATTTCTTTCTTTGACTCCTCATCATTCGGAACGTACCACCTATGCTTGAATTTTAATACGCCATCATCCGACAAATTGAAATTGGACGAGTCCTTGGATGTCATGCTCAATCGGTACTTCTCACACTCCATGTCTTTCTGTTGAGCTTCTCGTATTTTGTCCAGTATCGTAGGCCTAAAAGAAATGTTTGTGAGCATAGCAGACAACTCAGCCACAATCTCTACATCAAACATCTCAATCTCAGACTTCAACATTACCGACATTGCTGCAAGCAAAGGTTGACTTGTAGTAGGCATTTTGCTTTAGGCATCTGCGACTTTATTTTCCTTCCCTGGGTGGTATTTAATTTTGAAGTCGTAGTCTTTGACAAACTACAACTACATTCGTTGCCGTATATTTAACTCTTTATGTGTAAACAGGTACTTGAAACTCATATGATCTGAAAATACTTCGCATTGCTGCTTATTCAAATAATGTCTCCAAATTTTTAGTGCGAAGACGACGGCTGCAAGTTCTAGATCATGCGTCGGATAATTTTGTTTGTACGACTTCAATTGCCGAGAAGCATAGGCGATAACCCTTCCTTCCTGCATAAGTACGCACTCAAGTCCAACCTTAGACGCATCGCAGTATATGCTGAACTTGTCGCCCTCAACTGGCAGTGTCAAAACTAAAGCCATAGTCAATTTCTGTTTAAGCTCCTGAAAGCTTTTATCACATGCAACCGACCATACAAATTTCTCATTCTTTCTTATCAATTGGGATAGAGGAACAACAATCTTCGAAAATCCCTCGATGAATTTATGATAATACCCGGCCAATCCAAGAAATCTGCGTATCTCCCGCACATTCTTAGGCTACGGCCAATCCTTGACAACCTCAATCTTAGTCGGATCTACAGAAATCCCCTCATGAGATATGATATGGCTGAGAAAATTAATTCGATCCAGCCAAAACTCACACTTAGAGAACTTTGGGTATAGTTGATGTTGTCTTAAAATCCTCAAGACAATTCGTAGTTGCTCTTCGTGTTCCTCCTTCGTTTTAGAATAGATCAAGATGTCGTCAATGAAAACAACAACAAACTTGTCCAAATACTCCTTAAAGATGCGATTCATTAGGTCCATGAAAGCTGCGGGGACATTAGTAAGTCCAAAAGACATTACTAAAAACTCGTAATGCCCATACCTCGTTCGAAACGCCGTCTTTTGAATATCTTCCCGTCTGACCTTCAACTGATAATAACCCGATCGTAGGTCAATTCTCAAAAATACTCGGGCACCCTGCAGTTGGTCAAACAGGTCATCTATTCGGGGCAACAGATATATATTCTTCACCGTCAATTTATTCAACTCTCTGTAGTCTATCCACATCCTGAAGGTTCCATCATTCTTCTTAACGAACAGAACTGGCAAACCCCATGGAGAAAAGCTAGGTCGGATGAATCCCTTATCTAACAATTCTTCTAGTTGAGATTTTAACTCTTGCAGTTCGGCAGACGCCAATCTGTACGGATTCTTAGAAACAGGTCCTAAACTTGGATATACATCGATCACGAACTCGATCTCCCTGTTCGGTGGTAATCCCGGAAGATCATCACGAAAGATCTCTGCAAATTCTTTAACTATTGGAAGGTCAGTTGGCTGTACTCCATTTAGCAATCGAGTATCAACCACTACGGCCAAGTAAACTGAACATCTATCTTTAAACTGCTCTCTGACCTTCATAGAATAGGAAGTAGGCAGTCCACTTAACCTATTCATCACCTGGAAAGTAAATTTCTCTTTGTTCGGGGGGCAGAAAGTGACCACCCTGGATCGGTAGTCTATGGTGGCAAAATGGCGTGACAGCCAGTCAATTCTCAAAATAAGATCATACCGCTTTATGCCCATAACTATCAGGTGGGCATAAAGGGTGTTATTCTCCACGGAGACGACATTGCCTTGGAAAATATGATCTGACGACATATGCTCCCCTGAAGGCAGCATTACTCTATACTCACACTCTGCTAATTCAGACACTAACTTCAATCTAGATACACAAGCAGTTGAAATAAAGGAGTGTGTAGCCCCCGTGTCTACCAATGAAAATACTAATACGCCTGTGATCAAGATAGTACCTGCAATAACGGAAGGCTGAGCCTCGTTATCAATTTCACCACGCTCGATAAAGGCAAATACCCTCGGGATAACTTTCTTTTGGTCTGTACCCAACCTACAGGCACCATAATGAGCCCTCAAGCACTTCGGGCATATAGGCTTCTGAGTGGACTCTTAAACTTGCTTTCCCTTTCCTTGATCGCCCTTTCCATCATAGGGCCTCTTCACTCCTCGTTGTTGTACTTGTTGTTGTTGCCCTCTTGGCTGCCATCGTTTGTTCTGAGGTCGAGGCTATATCTCCTGAAAGAACCCTTTAGATGGCTCCCTTGGTTTAACACAAGTTTGTTTGGCATCCTCAAATTCCAGAGCCCGTGCCACAATCTCGGCATAGGGTACATTCTAGATCCCCGATATAATAACGCTCTTTCGAATTTCCAGATTTAGCCCTTCCATAAATTGGCGCGCCTTGTCTTCGTTATCACTCACAAAACGTGGTGCAAACTGAGATAAAACTTCGAATCTCCTGACATATTCGGCAACCGAGGCAGTATGCTTTAGCTGCGTGAACTCCATCCTTTTAGCCGCCCTCACCGTACGGCTGAAGTACTTGTCATAGAACATGTTTAGAGTCATAGTTGTCACGTCCGTAGCCACTTTGATGGAGTCCCACCAAAACTGAGCGTCCATGGCAAAGTGGAATGTAGCACATGCAACCTTTTCCCTGTTCTCTATCTTTGCATAAGCTAACATTGAAACGACCCTAACACTGTACCCAATTTTCCGTACATATTTTTTTTTATCCTTATACTTTAAATAAACTCTAAGCGGAATTTAAAACCGAAATCTATGTTGTAAACCGTTTAAAACAAATTCCTTGATAACATAAAACAATTTAAAAACAATTATTTAAAACACTTAAAACAAATTAAAACAAACAAATAAAAGTGGAGGGCATAACTGTCAAAGCCGTGACCAAAGGGGAGGGGCGATCGATCTCCTAATTCAGGAGATCGATCGCTGAAGCATCAACAGGAGGGGCGATCGATCGCCCCCCTGTGCCAACGATCGATCGCTGCTTCAGAAACAGGGAGGGGCTGTAACGCCCGGGTTTTCGGATCTTAGGATTTTCTAATTTCTTAGGTTATTTTTGTAAAATAGCAAATTAAAGTATTTTCTTCAGCGGGATGTCTCCTTAGAGTCCTAGGAATTTATGGGAATTTTTAAAGGAATAAGTGAAATTTTAGAAATGCAAATCAAAAGAGTAATGCTAGAGTTCCCGTTTTAGCCTTTTAGTATGTTAATTCGTAAAAATAGTAAATCAAGTCCGTTTTACGAAAAGAAAGTGTTATTAGGGTCCTAACGATTAATTTGAATTTGTGGAGATATACGGGATTTAAGGAAATTTCAAAAGATGCCGAAAGCACGGGAGGGCAAAACGGTATATTGATGTTTTAAATAGGTATTAAAATTAGGATTATTATTATTATTATTATTATTATTATTATTATTAATTAAAACAACAGAATGGTTAAAACCATTCTGTTGTTTATGCTCGAGCTATAGCCCGACGCCGAGAGAGACGAGGGAGACAACGGCGACTCTCCTCCGACGAACGCCGGCGATTTCTCACCGTTCTCCGGCCAGACAACGGCGACGAGAGGCTCCGGTCCATCTCCGCGCACAAACCGAACGGTGAGCCCTATTCTTGCCTTGTTTTCGGTTCGGTCGTTGCCGAGGGTGACGAGCTCGATTCAGCTCCGATCACCGGCCATTTTTGGTTGGTCTTGGATCTGGATTGCCGGACATTAGGCCGGCTTTAGTCGCCTGGCCGTGAGGTTCCCAATTTGGGCAAAATTCAATGAAGCCCGATTTAGGGCATTTCAGGTTTTGCTTGATTCCTCGGGATTTTTGGTTAGATATTGCTAATTGAGCGTATATGTTGTCGATTGGTGAAGAAATTGATGAGAATTGATGGAAAACCGAGAATGGTGAAATTTCCCGGATTAGGGCAGTTCGGGTTTTGCCTGATTTGACCTAGCTACGGTCGTTTATTTTGAAATTCCTTTTGGCAGGTTAAAATAGGTTATTAGAGGAGTATGTGGCCGCTAGAATCGTTCGATTCCGATATCCGACGCAAAAGTTACGCGCGTTCGAAGTTTTGGGTCGGTTTTACCAAACCCAAAATAGTGGCCCGTTTAGTTAGGTTTTAGTTAGATTAGGCTAGAAATAGTAGTTTGAGATGTTTTCACGAAAGTGAGAGTTTAGTTTGGCCGAGCGAGTTCTAATGCAATGTTTTTATATTTAGGTTTTTCAGGTTCCACGGTTAAGATTTCAGAAAGAGACAAATTGCTAAGGACGTTAGGTATGTAGTGTAGGTTTACGTGTTGCCCTTTTGGCCTACATCACAGGACGTTAGGATTTGTTTGCATGTTTTATATATGTTTAGTCCATGCATCATGTTTTAGAAACGATACGAAAATGTTTTATGCATATGTTTCAAAAGTATAACATTGAAAATGTAAAGTGTCTGAGGGAAGTGGTTCACCCTTCAGTTGTAAAGTGTGGAACATCCAGAAAATATAGAACGTCTGAGGGAAGTGGTTCACCCTTCAGATGAAGTTGTGGAACGTCTAGAGATGGAGAAACTAATCCGCCCTCCAATTGTAGAGGATTACATGTATGTACGATGGAAACGAAATGATTATGTATGATGGAAACGATATAAATTGAAACGAAACGATTATGTATGATGAAACTGTAGAAACTGCATATGTTAAGCAAAATGTTTTAAATTCATATTGTCACTACTTGCTAAGCATTAGGCTTATAGTTTGAGTTCTGTGATGTAGGTGCAGAAGAACAGGTACGTTGAGTTCTCACGAGCATGCTAGGATTACGGACGCAGTTGTTGGAGTACGACCATGGTGGCGACCCGGCAATATTGTTAGGGTGATTCCGACCGTGGTTAGTATGTGTCCGTGGTTAGTAGGAGTACGAGTCTATTGTTAGTAGGTCTACGTGTCGGTTTTGTTTGTGAAAGTATGAAAATGTTTAAGTATGTGGATCAGATGATTTGATAGAAAAATGTATGAAAGGTTGAGTTTTGATGTAAATGTAGTGGAAGTAGAACGTTTAGAATGTGGAGTCTTAATTTTAGAAATATACTGGAACTGTTTGGTTATTTTGAACTGTTTGGTTATTTTAAAACAGGTAAGGATACGCTCGATTTTTAGAGCGATCCATGCGGTTCGTTTTCTTGAGTTCTTCCCGAAAGTATAGGTTATATTAGTGTCGTGTTTTGATGATCGACGAATGAGTGTTTTGTTTTAATTGATCTTACTTTAATTGTTAATTGTTTTAAGTTATTAATGGTTTTAGTCTAGTTTTAAATGTTTTAAAAGTCGAAATGTTTTACGCTCAAAATGTTTAAGTCAAAGTTAGATCCTAAAGGTTGTTAGAGGTGGGTCAATTGTCTAAGTCCGTTTTCTTTTAAAGTGTTAAGTAAAAATGAAAAAATTTTATTCGAAAACACGAGGGTTTAGGTAAAGGTTATGTCAATGTAAAGTCAAGTCCTGTGACGGCCCTACGGGGTTGGGGTCGTTACAGGGGCGATCAGTCGCCCCTCACCCCGCGCCCAGTTGCCTAAATCCATCGGCGATCGAAAGCCACCATTCGGCATTCAGTAGCCTCTCCCTTTTGCCATCTAAAAATGTAAAAATGCTCTCTGGAATCCGAAATTCCAGAGAGCAAAACACCAACTTTAAAAATGCTCTCTGGAGTCTGAAATTCCAGAGAGCAAAACTCCAGCTTTCTCATTTCCTAAATTACACAACCTATACACACGTTAAAGTTTTGGGAAAACAATTTGCATGGATACGTTTAAAAATCGAGTATATCCACCTATTTTAAATCATCAACAATTCATGAAAATCTACATAAAAACCTTAACCAAAACGTTTTATAAACAGTTTTACCAAAACCTTGAACTATCAAATATAAACCTATCAATTAATATAAACCTATCAACTATCCAGAACCAAACATCCTAAAATGTTTCTTACTATACAATCATCCACACGACAATTCCGGAAAACCCTCAAAACACCTAACCATAAGTCCCACGGGTCAAAATACGCCTCGATTGCGCCAACACACTCCCGCGACCATCCTCCGTCAACTGCATCACTCCTCAGATGGAGGGATCTCATCCTCACCTATGTCGAAGTCACCTACACCATACAGACACACTATGAGATAAAAATCTCAGCAAGCTCTCATAAATGTAAATGCATGCTGTGCATATGAGTTCAGAAATCATGCGGCATTTTCTTTATCTTTACTCTGTGGGTGTCATCGAGATCTCAGCCCCTTTACCGGAGAGAGCACATTCAGCGGTCGGATTACTCTTTCCAGCTAGAGGAGGGGGGTACATGGTTACAACACGTACAGCCGAGCCTGAGCCCCATCTCGCATGACCTATAACTGTATAACTGTATGAGTACGTGTTAGATGTGGTATTGTGACAAATCCGTAGTCGATCTTCACAATAGGCCAAAGCCCTTCTCTAGGCCACATAGCCATTTTCTTTAAAACATCGTGTGGAAATTCATTTTCATGCTCTTTTAAAACACGTGATGCGTGAACAGTTCAATATAAACATAAGCAAGCAACATGTGTACCATCAAGACTATAAATGCATAAACTATAAAACAAATCAACCTAACTACCCAACCAAAACAATTAAACAAGCACGTGACAAAAACTCCTCGAGACGACCTCGACGTACGGTGTAGGCCAATCGGCCAGAGAAAATCACGAGAACTTACCTCATGTCCGTTGCAGCTCAAGCTCCGTCCACGAGCGTTGTTCATCTAAGCAGTTTCACCAAATTGTCGTCAACACGAGCTTAAAACAATTTAATGTCCAAAACTTAACAAAATACTTAACTAAGGAATTTCCTAAAATCTTAACTTAAATAATCGAAGTATTTAAACAACGATTGACGCTCGATAGTTTAAAACCACAATCAACGAGTTTTCCCAAAAACCCAAAAATTCTTCAATTTTAACATTTTTCACAAATTAATCTAACTTCGTCCAATAACACTTAATACGTTCAATACATTCATAAACTATGACAACTTATCGATTTCGAACCCAAAATCTCGATTTTTAACAAAACCTAAACGAAACCCTAATTGTTTAAACTCAGTAAAAATCAAAATAAACGCTCTAAGTTCGTAGATTCATACCTAGGGTTGCGAGAGGAGGAGAAAACATGAAGAACGGAAGTTGATCGGAGGAAGAACGGAGGTCGGACGTTGAGAAATCGCCGACGGCAGAGAGGAAAATCGAAAAAGGGAAGCTTGTGGCGTGAAATGGAGAAGGAGAAGAGGGATTTGAGTTTTTAATATAAAATTGACTTTGCAAATTACCATTTTGCCCTTAGCACTTAATTCTATTTATTTCGTCCTTGTTTCGTTAATTAACTAATGATTCGGTTTCCTCAAATTTCCTTATTTCACCAATAAATCCAACTTATTATTTGGGATTTATTAAAACTATCCGTTTACAATTTGGACCTCGTTTACTATTTTTACTAAAACATCATTTACATTACGAGAAACTTAATTACTCGAAATATAGCGTTATTGCTCCAAAAATTCTCGTAAATTCATTAAAATTCCTATTAATCGTTAGGATCGTAATAAAGCTCTCAGCTCTCAAAACTGACTTGATTTGTCATATTTACAAAAATGCCATCATATATTATAATATTAATATCCTGAAAAGCCGGGTATTACAAACATATCCTCCATCGTTTGTATCCACTCTTCCGCTGTAGCACCCGGCTCTATTAAACTAAATTTAATTGCCAATTATAATGTGTTAATTTTATGGAAGAATTGAGGGAGAAAGTGATTAGGAAAGTTAATAACTATGCAAGGACAAATGGGTAATTTGCAATTTTATAAATGGTTAACGTATTTAAGGGAGGGTTTAATGAGGTTTAGCCGCCACTGTTTCCCCTCATTTTCCCTTCTCGATATTCAGCTCAAGCACAGCAGAGCTCCAGGCGATTTCCCTCTCCGATCTTCATTCCTCAAACTAGGTAAGTTTTCTCTTCGTTTTCTTGAAGATTTTAGTGGCTAGATAGCAGAGAGAGTGCAATGTATGTATTTTTGGATAATGCTGTGAGTGAGTGGAGTTCGGGTTTAGTGTTGAATCGGAGAATGCACGAAGAACAGGATTCCTAACTAGTTTCCTTAGATTTTTGAATGATTATTGGTTGGTGCTTGGAGATTTAGAATCGGACAAATGTTAAAATGATGGTAATATTATTGAGTTTTCTGATTTATGGCATTGGTGATAGGATTCTAGGTGTTGTTAAATGTTAGGATTGAGAATCTGACATTAGTATGAGTCTGGTAGTTTTAGTATACTAATGCCATCAGGGCCAGTGAGGATTAAGCTACGCACACTAGGTGCTTGACTATATGACTCAGAGGCTTGAACTAATATCCATGAATGATTTCTTTAGTTAGGACTTTACCAGCTTTGAGTTTAGGTTATTCAAGATGCATTTAACATTTAATTATGAAATGTTTAGGTGAGGAAGGATTCAAGTGAAGACACGGTATTGCAAAGGAGCCTAGGTAAGTAGAGTTTGCATGTGCCTTCGGGCCTACATCACAAAACAGTAGGATTTGTGTGTGCATGAATGTGTGTTTCTTATCAGTTGCCATGCTTCATATTTTGAAAGAAAACGAAAATGAATTTACATGAAGCAGCATAGTGAGATGCGAACAGATTGTGACAGTATACTTTTAAGGGAATTAATCTGCCCCTTAAATCGTACATACGGATTCATACCCTGGGAAAACTGATCCACCTCCCATTGTATCAGGGATCAAATCAGTTGTTAAGGGAATTAATCCGCCCCTTAATTGAGTATGTGGATTCATACGCTGGGAAAACTGATCCACCTCCCATTGTATCAGGGATCATCAGACCAGTGAACGAATGCAACATAACTGAGGAATGAAAGTATAAACTACATATTTAGGATTTACATTTCATACCCTGGGAAAACTGATCCACCTCCCATTGTATCAGGGATCAAATTAGTTGTTAAGGGAATTAATCTGCCCCTTAATTGAGTATGTGGATTCATACGCTGGGAAAACTGATCCACCTCCCATTGTATCAGGGATCATCAGACCAGTGAACGAATGCAACATAACTGAGGAATGAAAGTAGAAACTGCATATTTAGGATTTACATTTCAGTACACATTTCATTTCTTGCTTTACTTGCTTAGCATTAGGCAAATAGATGAGTTTTGTGATGTAGGTGAAGAGATTACTGTAGGTGAAATTCCCGTGTGCACAGATGATTAGATGTGGTTGGAGGAGTACATCCATGTCTCGGCTTGGTAAGCTGATGAGGCAGGTTAACTGGTGTCAGCAGATGTTGAGGTTTACTTGATAATGGTTAACTCTGAACATGTTAAGTTTTCATGATAGAAAGGTTTTTAATGTTTTGAATCTGTTTTGAGAATTTCTGATGTTAGTATTTCTGTGGGATTTTTAAATGTTGGTTCATACTGAAATGTTTAAGTGAAGTGAGAAAATTTCCTTTTCGTAGTTAGAATTGTTGTTCTGCTCTCTGTCGGTAGATGAAGTCTATCGGCAGATGTTGAGTTGTTAATCTGTCCTCTATCGGTATGTGTAGTTTGCCTCACCGGTGAAATGCATGGTTAGGTCGATCAGATGAACGAATCATCCGGCTGACGTCACCGGTGGATGTATGGTAAAGTCATCGGATGATGTAGTTTTATTTTTATCGGAAGATGTAGCGTATTAGTCATCGGATGAAGGAAATCATCCGGCTGACGTCATCAGAAATTGTAGAGTATATTTGTGGTTTAGTCGCCGGATGAAGGAAATCATTTGGCTGACGTCATCGGAAGTTGTAGTGTAATTTTGGTCGTTTTGACCGGGGATGTAAGCACGGAACTCTCCGAAAGATGTAAAAAGGTTTCGTCGTTAAGCCCACGGTGGGTGGCGGTATGACGGGCGATCATCCGGATGACGTTCAACGGAAGGTGTGTAGAGCGTATTGTCGTTTTGTCCCGGATGAGTCTTCTGTTTTCTGTCTTTTAGTCTCTGCGGTTCACACGGGTTCAGCGGCGGTGCGTTGACCTTAGAACCTCTACAGTAAATTCGCGATTTAAACTTATTTTCTCTGGGTAGATTTTATGACAAAACTCATCCGATATCCAAACATTTTTATGATTTTGTTTAAATGAATTTCCGCTGGCAATTTTTAATGTTTTGAGCTGTTAAGAAATGTCAAATTTTGACTGTCGAGGGGAGTTTTTTGAAAAAAAAAAAAGATTTCTTAGTCATGATCGAGCCTTAAGTAGCGAACACCAGGTAAGATAAATCGGGACACGATATGCAACATAAAGATGAGGAATGAAGTCATAAAATAATATTAGGATTTCGGATTTTAATTGGTCATTACCTTGAGGGGGAAACTGACTGCCACCTCCCATTGTATCCGGGATGCAAATTAGGTGTTAATGGGCAGAAATCTTTGCCCCTTAATTGCAGTTATTGTGGATTCATACGCTGCTGGGGAAAAAATGGTTCAACCGCTTCCCATTGTATCAGGGATCAATCAGACCAGTGAACGAATGAAACATAACATGAGGAATGAAAGTAAGAAACGGCATTATTTAGGATGTACTTTCAGTACAACCATTTATTCGGCTTTACTTGCTTAGCATAGACAACGAGCATGAGTTTGGAGATGAGGTGAAAGAGATACTGTCAGGGTGAAAATTCCCGTGTGCACAGATGAGTAGATGGGTTGGAGGAGTAACATCCAATTGTCCGGCTTGGTAAAGAGAGGATGACGGGCAGGTTAAACTGGTGTCAGCAAGAGTGGGAAGAGTTTTACTGATTAATGGTTAACTACTGAACATGTTAAGTTTTCATGATAGAAAGGTTTTTAATGTTTTGAATCTGTTTTGAGAATTTTGATGTTAGTATTCTGTGGGATTTTTAAATGTTGGTTCATACTGAAATGTTTAAGTGAAGTGAGAAAATTTCCTTTTCGTAGTTAGAATTGTTGTTCTGCTCTCTGTCGGTAGATGAAGTCTATCGGCAGATGTTGAGTTGTTAATCTGTCCTCTATCGGTATGTGTAGTTTGCCTCACCGGTGAAATGCATGGTTAGGTCGATCAGATGAACGAATCATCCGGCTGACGTCACCGGTGGATGTATGGTAAAGTCATCGGATGATGTAGTTTTATTTTTATCGGAAGATGTAGCGTATTAGTCATCGGATGAAGGAAATCATCCGGCTGACGTCATCAGAAATTGTAGAGTATATTTTGTGGTTTAGTCGCCGGATGAAGGAAATCATTTGGCTGACGTCATCGGAAGTTGTAGTGTAATTTTTGTCGTTTTGTGACCGGTGGATGTAGCACGATAACTCTCCGAAAGATGTAAAAAGTGTTTTGTCGTATAGCCACCGGTGGGTGCTGTATGACGTCGATCATCCGGCTGACGTCACCGGAAGGTGTAGAGCGTATTTTGTCGTTTTGTCCCCGGATGATGTCTTCTGTTTTCTGTCTTTAGTCTCTTCCGTTCACCCGGTTCAGCGGCGGATGCGTTTGACCTTCGCAACCTCTAAAGTAAATTCGCGATTTAAACTTTTATTTTCTCTTGGTCGATTATTTCTGACAACTCATCCGATTATCCAAACATTTTTATGATTTTGTTTAAATGAATTTCCGCTGCAAGTTTTAAATGTTTTGAGCTTTTAGAAAATGTCAAATTTTGACTGTCGAGGGGAGTTTTTTTAAAAAAAAAAAGATTTCTTAGTCATGATCGAGCCTTAAGTAGCGAACCAGGTTCAGATAACTCGGGGCGTTACAGTGCGTATTTTGTCGTTTTGTCCCCGAATGATGTCTTCTGTTTTCTGTCTTCAGTCTCTTCCGTTGACCCGGTTCAGCGGCGGATGCGTTTGACCTTCGCCACGTCTAAAGTAAATTCGCGATTTAAACTTTTATTTTCTCTTGGTCGATTATTTCTGACAACTCATCCGATTATCCAAACATTTTTATGATTTTGTTTAAATGAATTTCCGCTGCAAGTTTTAAATGTTTTGAGCTTTTAGAAAATGTCAAATTTTGACTGTCGAGGGGAGTTTTTTTTTTTTTTTTTTAAAAAGATTTCTTAGTCATGATCGAGCCTTAAGTAGCGAACCGGGTTCAGATAACTCGGGGCGTTACAGTGTGGTATAAGAGAAGTATATTTTCATATCATAAGAGTCTGAAGTATTTATTTCACACAGAAGGAACTAAACATGAGGCAACGACGATGGTTGGAATTTGTTAAGGACTATGATTTCGAGATTAAGTATCACCCCGGCAAGGCAAATGTAGTGGCAGATGCCTTGAGTAGAGTAACAACATCAACCCCAACTATGAATTTCAGTATGCCATTAGCTTTGGAGGCTGAATTCCAAAAGTTTAATCTTGAAGCGGTATCCAGTGTAACAGCTATACTTTCAGCCATAACCTTAAAACATACCATTCTATAGAAAATAAGGGAAGCTCAGGCGAATGATGTTGAGTGTAACAAGTACAAGTCAAGCATGGATTCTACAGACAAGTCGGATTTTAACTATTCTGCTAATGGAATCCTTAAGTTTAGAAGTAGATGGTTTGTTCCTGCCATTAAGGAACTTCGGGATGAAATTCTCTCCGAAGCGCATTCTTCCAGATTTTCTGTCCACCCTGGGAGTACAAAGATGTACAAGGATCTTAAACAGCATTACTGGTGGCCAGGCATGAAACGAAGTGTGGCAGAATACGTTGGATCGTGTTTGTGTTGTCAGCAGATTAAATCCGAGCATCAGAGACCTTAGGAACATTGCAACCCTTACCAGTTCCCGAATGGAAATAGGAACAAATAACTATGGACTTTGTTATAGGCTTACCTAGAACAATAAAAGGTCACGATGCAATTTGGGTTATAGTTGACCGTCTAACCAAATCTGCTCATTTTCTGCCAATTAAGATAACTTACTCAATGGATCAGCTTGCTGAATTGTACATGCAAGAGATTGTCAGGTTGCATGGCGTTCCAAGTTCTATAGTTTCAGACCGAGACGCCAGATTTACATCTAAGTTTTGGAAAAGTTTGCACAAGGCTATGGGGACACAGCATAGCTTTAGCACAGCCTTTCATCCTCAAACTGATGGACAATCCGAGAGAACTATCCAAACGATGGAGGATATGCTTTACCCTCCCAATATAGCAAGACGCGTTTTGGAGCACAATTGGCATCGGATCCCATAAGAACTCCGAAGTTAAAAGTGCTTCGGCGAGAGCAATTTCAGGTTGGGTGACATTCCGGGAAGTTCTCGCCAAACAAAGTCGTGAGGGGAGGATATTGGGCTGCGGCCCAATCCCCAGAGCAGACAATATCTTGCTGGGATATGGGGTCGTTACAAATGGTATCAGAGCCTATACCCAACCGGAAATGTGGCCAACGAGGACGTTGGGCCCCCAAGGGGGGGTGATTGTGATGACTCAACTTGACACGTATGTGGTGGAACCACCCATGCTCCGCGGATCCTCAGAGGACTTATGTGCCCGGTTGGGGCCGGAGTATGGATTAAAACTCCGCGGATCCCAGAGGGTTGGGCCGGAGGGTTCAACGAAAACTCTGCGGATCCCAGAGGGTTGGGCCGGAGGATTCGGTCGTTGAAAGTGGAGTCGTCACAATACCACATCGCTTAGGGAAGTATGTGGAAATGAAACATATGTAAAGAGACCCTCCCAATATAGCAAGACGCGTTTTGGAGCACAATTGGCAACGGATCCCATAAGAACTCCGAAGTTAAAAGTGTTTCGTTGAGAGCAATTTCAGGTTGGGTGACCTTCCAGGAAGTTCTCGCCAAACAAAGCCGTGAGGGGAGGATATTGGGCTGCGGCCCAATCCCCAGAGCGGACAATATCTTGCTGGGATATGGGGTCGTTACATCCGCAACAGTGGGATCCAAAGATTTACTGTCAAATACTGGAGTTCGCAGTTTCTGGAATCTCTGTATACCATGATTGTTCGAAATTACCAATTTTGGGGCTCCTTGACCCTCACGGTTTATTAGCCTCTCGATTTGCTGAGCTTGCCTGTCCATATGCTGAGCCTGACGATCAAGCAAGTCCGTCAGCCTATCCATGGCTTCGTCACTCGCGTCAATACCTCAGACCATTTTGTAATCCTATAAAATGTAAAGACAAATATTCCTAAGAAATCAAAATAAAAGAAAGCTCATAATGTAACACCCGAGTTTTTCAGGTTTTAAGACCTTCCGATATAAAAAGGGTATTTTTGTAAATAAGTAAATTACACTCATTTTACAAACGGGAAGTTTCATTAGAGCCCTAGGAATAAATTGGAATATGTCGTGAAATAAGGAGATTTGGAGAAAACAAATCGATAGCTAAATATCGAAATAAGCAAAGATTCAGTATAAAGGGCAAAATGGTAATTGACAAGTTAAATTAATTAACAAAAACCCCTTCCCCCATCTGTTTTCTCTATTTCCACGAAGCTCCAGAGAGCTTTTCTCTCCTTAAGTGATTCAAGCGTTCTCCACAACGATCCTTCACGTTTCCTTCCTAAATCACAACCCTAGGTGAGATTCTAATGTTTTAGCTCGTTTCTCGGTTTTAAGGTCAAAATTAATTAGGGCTTCAATTTGAAGAAATATATCGTTTAGGTTAGAAATTGTTAGTTCTATGAAATTGATGGTTATTGATGAGAGTTTATAATGGCTGTTATTAGATTAGGTTGAAAATGGAGAGTTATGTTAAATTTGGAGGTTAAACGATATAAGATTTAGTGAAGGCTTATTGGAGAATTAGTGAGCACAATGTGCTTGATAAATTGCCTGAAGGACATAGATACAAGTTCTAGAGAAATTTCATTAGCTAGGAGTTTCGTTAGTTTTGGAAATTTGATTGTTTAAGCTCAGTTTTAATGCCGTGTATTGTGGATTGGCTTAGGTGAACAAAGCTCAAAGACAGAGCTCGGCTCGCTAAGGACGTCAGGTAAGTCTTCGTGACTTGTTTGGCCGATTTGGCCTACACCATAAAAAGAATTGTTGAATAAGGATATTGGTGATTTTATTGCTTTAGTATAGGTTGGATGGATAGTTTAGGATATTTGTGATACTAGAGTGTTTCCCTAGGTTTTATAAATTGTTTTATGCTTTCCTTATATTTAATGCACCGTACATGTCCATGCATCGCGTTTCAGAATTAGCATGAAAAATGAATTTATGCACTACGTTTTCATGAAAAAAAATGACTAATGAAAAGATATGAATGTATGTAATCTGGTCACATACAGGGTGGGGTTTAGACATGGCTGTCATGAGAGGAGGAGCATGTTTTCCCCATGGTAAATGGAAAGGGCTATCTAACCGCGAGATGTGCCCTCTCCATCTGGTGAGAGTCAATCCCTGGTGGCACCCCCTGCAATGCAACAAAATGAATGAAATGACTGCATGATTTTATGAACTACACATGCATAGCATGCATTCTCATTTACGTAGATTTACTGAGCCTTTAGCTCATAGATGTTTATGTGGTGTAGGTGACATAGAAGCAGGTGAGCAAGATTCTCCTCTACCCGATGAACGCATAGGTTGAAGAAGGATGCCTGTGGGAGTGCGCTGAGCAGTCGAGGTGACTTTTGACCCGTGGGGAAAGACAATGTATATGTATTTGGGTATGTGAGACATAGAGGATATAAAAATTGTCTAGAAATTTCATTTTAGGGTGATTGGTAACTGGATTGAAGACATATAGTATTTTGATGTTTTCTAGATGATTTTAATGGATGGGCTTACTTTTCGGATGATATGTTAGCTTCTGTTGTGTGCGTTTGGTTATTGATGAAATAGGATAGATTTTGATGAAAAAAAATGGGTCGTGATGGTTGGAAATAGGTTGATGATTTAAGGCAGTTTTGGGTGATTGGTGAAGTTGAGAAATTTTATGAGGGTGGATATGTTTTATTATGGATTGTGTTTCAGTATAGTTAGTGGAAAAGAGAAATGAGGGGAGGAGACGTGTGAAGAAAAAGTAAGGAAACAGCACTCAGAAATTAAAGTCCAGAGAGCTTGCCGATCGATCTTCAAAGAGGGCGATCAATCGGCTGATGTTTTATGGGCGATTTTGCCTAAGTTTAGAAAAGTGTTCGGTTGAAGGCGTCGACCAAAGGGTTGAGAAATCGACCCCTTAGAATTTTACGCCTATGGAATTGTCAACCGAAAACGCCGTCCGATTTTTATGGACGCGTCGACTGATCAGTAAGCAATTTGATCAAAAACGTCGACCGATCTCATTACAGAGACCGCGTCAACCGATCTCATTACAGAGGCCACGTCGACCCCCACTATCCATTTAATGAAACCCGAGAGGAAGTGTTGTCTTCTGAAAAGAGTTGTCGACCCCCACTGTTCATTGAATGAAAACCGGGAGGAAGTGTTGTCTTCCGAAAGGAAATGTCAACCAAACTCGATAGGAAGTGTTGTCTTCCGAAAAAAGTTGTCGACCCCACTGTTCATTGAATGAAACCTGAGTGGAAGTGTTATCTTTCGAAAGGAGTTGTCGACCAAACCTGATAGGAAGTGTTGTCTACCGATTCTCCTTAGTAGTTCGTCGATCGATTCTCTTCAGTAGTTCGGTCAGAGACGGAAACGTTAGCATGTCTTTTGCTTAGCAAATTTAATTGAATTTAAACGAGTATGGTTAAGGATGAAAACGAAAATTCAAACTTTTCGAGATTTTTGGGTAAATTTATAGGACGTTACATATAACATACTTACAGTGGAGAAAGTCTGTCCGTGTTGTGGTTTGTGCAGTCGAGCAGTCTACAGAACAAATTTTAAAACCTGGGAGCTCTGATACCAGACTGTAACGTCCCATAAAATTCCCCTTTTAACTTAACTATTAAAAAAAACTCATAAAATTTAAGTTTTATTTCAATCCATTAATCTGACTCGTTTAAACTCAATTAATTTCATTCAGCGGATGAATTACCATGTGTAGAACCCCCGTATTAAATTTTTACTTAATTAAAAGAAAGGGGCTAAACAAGAAAAAGGGGTTCAGTCGACGTAACCTTCGGTCGAGATAACCATTAAGTGCCACTGTCTCTGCCCAAACTACCGAAGAGAAATCAGTCAACGTCCCTTTCGACAGATAACACTTCTAGGTTTCATCAATTTGAACAATAGGGATCGACAACTCCTTTTGGCAAACAACACTTCCTCTCGGGTTTCATCAATTTGAACAGTAGGGGTTGACAACTCCTATTGACAGACAACACTTGCTCTTAGGTTTCATCAATTTGAATAGTAGGGGTCGACAACTCCTTTTGTCAGACAACACTTCCTCTCAGGTTTCATCAATTTGAACAGTTGGGGTCGACAACTCCTTTCGGCAGGCAACACTTCCTTCCAGGTTTCTTTAATTTGAATAGTAGGGGTCGACAACTCCTTTTGGCAGACAACACTTGATAGGCTACGGGCTGCAATTGGGGTGAATAAACGCATGCGGAAGATAACAAAATAGAAACAACGATCGGTGCTCAAGAACACCCCAAAACAGACGCTAAAATGTTGGAAAAATACAGAGAAAATAGGGCAGGGGAGACGAGGGATGAAAGATGGTTACCGAGAGGTGGGCACGTCGACCAACTCCTCAGAGAGCTGCGGGGGATTGAGAGAAGTGTTGTGGAGGTGGCGGAACGATGAGGGAACCATCGCCGGCCGAATGGTGGCTCTCGGCACCATTCGGAACAGAGCTTCGCCGAAGGACGGGGAAGCGCTCCAGCGGCTGGAACAGCCTTGCAAAGCATTGCTTCGTCCTCAGAAGAGGGCGATGGGAGGTGGGTCGATGACCCTTAGCTAGCCCAGAAGCTATCGAAGCTTTGGGTGAGAAATTCGCCGTTGCCAGCGACGGGCACTTCGGTTTCGCCATCTTCCTTCAGTCGAGCTCATTTGGGAGCTGATAGAAGACGACTCAGACGCCTCCGAGCAACCGTGAACTCGGAGAGTGCTGGCCAAGCCTTCAAGCACTGGGCAACAGCGAGGCCGAGAGAAGTTTTCTAAATGGTCGATACTCTCGACCGAACACCCCCCCCCCCCCCCCCCTTTTTGAAAACTTAACAACTTAACAGAGACGACTTTGCTAATCGGTCGACGTCTTTGACCCCAGAACACTTGATGTTTCTCACACTTAGAAATTCACAATAATCTAACCCTTCCAGTATACATCCAAGATTGGAAAGCATCCACGTTAAAGTATCAAACTCAAATCTATTTCATCAAAGACCGAATGCACACAACTGAAGCTAACAAATTCACCCCAAAAGTAAACCCATCTATTAAATCATCCAGAAAACATCAAAACCCAAATATCTTCAATCCAGTCACCAAGCACCCTAAAATGAGTTATCTATACAATCTTTTCTAGTTCATCACCCATCAGCCCGACATAAACCCAAAACCTCAAAATACTTGACCATCTGCTCCCTCGGGTCAGATTTCGCACTGACTGCTCAGCGCACTCCCACGAGCACCCTCCCTCAACCTGTTCATGCGTCGGGTGGAGGAAGATCTTCCTCACCTTCTTCTATGTCACCTACACCATAAAGACACCTATGGGATAAATCTCAGTAAATCCTACATAAATGACAATGCATGAACGTGTATATGCAATTTTATGGATTCAGTCCATCTCATTTCATTTTCAGTACATGACATTCTTTGGTTATCGAAGACTATCACTCGGCAGATGGATGGGGCACATCAAGCGGTTAGATAGCCCGCACCATCTGAAGGGAGGAAAACCCGCTCACCACAGAACGTCGGGTCTGAACCTCACCCCGATAACCACCATGCATAGGGTTGTTTACATGATACTTTACTTGCATTCTTTACATTTACTTTTTCATGAAATCGATGCATAAATTCATTTTTTTCATGACATTTGTAAAACAATGATGCATGGGCAATTAAATGTGAAACATAAACACAAAGCACGTGTATACCATCAAAACAATACAAAATCATAACCTATAAAACAACTAAACCTAGGCTACCCATCCAAAGCAAATAAAATAGTCATTGCACCACATATCCTCAACAACCAAACACGACATATGGTGTAGGCCTATCGGCCACAGTAAGTCATGAGAACTTACCTTGGATCCTTAGCGCACCGAGCTCTATTAATGAACTTTGTTCACCTAAGCCAATTTACATCACACGACATTAAAACTGAGCCTAACCAATCGAACTCCATTAATTCTACTTAACTATCCTCCATAATCATAAATAACTCCATTATCCTTCAATAATTCGATAACTAACAATTTCTAACTTCACTCAAAAATTTCTAACGAAACCCTAACCGATTAACAACTCTAAAACCCATAAACTAACTTCCAAAACGTTAGAAACTTACCTAGAGCTGTGATTGCGGAAGAAAATGGGGAGAAACAGTTGATTGGAGGATTGATCGATGATCGTGAGAAGGAACGCTGTGGGAGAGCAAGAAAATTGCCAAAGGGGATTTTGATCTCTGGAAGGAATTTTGCAGAATAAAAACCGTGGGAGAGGGGAAGGGGTTTTTTTTACTTCTGTTTTAAACTATTACATCCAAATTACAAGTCTACCCCTCCACTAGATTTTCTACATAATTCACTATTTCGCCTTTTGATTTGGTTTCTCCAGAATTTCCTTATTACTCCAATTGTTCCAATTTATTCCTAGGGTTCTAATAAAACTTCTGTTTGTAAAACGGGCTTAATTTACTATATTTACAAATATAACTTTATATTACGAAAAGTCCAAAAACCTATAAAACCGGGTGTTACAGGTTCTTTGATGGATTTTCTTGCTATTTTACGAGTTTAGATGTTAGATAGGGTGGTTTATGTTGATAGTATAGATAGGTTAGAGAATTGGTTAATTTTGTGGGAAAACTGGTTTTGGAACAAATTGTCGCCGGTTCTGTTTTTTTGGAACCTGATTGGCCATGTTGTTTGGTTAGTAAAATGGATTGAGGCATTGGATAGTAGACATGTAGAGGTTTACGGAATGGATAGGATCGTTCAAATCCGATGAAAAACGAGTGAGTTATGGCCGATTGAAGATTGGGCATTGGAAAAAGGGGAATTTTGGGATTTTGAGTTTGAATGTTTTATAGTTAAGTTAGTTGTTGCTAGAAATAGAGTAGATGTTCTTTAGGTTTAGTTGTATGCTTACTAAGTTATTTTTCCCTTAATATGTTAGGTTGACGAGTGAGCAGTTAGCATAGCCGAAGTGAGTGCATACGCTACAGAGATCCAGGTATGTAGTGGTTGTTTGTGATTTTTCCTCCGTGCCTACACCATGGATCGTTAGGGATTGTTTGATTGATTCGTTGTTGTTTTGTTTTGTTGTTGAGCATACGTATTGACATGCATCATAGTTTTTGAATCACAAAAAATGATTTTTGAGCATGGTTTTGAAATGTGAGCACGAAACGTAAAATGATAAGAATAAACGTAATGTGGTCTCGAGTGGAGTCGCCTTGTCGCGTTATGGTGCTAGTGTGTAGCACTCGAGAGGGTCTCTACGAGAGATGCACTGCTTAAAATATGTAAGTTGTACTGAGTATGAACGCCTCGTCGTTAACGTGCGAGATAAAGCACTAGAGATGATCGATGTGGGAGGAGATCGTGTATGGCCGTCCAATATGCCGGGCCCAGATGTCTGCCTCCGATCTTGCTCTGCTTGGTCAAGGCGTGCCTGCTTGAACAACATGGTAAAGTAAAAGATTAATGCAATGAAAACGAAATGAGAACAATATAGAGTTTAGAAACCGCATGTATTAGGGGTTGAGTATGCATTTTTTTTAAATTCATTATTCCCTACTTGCTAAGCATTAGGATTACGTTTTGTGTTCTATGGTGCAGGTGATGACGAGCTGTCAGTTGAGCTCTATGAGCGTGACTAGGACTAGGACAGCAGTGGGTGACGCATTTTGTATGCCGGTGCGGGCACTTTTGTTGGGGTGCCTTGACCATGGCGGAAAGTTGTGGTGTGTCGATAGATTTTTGAAACGATTTGTTTTTGGTTTGTATATAAGTTAGGAGGTTGGAGTATTGTAGTGTGAATTGGTATTTTGGTGTACAAATTATTTGTTTTTAAAGGTTTTGGTTTATAAACTATAAAACGTTACGCCACCAAATTTTCAAAAAGAAACGTTTTTCATTTGCACGGATTTTTACGCTTCTGCTTACTTTTTTGAGTCGTATTTTCAGGGTTTTAACTTGTCGAAGGGTGGAAAATATTGGAAAATGGTTTGGGTATGTTTTTAGGTGAAATGTAGGGGTGGAAAATGATGAAAATTGGAAAAGGTGGGAAAATGGTCGAGGGTGGTGTGCTGGTGCAGGCATGAGGCACGCAAGTGCAGGCGTGGGCGCGCGCAGCGTCCAGCGCCGATTGATCGCCCCTTGCGCACGCTGCCTGGGTGACACGAAGTGATAATGCGCGGGGAGTGCGTTGCCCGAGGGTGCATGCAGCGACAGTGCGCGGGGAGCGCTGGCTAGGTGACACGCGCGCGGCACTCTTGTGGCCCAACAGATTTTTTTTAAAATTTTTCATTTTCGAATATGTGTTAACCTGATCTTTTCTGACGTCTTTTGTACGTATTTTACGAATGTTTTCCACCTATTTTCTCCAAATATTTTCGAGGTTCAAAAGACCCGAAAGACAAATCAACTTTTTATCAAAAATAGATTTAGACTTTGTTTTAAATGTTGTAAAGACGAGCAAAGTAGCAACCCGAGTTAGAGGAAAACCCGGGGACGTTACAAGTTTGTATCAGAGCTAAATGGTCAAGTCTTTCAAAGGATTACCTAACAATGTCAGCCGCCATGCAATGTGCTTCATTGACTGTAAGTATTTCTTTTATGTTAGTTATTTTATAGCTAAGATTAGATTGTTTTAACCTTGTTAAGGAGTAGAACCAAGATGCCGAGAAACTTACGACAACCGAGAAACGAACTTGAAGAGTCAGTCAAACTGCTTACAGACTTGGTCAGTAGGCAGGCAGAACTATTTGGATCACTAATAAATCATGGAGGACCGGTGAATCTAGGAGCGGGTTCTAGTGGAGAGAAGTTCTGAAGATTGAAGCCTCCAACTTTTGAAGGTTAGTTAACGGATCCAACGGCTGCGGAGAGATTGATTCATACAATTGAGAATATGTTTAAGTACGCCAATGTGGAGGAAGGAAATAAGGTGATGTGTGCAACTTTCCGCTTGGCGAATGATGCTCAAAGCTGGTGGGAGACAGTGGAAGCTACCACAGGTGCTCAAGGTCTGGCCTGGAAAGAATTCAATGAGATATTCTATGACAAGTACTACAACAGAACAGTTCAAGTTGCCAAGAGGATGGTGTACTTGCAGTTTAAACAAACCAGATCAGTGGAGGAGTACATCAGGCAGTTTGAGTCATTATCTCGGTTCGCAAGTCACTTGGTAAGCAAAAAGGAAGATAAAGTGCTCCAGTTCGTGCAAGTCCTAATTACTGACTTAGAGAGTGTTTAAGTCATAATTTGTTTTTGATGATGTATTTGTGATTAAATATTCAATTTGATTATGTGTACTTAAAGAGAATTATAAATATGAGTCTATTTGGAAATACCCTTGAAAAGGGTATTTTAGTTGTTTAATAAATTGGTTTGAGTATATAGGGCTGAATAGTCAAACAGGGCTGAAATACAATTTCGTCTGCCGATCACTACACGACAAAGAAATGAAAGTGTAACACCCCTAATACTGTACCCGTATTTCCTGTATAATTTTTCATTTTATACTTTTTACTTTTCTATGCTTTAAATAAAACTTAATGCGAAGTCTAAACCGAAGTTGAAATCAGAATTTAAGTCGGAATTAAAACTGAACTTTAAAAGCATTTAAAACAAAACCTTTAATAAATAATTAAAACTAAAACATTTAATAAAACTTAAATAAAACAATTAAAAGAAGGGAGGGCAGAATCGGAATTCTGCCCTCGTGAATGGAGCAGCGCTCGGTCGCTGCAGCATGCAGCGACTGAGCGCTGCATGCGCTGCAGTGTGCAGCGACCAGTCGCTGCACCACTGCAGCGACTGATCGCTGCATGCAGTGATCAACTGATCACTGCATGCAGCGATCGATCTCTGCACCAAGCAGAGATCGATCGCTGCACACAAAGTGCAGCGATCCCTTACAGAAATCGATCGCTGCACACTGAGTGCAGCGATCCATGCCTTCTTTCTTTTTTTCTTTCTATTCCTTCATTCTGCCTTTCCTTTTTCTTCACTATTGCTCTCTGGAATTCCAGAGAGCATACACTTAAAACACAAATCACAGGATCCGATTTCAGAGACTAACAACATATTCTTTTTACCAATTTTTCATCAATAACCTAATATACTTATACTTATAACTTATGCTCAATGCTCAATCGACTGGCAGCGGACTTTGCGAAATCCAACTGCGTGGATAGCTCTAAAAACCGAGCTATCCGTAACAACCTACAAACAACATTTCAAAACATTTTCATTTAACTTAACATTTAAACCAAAGCGTTTTACATACAATTACCAAAACGTTATCTAACCCCTATCCAGATCCAAACAACCTAAATATGTTCTATACAATTTTACATCAACCCATACGTCACAGAAAGCCCAAAAACTATACATACATCCCCACGGGTCAAAACACGCCTCGACTGCTCAGCGCACTCCCACGGGCCATCTTTCTTCAACCGTTCATGCCTCGGGTGGAGGGATCTCATCCTCACCTGTGTAGAGGTCACCTACACCATAAATATAAGTCGTGAGCTTAAGGCTCAGTAAGTCTACGTGAATGCTTATGCATGAACATGTTTATGCAGTTTTTATAACACCGTCACTCATGCATTTCATTCATTCATTCATTCTTTCATTCATTCATTCTCACCGTGACATTCTTTTGGTTACCGAAGTCTATTCACTCGGCAGATGGTTAGGGCCCGTCAAGCGGTTAGACAGCCCACACCATCTGAAGGGAGGAAAACCCGCTCACCACGGAACGCCGGGTCTGAACCTCACCCCGATAACCACATACAGAGGGTTGTTTACATGATACTTTACTTGCCTTTACGTGCATTTCTTTTTCATGAAAACTATGCTCAAATTCATTTTCATGACGTTTTTAAAACTATGATGCATGAACAGATATAAACGTAACATATCAATCATCATACGTACCATCACGACACTCAGGCATAACCTACAAAAGAACTAATCCTAACTACCCAACCAAAGCATTTAAACAAACAATTCTCCAATTTCCTCGAACAACAAAAGATCCTATGGTGTAGGCCAATCGGCCAAACAAGTCGCGGAGACTTACCTGAAGTCCTTAGCAAATCGAGAGCCGTCAGGGAGCTTTGTTCACCTAAGCCAATTTACAACAGTTTTCGTTAAAATTAGTTTAAACTCCTAAACGTCCAATTTAACAAAACCTTAACTAAAGAATTTTCCTAAAATCTTAACTTAACTAATCGAAGCATAGAAACCAACAATTAATGCTCGATAGTCCGTAATCCAAATTAACGAGTTTTGCCCTAAAACCCGAAAATTAACCAATTTATAACATTTTCACAAATTGATTTAACTTCGTCCCATAACGTCCAATACGTTCAATATATACCTAATCACGGCTAACCTATTAATTACGAGCCCTAATTCGCATTTTTAAAGGATTTAAATCGAAACCCTAACTTTCTAAAACATCGTAAAGCTTGAAATAAAGGCTCTAAGATTATAGACACATACCTAGGGTAGCGAGAGAAGGAAGAAACGCGAAGGACGGAGGAGAAACGGAGGAGAAACGGAGGTCGGATCGCCGGATTTCGTCGCAGGCAGAGGTCTTCTTCTTCTCTGGTTTCGGCGCGGCAGAGGTGAAATGAAAATGTGATGAATATTAGATTTTTAGGTTTTAGTTTTTGTTATTTATAATTTAATTTAATAAATTACATTTTTTCCCTTAGTACTTGTTTCGTCTTTCGTTTCATTAATCGTCTATCGATTTGATTTCCCCAAATTTCCATACTTCACCAATAAGTCTAATTCACCGATAGGGTTTATTCAAAACTGTCTGTTCGCAATTCGGACCTCGTTTACTATTTTTACTAAAACGTCAATTACTTTACGAAAGACGTAATTACTCGGAATATAACGTTTAAACTCCGAAAATTCTCATAATTTCCTTAAAATTCTTATTATCCGTTAGGGTCATAATGACGCTTTCTTTTCGTGAATGGACCTTATTTGACATATTTACAAAAATGCCATCTAATAATATAATATATCAATATAATATATTAAATCCAAAAATCCGTACAAGCCGGATATTACAGAAAGCTTCTGCCGATTGCTAAAAGACAGAAGAAGAAGTCATTTAGAGAGTGCTTTTGCCGATGACGTGTCAAGATGTAATCTGCCGATTGCATCTCAAGCATCTCTCTGCCGATCGCTAAAAGACTAAGAAGCATTTTTCTGCCGATCGCTACACGACAAAGTGAAGGTAGGTTTCATGCCGATGACGTGTCAAGATACTCATGCCGATGGTATCTTAATGTTCTTCTACCGATGACGTTCAACCTTGCAAATGCCGATCACAAGACGACAAGCTTCAAGTCTCATCATGCCGATGACGTGGCCAGCGCTTACATGTTCTATCATGCCGATGGCATTTTAAAGAAACTCGTGCCGATGGCGATTAAAGAAACTCGTGCCGATGGCGTTTAAAGAAACCCGTGCCGATGATATGATGACATGTCAAGTTGCATATGCCGATAGCATTTGAAGCTACTCTTGCCGATGTTGTTCAAGGATACTTATGCCGATTGCATTACCAAGTTGCTTCCACCGATGACATGGCATTGATTTAAACTGTTTCTGCCGATGCATTTCCGCCAGAAATCAAAGCCAGCCGTGAAGCTACAGTGACGTCGTTTTCAAGCTTTAACTTCAGAACATTAATGGCGACGACGAACAGAAATCTAGTTGCAACAGCTATCCACGATTGTACGACTTCAGCTCCAACGGTAACAATGTTTCTATTTTCAGATAGAGAGCATTGAAGTCTTGCAGATCTGAAGACAGAGTATAAAAGCCGAAGTTAGAGCTCGAAGACTAACCTTTTTGCAATTTTGAATATTCGAGCCCTAACGTGAAAAACATTCATACTCTGTATTTTGCTCTACACCTCTAGCTCTTAACTTGAGATTCAGAACTTGTGAGAGTGTAGACTGTTTGTATTATTTACAACTCAACATTTGTAAAGGCAGTAGATTGACGCCCGTGAAAGTTCAATCCAGAATTGTAAAGGCAGTTGATCGGAGCCCGGAATCCCAATCTGTTTTCTCGTGAGGAGAAGGTTAAGAATCTTCAAGGAGGTGCCTTGGAGCGTGGACGTAGGCAAGGTTTAGCCGAACCACGTTAAAATCCTGGTGTTAAATTTCTCTCTCTCTCTCTCTATTTTTTGTGTTTGTTTGCTGTTTATATTCAAACTAAAATTACAAGAGAAATTTGCTAGACTATACAATTAAGTTTTTAATAAGTCTAATTCACCCCCCTCTTAGACAAATCTCGATCCTACAATTGGTATCAGAGAGAGGTTTACTATTGTCTAAGCTGTATTTGAATACTCTGTGTGTTATCTACTATGGCATTCAATACAAACACATCTCACGTAGAGGGTCAATCTGTTTCCAGGCCACCATTTTTTGATGGCAATGATTATGTGTACTGGAAAGCGAGAATGAGAATCTTTGTTCAAGCTATGGATTATGAGATGTGGGGTATAATCGAAAACGGCCCTTTCAAGGCCACGAAAACTGCTGATGGGAAAATTATCCCTAAGGACTCTACTGAATTGTCTGAGTCCGACAAGAGAAATCTGAGCCTTAATGCCAAGGCAATCAATACCCTGTATTGTGCTCTAAACAGAGATGAGTTCAATAGAGTACAAGGATGTGATAGTGCTCAGGAAATCTTGCATTTATTAGAAGTAACACATGAGGGAACAAACCAAGTTAAAGAGAGCAAATTAAGCATGTTTGTTCATGAATATGAATTGTTCTCCATGGAAAAGGATGAATCCATTTCCTCTATGTTTACTAGATTCACTAACATTACTAATGGGTTAAAAGCTCTTGGTAAGATATATACAGGTGAAGAACTAGTCAGGAAAATCTTGAGGTGCCTACCACGAGTTTGGCAACCTAAAGTGACAGCCATTCAAGAAGCTCGAGATCTGAAGGTTCTTAAGGTTGAAGAGCTCGTTGGCTCTCTCATGACTCACGAGATAACAATGAGAGCCAATGAGAAGGAAGATCTCAAGGAGAAAGAGATCAGTAAGAAAAAGGATATTGCCCTCAAAGCCTCATCAAGTAAGCAAGAGGACTCAGAAGAAGAGGAAGATGACGATGAGGATATTGCTCTCATAACCAGGAGGTTTAGTAAATTCCTCCAGAGAAAAAGAATGCAGGGAAGGAGATTTCCGAAGGTTGAAAAGTCACAAAAGGAAAAGGAAATCACCTGTTTTGGATGCGGCAAGCCTGGCCATATGAAGGCAGAGTGTCCACAGGCAAAGAAGTATCCCAAAAATTTCAAGAAGAAGGCCATGAAGGCAACTTGGGATGAAAGTGAAGGCGACACCTCTTCTTCAGAAGATGAGGAGGTAGCTAACCTCTGCTTCATGGCTCACGAAGATAAGGTTAGCTCTTTATCGCCTTGTACGTTAAGTGACAGTGAAACTGATGATGATGATGATGGAAACATGGTAGATGCTTTTAATGATCTAGTAAAACAATTCAGCATGTTAAAAACTAAGTACATTGCATTGAAAAAGGAAAATGCATGTTTTATTGAGAAGCACGCAAATGAGCATATTCAGCATGAAAAAGAAGTGTCTGAACTGAAAAAGAAAAATGAATTCTTAAACTGGTTTGTTCAGAGATTGACTCTTAGTAGTAATAAACTGAAGATGTTGATAAATGATCAAAGAATGACCTTTGATAGAGCAGGCATTGGATATAGTGGGGATAACAAAAAGAGAGAATATAAGACCTTTTTTGTTAAATCTGTTGTTTGCCATGCGTGCAATGAGGTAGGACATAAATCATATGTATGTCCACTCAAAACAGGAAAAAGTAAGCCTGATTGTAAACTTCAATGGGTTCCTAAGGGAACCAGACCTAACTCTAGGACCCAAAAGGTTTGGGTACCAAAGAAGACAACTTGATCTTCTGTTTTGTAGGTTGAAGGTTCTCCTGAAAGAAATCAATGGTACCTCGACAGTGGATGTTCGAGGCATATGACAGGAGACTCAACCAAGTTTGCAGTTGTCAACAAAAAGAAAGGGAGTGTAACTTTTGGTGGAAATCAAAAAGGGAAAATTGTTGGCATCGGCAACATAGGTAACAGCATTAATCCCATTATTGAAAATGTCTTATTAGTTGATGGATTAAAGCATAACTTACTGAGTATTAGCCAGTTATGTGATAAAGGTTATAAAGTGATTTTTGAGTCAAATTCTTGCTTGATTAAAGATGCTTCAAATGACAAAATTCTGTTTTCTGGCTATAGGAAAGAAAATATTTACATTATTGATTTGGATGATATTGTTATTTCTGATGAAAAATGCTTTACTGTGAATGCCTCTAATGACTGTTGGATTTGGCATAGGAGATTAGGTCACGTAGGAATGGATACCTTAGCTAAGATTACTAAGGATAATTTAGTTAGAGGGATTCCGAAGATATCCTTCGAAAAGGATAAGGTCTGTGAGGCTTGTCAAATGGGCAAGCAGATCAAATCTTCTTTTAAATCTAAGAGTGAAATATCTACCTCTAAGCCTCTCCAACTCCTTCACATGGACCTCTTCGGTCCTTCTAATACAGCAAGCTTAGGAGGAAAATTCTATGCTTTTGTCATTGTAGATGACTTCTCTAGGTTTTCTTGGGTGTTCTTTTTAAAGTCTAAGGATGAGACTTTTGACACCTTCTCTAGTTTTAGGAAAAGAGTTCAAAATGAGAAGGAGCTCACCATTATTGCTATTCGTAGTGATCATGGTGGAGAATTTGAAAATGAAAGATTTGAACTCCTGTGTCTCAAACATGGAATTGAGCACAACTTTTCATCTCCTAGAACCCCTCAGCAAAATGGTGTTGTTGAGAGGAAAAATAGATCTCTCCAAGAACTTGCCCGAACCATGCTAAATGAGAATTCCCTTCCCAAATACTTCTTGGCTGAAGCTGTTGCTACAGCTTGCTATGTTCTTAATAGAGTCTCCATAAGGCCGATTCTAGAGAAAACTCCATATGAACTCTGGAGTGGAAAAACTCCTTCTGTTAAGTATTTTAGAGCCTTTGGCAGTAAATGCTTCATCCTTAACACTAAGGATAACTTAGGAAAATTTGATTCCAAATCCGATCTTGGAATCTTTCTTGGTTATTCCTTGTCCAGTAAAGCATATAGAGTTTTCAATAAGAGAACTCTAGTTGTAGAGGAATCAGTTCATGTAAACTTTGATGAGACTCCTCAACCAATAATTAATGTGGATGAGGATGATTCTTTGGACAAACAACTGGATTCTCTCTCTTTAGAAAAGTCTACGGTTCCCACTCAATTAGAAAAACCTCTAGAACCATCTTCTACTTCTCTGGAAATCATATCTGTTAAAAATGAATCTGCAGATCTTCCTAGAGACTGGAAGTATGTTAGAAACCATCCTTTAGAAGAAGTCTTAGGTGATCCTTCTTTAGGAGTTAAGACTAGATCCTCTCTTAGGAATCTCTGTGCCAATGTGGCTTTTATCTCACAAATAGAGCCTAAGAAATTTGAGGAGGCCGAGAGTGATGAAAATTGGATTATGGCCATGCAAGAAGAGTTAAATCAATTCGAAAGGAGCAAGGTATGGGAACTTGTTCCACGGCCTAAGGATCATCCCATTATTGGAACTAAATGGGTTTACAAGAATAAACTAGATGAGAATGGGATTGTCATTAGAAATAAGGCTAGACTGGTAGCTAAGGGATACTCTCAAGAAGAGGGTATTGATTTTGAGGAATCTTTTGCCCCTGTTGCTAGACTAGAGTCTATCAGGATGCTCTTAGCTTTTGCTTGCCACAAAAACTTCACACTCTTTCAAATGGATGTAAAGAGTGCATTCTTAAATGGTTTTATAACAGAAGAAGTTTATGTTGATCAACCTTTAGGTTTTGAAGCTTTCGATAAACCTGAGCATGTCTATAAGTTAAGGAAAGCTCTTTATGGTCTAAAGCAGGCTCCTAGAGCATGGTATGACAGATTGAAGAATTTTCTTGAGGAAAGAAATTTCAAAAAGGGAAATTCTGATTCAACTCTGTTTACCAGACAAAAGGACAAGGATATTCTGTTGGTTCAAATTTATGTCGATGACATTATTTTTGGGTCAACAAATGTCAATATGTGTAGTGAGTTTTCTTCCCTCATGCAAAGTTAGTTTGAAATGAGTATGATGGGGGAGTTAAAGTTTTTCTTAGGATTCCAGATTAGTCAATCTCCTGATGGAATTTTCTTCTGTCAAGAAAAGTATATTAAAGAACTTCTTAAGAGATTTGGTTTAGAAAATGTCAAATCTTCCAAAACTCCCATGAGTACCACAACAAAATTGGATAAAGATGAAAAAGGCATTAATGTTGATATTAAGAAATATCGTGGTATGATTGGTTCTCTGCTATATCTGACTGCAAGTAGGCCAGATATACTCTTTAGCGTTTGTCTCTGTGCTAGATTTCAAGCTGCCCCTAAGGAGTCTCACTTATCTGCTGTTAAACGGATTTTTAAATATCTAAGTGGGACAGTTGACTTAGGACTCTGGTATCCGAAAGGTACCTCATTTGATCTAATAAGATATTCTGATTCTGACTATGCTGGTAGTCTTATTGATAGAAAAAGCACTAGTGGCACATGTCAGTTCTTAGGAGAGTCTCTTGTTTCTTGGTATTCTAAGAAACAGAATTTTGTTGCATTGTCAACTGCTGAGAGTGAATATATTGCTGCAGGCAGTTGTTGTGCACAAATGCTTTGGATGAAACAGACTTTGGAAGATTTCAATCTGTTTTATGATAGGATTCCTATTCGGTGTGATAACACCAGTGCCATTAATATTTCTAAAAATCTTATTCAGCACTCTAGAACCAAGCACATAGATGTCAGATATCATTTCATTAGAGATCATGTTCAAAAAGGTGATATCATTTTAGAGTTTGTTAATTCCGTAGATCAACTTGCAGACATCTTCACCAAGCCTTTAGATGAAAAGACTTTCAATAATATTAGGATAAGGCTAGGTCTCATTCGGGTTGAGAAAAACTAAGATTATTTCTTTGCTGAAAAATTTCTAAATATTGGAGTGTTTTTCTCTTCTGTGTTGGCATCGGCAGATGCTATGTTTTTCAATAGGCATCGGAAGATGCATATCTATAGGAAGGCATCGGAAGATGTTTTTCTTCTTTCTGCCGACACGTGTAATCCATCGGAAAATTTTTTTTCTTAATCTGCCGACACGTATGTCTTCTGTAACGACCCCTCATCCCAGTAAGATATTGTCTGCTCCGGGGATTGGGCCGCAGCTCAATATCCTCCCCTCACGGCTTTGTTTGGCGAGAACTTCCCGGAAGGTCACCCAACCTGGAATTGCTCTCGCCGAAGCACGCTTAACTTCGGAGTTCTTATGGGATCCGTTGCCAATCGTGCTCCAAAACGCGTCTTGCTATGTTGGGAGGGTCTCTTTACATATGTTTCATTTCCATATACTTCCCCAAGCGATGTGGGATTGTGACGACCCCCTCTTTACGACCCGGGATTCGCCTATACTCGAGTCCGGGATCCATCCACCCCGCAACCCAAGGTTTGCCCCGCAGTCGTACACATACATACAGATTCCATTCGGGTCATCACAATCACCCCTCCTCGGAGGCCCAACGTCCCCGTTGGCCACATTTTCGGTTGGGTAGAGAGGAAAGTTTAGAGTTTTGGTTGAGAACCACGAAGGAGGACTGTAGGTACAGATGATTAACCGAAGTAATACGCCACAAGACAAGGGACGTTAATATCAAAAGCTATAAGCTGTGGCAAATTTTGAGGACAAAATTCTAAATAAGGAGGGTAGAATGTAATATCCGGCTTGTACGGATTTCGAATATATTATATTATATTATTATTTCATTATATACTGGCATTTTTGGTGATTATGTCAAACCAAATCAGTTTCGCAAATGGAAAGTGTCATTATGATCCTAACGAATAATAAGAATTTTAAGGAATTTACGGAAATTTTCGGAGATCAAACACTATATTCCGAGTAAATACGCTTATCATAATATGAAGGACGTTCTCGTAAAAATAGTAAATGAAGTCCGAATTGCAAACGGACAGTTTTAATAAAGCCCTGGTGGTAATTATGAGTTGTTGGCAAAATATGGAATTTTCGAGAATCCAAATAGTTGGACGATTAACGAAACGAAGGACGAAACCAATATAATTAAGTAGGAAGGGCAAAATGGTAATTTGCAAAACCAAAATTTATAAAATTAACCAAAACCCCTTTTCTCTCCATTTCTTCTCTTCCTTCGTGATTTCCAGAGAGCTTCTTTCTGCTCTCTCCCTCTGGCCGCCGACGCCGCGCGACGTTCTCCTCCAATCCGACCTCCGTTTTTCTTCGTTCTTCCTCCAGTTCTTCACGTTTTCTCTTTCGAGCAACGCTCTAGGTAAGTCTCTATAGTTTCAGGGCGTTTATTTCAGTTATTTCGGAGTTTGGATAATCAGGGGTTCGTTAGGTTTCGTATTAAAAACGCGAATTAGGATTCGTAATTAATAGGATAGCCGTGATTAAGGATATATTGCACGTATTTGACGTTATTGGACGAAGTTAAATCAATTTGTGAAAATGTTAAAAATTAGGGATTTTCGAGATTTTAGGAATAACTCGTATATTGGAATTTGAGGTGTCGAGCGTAAATTGCTCGAGTAAATAGCTCAATGAATCGACTTAGAGCTTTAAGAAGTTACTTTAGTTGAGGTTTCGTTGAATTTGGACTTTAGTGGTTTAAACTAGTTTTAACGACAATATGATGTTTTGCCTCAGACCAACAACGCTCGTGGACGGAGCTTGAGCTGCTGCGGACGCGAGGTAAGTTCTCGTGATCTTCTCTGGCCGATTGGCCTACACCGTACTTTGATGTAGCGTCGAGGATCTTAATGGATTGTTTGTTTTAAATTGCTTTGGGTCGGGTAGATAGGTTTATAATTGTTATAGGTTATTCTAATTTGGTCTTGATGTATGCATGTTGGTTGTTTAGTTTATGTTCATATCTGCTCATGCATCACGTATTTCAAATGTTTTGGTAATCGTATTTAAAAACGTTTTGTTAAGTATTTTATTCGAATGTTATAGAAAATGTTTTGAAATGTTTTTAGGTTGTTACAGATAGGCTCGGTTTTCAGAGCTATCCACGCAGTTGGACTTCGCAAAGTCTGCTGCAAATGGATTGAGTTTAGAACACATATTAGTTAAGTTTAAATGATAAATTGATGGTGATTATTGGTGGAAGTGGAAAATGCTAAAAAGTGGAAGGGTGATGTTCTGCTCTCTGGAATCTCGGATTCCAGAGAGAGGGTGAGGAGAATGGTCGCTGCAATGTGCAGCGACTGGGCGCTGCAATATGCAGCGATCGTGCGCTGCATCATGCAGCGCACACGGTGACCGTGCGCTGCAAAGTGCAGCGCCCGGTCGCTGCTGCATTTTGAGGGCAGAATTCCGATTCTGCCCTCCCTTATTTTATTTGTTTATAAAAGTTTTATTAAATGTTTTAGTTTTAATTATTATTTAAAGGTTTTGTTTTAAATGATTTTAAAGTTCAGTTTTAACTCCGACTTCAGTTCTGATTTCAACTTCAGTTTAGATTCCGCATTAAGTTTTATTTAAAGCATAGAAAAGTAAAAATTATAAAAATGAAAAATTCATACGGGTAAATGGGTACGGACTTAGGGGTGTGACATCTTCCTTGTCTGGCGATGTGTTATTTCGTTTAAATTCATTCTTCTTCGCCGATACACTTCACTTTTCGCGCTCTTTCTGTAAACCCCAGCCCTACCAAATCCTCTCTGTCGAATCTTCTTCTAGCAATGGAATTTCAAGGTCAATCATCTCGCACAGTTTCCAAACCGGCCCAGAAGAAGACCAAAGCTTCTGCTCATCCTTCCCGAGAGATTCCTCTGGGAACGGAATGGCCATCGTTCTTCTTTCTTACACAAGCGGCTGAGGTAAATTACCGCAATACCTATCAGCACAAATCTTTGATTCTTAGTAAGGGCATTCATTTTGAAAAGCTTGCTGGAATGGGTTTTATCGAACCCTTGACGGATCTAGGGTTAATAGGTCTTTTTGAAACCGAATCGTTCTTCTATCCAGAAGCAATTAGAATGTTCTATGCTAACATGAGTTTTATCTCTGACTTCTCTTCCATTAAGAGTTATGTTTACAACAAACGCATAGAGATTACTCCTCAGACCATAAATACTCTACTGGGGACTCCTCATTTGGACAATTGCCCCTACACTTATGTGACAGGCCCTGAGCTGCCCTTCTTTGGAACATCTGATGGATTACAGTTTCTAAGGGAAATAGCTTTGGATCCTAATTCTTCCCCTGATCAGTTAAAAGGTAAGCATTTGACACCTAGAGCCAGAGTATTCCGACATATGGTCGATTTCAATATTGTTCCCAAGGGGGGACATTATGATGAAGTGAGCTCAATGGAGTTATTTGTTCTGTTTGCTCTGTATTTCAAGACCCCTTTCAATATTGGTTATATTGTTGTTAGACGGATGATTTTGGCTGTATCATCCAAGGCCACATCCTTACCGTATAACCTGCTACTTATGCGGTTATTTGTCAAGCTGGAAGTTGCTTTTCCTGAGGAGGTTGAGCCTGTGATTCTTCAGCCTTCCAACTTTTATTCCGACATTTCTCTCAACAGGTTGGGATTCAATAGAAATGTCAAGGATAAACCTGTTGTGGACAAGGCTAAGAAAAAGGTTTCTCAAGCTGCTCCTGTCAAACGTGGGAAACGAAAGTTAATTCTTCCAGAGGAATCTGCTACTGAAGGTGGAAATGAGTCTGGCCTTCCAGATTTTGCTCTTTCCCCTTCTCAATCTCAGGACTCTGATCCTCAACCTCCTCCACTTGTGCGTAAGCGCAAGACTGCCCCCTCTTCAAGTATCATTATCTCAGAAGAAACTTCTGCTTCTTCCTCTCAGCCACCTCCAATTCCACCTGCCCCTTTGCAGCTCTCTCTGCCTGCACTCCCAACCTCTCCTCCAGTCTCAGAACCTCAATCACCTCCACCTTCTCTTATATTGTCTTCTCAGTCTGTTTTTCCTTCCATCTCTCCGCTGATGCAAGCCATTTCTTCAATTTTAAGCCATGGCCCTCCACCAGCTTTATCAGCCCCTTCATCTCCAGTTCATTTGCCTTCACCAGCCCCTTCATCACCAATCCCGACTACTCCCACTAGTCCACCTCCTTCTACTCCTCCACTTCCATCTCCAATCCGATTGCCCTCACCTGCTCCTCATACTCCAGTCCAACCACCAACAGCTCCACCATCTCCAGTCCAACAACATACAGCTCCATCATCTCCAGTCCCACAACCTCCAGCTCCACCCTCTCCCGTCCATCATGATCTTACCATCCTGCCAATCCCAAATGTCCAAGCTCCCTCAGTTACTCCTCCCACCCCGCAGACATATCAACGGAGATTTTTCATTGCTGAGGAACAATATTCTGATCTAAAAAATTCCATTAGCTCCATTAAAACTCAGCTTGACAAGAACCAAAGGGCTATGGAAGTCGCTCTTGATACAGGCCTTGGGTTGTTATCTACGAAAGTGGATGGTGACAGGTGTATGGTAGTCAGAGAACTTGAATATCTCCGATCATCTATTGACAATCTGACTCCAGCTCCAGAGCCTGAACCTTCTTGCTCTGATCAAGAGGCTTGTTTTGAAGATCTGTTTCTTCCATTTTCCAGGCCTGAGGTAGCTGACGATGTGCGCCTAATGCCTTTGGATCTTCAGGAGACTGAAGTTACTGCAGTTGCTGAAGTTGCTGCAGTTGATGCAGTTGCTGAAGTTGCTGAAGTTGCTGCTGTTCTTCCTCCTGACCCTATTGTTGAGCCTCCTCCTTGTCTGGCCATTGTGGTATATCAGCCACCTATCCCTCTGAATAATCGCTCCCTTCCAGAGCTTGTAGATGCTTATATTTCTTCAAATCGTGCCGTGCCATCATGGCTTCATCAAGCCTTTTGGACACGTTTTGTAGGTTTCTTCAAGTAGTTATTCTTAAGTTTTTACTTTTTGTTTTGTAAACACATTAATTGGTATTCAAATACAATTTCTCTGTTTCTTTCATTGATGCATTGCTTCTGCTCTTTCTCTAATCTGTTTTTGATAATGTCAATGGGGGAGACTAGTGTATTTGATGATTGAGTATGACTTGGTTAGCATTCTGAATATATATATTTGCTTTGAGTCTGATTAGTTAGCATTCTGGATATATATATATTTTTTTTTGGATATATGCTTGCTCTATATTTTTGGATTTGCTCTGTATGGTTAACTGAATAAAATGCATATACTATGGGGGAGCAGCTAGAATTATGGGGGAGTATTTAAATTAATCAAATTCATATTGTCATCATCAAAAAGGGGGAGATTGTTGACTTAGAGAGTGTTTAAGTCATAATTTGTTTTTGATGATGTATTTGTGATTAAATATTCAATTTGATTATGTGTACTTAAAGAGAATTATAAATATGAGTCTATTTGGAAATACCCTTGAAAAGGATATTTTAGTTGTTTAATAAATTGGTTTGAGTATATAGGGCTGAATAGTCAAACAGGGCTGAAATACAATTTCGTCTGCCGATCACTACACGACAAAGAAATGAAAGCTTCTGCCGATTGCTAAAAGACAGAAGAAGAAGTCATTTAGAGAGTGCTTTTGCCGATGACGTGTCAAGATGTAATCTGCCGATTGCATCTAAAGCATCTCTCTGCCGATCGCTAAAAGACTAAGAAGCATTTTTCTGCCGATCGCTACACGACAAAGTGAAGGTAGGTTTCATGCCGATGACGTGTCAAGATACTCATGCCGATGGTATCTTAATGTTCTTCTACCGATGACGTTCAACCTTGCAAATGCCGATCACAAGACGACAAGCTTCAAGTCTCATCATGCCGATGACGTGGCCAGCGCTTACATGTTCTATCATGCCGATGGCATTTTAAAGAAACTCGTGCCGATGGCGATTAAAGAAACTCGTGCCGATGGCGTTTAAAGAAACCCGTGCCGATGATATGATGACATGTCAAGTTGCATATGCCGATAGCATTTGAAGCTACTCTTGCCGATGCTGTTCAAGGATACTTATGCCGATTGCATTACCAAGTTGCTTCCACCGATGACGTGGCATTGATTTAAACTGTTTCTGCCGATGCATTTCCGCCAGAAATCAAAGCCAGCCGCGAAGCTACAGTGACGTCGTTTTCAAGCTTTAACTTCAGAACATTAATGGCGACGACGAACAGAAATCTAGTTGCAACGGCTATCCACGATTGTACGACTTCAGCTCCAACGGTAACAATGTTTCTATTTTCAGATAGAGAGCATTGAAGTCTTGCAGATCTGAAGACAGAGTATAAAAGCCGAAGTTAGAGCTCGAAGACTAACCTTTTTGCAATTTTGAATATCCGAGCCCTAACGTGAAAAACATTCATACTCTGTATTTTGCTCTACACCTCTAGCTCTTAACTTGAGATTCAGAACTTGTGAGAGTGTAGACTGTTTGTATTATTTACAACTCAACATTTGTAAAGGCAGTGGATTGACGCCCGTGAAAGTTCAATCCAGAATTGTAAAGGCAGTTGATCGGAGCCCGGAATCCCGATCTGTTTTCTCGTGAGGAGAAGGTTAAGAATCATTAAGGGGGTGCCTTGGAGCGTGGACGTAGGCAAGGTTTAGCCGAACCACGTTAAAATCCTGGTGTTAAATTTCTCTCTCTCTCTCTCTATTTTTTGTGTTTGTTTGCTGTTTATATTCAAACTAAAATTACAAGAGAAATTTGCTAGACTATACAATTAAGTTTTTAATAAGTCTAATTCACCCCCCTCTTAGACAAATCTCGATCCTACACTAATGTCGGAGATATACAAGGGTGTAAAGATATCTGGATTTGTGGGAGTTTCATATGTGAATGTGGTGGCTAAGGCAATAGAAGCGGAGGAGGCATATATGAAGTGTATTAAATCTGTGGAAGCCCTGAGAAGAATGTTTAAAGAGATCACGCCACAGATGAGCAGAGGTGGGTTTTCTTCCCAATCTCAAGGAACCAAAAGGCTGAGAGTAAATTTGAACGATCAAAGGGGAGGAAAGAAACCGCAGCAACAACAAAGGAGAGGGTATCCACAATGTCCAAAATGTTTGAAGACTCATCCAGAAGAGTGTGGGCAGTATGCGGGCAAATACCTTAATTGTTTTGAAGCTGACCATCTTTCCCGAGATTGCACAAAGCCAAGAGTTACTCGGTGCTTCAAGTGCAACGAGGCCAGACATATAGCTAAAGCCTGCCTTGCTACAAAGAAAGGTCTAGCCAGGGTGACACCCAGGATCTTTGCCATCATTGAGCCAGATGGTGAGGAACGACCAGCTGTGATTTCAGGTACGGTACTTGACATGGTGACCCTTAGAAAAGGGGCCGTGTAACCCACAAAATAGGTTCAAAGTGCTCGGGTGAAATTGTGTTGCACAAAACCGAAAAGAAAGAGAAGAAAATGATGAAAATGATGAAAATGATGCAAATAAACAAGGGGTGATGAATATTAGGGGTGGCCGAATATTAAGTGGGTTTAGAATGCGTGAATATTAAAAGAAAATGGAATAAAGAAGAGGTGATGGTGGTGTGCAAATCATGAAGAAGAATGATATGGAGAAGAAGAGAAAAATGCAATAAAATAAAAGTGAGTGTGTGAGATAGTGTATGGCCGAAAATAAAGAGCGAAAGTGTGTGAAAATTTGATGGAAATGATAACAATGGAAATACCTTTGGTGGACCCGAGGAGCAATCTTAGTTTAAGCTGTTGGATGCACGTTTTCCCGAAGGAAAACGACCACCGTAGGCCTAGGTTTTCGTCCTTAACTCCTAACTCCCAATGGAGAAAGGCGAGGGAATGAGGTAAGAGTTAACCTAGCAACCCGAAAGCTAGGCTAACAATGGTGTGCTACTCCACTCGATTCAAGAACCGAGGAAAGCCGAAGGCGAACCAACACAAAGTGTAGGGAAATAGGTTATATTATAAATTGGGCAAAAGTTGCAATACATGCACCAATGCTATGCATTTATAGGCAACCCAGGTGGATGATTAGGGTTTGGCATGGATTTGAAGAAGGAATAATGGCCTTTAAATGAAAAGCAATCGGGTGGCTTGGAGCTAGATCCGTGTGCGCGCCCATCAGCTAACCAGATGTTGCCGCGCGCCATAAGATGTCCAGCAGCACGCCAGCTCAGCCATCTCGTGCGCGCCATCTGATGCTTAGCAGCATGCCAACTCATCAATACGGGTGCTCCAGCGCGCGCCTGCCCGGTGCCACTCTGCCTGGCCGCACGCACCAGCTGGTGATCTGCTCCATCGCTTGCCTGCCCGGTTCCACTCTGCCTGCCGGTGCGCGCCAGCTGGTGATCTGATGCTGCCCGCGCCCTTTGCTTGATCAATGGCTAATGGCTAATTTTTGGCCAAGTTACCAATACTTGCTCTCTCTAACAATTGTACCTGCAATTTCCATACCTTAGAATTGGGCACACCTTTGGGCTAAGGCTTCCTTTAGGCTCATTTTTGTGAGGGGCTCTCTCCTTTGATCGATAAGTCTTCAACCTATTATCCACTATCATACATCTAACCCTAACCACACAATCTAATGCATGATGCAAATATAATAATCCATACAATAAAGGCTAATGTATGCCAAATAAGTTTTGAAAAAAAAAATTACAAATTAACGGGCCGGGAAGACAAATTCCTATGGGCCAAATGGTGACTCCTCCAAGTGCTTCATATGTAACGCCCTGATTTTTTGGGTTTTCGTTTTAGCGGCATTTTCGTAAATATTAAATGTAGGCCCGTTTTGTGAGCGGAAGGTTTCATTAGAGCCCTAGGAACTTATGAAGATTTTTGGAGGAATAAGTAAATTTTTAGAAATCCAAATCGATAGAGTAACACTAGAGATCTCGTTTTAGCCCTATAGCGTTTTAATTCGTATAAATAGTAATTTAAGCCCATTTTGCGAACGGAAAATTTCATTAGAACTCTAGGAATAAGTTGAGATATTTGAAGAAATAAGGAAACTTCGGAGAAACTAAATCGATAGACGGAATAATGATTGAAGCTAAGTATTTAACAGAGGGCAAAACGATAATTTTAGAAATCAAATTTATAAAATTAGAAAACCCCTTTTTCCTTCCAACAATTTTCCTCTCCAGACCCCTTTTAGTTTTCCTCCCTCCTCCCGTGCGATTTTTTTCCCCCCTCACCGACCTCTCACGCACACCGGCGATTCATCCTTTTTCGGCGAGTTTCTCTTCGATTTTCTTCAGCAAAACAACCCTCTAGGTAAGTTCTATGGATTAGGCAAGTGTTGTTTAATTTTTAGAGTGTTACTCGGTTAGGGTTAATTCGAGTTAGGGTTGAGAAATCGTAGGTTTTGTTAGAAATCAATAGGGTTGTGATATTATTGCCCATTGATGATATCCTTATTGTTATTTAGGTAGATTCAATGGATTTGTGGTGTTTGGTTGACATTTATTTTAAATTTTGGGTTGTTGGAAGCCATTAATGGGGTTAAGTAAATGGTGAGCATAATGTGCTCAACAAAATGCCCGAATGAAGTGAATTAGAATTTTTAGAAAAATTGTCTTAGCTCGGGGTTTCGTTTAGTTTTAAATTTTATAATTTAGAGTCAATACTAATGACGTGTTATGAAAATGCCTTAGGTAACCTAAGCTCTTAAAGGACGGTGCTCGGCATAGCTAGGACGCCAGGTAAGTGAGTGTTAGGTTTTCGGCCCTAAAGGCCCTACGTTGTATCGATGTTAGAATGATGTGTAATGATAATGTTGGATTGTAGTAGGGATTTTTGGTGAGTTGGGTAGCCTAGGATAGAGCGTTAGCGAATAGTTAAGAGTTTTGTCCGCCTACGGGCTATAGACGTTAAAAGAATGTTCATAATCGGTCTTGATGAATGTTGTATGTGTACATCTCCTCATGCATCATGTTTTTACAAAAATATGCATACGAACTATTTACAAGCATGTTTTTATGAAAAATTGAAAAGAAGAACGATCATGAACTAAGAGTGGTATGTGTTCTCACAGGGCAAGGTATGGTTCTCACGGGGCAAGTTATAGTTCTTACGGGGCAAGAAAGTGGTTTAATGAAATAAAACGAACATATTTTACAAATGTCATGCATATGTATAAATGTTATGTTTAGTACGCTCATTACTAAGCATTAGGCTTAACGTGTTTATCGTATGATGTAGGTGACGAAAACGAAGGTGAGGAACTTCCTCCTGATGATCAGACATAGGTGGTTGATGGGCGGAGCTCGTGGCGACAGGGCGTGTTTTGGCTAGGCTTGATGACCCGTGGTGTGCTCCGTGTTGTTTTGTGGTAAATAGATGCGAACTAGATTGATGTTGGATTCGAGGTGGATTTTTGGATGTATAGGAAGTTTTAATGTTGATGAATTGCATGTGGATGTAGACTTGGATTTGTGTTATTTTGGATAGTTTAATAACGGATTTGTTTTGGAGAAGTTTAGTAAATTTGATGTTTATGTTAATGTTTGTTTTGGTGGATTAGGTTGGTTTATTATTGATGGTTTTTAGGAATTTTATATCGATAAGGATACGCTCGGTTTTTAGAGCGATCCATGTAGTTTGTTTTCATAAATTTTAAACACAGTGTTCGGGTATGTTTTGAGTCGGAAATTTCGAAGTTTTGAGGATGTTGTGTTTAAAAAGGTTGGAAATGTTTAGGGAAGTTTAATGTGAAGTGTAGATGGGAAAAAGGAGAAAAAAATGGTTAAGTGTAAGAAAGAGAGGAATTTTGGGCGCTGGTGCGCGCTGGCTGGGCGTGGAGGGCGCGCGGCCAAAAGGATGCCCAGCCGATCGATCGCGCCCGAGGGGCGATCGATCGGCGTTTTTCGCTGTTTTTGGTCAAAATTACAGAGGGGGTGCCGATCGTTCGGCATTTTTGCCGAACGATCGGCTCTAACACGTGCGGGGCACGTGATGAAGGCGCTGGACGCTCCCTGGAGCACCCGGGTGGGCGTTGCGCGCGTGCGATGAGCGCACCCACATGCCTTTTTTTTTATTTTTTGACTTTTTAAATACGATTCAACCCAACCTTTTACAATATTTTTTAAACGTATTTTACGAGCGAACCCTATGTATATTAAAGGATTTTAAGGGCCCAAAAACCGAGTCGACATTTTATCGAAAAATGGTTTTACCCTCGTTTTTAATGTTTTAAAGGTCGACGAACATTACGCCCAACGTGTTTAAGTTAAAGTTAGATTTTAGAGTGTGAAGCAAAAAGGAAAATGGAAAAATTTTATGCGAACTTACGAGGTCTTATGTTTAAGTTTATGTCACGGCATGTCCGTGGTGGCCCTGATTGGGTTGGGGTTGTCACATCATATGCATTCCTTTCACAATTTATACCTACAAAAGAAAAACACGTAATAAGTAGAGAGATGATATAAAGTTTGAGACTTTTCCAATTTTCTTTTTGAATTTAACCCGAGGCATGTCATCCTCTCCGGGTGATCTGAGGATTTGACCTCAAATCCATTGGTTAACTTCTTCCCAAAAATTTTTCTTAGAATTTCTCGTCTACTAGCTTTGTTGATACTCTTTAAAGGCTTGAATTTGAATACAATGAGGATATAGTCTTCCGTCCGAAAGTATCTCACCAAATGATACCCTAAATGGTAAGGGGGTTGGATGGGCTTACTACCACTTTATTTGGCATAGGTATCAAAATTGAATTCATGAGGTACTTTGGAGGGCGATTGCTCAGGGGTAGAGTGAAAGTTTCCAAAGTACTCGAATCCCAAATGTAACTGCAATTTATACCAAATATTTAATTCTCCGTCCATTAAGACCATAGGTGCGAAGCCAACATCCAGATGAACCTTGTCTTTAGTTCGTTGGTAGAATTTTCGATATTCACACGGTGGGGTAAGATGCTTTATCAATCCACCTAATTGTAGATTATGGCATTTGTGGTGGCTAGTGGATATAAAGTCCGTATCGATTGGTCGATCACCACTATGGAATAAAGTAACATAGGGCGTCGGGATTAAGGAATAAGTTAGCTTTTTTCAAAATAGGCGTGAAGGAGAATTGAGTCTTTCAACAAGTTGGAGGGGGTGAGATGGTCCAACAATCATACGACAAATCCCAAATAAACTTTCTTCACTTAACGTGTAACGTCCCTTAAACTATTCCTAATTTTTCTGTACAAATTTTTCGTTTTATAACTCTCAAGTGAACCCTTTGTGTTAAATTGTTAAATCAAAGTGATAATCGTAGACACATATTTAAAATCATTTAGAGAAACATTGGAAAACAGTTTATAAAATTTAAAACTTAAAAATGGCAGAATACAGAAGGGTGTGAAGTCAATAATTCCTCTTGGGTTTCTTCAGTTTGAACAGTGGAAGACAACTATTTATTCTATCGGGTTTGGACAACAGAACCGAAGACAGACGTGGACGACGGAAGCTGAAGGCTTCGTGGAAATTTAAAACAGAAGGCTTCGTGGACGACGAAGTCATAAGGCAGCGTCTATGGTCAACGGAGACCGTGGTCAACAGAGACCGTGGTCAACCCATAGACTTATTTAAGCTTATCATCCGCAGACCACGTGTTACCCAAGTGACTTCATTAACTCGGCAGACAACATCCACCGCTCACATCCACAAAACACATCCACCGATCCATAACACTCAACACATTCACCGGTGAATAGTAACACTCAACATCCACCAGTGACGTCAGCCGGATGACTTATTCACCCAGCATCCATAGGTCAACAGTAACCGAACATATCTGTCGGTTGACTTTGACCAAACACTTATACAGACTTCTATCGCTCACATCCACCGCTCAACAGTAACCTAACACCTCTACCGATTGACTATGACCAAGCAACATCCACCGGTGACGTCAGCCGGATGACTTATTCACCCAGCATCCACCGGTCAACAGTAACCGAACACATCTGCCGGTTGACTTTGACTAAACACTTATACAGACTTCTATCGCTCACATCCAGTGCTCAACAATTCTCCGAAACCCATACACTTTTCACCCTGTACTTACACACTATTCGCTCAGAACTTCCAAAAACATTAAAAATAACATTCTCCATTTCCAGAGACATCAAATGTTAACTATCAAGAATTCAAGCATGTGACGACCCTAAAACTGTACCCATTTTCCCGTAATATATATATTTTTTTATCCTAATAACTTTAACTTGTACGAACCTAAATTAATCATTTAAACGGAGAACCATTTGAGAATATTTTAAATCAAAATTGGAACCGGAAATGAAAATCGTTTAAAACGTTCCTAAATCAATTAGAATAAAACTTAAAATAATTATTAAAACAAATTTAAAATAATTAAATTACCAGAAAACGTTTCGGGGAAAAAAAGGGAGTTTTGTCCCTAAAACGTGGTGGCGATCGATCGCCCATCAGCGATCGCTGGTTTTGCCAGCGATCGCCACACCAGGCGATCATGGATCGCGCGACGAACACGAGGGACGATCGATCGCCACACGCTCTGGATATTTTCCAGAGCGTGCGATCCTTCACGGCGACCGATCGCCATCTATTGGCGATTGGTCGCCATCCCCTCTGCATCCACACTTCTTCTTCCTCTTCTTTACCTTTTCTTCTTTCGTTCATTTCGTCAAATCATCTCCAATACATTTCACAATTCCTTCAATAAATTTCATCTACATCGACCATACAATCTGACACAAACTCACTCAAAATTTCATCCAGAACAACGACTCAAAACTCGTTTAAAAACATAACCTAATTTCATAAAAACAAATCGTGTGGATACGTTTAAAAAACGAACATATCCCTAAATTAGGTTAGCAAGCGATTACAAAATACATTTCCAAAACGTTTAAAACTCTAAAAACATAACCTATCCACTATCTAGAACCAAACATCCTAAAATGTTTCTAACTATACAATAATTCATAACCAACCCAATTCGGCCAAAAACCTCAAAATAACTAACCGTTACCCCCACGGGTCAACATACGCGTCGACTGCTCATGCACACCACCGCAACCGTTCTTCTTCAACCATCCTGTACATCGGGTGGAGGAATGTCGTCATCACCTGCTTCTATATCACCTATACCATACAGACACACTATGAGATAAAAATATCAGCAAGTCTCGTAAATGCAATGCATGCTGTGCGTATGAGTTTCAGAACAGTTGTAGACATAAAGTAAACAAGCATCATACATACCATCAAGACAAAAAAAAAACATAACCTATATAAAAGAACTAACCCTATCTACCCGACCAAAGCATATAAACAAACAACTCTCCATAGATCCTCGACGCGACTTCGAATATACGGTTGTCGGCCACGTTTGTCGACTTATTTTCTTGAGATTTTATTACATCGTACAAGTTTTATAAACTACAAAATTTTCAGAATATTTTTAGGATGTGGGATATGTGGTACGAATTGTATATAAATTGAATGTTTGTTGATCTTTTAAATTATTTGTAAATTTAAAACATACGGGTAAGATGGATGGTGAATCAACCTCTGGCTGGACCGCATGCGGTCGTCGCGCAGAGGGGGAAACACCCCCCCGCCAAGGTTGAATCACTCCTCCAAATGGCCACAGCACAGACACGTCGACCGTTCTATGTAAAAAGTTGTCGCATGATGAGTTAGCGGTGGAACCCAATCTGTTTTTTGATAGTTTTTGATATTTGACTTTTTTTTTTACTCAAAAAATAGTCTGAGTCATTTTTTGATCTTGTCAAAATCTAACTAATGAATATCTAATTAGTCAAATTTAATTTC
>CM039503.1:24172066-24184033 GCA_022432975.1 Begonia masoniana | reverse complement strand
CAAACAAACATCCCTACCAATCAACAATATAAACAGGCAGTGGCTTATGTTCCGGCCGGCCTCTGGTTTCGCTTTCACACTATTTGCAACTAAATAGGTTTCGACATATTTGGCGACCTCTCTCTTCATGTTTGGCCACCAGAAGTGTTGCTTTAAATCCCGATACATCTTGGTACTTCCCGGGTGCACAGAATAAGTTGAAGAATGCGCCTCAGCCAATATCTTCTCCTTTAGCTCCTCATCGTTAGGCACGTACCACCTATGCCTGAACTTCAGAATGCCGTCATCCGACAGGTTAAACTCAGATAAGTCTCCAGATGTCATACTCAACCGAAGCTCCTTGCACTCCATATCCTTCTGCTGATCTTCACGTATTTTATCCAGAATAGTCGACCTGAGAGAAATGTTGGTGGGCATACTGGACAACTCTGCCACTATCTCCACATCAAACCTCTCAATCTCAAACTGCAGTGTAATCGACATCGCTGCAAGTGAAGGCTGACTCGCAGAAGGCAGTCGGCTTAAAGCATCAGTGACCTTGTTCGCCTTTCCTGGATGGTACTTTCTATCAAAATCATAATCTTTGACGAACTCAAGCCACCTTCTCTATCGCATATTAAGCTCCTTTTGTGTAAACAAATACTTCAAGCTTTTGTGGTCAGAAAATATCTCGCACTGCTGCCCATATAAATAATGTCTCCAAATTTTCAGTGCGAAGACCACGGCTGCTAACTCTAGATCATGCGAAGGATAATTCTGCTCATACGACTTCAGCTGTCTAGAAGCATAAGCAATCACCCTACCCTCCTGCATAAGCACGCATCCGAGCCCAACTCCAGACACATTGCAATATATACTGAATCTCATACCTTCGACAGGTAGCGTTAGAACTGGAGCTGTAGTCAACTTCTGCTTTAACTCCATAAAACTGTTGTCACAAGCAGCCGACCATATAAACTTCTCGTTCTTCCGAGTCAAGCGCGAAAGAGGAACAACAATCTTTGAAAATCCCTCTATAAACTTTCGATAATAACCAGCCAACCTGAGAAATCCACGTTTTTAGGGCACCAGGGTATCTGAGAAGTCCCTTGTACCTGCTTGCCCTTGCCCTGATCGTTGCCTCCCTCTAGAGGCCTCTTTACACCCCTTTGCTGATGTTGGGGCTGTGGTGCTCTGGGCTGCCAAACTCGGAGACTGAGGACGGATCTCACGGAAGAAGCCCTTTGCTGGCTCCCTCGGCCTAATACAAGTCGCTCTGACAGCCTCGAAGTCTAGAGCTCTGGCTGCAATGTCAGAATAGGGCACGTCTATAATACCCGACACAATGATGTTCATCTTGACCTCCGAATTCAGTCCTTCCATAAATTGATGCACTTTGTCTTCATTGTCGCTGACAAAACGCGGTGCAAATCGTGATAAAGCAACAAATTTCCAAATATAATCAGCAACTGAACCTGTCTGTTTTAGCTGCGTAAACTCGTTTCTCTTAGCCACCCTCACCGTGCGGCTGAAATACTTGTCGAAGAATACGGTCTTGAACCGCTCCCAGGTCATAATCGATACATCTGTTGTCGCCTTGATCGAATCCCACCAGAAACGGGCATCTAACGCCAAATGAAAAGTGACATAGGCCACTTTGCTCCCGTTCCTTACCTCCGCATAACCAAGCATATCCTCCATAGTGCGGATCCACTCTTCAACAACAGCTGGATCCGATGATCGGCCATCAAACACTGGAGGTCAGAGGCTTTGGAATTTCTGCATGCCCTGATTATTAGGAACCACCAATTCTTGGGCCCTCTGGTTTTCTCGGTTCACCAGGTTCTCGATTTGTTGCGCTTGTCAGTCCATGTGTTGAGACTGACGGTCCAACAATTCCGTAAGTCGATCTAGGGAGTCGTCTCTAGGATCTCTTCCTCGAGTCATATTGTATAAAGCCTAAAAAAATTAAACAAATAATCCTAGGAAATAAAAACAATGAAATAAAACAGAACATACTTATAGTTGAAGAAGGACGTTTGCGTAGTGGCATGCGCAGTCGAGCAGTCTACATAATAATTTTTAAAACCTGGAGGCTCTCATACCATAACTTGTGACGACCCTAACACTGTACCCATTTTCCCGTAATATATATTTTTTTTATCCTAATAACTTTAACTTGTACGAACATCAATTAATCATTTAAACGGAGAACCATTTGAGAATATTTTAAATCGAAATTGGAACCGGAAATGAAAATGATTTAAAACGTTCCTAAATCAACTAGAATAAAACTTAAAATAATTATTAAAACAAATTTAAAACAATTAAATTAACAGAAAACGTTTCGGGGACAAAAAGGGACTTTGGTCCTTGGGCGATCGATCGCCCATCAGCGATCGCTGGTTTTGCCAGCGATCGCCACACCAGGCGATCATGGATCACGCGACCAACATGAGGGGCGATCGATCGCCACACGCTCTGGAAATTTTCCAGAGCGTGCGATCCTTCACAGCGACCGATCGCCACCTATTGGCGATTGGTCGCCATCCCCTCTGCCTCCACACTTCTTCTTCCTCTTCTTTACCTTTTCTTCTTTCCTTCATTTCCTCAAATCATCTCCAATACATTTCACAATTCCTTCAATAAATTTCATCTACATCGACCATACATTCCGACACAAACTCACTCAAAATTTCATCCAGAACAACGACTCAAAACATGTTTAAAAACAATTTCATAAAAACAAATCGCGTGGATACTTTTAAAAACCGAACATATCCCTAAATTTGGTTAGCAAGCGATTACAAAATACATTTCCAAAACGTTTAAAACTCTAAAAACATAACCTATCCACTATCCAGAACTAAACATCCTAAAATATTTCTAACTATACAATAATTCATAACCAACCCAATTCGCCCAAAAACCTCAAAATACCTAACCGTTACACCCACGGGTCAACATACGCGTCGACTGCTTATGCACAGCACCGCAACTGTTCTTCCGCAACCATCCTGTACATCGGGTGGAGGAATATCGTCCTTACGTGCTTCTATATCACCTACACCATAAAGACACACTATGAGATAAAAATCTCAGAAGTCTCGTTAAACTGCAAGATGCTGTGCGTCTGAGTTTCAGGAAAATCATGTAACATTTCCATCATTACGTGCAGACAGAATGTTTACCGAGGTCTCAGCCTATTAGATGGAGAGGACACCACCTACGGCTCGACCAGCCCACTTAAACTAAGAGAGGGGGGGGGGGGGGTGGTGGGGTTTGCACGTCGGCACCCATTAATAAGCTAGTTGGCCTGAGGCCCACCTCCCGAGTAAACCAGATAACAAGATTTTTAATAATATATGTATTCCATTTTACATTTCCGTTTTTTCATTTTATTTTTGTCCCTTAAACAACAGTGCAAAGAAATTTCGTTTTTTTCATGCTTATTTTAAAATACTTTGATCAATGGAAAACAGTTTATAAGAAACATAAAGTTAAACAAGCATCCATACATTACCATCAGGAAAAAAAAAACAAAACATAACCTATATAAAAGAACTAGCCTATCTACCTAAACCAAGGCATATAAACAAACAACTCTCCAAAGATCCTCCGCTACTTCGCATACGGTGTAGGCCACTCGACCAAGTAAGTCACGAGAACTTACCTCGGGCTGGCTGAACTTCGAGCTCCGTCCACGGCAGCTTTTGTCTGAGGCAAAACACAACAGTTGTCGTTAAACGATATTTAAACTGTTAAACTTCCAAATTTACGAAACCTTAACTAAGTAAACTTTTCTAAATTCTAACTTAATTCTTTGGACATTTTATCGAGCATTCATGCTCGTGATTTTCAAAACTCCATTATGAAGGTTCCTCAAATCTCAAATATCCAGTTTTCAACCATAAACACCGCAGACACTCTAGATTTCGTCCAATAATGTTTTAATACGTTTCAATTATACTCTCCTAATTACATCAACCCATTCCATTTTTCTAACTTTAAACTAACTACATTTTTTTTTCAAACAAACCTAAAACCGAACCCTAGCTACAAAACCTCGCTAAAACTAAATTACAAACGCCTAAATTACCAGATTCATACCACTAGTGTTTTTTATTTGCGAAGAAGAAGGAGAAAAACGTTGCAAAAAATGGAAGCCGATCGGAAAGGTAATCCCCCGTTGGAGAGGAGAAGCCCGTGAAATCCGCCGAAGAGATCGCAGGGGGGGTGGGTACAAAAAACACGCTCTCACCCATAATAGTTTCCCGTGGCCTGAGGCCCACCTCCGTAAACCATATAACAGAATTTACAAATGTATTCAATTACCAATTCGTTTCATATTCATGTTCTTAAACCACGTTCAGAAATTCCGTTTGTCCAAAATGCTTAATTTTATTTAAAATCGGAAATGCAAATGGAAACCTTTAAGAGACATAAAGTAAACAAGGCTCATAATACCCATCAAAGACAAAAAAAAAAAAAAAAAACATAAAAACTATATAAAGAAACTACCCCTATATCTACCCTAAACCAAGCCCATATAAACCACAACTCTCCAAAGATCCTCGACGCGACTTCGACATACGGTGTCGGCACTCGACCAAGTAAGTCACGAGAATTACCTCGTGCGGGCTGAACTTCGAGCTCCGTCCACGGCACGTTTGTCTGAGGCAAAACACAACAGTTGTCGTTAAACGAGATTTTTAAACTTTGTAAAACCCCTTCCAAATTTAACGAAACTTAACTAAGGAAACTTTTCTAAATCAACTTAATTCTTGAGAACATTTTATCGAGCAATTCATGCTCGTGAATTTTCAAAACTCCATTAATGAAGTTCCTCAAATCTCAAATATCCAGTTTTCAAACTAAAACACCGGCAACACTCTAGATTGCGTTTCCAAAATAATGTTTAATACGTTCAATATCTCTCTAATACATCAAAACCTATCAATTTCTAACTTAAACTACATTTTTCACAAAACCTAAACGAAACCCTGCTACAAAACCTCGCGAAAATGAAATACAACGCCCTAAAATTACAGATTCATACCTAGGGTTGCGGACGAGAAGGAGGAGAAACGTGAAGAAAATGAAGCGATCGGAGGTAAACTCGCCGTTGGAGAGGAGGAAGCGTGAATCACGAAGGAGAGATCGTAGGGTGGGTGGGTACACGCTCGCACCCTACAGTCGTGCCTGAGGCCCACCTCGCGTAACCAGATAACAGATACATGGATCATTACATTCGTTCATTCATTTTCTTAAACACGTTGCAGAAATTCGTTTTCATGCTATTTTAAATACGGTGATGCATGAACAGTTATAGACATAAAGTAAACAAGCATCATACATACCATCAAGACAAAAAAAAAACAGAAACCTATATAAAAGAACTACCTATCTACCTAAACCAGCATATAAACAAACAATCTCCAAAGATCCTCGACGCGACTGACATACGGTGTAGGCCACTCGACCAAGTAAGTCAAGAGAACTTACCTCGTGCGGGCTGAACTTCGAGCTCCGTCCACGAGCGTCGTTTGTAACGACCCCGGCCAGGAGCCATCACGTGTTCATATTCTTTCATAATCGTTTGCTTGACTTTTTCTATTATTACATCACTTACTATCTCTCAACAGACTTCACATTAACATATACTTTTTTTTTAAACTGGTAATAGAAACGCAGACCCATTAAGGAGACGAAACCCTCTCGTGCCCGACTTCCACGTGGGTCAACCTTCACAGAGTCGAGCGGGACTAGACTCGGTCATTGGCTTCTTGACAATTTCGGGAAAAGAGGAGGTGCCCTCAATTCTCCTTAACTTAATACCATCGGGTTTGCATGGGTTGCATGCGTTAACAACCCTCAGAAATTAGTCATCCGGTCATCACGTGCATTCGAGTGACTCGCTTAACATCGCCTAAAAGGAGACATCTTCCGGTGGGCACGTGGGTCTCGCGTGCTAAATTAAATCATCATCTGATCGCTAATCGACAAACACATTTTACATCTTCCGGTCGCTAAGCGACAAAACACATTTTACATCTTCCGGTCGCTAAGCGACAAAACACATTTTACATCTTCCGGTCGCTAAACAACAAAACACATTTTACATCTTCCGGTCGCTAAGCGACAAAACACATTTTACATCTTCCGGTCGCTAAACGACAAAACACATTTTACATCTTCCGGTGACGTCATCCGGAAGACTAAACCATCATACAACTATCCTTCGGCATCTGCCGATGACGTCAGCCGGAAGACTAAACCAACAAACAACTACCCTTCGGCATCTGCCGATGACGTCAGCCGGAAGACTAAGCCATCAAACAATTAACTCTCGGCATCTGCCGATGACGTCAACCGGAAGATTGCCTCATCCAGCTTCCGTCTAACGGTAGAGAACACTAAATCATCAAATGACTCCTTCCAACAGAAAGGAAACACAACTCATTCAAAATGCATATAGCGGAAGACTTAAGCAACAGACCATTTATAAATCTATATAATCATTCCCTGACTCAGTGATCCACTAGACAGTTTCAAAACTCAACGTTTAAAATAATCTCATCCTACTTAAACTACCATATTCTTAACATACTGTAACATAAGAGTCTTAACCAGGGGTCATAATCGCCTCTCCAGTCCCGCACTGTCACCTTGAGCATCCTCCAGCAACCAGCCTTAAGCATCCTCTTTGCACATAACATCCTCACCTGAACCTTCTTCACCTACACCATAAGGTTTAACTATAAGCCTAATGCTTAGTAAGGAATGCATGCTGACAGATATACATGAGTACACAATTTAAAGAGACATAAGTTCATAAACCATTTATCATTCGTGTTCATCTTTATCATTTACATAACATGTATTAAGGCAGGGAACGAGGGAGGAAGACAGGGGTACATAGTCATTTGCCTATCGCGGCAGTCATACATAATCATTTGCCTATCGCGGCAATCATGATACATCACTCGGCCTCCCCAGTGGGAGAATTCGCGAGCCATACATATCATTACTCGGCCTCCACCAGTGGGAGATTTCGCGAGTCATACATATCATTAACTCGGCCTCCACCAGTGGGAGAATTCGCGAGTCATACATAACATAGTCTTTTCCCCGTTCTGCACTTAATCATGGTTACATTTACTTTTCATGGTTCTCTACTTAATCATAAACGGGGCATAATGCATAGACATGAGGTTCATAGAGAAAAGTCATACCATAAGGACAAGTAGAACATCCTGTAACTTTACATTTACTTACACAACTTCTTCATATCGTGGAAATAACAATCATAGTCAACAAGCTAACATCTCAGTGATTTCCTAATACCCCTTGCGGTGTAGGGCCCTAGTGGCCGGAAATCTAACACATTCACTTACCTGGATTCCTTAGCAATCCGAGTTTCTTTCCTTTAAACATCTTCACCTAAAACATGTACATTACAGTAGTTAAAACAAAGTCCTAATAGTCCTAATCATAAACCATCCTAGGATCTAATAGCTAAAATCATTCCGATTCCTCTGTTTGACACACTGCAGTCTGAAATCCGAAACTAGGTGGACAGGTTTTACCGTTGATTAAATCCGAGTTGGTTACTTAAAATGCTCAGAATCGATTCGGGATGACATTTCTACTCCCAGATTTTAAAAAGTCATAAACTACTCGGCCACTGCTAAAAAAATCCGAACTCAGTGCCGAGCTGAAAACAGAGCTCTATTTACTAATGAATGACTACATTGTCCCTTTCATACCTCGGGTGTGGATTTGCAGAGAAGAGCAAGCTCGAACCAGCCGTCGGTAAAGGGAAGTTCTGGTAGCCGAGAGCAAGAACTTGGGAAAGAAGGAATCGCCGAGAGGGAATGTCGGCTACAGTGGTAATAAATGAGGTTTAAGGTTTCCATTTCCTATTATACTAAATCCATCGATTTTAATTACAAACTGCCACCCAACCTAGTTTTACTCAACTTGTAATAAATTTGTCTTAACATTAAATTTTAATCATAAGGGTTAAATAAGAGGGTGACAATGAAATGGTCAGAAAATCACCTGGCCGAAATGTCGGGTGTTACATCCACCCCTCCTTAAACAAAATTTTCGTCCTCGAAAAATTGTCAAGCAAATAACTTAGGATATTTGTCCAACATCTCCTGCTGCCTTTCCCATGTGGCTTCTTCAATGCCGTGATTTGTCCATAAAACTTCACCAATGGGATCTCTTTGTTTCTCAGAGTCTTGACTGCATATTCCAATATCTGTATCGGTTTCTCCTCATACTCCAGTGTCGGTTCTAAACCAATATCCGATGGCTGGATGACCTGCATCGGATCACGCATGCACTTTCTTAACATTGACACATGGAAGACATTATGAACTTTATCCAATGATGGAGGCAGTTGCAGTCTGTAAGCTGTACTCCCGATTTTGCCAAGACAGGGAAGGGTCCAATGAATCTAGGATTAAGTTTTCCCTTCTTGCCAAATCTTAAGACTCCTTTAAATGGTGACACCTTTAAGAATACTTCATCTCCTACTGAAAACTCGAGTTCCCTTCTCCTTTGATCTGCATAACACTTCTGCCGGCTTTGTGCAATCATCATTCTTTTCCGAATAGTGGCAATCTTATCTAACATTTGTTGCAGAATATCAGGTCCAAGAAGTTTTGTTTCACCAACCTCGTCCCAGTAAAGGGGTGACCTACATTTCCTTCCATACAGTGCTTCATAAGGTGCCATACCGATGGTGGACTGATAACTGTTATTGTAGGAAAACTCAACCAGAGGTAATTGTCTGCTCCAAGTTGTCTGAAAGTCAAGTACACATGCTCTCAACATATCTTCGAGTATTTGAATCGTCCTTTCTTACTGGCCATCGGTCTGTGGGTGAAAAGCTGTGCTGAAAGATAACTTTGTACCTAATGTACCTTGCAAACTTTTCCAGAATCGAGAGGTGAACCTGGGGTCACGGTCAGAGACAATGGATACAGGGATCCCATGCAACCTAATAATTTCCTGAACATAAAGATCAGCAAATGGTCCATCGTATAGTGGTCCTTACAGGTAAGAAATGGGCCGATTTCGTCAGTCTATCCACCACAACCAAATACAATCATGCCCTTTTGTCGTCTTAGGTAGTCCTACAACAAAATCCATAGCTATATGTTCCCACTTCCATTCGGGAATAGGCAACGGCTGAAGAGTACCTCCTGGACGGTGGTGCTCGGCTTTGACTTGTTGGCATACTAAACAGGACTCTACATACTTAGCAACATCCCTTTTTAGGTTAGGCCACCAGTACTGTAACTTCAGGTCTCGGTACATCTTGGTGCAGCCAGGATGTACAGAAAGGAAGAGGAGTGCGCCTCAGCCAAGATCAACTTATGCAATTCCACATCATTAGGAATGCACCACCGATTTCTAAACCTCAGGATCCCATCCTTGAGGAGACTGAACTCGGAGGTGGTGTCCTTCAACTTATCCATCATGCTGATATTTTCCACTGAATCCTTCTGTTGTGCATCCTTGATCTTTCCAAAATTGTTGGTTGAATAGTTAACTCAGCGAGCAAGACTGATAACTCTGGAACTATCTCCAAGTCAAATTTCTGAACTTCTGTTCTTAAGGGTATAGACATGGTTTGAAACCACGGGCTGCATTGTTGTTGACATCCTACTCAACGCATCAGCTACAGAGTTAGCCTTCCCGGGGTGATACTTGATCTCAAAATCGTAATCCTTGACAAATTCCAACCAACGTCTCTGTCTCATGTTCAATTCCTTCTGTGTGAAGAGGTACTTTAGACTTTTATGGTCAGAAAACACCTCACCATTGCTGTCCATATAAATAGTGTCTCCAAATCTTCAAGGCAAAAACAACAGCAGCTAATTCTAGATCATGAGTGGGGTATTTTGCTCGTAACTCTTTAGCTGCCTAGAAGCATACGCTATAACTTTACCCTCTTGCATCAAAACACAACCTAACCCAACTTTAGACGCATCACAGTAAACACTAAATTTTCTTCTTCGGTTGGGAGGGTCAATACAGGAGCTGTTGTTAACTTCAGTTTTAACGTCTGGAAGCTGTCTTCACAGGCTTCAGTCCAAGTATACTTAATGTCCTTCTTTGTTAAACCTGTCAGGGGTTTAGCTATCATGGAAAATCCCTTGATGAACTTCCTGTAATTGCCTGCCATCCAAGGAAGCTGCGGACTTCGCTGGCATTCTTAGGTTGAGGCCAATCCTTTACTGCCTGAATTTTGGTCGGGTCCACAGATATGCCATTAGCAGAAACTACATGGCCAAGGAATTAACCTTATCTAACCAAAACTCACACTTAGACAGTTTGGCGTAAAGTTGATGCTCCTTCAATGTCGTCAAAACTACTTTCAAATGTTCTTCATGGTCAGCCACAGTTCGGAGGTATATCAAGATATCATCTATGAACACAATCACAAACTTATCCAATACTCACGAAACACACGGTTCATTAGATCCATAAAAGCGGCAGGGGCGTTTGTCAATCCAAACGACATGACTAAGAATTCATAATGTCCATAGCGGGTTCTGAAGGCTGTCTTTGGTATATCTCCTTCTTTAACCTTCAGTTGGTAATAACCGAACGAAATCTATCTTTGAAAACACCTTAGCTCCTTGCAATTGGTCAAACAAATCGTCAATCCTGGGTAAGGGGTACCTATTCTTGATTGTCCAATTATTTAGTTCCCTGTAGTCTATGCACATTCTAAGAGAACCATCCTTCTTCCTTACAAATAAAACTGGTGCACCCCAAGGAGAACTGATGGGGCGAATACATCCCTTGTCAACCAATTCCTGCAGTTGGACCTTCAATTCTTTCAACTCAACAGGTGCCATACGGTAAGGATTCTTAGATACAGGTGATGCCTCGGGGTATGTATCAATTACAAACTCTATCTCTCTATCGGTGGTATACCCGGTAAAATCATCTAAGAATGCCTCGGGAAACTCTCGGACTATAGAATATCCTGTAGCTCAATTTTATTCTTCACCCCGTCATCTATTACACTAGCCAGGTAGCTCTCACAACCACCTCTCAAGCATTCGGTATATTTCTAGTGAGGATATAATTGGTATCTTACTTATTTTAGGAATAGCTTGGAAGGAATAATGGTTATCATTTGGGGGTCTAAAATCAACTATTCCAGATCGACAACTTATCGTGGCATGATGTCTAAATAACCAATCCATCCCTAATATCACTTCATACCTTTTATGTCAATGACAATTAATTCCGCATAGAGATTCTTATTCCCTAAGGACACGACGTCACCCTTAACAATCTGCTCTGAATGTAGAGACTTCCCTGATGGCAACACAACACTATATAACCTTTCAGCTGGTAAGGGTCCTATGCTATGTTTGCATACAAACAAGGTTGATATAAACGAGGTGTGGCCCCTGTATCTATAAGTGTATAAGCAGCAAAACCACAGATCATGATGGTACCTGATATGGACTGTATGCTGAACGGCTCCCTCATCTTCCATCAACGCATACACTCTGGGTACAACCCTTGCACGGTTCGGGTTGCGGCATGGGGAAATTTGACCATGGGTACGGTCTTATAACACCTAAAACACGGCCAGAAAGCAGCTGCACTCAACAGGGTGGTCCTCGTACATGTAGGGCAGAGGAGCACAGAGAGGTCTCTTTCCTTGTCCCTGGTCAGCATTCTGTTGAGGGGCCATCTTATTCCTGCTGTTGTGCTGTGGTCATGTTTGTCGGGGCTGCCAACCCTGTTCTGACGAGGGCGTGGCGGCTGAGCGCCTTCATGAGTTTATGTGGCGGATGTTCGCCGTTGTGCATATGCGCTTCTGCCCTTCTAGCTCAAAGGCATTAGCCGTCACTTCACCATAAGGTACATTATGTATCCGGCGTCTCATTTCATGTACCGACTTGGCTTCAGTCCTTGAACAACTGGTAAATTTATCTTCATCAG
>CM039503.1:24022920-24171966 GCA_022432975.1 Begonia masoniana | reverse complement strand
TGGAGTGAAGCAGCAAATCCTACTTCTAATAACGAATTCCTCAACACATCTAAGGATTCTTGGTTGGCCACTTTTGGTACGCATTGCTGATTACTTCAACGAAATCGCGAGATGGGCCTAGAACAACCCCGCTTTAAAAAAAAAATTCCTAGTTCTCCAAATGCGAGTTTTGGCTGGATAGAGTCAGTTTTCTTGGCCATATCATATCACAGGAAGGAGTTTCTGTAGATCCGAGCAAAATTCAGGTGGTCAGAGATTGGCCAACACCAAAGAACGTGCGAGAGGTACGTGGATTTCTCGGGTTGGCTAGCTATTATCGGAAGTTCATAGAGGGATTTTCGAAGATTGCAGTTCCCCTCTTGCGCTTGACTCGGAAGAATGAGAAGTTTATATGGTCGGTTTCTTGTGACAGCAGTTTTATGGAGTTGAAGTAGAGATTGACTACAACTCCAGTGTTGACATTGCCTGTTGAAGGTGATAAATTCAGTATATATTGCGATGCGTCCGGAGTTTGGCTCGGATGCGTGGTTATGCAGGAGGGTAGGGTGATTGCCTATGCTTCTAGATTGCTGAAGCCGTATGAGCAGAATTATCCTACGCACGACCTGGAGTTAGCAGCTGTGGTCTTCGCACTGAAAATTTGGAGACATTATTTATATGGGCAGCAGTGCGAAATATTTTCAGACCACAAAAGCCTGAAGTATTTGTTTACGCATAAGGATTTGAATATGCGACAAAGAAGGTGGCTAGAGTTCATGAAAGACTATAAGTTTGAGATAAAGTACCATCCAGGAAAGGCGAACAAGGTCGCTGATGCTTTAAGCCGAATGTCTTCTGCGAGTCAGCCTTCACTTGCAGCGATGTCGGTTACATTGCGGTCTAAGATTGAGAGGTTCGATGTGGAGATAGTGGTAGAGTTGTCCAGTATGCTCACCAACATTTCTCTCAGGCCGACTATTCTGGATAAAATACGTGAAGCTCAGCAGAAAGATATGGAGTGCGAGGAGTTTCGGTTGGGCTTGACATCTATGGATTAGTCATATTTCCATTTATCAGAGGATGGTATTCTAAAATTCAGGCATAGGTGGTACGTGCCTAACGATGAGGAGCTAAAGAAAGAGATATTGGCTGAGGCGCATTCTTCAACTTATTCAGTGCACTCGGGAAGTACCAAGATGTACCGGGACTTAAAGCAACACTTCTGGTGGCCAAACATGAAGAGAGAGGTCGCCAAATATGTCGAAACCTATTTAGTTTGTCAACAGGTGAAAGCAGAACACCAGAGGTCAGCCGGAACATTACAGCCACTTCCTATTCCGGGGTGGAAATGGGAGCAGATCTCCATGGATTTTATTGTGGGGCTCCCGAGGACGACGAAGGGTCATGATGGCATCTGGGTGATTGTGGACCAATTGACAAAGTCGGCTCACTTCTTATCTGTGAAGATGACATCTTCTATGGATCAGCTTGTCGAGCTTTATGTGCAGGAGGTCGTGAGGTTGCACGGAGTACCAGTTTCGATTGTCTCAAACAGAGATCCGAGGTTTACATCGAAGTTCTGGAAGAGTTTCCACAAAGCTATGGGAACTCAGCTAAATTTCAGCACAGTTTTCATCCTTAGACTGATGGTCAGACAGAGAGAACAAATCAGATTCTGGAGGATATGCTCAGAGCTTGTGTGTTGGAATTTTAGAGATCGTGGAGCAGGTATTTGCCACTGATCGAGTTCTCTTACAACAACAGCTTCCAGGCTACCATAGGTATGGCTCTGTACGAGGCTTTGTATGGGTGAAAGTGTAGATCTCCATTGTATTGGGACGAGGTTGGTGAAGCCAGTATTGTTGGTCCCAAGATTCTACAGCAAACGGCAGAGAAGATTGCTGTTATCAGACAGCGTATCGAGATAGCTCAGAGTCGACAGAAGAGCTATGTTGACACGAGATGGAGGGAACTGGAATTCGAAGAAGGTGATGAGGTTTATTTAAAGTTTCTCCGTTTAAAGGTGTGATGCGATTAGGAAGGAAGGGCAAGTTAAACCCTCGTTTGGAGAATCGTTTGGAGGATCGTTTGAAAATCGTTTGTTTATATGCTTTGATCGGGTAGATAGGGTTAGTTCTTTCATAGGTTATGTTTTTTATGGTCTCGATGGTATGTATGATGTTTGTTTACTTTATGTCTATAACTGTTCATGCATCACGTATTTTAAAATAGCATGAAAACGGATTTCTGCACGTGTTTAAGAAAATGAAATGAATGAACGAAATGAAATTATGTAATCTGTTATCTAGTTACGCAAGGTGGGGCTCAGGCATAGCTGTTTACGGATGTGAGCGTGTAACCCCCCCGTTAGGTGAAAAGGGAAGTCTAACCGCGGGATGTGTCCTCTCCATCTAATAGACTGAGACCTCGGTGACATTCTGTCTGCGACGTAATGATAAGAAAATGTTGCATGATTTCTGAAATTCATACGCATAGCATGTATTGCATTTACGAAACTTACTGAGCCTTTAGCTCATAGATTTTCTGTATGGTGTAGGTGATATCGAAACAGGTGAGGACGCTGTTCCTCCTCCTCATGCATGAGTTTAGTTGAAGAAGAATGATCGCGGGAGTGTGCTGGCGCAGTCGAGGCGTTTCATGACCCGTGGGGACGTATATAGGTATTTTGGGTATTTTGGATAGAAAATTTTAGGTAAAATATTGTACAGATAGAACATTATAGGATGTTTGGATCTGGATTAGTTGATAGGTTTATGTTTTGAAGTTTTTAAACATTTTGGAAACTTGTTTCAGTGATTTTAAAACAGGAGGAAACGTTTAGTTTTTAAACGGAGCCACGCGGTTCGTTTTCGTGAAAACGTATTTTGTTTGAATTGTGACTCGGGTTGGTTTGAGCGAGATAATGGTGGATGTACGAGTACTGAGAGATTAAATGTTAAAATCTATGATCGTGAGGTAAGTAGAGTTTGTGTTAATAAATTGCGAATAGAATTTGAGTTAAGTGTTTATGCAGTAAAGAGGGTGAAAGAAGAAAGAAAGGAAAAGAAACAGGGAGGGGGCCGAGCTCTCTGGAAAAATTCCAGAGAGCTTGGCGATCGATCGCCTCTTTGGGGCGATCGATCGCCCCTCCTTGCTAGGCGATCACCTGGAGTGGCGATCGCCAGGTGAAATGGTCGATCGCTGAAGGGCGATCGATCGCCTGTTTTGGGCGATCGATCGCCCCGGCATTTTAGGGACGAAAGTCCCTCTTTTGCCCCTGTTTTGTCTGTTTCCCTAGTTTCATACGTTTTTAAGTTTTAATTAAGTTTTCTTTTAATTGTTTTAAAGTTTTATTAATTGGTTTTCAATTTAGATTCGAACGTTTTAAAAACTTTGGTTTCCGCTCTAAATTCTGCTTAAATGCAATTAAAGTTATTAGGATAAAGAAAAAAATAATATGAAAAAATTAGGAACAGTGTAAGGGTCGCTACAGGTTGTTTCGACATTATGCAACAATTGACTGTCAGGCCGAAATTGTTAATTTCCATCCTTCGAATGGTGAGAACCATACGTTGCAGGCTTTGAGGAATATAAAGAAGCTATATGTAATGGCACCCATGGATGCTTGGAGATCTTTAATGGGTGATTTTGTTTGCTTTCTTGCAACAATAGTAGATTCCTAGTTTCAAGTAGAGGCTAAACCTCAGGATATTTTAGTTGTTTGTGACTTTGTTTAGGTATTCTGGACGATTTACTGGTTTACCTCCAGACCGGAAAATCGAGTTTGTGATTGACATGTACCCCGGAGCAGAACTAGTGTCAAAGAATCCTTACAGGTTGGCTCCGCCTGAATTGAAGGAATTGAAGAAGCAATTGGAAGAACTAGTAGATAAGGGATTCATACACCCTAGTTTTTTATCTTGGGGAGCGCCAGTTCTGTTCGTAAAGAAGAAAGATGGATCGCTCCGAATGTGTATTGACTACAGGGAGTTGAATAAGCTAACCATTAAGCACAAGTATCCATTACCGAGAATAGATGACTTGTTCGATCAACTTCAAGGAGCTCAGATATTCTCGAAGATAGATTTGAGATCGAGGTATTATCAGTTGAAAGTCAGATCGCAAGATATCTCGAAGACAACTTTCTGGACGAGATACAGACACTATGAATTTTTGGTCATGTCGTTCAGACTGACAAATGCTCCAGTTGCTTTCATGGACCTGATGAACTTGGTATTTCGAGAGTATCTCGATAAATTTTTCATTGTATTTATCGACGATATCTTGGCATATTCTCGTAATGAAGATTAGCACAAAAAGCATCTGAAGATCGTTTTGGAGACTTTGAAGCGGCATCAACTCTATGCGAAGTTCTCTAAGTGCGAGTTTTGGCTAGATAAAGTTTATTTTCTTGGACATGTCATTTCTAGCGGAGGAATATCGGTGGATCCAGCCAAGATACAATTAATTAAAGAGGCCTCAGCCAATGAATGTCAGCGAGATTCGTAGTTTCCTGGGGTTGGCTGGTTATTACAAGAAGTTTATTGAAGGCTTTTTTAGGATTGCACCACCTCTGACTCGGCTAACAAGGAAGAATGTCAAGTATGATTGGTCAGATGATAGTGAAATTAGTTTTCAGATGCTGAAGCAGAAATTGATTACAGCTCCGGTGTTGACACTACTAGTGGCGGAGGAGAAATTCAGCATTTATTGCGATGCTTCTAGAATTGGGTTGGGTTGTGTATTGATGCAGAATGATAAAATGATTGCCTATGCTTCCAGGTAATTAAAGTCTTATGAAAAAAATTATCCAACCCATGATTTGGAATTAGCAGCGGTGGTGTTTGCTCTAAAGATCTGGAGACACTACCTGTATGGATAACCATGTGAAATATACTCAGATCACGAAAATCTGAAGTATATTTTCACTCAAAATGAGTTGAATATGCGACAACGCTGGTGGTTAGAGTTCGTTAAGGACTATGACCTGGAGATCAAGTCGTGCCATGTGCCCTAATCACTTACCACCCTCACTTAACCGTTACATACATTACTTGCACTTTACTTCCTTTTACTTGAAAACGTGCATGTAAAAACATTTCGTATGCCTTTGAATGAAAAACATGATTCATGAGGAAACTACACACATATCAACCATCAAAGACAATTCATAATCACACGTAAATCTCATCGAGCATGACGTGAAACGATAAACTAACTTCCTAGGCTACCAGACTCACCAAAACCCTATAACCATCAAATATCAACCAAACATATATATCCTAGCATCGATACGATGTAGGGCCTTAAGGGCTGAAAACCTAGCACACATTTACCTGGAGCCCTTAGCAATGCCAAGCACCCTCCTTAGCTTGGTTTACCTATGACATTTCATAATCCATCATTAGAATCGATCCTAAACAACCTAATTCTAAAACTAAATGAAACCCCTAGCTAAAGCAAGTTCCTAGAATTCTCAAATTACCTCACTCAAGCATTTTATCAAGCACTTTGCGCTCACAAATTCTTCAACAAGCCATTAATTGCATTTATATCGTTCAACCACCAATTTCAACATAACTATCAATAATAACTCTTAATCTTCCATCAAAAGTCAAAAATACGGTAAACCTAACAATTTTCTAACATAAAGCTATAATTTCTCAAACCCTAAACCGAAAACTCTAACCGTTATCACACCCTAAACCGAAACTAAACTCCGTAAACACTAGAGCCTTACCGAGAGCGTTGAATGGGGAAGAAAACGTCGTCAGAGGAAGAGGAACGATCGGCCGTGGAGAGCGCCGGCGAAGGGGAAATCGTTGTGGGAGAAGAGGGGTGTTTTCCCTCCTTTTGCAGGATGTGTTTTACGTGAAAACTCTTAATGACCATTTTGCCCTCTCCACATAACTCTTTACTTGTTTCGATTTTTAACCTATCGATTTGGATTCTCTAAAATTTTTTTATTCCACCAAATATTTCAATTAATTCCTAGGGTTCTAACAAAACTCCTCCTTCTAAAACGAGCTTAATTTACTATATTTACAAATATAACCCTATATAGCTGAAACCGAAAATCTGGGCATTACATCCTACCCTCCTTAATAAAATTTTGTCTTCAAAATTGCTACTAGAACAATTCTATATATTTTTCCATCATGTGTAACGCCCCCGAACCTATCCCGACTCGGTACGCTACTTTGCTAACTCAACCCGTGTTAAAACGGCGTTTAAAATAATTTTTCTTAAACTTTTCGACCCCATTTCGGGTTTTACGAACCCTCGAAAAATATCGGAAAATGCGCCAAAATACATTTAAAATACGTCGGGTTGAAATTTTTCAGGAATAGGAAAACTTTTTAATTTTTTTTTTTTTCGGGTGGCGATCGATCGCCACATGGAGGCGATCGATCGCCACCCTCTATGGTGCTACAGTGCCCGAGAGGCGCGATCAGCGACCGATCGCCGCTGGGCGCGCGATCGATCGCCTCTGCGGCGCCGAGCGCCCCCAGCGCGCGCCCAGCACGCCCCAGCGCGCGCCACCCACGATACCCGCCAATTATCCTCCATTTTTTCCCGAGCCAAACTCCAAATTTCACGACTTAAAATGGATAACAAAATAAACCCGACAATATAAATATTTTTAACAAAAACCAACAACATAACGGCTAAAAGTTTCTAAATCCAAAACCCTGAAAACATGCATTTAAACCACAATTTTACCAGATCTACACCAGTATCAAGCCACAAGTATTTACCCCCAATCAAATCTAACAAACCAAATGACAAAATATCAAACCCCAATCCATTTTAACTCAAAACAATATCTATACAAAAATCTCCAAACCACCAACCAAATACCTCAAAAATACCAACATAACCAAAAAGTAACTATTACTCACGACTCCCTGAAGACCATGGTCGAGACGCCCCGACAACTGCCTGCACCGGCATGCTCGTACATCACCAACTGCGTTCCAGTTCTAGCTTTCCGTAAGGCTGTCACCTGTAATCCTGTCAACACCTACACCACGGAACACAAAACGTAAGCCTAATGCTTAGTAAGTAGGGAATAATGCATACGAAAACAAAGTGCACACCGCACACATCACCCTCACACACAACCCTAATACATGCGGTTTCTAACTCTCGGTTTTGTTCAACTCATTCTCGTTTCATTACTCTTCACTTTCACTTGTGCGTCAAGCGGATTCCTATCCTAACAGGATGGTCACGCATTGACCACGCAGAACCAGATCCGAGGCACATATCGTGTTCACACACGGGACGGCCATACATGATCTTCTCCCACGTCGATCAATGAACCTCGTTCATAATCACAACAACTTACATGCTTTCAGTTATGACTCTCTTGTAGACACCTCCCGAATTGCCATTCTTTCAGGCACTAGTTCGCGACGAGGTGATTTTGTGATAACCTCCCGAATTGTCATTCTTCCAGGCACTATTCGCGATGAGGATACCTTGTGATAACCTCCCGAATTGCTATTCTTTGAGGCACTAATTCACGACGAGGCTACTCCACAAGAGACCATCACACCTCTTTTGTGGAACCCTCCCGAACTTCCATTCTTTCAGACATTAATTCGCGACGAGGCGACTCCAAAACAGTTCACATTGCCTCACATATCTTTACATTTCACTTTTACAAATTGCAAACGATGCTCAAAACACGTATTTCATAGTTTAAAACCCATGATGCATGTCACATACAATGCACGACACAAGACAAAAACAAAACAACCAAGCAAACAATTCCCTACCGTTCCATGGTGTAGGCCCAAAGGCAAAACACAAGCGATCCACTACTTACCTGATTGCTCGGCTTTCACTAGTTCACTTCTATCGATCAATTCCTTCGTTCGACGACCTAAAATAATGGAAATTTAGCTTGATAAGTCACCAATACAATCTTAGAAATTCTTAAACCTACAACTAACCAACACTTAAAACAATCTCACACTTAAACCCGATTTTTTATACAATTTTTACCGTCCACATTCAAACGGCCATAACTTTCTCGTTTTTCAACAGATTTTGACGTGCCACCCCAACTCCGAAACCTATACACGACTACTATCCATTGAAACACTAAAATTAACCAAATAGATCACTTAGCCAATCCAAAAACCAGGGAACAGAATCGGTGTTCACCTTTGCATAAAACCCAGTTTCGTGTAATTCACTTCCAATTCATAATCTAACCACTCAAACAACCTAAACTAACATAGTTAAGGATTAATTGATTAAAATAGGAAGAAAACCCTCAAGGAGAACTCAATTTTCGGAGTCCTTCACATAGGGTTTTCAAACCCTCACCAAATTCACTTAAAACACACTAAAATTACCAACAAACTTCACCTAAAGGTATAAAAACCAAAACCCATGTATTCTTACCTTGAAAACTCTTGCAAAATTGAAGAAAAGGGGAGGAGAGGAGTCGGCTATGGTGGAGAAGAGAAAGGGCCGATGAAGATGAAGAAAAAATTGAAAACCCACCATTTAATACAACCTTTTTCTTCTTTATTTTATTCCTTTAATAATCACTTTAAATTACCATTTAATCCTCCCTTTTTCTCTTTGGCAGCCAACGTGAAAGCCACTTTAAAATCACATTTTTTTCTTCCTTCTTCATTCACACAATTTGTTTGAATTTTTTTGGTTTACATACTTTGACTTTTCAAACACATTTGGTTTGAATTGTCAACCCTCTTTTCTTCTTTTATTTTTTTTTAATTCCAACGTGAAGCATCATGAAATACCCTTCATTCACAAATTTTTAATTCACTTTTCCATTGGTTATAATCTCTTTAGACTTTTGACTTTTCAACTCATCCATTATTTTGCCTACATGCTTTTGTTTCTCTTCCATTTCCACTTCCCATATCATTTATCATATCCCTCTTTCATTTCTAAACTTAGCTTCACCCTCAATTTAATTTAAGCTCCCATACATCATCTAAACTAGGGCTACGTACGCTATAGAAAATTTTCGGGTGTTACAATCCACCCTCCTTACAAAAATTTTGTCCTCAAAATTTGACGCACCTTATTCTTCCTCAACTTACTCCCTCAAATTCTATCTTCTAACCTTTTTTTTGCCACTTAAACTCTAAATTCGCTATGTCCCTACTCACTTCTTACCTCAGTCATCAATTAACACTATCAAAGCCTTAAGTCTAAATTACCTCATTTCTCACTCTTCACCCAATAACTTAGTTCAAACGCATAACTTAGTCTAACTTTCATGTCTAACTTTCATAACTATTTACTTATAAACTTTAACTTAATCAATCCTCACCTATACTTTCAAACTTTTACAATTTAATTTTTAATATCCTCTAAGTTCTTCAACTTCACTCAATTTCTAATGGCTAACTCTCTTATCCTAACTCTCTCTCATAGTTAACTAATCTCATCACTATACTCTCAAACTCCTCTATCTAAGTTTCAACTCTAACGTTTCCTCGAGCTAATTTCCTTTAATTCCTCACTTATCACTTCTATCTCTTAACCTTACTTATATCAGCCAATCAAGACAATTTATACCTCGAACGATCATAACATCTTGTTAGTTATTTCCAACACAGCCCTCCTACTCAAAATTCTCACCCCTTAAATCTATCAACAAAATCTATCAACTATTCTTCAAAATGTACTCTGAATCTTCATACTTACACTCATGATGCTCAATTTGTCTAACCCTTCATTAAGGTAACACATCTTATAAATCCACCCAACAATGCATGACCTAACCTAGCAACTCTTCTATCTATACTGGACAATATTAGCACTCAAGTTCTCACATACATCCTACACTTAACTTATCCACTCTTAAACGTATTAACTCCTCCCTAAGCTATTCACAAATCACTGGTTTCGACTTCGTTACATACGAGCCAAACCTTCAAAACTTTCTAACTTAACCTTATCCCTACACACTCGAACGGTATTCCTACAAAATCACCAAGTCTTTTCCTAAGACGGTATCCAACTCTCTATGACTCTAATTTGGGTTCATTCTAAACTATATATCTCAACACTCAATAATCCCTACAATTATTGACTTCACAATACCTAACTATCACTTAACTTATAAAATTATCTAACTTAAACTTCCTTCTAGGTTTTTTTTTTATCTCGGAGCGTCCATCCAAATTTCTCTGCCTTTCTAAGTCCTCAAGCATAACACTACTTTTGCAGGTCCTCTATTTTGACATTGGGCAGTCCGTAGAGATCTAACCTTTTTCATTACCATTAAAATATCGGTCTGATCCTACCTCGCACACCTACCACGAAACTCCTTCGAATATTTCTAACTTCAATTCTTGGCCACCAATCTAGTTCGTCATAATAGAGCAACCTTATTCATCTTATTAGTTCAAAACGTTCGGATGAAGTACCAATCAAAATCAACAACCCTAAATTTCCCTCATGCCATTACTTTTTTCCTTACTAGAGTCCTAACTGTAACAACACCGGTTGGGGTCGCCACGTAATTCATAATTTAACCTCTTAATCATTTTGGTCTTACTTTCTACACCTTGTTCATTATTCATGTTACTATTTTTTTTTAAAAGAACATCTCTTGAACTGCATCTACCGATGGAAAAGTAAACTCACATCAAACGACGGTCACTTACCCACCACGTGACACATCTCCCCCCATCCAGTAGAAGACATCTACTGGTGAACACGGACCTTACACGTGTCCAAAAAGGGCATCGCTCGGTCTCGAACATCCATCGCTGGATGTCCATAAATTTAAGCTACATCGACCGGTGGTCAGGTGCGTCTCACGTGACCAGTTAAAACATTACACGAGCACTAAACGACAAGAAATTACTCACATCATTCGGTAATTGAAATACTCTACATCACTTGGTGACTAGACGACAAAATAACATTTACATCATCCGATAGCTTACACACTACATCTATCGGTCACTGGACGATGGAATAACATTTACATCATTCGGTAACTTAAACACTACATCTACCGGTCACTGGACGACGAAATAACATTTACATCATCCGGTAACTTAAATACACTTCATCTGCCAGTCACTAGACGACAAAATGACATTTACATTATCCGGTGACCTAAATACACTACGTCTGCCGATGGATGCAAACTCTTGACATATTCCGATAGAGAACATCTTTCGGGGAATGCAAATATACACAGACTCCGAACTTCGTTGACTCATTACTCTTATAGATAAAAGACAGAGACTCATCCAAAATTCTTATAGCGGAAGACTTAGTTAGATAAGACGTTCTATATCCTTATAGACATTCTCAAACTCAGTAATTCAACCAGACAATCTCAAAAGCTCAATGTTTTAAAGTAATCTTATCCTACTTAGACTACCATATTCTTATCCATAATGTAATCATAGAACATTAACCAGGGGTCTCAATCGCCATCCAGCCACAGAATTGCACTGTCATTCTGAGCATCCTCCAACAACCAGCTTTAAACATCATCTCTGGATTGGAAATCCTCACCTGTTAACTATTCACCTACATCATAAGGTTTAACTGTAAGCCTAATGCTTAGTAAGGAATGCAACACTAACATGGATGCATGAATGTATAATTCGGGAATCACATGCTCATAAGTCTTTTCTTGTTCTTATCTTTGCTCGTAATCATCATTCATAATCATGGATCATATTCATCATTCATATTCATCATTCATATTCATCATTCATAATCATTAATTGTATTCTTCATTTAAGTTGTGTGGATTAAGAGAGGATTTGTGCCGGTAAAGGGGGTTCGACAGTGAGTTTGATCTTGGTCCCTACTTCGGGTCGTATTCATATGTCCCTTTTTGGACTGTGACATACGCCGAACCGCACCCAACCCTCACTTAGTCCACGTTGCATAAGTTTTATCTTCTTACTTTGTTCATGAGAAAACCATGCTCTTAAAAACATTTTCTGTAACGACCCTTACCCGTACCCTATCTTTTTCCGTATAAATTTTTCATTTTCATTTAATGCGTATAAACTTTAAATCTGACTTTTGTGCGGAAATATAACCTTGGAAATCGGAATTGAAATTGTTAACGTCGTTGGAAATTTTCTTTGAAAACTGTCTAAAATAAACTTAAAAACATTAACTAAACTATTAAATATTAAAAGAAACAATTGAATATGAAATCATTTTTCATTTTTTTTTATATATATATGTTCTGCCAAAATGGCAGAACAGATGGCGATTGCTCACGGCGAGCAATCGCCGTTTGGCGATAACACAGTCGCCTAGCGATCGCCAATGGCGATCGCCAGGCAAGGAGTGGCGATTGCTCGCCATTTGGTGGCGAGCAATCACCATGCTCTCTGGAAATCTTTCCAGAGAGTACTCTCTCCTCCCTTCATTCTTCGTTTCCCCACGCCCTGCAACTAACACTTAACACTCACAACTCAATACACAAAACAAACACACACACCTCCCCTTTCTCCTTCCTTTATTCCATGTCGATGCATTTCACAACAACACTTCTACGCACATACGTTGCACATACTATCACTCACCCATTTCCTGACTCAAATATAATCAATTTCATAAAAACGAACCGCGTGGTTCCGTTTAAAAGTTTAACATATCCTCCTGTTTGAAAATCACTAAAAACATTTCAAAATACATTCCAAAAACACTTTCTATTAACTATCCAGATCCAAAGGTTCTATAATGTTCTAACAATTTCTATCCAAAATAACCCGAAATACCTTTGTACATCCCCACGGGTCAAAATCATGCTCCGACTGCCAGCGCACTCCTGCTAGCCATCTTTCTTCAACGTGCTCATATTTCAGGCGGAGGGACATCATCCTCACCTTTCTCGAAATCACCTAAACCATAAAGACACCTATGAGATAAAAATCTCAGTAAGCCCTACGTAAATGCCTATGCATGATCATGTATGTTCAGTGCAATGAAAACCGTCCATGTCAATGCATATATCTGTACGTGTCAGTCTATGGTTATCGGAAACGCTCGACAGATGGATAGGGCACGTCAACCGATTAGACAGCCCACACCATCTGAAGGGAGGAAAACCCGCTCACCACGGAACGCCAGGTCTGAACCTCATCCCCGATAACCCCATGTCATGGTTGTTTACTGTGATACTTTACTTGCCTTTACATGCATGTTCTTTTCATGAAATCCGTGCGTAAATTCATTTTCATGGCATTTTTAAAACCATGATGCATGAAAAGTTCAATATAAACATAAAGTAAACAATCACATGTGTACCATCAAGACGATAAACAAACAACATGTAAAAACAACTAAACCTAACTACTCAAACCAAAACGATTTAAACAAACAAATCCTCAAGGTTCCTCGAAACGACTTTGACATATGGTGTAGTCTTATCCGCCAGAGTAAGTCACGAGAACTTACCTCGCGTCGTTGCACACCGAGCTCCGTCCACGAGCGTTTGTTCACCTATGCATTTCACAATACACGACGTTAATTCCAGTCTAAATCACCAAACTCCAAAAATTGCTAACTCCTAACTAAAGAAAAATCTCCTAAACTCTATTTAAGTTCGTTGAGGCATTTCATCGAGCAATTCGCGCTCGAGATTTCAAAAACTCCATTAATGGAGGTTTTTGAGCTCCAACTAAACCAAATCTCGAATACACCTCAACGAATCGATAAACTAAGCTCCGATAACTATCAATACGTCTATTAGAGGCATAACTAAGCTCAACCTATCAATTTCAAACATTGATTCACGTTTTCGACGAAAACCCTAACGAACCCTATTCTTTTTAAATCCTAGAAATCAATACCTAACGTTCCAAAAGTGTAGAACCTTACCTAGAGAGCGATGACGGAAGAGAAACGTGAAGACTCGAGTCGTCGGAAGACAAGCTTCGACCACGGAGAGGAGAATCGCCGAAGGGGAGGAGAAGAATCGCGCCAAAGGAAGGAGAGAAAGTGGAAATAAAGTGGTTGAGGGAAAAATGAGAGAGAGAGATTTGATTTTAATTAAAATTGGTCTGAAAATTACCAAATCGCCCTTTGCCTCATTTTCTATTTATTTCTCCGATTATTTCGTTATTTAACTAACGGTCCGATTTTCCAAAATTCTCATATTTCACCATAAACTCCTATTTATTATTACAGCTTTGTTAAAACCTTCCGTTCGTAAAACGGACTTAATCTGACGTATTTACAAAATTGTCGTTTACATTGGAATAATATTAAATCTCGTAAAGCCGGGTGTTACATTCCACCCACCTAATTTAAATTTTGTCCTCAAAATTTCATTACACAAACAGTTCAGGATTTTTCAACATCATATCCTGTTGTCTCTCTCAAGTAGCCTCCTCTACATCATGGTTTCTCCACAAAACTTTTACCAGAGGAATCTCCTTATTTCGCAACACTTTGATGGAAGACTCTAGGATTCGTACTGGCCTTTCCTCGTAGGTCAGCGTTGGTTGCACTTCAATCACCCTTGTTTCAACGACGTGTGATGGATCGCGTATACACTTTCTGAGCATAGACACGTGGAACACATCGTGAACACCCTCCATCGATGCTGGAAGCTGTAATCTATACGCCATAGTTTCGACCCTCTTCAGGATAGGAAAGGGCCCTACAAAACGTGGGTTCAATTTGCCCCGCCTTCCAAATCGCATAATGCCTTTGAACGGAGAAATCTTTAAATACACCTCGTCACCTTCCTTGAACTATAATTCTCTCCGTTTGGTGTCAACATAACTCTTTTGGCGGCTTTGTGCTATCTCTATGCGTTGTCTAATAACAACGATCTTCTCTGTTGTTTGTTGCAAAATATCTGGGCCAACAATGCTAGCTTCGCCTATCTCATCCCAATATAGTGGAGACCTGCATTTTCAACCATACAGCACCTCATACGGAGCCATGCCAATAGTAGCCTGGAAGCTATTGTTGTACGAAAACTCAATCATTGGCAGATATCGGCTCCACAAGCCCTGAAACTCTAGCACGCAAGCTCTAAGCATATCCTCCAGAATCTGGTTTGTTCTTTCTGTCTGTCCGTCCGACTGAGGATGAAATGTCGTGCTAAAATTCAACGGAGTTCCCATTACCTTATGTAAACTCTTCCAGAACTTCGAGGTAAATCTGGCATCTCTATCTGAAACAAAAGAGATTGGCACTCCGTGTAGTCTGACGATCTCCTGTACGTACAGCTCAGCTAGCTGATCCATAGAATAAGTCATTTTTACTAGTAGGAAGTGAGCCGTCTTTGTCAAACGGTCCAGTATTACCCATATACCATCGTGCCACTTTGTTGTTCTCGGGAGTCCAACTATAAAATCTGTGGATATTTGCTCCCATTTCCACTCTGGAATAGGCAGTGGCTGTAAGGTTCCGGCTGGCCTTTGATGCTCTGCCTTAACCTGTTGACAAATCAGGCAGGTTTCCCCGTACCTGGCAATTTCTCTCTTCATGTTAGGCCACCAAAAATGTTGTCTCAAGTCTCTATACATTTTGGTGCTTCCCGGATGCACTGAATACGCCGAGGAATGCGCCTCGGCTAAGATTTCTCCTTTCATCTCATCATCGCTAGGCATGTACCACTTGTGCCTAAATTTCAATACTCCGTCATCAGTTAGGTTGAAGTCAGATGAATCTTCAGATGTCTTGCTCATTCGATGCCTTTCACACTCCGAATCGTTTTGTTGAGCCAATCGTATTCTGTCCAAAATCGTCGGTCTAAGAGAAATGTTAGTAAGCATGCTGGACAATTCTGCCACAATCTCTACATCGAACTTCTCAATATCAGACCTTAACATTACCGACATAGATGCAAGTGAAGGTTGGCTCGTAGTAGGCATTCGGCTCAAGGCATCAGCGACCTTATTTGCCTTCCCTGGGTAGTATTTAATCTTAAAATCGTAATCTTTAACGAACTCTAACCACCTTCGCTGTCGCATGTTAAGTTCTTTCTACGTAAACAGGTACTTTAAACTCTTGTGATCTGAAAACACCTCACACTGCTGCCCATACAGATAGTGACTCCAGATTTTTAAAGCAAAAACGACCGCTGCAAGCTCAAGGTCGTGTGTCAGATAGTTTTGCTCATATGGCTTTTATTGTCTAGAAGCATAAGCAATGACTTTGCCTTCCTGCATTAATACACATCCCAGTCCTACTCTCGAGGCATCATAGTAAATACTGAACTTATTGCCCTCAACTGGCAGTGTAAGAACTGGAGCTGTAGTCAACCTCTGTTTCAGCACCACAAAACTTTTCTCACAAGCAGGAGACCATACAAACTTTTCATTCTTTCTCGTCAATCGGGATAGAGGGACCGCTATCTTTGAAAATCCCTCAATGAATTTCCTGTAATATCTAGCCAAACCAAGAAATCCTCGTACCTCTCGCACATTCTTAGGCCGTGGCCATTGCTTGACAACCTCAATTTTAGCTGGATCTACTGAGATGCCCTCCTGAGATATGATATGACCAAGAAAACTTACTTGATCAAGCCAGAACTCACACTTAGAAAATTTTGGATACAATTGATGCTGGCGTAGAGTCTTAAGAACAATCCGTAAATGCTCCTCATGCTCCTCCTTTGTCTTAGAATAAACAAGGATGTCATCTATAAAAACTACGCCGAACCTGTCCAAATACTCCTTGAAGACGCGATTCATCATATCCATGAACGCTGCAGGAGCACTAGTAAGTCCAAATGACATCACAAGAAATTCGTAATGTCCATACCTCGTTCGAAACGCTATCTTTTCAATATCTTCTTTTCGGACCTTTAACTGATAATAACCCGAGCGTAGGTCAATCCTAGAAAACACTCGGGCACCCTGCAGTTGGTCAAATAGATTGTCAATTCGGGGCAGTGGATACTTGTTTTTCACAGTCAATTTATTTAACTCTCTATAATCAATGCACATCCTGAGAGTTTCGTCCTTTTTCTTCACAAATAGGACTGGCGCACCCCAAGGAGAAAAGCTGGGTCGAATAAACCCTTTGTCTAATAATTCCTCCAACTGTGACTTCAGCTCCTTCAATTCAGCAGGCGCCAATCTATACGCATTCTTGGATACAGGTGTTGAACTCGGATAAACATCAATTACGAACTCGATCTCCCGATCAGGCGGTAACCTTGGAAGATCGTCGAGATAAATCCCTGAGAATTCCTTAATAACCGGAAGATCATCCGGTTTCAATTTATCAAGTAGTCGGGTATCAATCGCCGTGGCCACAAAAATCGAGCACCAATCTTTAAATTGTTCTCTTGCTATCATCGAATAAGTAGTAGGTAACCCGCTTAACATATTCATTGCTTGAAAAGTGAACTCAACTTTGTTCGGGGGGTGGAAAGTCACCATCCCGGACCCGCAGTCAATTGTGGCGCAATGGCGTGCAAGCCAATCCATCCCCAAAATAAGATCATACACCTCTATACCCATAAACTATCAACCGGGCATAGAGGGTGTTGTTTCCCATAGAGACGACGTTGCCTTGGAAAACCCGATCAGACTGCATATTCGCTCCTAAAGGCAGCATTACTCTATACTCGCACTCAGCCAACTCAGATACTAGCCCCAATCTAATCATGCAAGCAGTTGAAATGAAGGAGTGCGTAGCTCCTGTATCTATCAAAGAAAACACTGGCACACCCATGACTAGAATAGTACCTGCTATGACGAATGGCTGAGCCTCATCATCAACATCTCCGAGCTCGATAAATTCGAAGATCCTCGGCATAATTGTTCTCTGATCGGTAGCCGCCCTCGGAAAGTTCTGAGCAAAATGACCGATCTCTCCACATCTATAACAACTGTTCGTGCCCAACCAATAAGTGCCATAATGTTCCTTCTGGCACTTCGGACAAACAGGTTTCTGTGCAGCCCCTTGGACTTGTTTCCCCTTACCTTGATCGCCTCCTCCGTCATGAGGCCTATTGATGCCTCGTTGTGGTTGTCCTCTAAGTTGCCAGCCTCGATTCCGTAACTGAGGCTGAATCTCGCGAAAGAAGCCCTTAGCAGGTTCTCTAGGCTTAACGCATGTCAACTCAGCAGCTTCGAACTCCAGGGCTCTCGCTGCAATTTCCTCATAAGGCACATCTAGAATACCAGACACTATGATGTTCTTTCGGATCTCCCTGTTCAGTCCATTCATAAATTGTTGAACCTTTTCTTCATTATCACTGACCAGGCGCGGTGCAAACTTGGATAAAGCTTCAAATTTTCTGATATACTCTGCCACCGTACTAGTCTGTTTCAATTGCGTAAACTCAGCCCTTTTTGCCGCCCTCACCGTACGGCTGAAATATTTGTCAAAGAACACGGTCTTAAACCGTTCCCACCTCATTAGTGCCACGTCCGTTGTAGCCTTAATAGAATCCCACCAAGACCGGGCATCCAGTGCTAGGTGGAATGTGACGCACTCAACTTTCTTGGCATTGTCCACTTTGGCATATGCCAACATATCCTCCATTTTTCGAACCCACTCCTCAGCAATAGAGGGGTCCGTAGATTGCCCGTCGAATATCGGAGGTCTTAGCTTTTGAAATCTCTCCATGCCTTGACCATTAGGGACAACTATCTCTTGGGCCCTTCGATTCTCACGAACCAAGTCCGTGATTTGTTGTGCTTGTCAATCCATGTGTTGGGATTGACGATCGAGTAAGTCTGTCAGTCTATCTATGGCATCGTCTCGGGTGTCTCTACCGCGAACCATTTTCTAAAACTCCTATAAAAGCTAAAACAATAATCCTAAGAAATCGAATTTGAATAAAGCAATTAAACGTACTTACAGTTGATGAAGGATGTCCGCGTAGTGGCTGTGCAGTCGTGCAGTCTACAGAACCGTTTTTAAAACCCGGGGGCTCTAATACCATATCTGTAACGACCATGACCCGTACCCTATCTTTTTCCGTATAAATTTTTCATTTTCATTTAATGCGTATAAACTGTAAATCTGACTTTTGTGCGGAAATATAACCTTTGAAATCGGAATTGAAATTTTTAACGGCGTTGGAAATTTTCTTTGAAAACTATTTAAAATAAACTTAAAAACATTAAATAAACTTTTAAATATTAAAAGAAACAATTGAATATGAAATCATTTATCATTTTTTTTATGTATATATGTTCTGCCAAAACGGCAGAACAGATGGCGATTGCTCAAGGCGAGTAATCGCCGTTTGGCGATAACACAGTCTCCTAGCGATCGCCAATGGCGATCGCCAGGCAATGAGTGGCGATTGCTCGCCATTTGGTGGCGAGCAATCGCCATGCTCTCTGGAAATCTTTCCAGAGAGTACTCTCTCCTCCCTTCATTCTTCGTTTCCCCACGCCCTGCAACTAACACTTAACACTCACAACTCAATACACAAAACAAACACACACACACCTCCCCTTTCTCCTTCCTTTATTCCATATCAATGCATTTCACAAACACACTTCTACGCACATACGTTGCACATACTATCACTCACCCATTTCCCGACTCAAATATAATCAATTTTATAAAAATGAACCGCGTGGTTCCGTTTAAAAGTTTAACATATCCTCCTGTTTGAAAATCACTAAAAACATTTCAAAATACATTCCAAAAACACTTTCTATTAACTATCCAGATCCAAAGGTTCTATAATGTTCTAACAATTTCTATCCAAAATAACCAGAAATACCTATGTACATCCCCACGGGTCAAAATCACGCTCCGACTGCCAGCGCACTCCCGCGAAACATCTTTCTTCAACGTGCTCATACTTCAGGCGGAGGGACATCATCCTCACCTTTCTCGAAATCACCTACACCATAAAGACACCTATGAGATAAAAATCTCAGTAAGCCCTACGTAAATGCCTATGCATGATCATGTATGTTCAGTGCAATGAAAACTGTCCATGTCAATGCATATATCTGTACGTGTCAGTCTATGGTTATCGGAAACGCTCGACAGATGGATAGGGCACGTCAAGCGATTAGACAGCCCACACCATCTGAAGGGAGGAAAACCCGCTCACCATGGAACGCCAGGTCTGAACCTCATCCTCGATAACCCCATGTCATGGTTGTTTACTGTGATACTTTACTTGCCTTTACATGCATGTTCTTTTCATGAAATCCGTGCGTAAATTCATTTTCATGACATTTTTAAAACCATGATGCATGAACAGTTCAATATAAACATAAAGTAAACAATCACATGTGTACCATCAAGACGATAAACAAACAACATGTAAAAACAACTAATCCTAACTACCCAAACCAAAACGATTTAAACAAAAAAATACTCAAGGTTCCTCAAAACGACTTTGACATATGGTGTAGGCCTATCAGCCAGAGTAAGTAACGAGAACTTACCTCGCGTCCTTGCACACTGAGCTCCGTCCACGAGCGTTTGTTCACCTATGCATTTCACAATACACGACGTTAAATCCAATCTAAATCACCAAACTGCAAAAATTGCTAACTCCTAACTAAAGAAAAATCTCCTAAACTCTATTTAAGTTCGTTGAGGCATTTCATCGAGCAATTCGCGCTCGAGATTTCAAAAACTCCATTAATGGAGGTTTTTGAGCTCTAACTTAACCAAATCTCGAATACACCTCAACGAATCGATAAACTAAGCTCCGATAACTATCAATACGTCCATTAGAGGCATAACTAAGCTCAACCTATCAATTTCAAACATTGATGCACGTTTTCGACGAAAACCCTAACGAACCCTATTCGTTTTAAATCCTAGAAATCAATACCTAACGTTCCAAAAGTTTAGAGCCTTACCTAGAGAGCGATGACGGAAGAGAAACGTGAAGACTCGAGTCGCCGGAAGACAAGCTTTGACCACGGAGAGGAGAATCGCCGAAGGGGAGGAGAAGAATCGCGCCAAAGGAGGGAGAGAAAGTGGAAATAACGTGGTTAAGGGAAAAATGAGAGAGAGAGATTTGATTTTAATTAAAATTGGTCTAAAAATTACCAAATCGCCCTTTGCCTCATTTTCTATTTATTTCTTTGATTATTTCGTTATTTAACTAACGGTCCGGTTTTCCAAAATTCTCATGATTCACCATAAATTTCTATTTATTATTACAGCTTTGTTAAAACCTTCCGTTCGTAAAACGGACTTAATCTGATGTATTTACAAAATTGCCGTTTACATTGGAATAATATTAAATCCTGTAAAGCCGGGTGTTACATTTTCATATGCATAAGATAGTCACGATGCATGTACATGAAAATTCTTAAATCATCAAGCTATAGAACAGAGCACTATCCGACACGAAACCTTACCATTGAACTAATCATCAACATAAATGCTAGACAGTAACATAAAGGAACTTCTAATCATCGTATGAGTTCCTACCTAGAATCCTTTGATGTAGGGTCCTAATGACCGAGAAACCTATACATTCACTTACTTGGTCTCCTGAGCAAAATCTGAGTCTCTTCTCTTCAGACTTCTTTACCTAAAACATTTACATAGCAGTAGTTAAAACAAAATCCTATTAGTTCTAATCACAAGTCATTCTTGAATCCATAGTTTAATACTCTGTGCAGTCTGAATCAAAAACCGAAATAGACAGACCCGACTATCGATTACTCAGGGTTGGTTATTTTAAATGTCCAGAATCGATTCAGAATGACATTACTGATCACGGATTTTAAAATGTCCTTATTATTACTCGGCCATTGAAGAATCCAGAACTTCAACACCTAGCTGAAAACAGAGCATAACGACTAATAGATAGCTACATTGCTAAACTCGTACCTCGAACACAAAGTAGCCGAGAAGTAGCAAGGAAACCGATCGTCGAAGGAGGGATTTCCAGCTGACAGAGACCGAGAGCTCGGGAGAGAAAATCGCCGAGAGTAATGAAAGCTACAGTGAGGTTTAATTGAGGTTTGAACCCTTTCCATTTTCTTTAAATACCGGTCTCAATCCTCCATTATTACACTTTGCCACTCAACCTAGTTTAAATCCACATGAAATTAATTAAGCTTGGCATAAAATTCTAAACCGTGAAGATTGAATATTCTTGACCGTTAAAATAGTTAGGAAGTCACCTGGTCGTCTTATCGGGTGTTACATCCACCCCTCCTTAAACAAAATTTTCGTCCTCGAAAATTGGTCAAACAAATAACCCAGGATATTTGTCTAACATGTCCTGTCGTCGCTCCCAAGTCGCTTCTTCGATGCCATGATTCTTTCATAAAACTTTCACCAGTGGAATCTCTTTACTCCTCAGAGACTTAACTGCAGATTCCAATATTTGCACCGGCTTTTCTTCATACACCAGTGTTGGCTCTAACTCAATATCTGTTGGCTGAACAACTTGCGTCGGATCCCGTATGCATTTCCTTAACATTGACACGTGAAAGACATTGTGAACCCTTTCCAATGATGGAGGCAAATGCAGTCTGTAAGCTGTACTACCGATTCTAGCCAAAACAGGGAAGGGTCCAACAAACCATGGAGTAAGTGTTCCCTTTTTACCAAATCTTAAGACTCCCTTGAACGGTGAAACCTTCAGGAGTACATCATCCCCGACCGTAAATTCAAGATCCCTCCTCCTATGGTCTGCATAACTCTTCTGTCGGCTCTGAGCAGTCATCATCCTCTTCCTAATAACAGAAATCTTTTCAGACATCTGCTGCAAAAGTTCGGGTCCTAGAAGTTTTGCTTCGCCAACCTCATCCCAATATAGAGGGGAGCTACATTTCCTGCCATACAGTGCTTCATAAGGTGCCATACCAATGGTGGACTGGTAGCTGTTGTTGTAGGAGAACTCAACCAGAGGTAAGTATTGGCTCCAAGATGACCGAAAATCTAGTACACACTCCCTCAGCATGTCTTCAAGTATCTGAATAGTCCTCTCGGATTGACCATCCATCTGCGGGTTAAAGGCAGTGCTGAAGGATAACTTTGTACCAAGTGTGCCTTGTAGACCTTTCCAAAATCGAGAGGTAAACCTGGGATCACGATCAGAGACAATAGATATAGGGATCCCATGCAACCTAATAACAACCTGTACATACAGATCAGCAAGCTGGTCCATCGTGTAGGTTGTTCTTACAAGTAAGAAATGGGCTGATTTCATCAGTCTATCAATCACAACCCAAATACTATCATGTCCCTTAGTTGTCTTAGGTAGTCCTACTATGAAATCCATAGCTATGCGTTCCTACTTCCATTCGGGAATAGGTAAAGGCTAAAGGGTACCTCCTGGACGCTGGTGCTCGGCTTTGACTTGTTGGCATACCAAGCATGACTCTACATACTTAGCAACATCCCTTTTTAAGTTTGGCCACCAGTAGAGTAACTTCAGGTCTCGATACATCTTGGTGCTGCCAGGATGTACGGAAAAAGGAGACAAATGTGCCTCGGCCAAGATTAACTTACAAAATCCCTCGTCAATAGGGACATACCATCGATTCCTAAACCTCAGAATTCCATCCTTGGAAAGACTAAACTCGGAGGTGGTGTCCTTCAACTTGTTCATCATGCTGATATTCTCGTCTGAATTCCTCTGTTGTGCCTCTTTGATCTTTTCCAAAACCGTTAGTTGAATGGTCAAATCGGAAACTAAGGTTGATAACTCTGGAACTATATCCAATTCAAATCTCTGAACTTCTGTCCTCAAAGTTATAGACATAGTTGACACAACGGGTTGCATTGTTGTTGACATCCTGCTTAATGCATCAGCTACAGAGTTAGCCTTACCTAGTTGTACTTGATCTCAAAGTCGTAATCCTTAACAAATTCCAACCAACGTCTCGGTCTCATGTTCAATTCCTTTTGTGTAAAGAGGTACTTCGGACTTTTATGGTCGAAAAACACATCACACTGTTGTCCATATAAATAGTGTCTCCACATCTTCAAGGCAAAAATAACAACGGCTAATTATAAATCATGGGTGGGGTAGTTCTGTTCATAACTCTTTAGCTGCCTAGAGGCATACGCTACAACTTTACCTTTTTGCATCAAAACACAGCCCCAGCCAACTTTAGATGCATCACAGTATACACTAAACTTTCATTCTTCGGTTGGAAGTGTCAATACAGGGGCTGTTGTTAACTTCAATTTCAATGTTTGGAAGCTATCCACACAAGCTTCGATCCAAGAATACTTATTGTCCTTCTTTGTCAGATTAGTTAATGGCTTAGCTATCATGGAGAATCCTTTAATAAACTTCCTATAATAACCTGCCAAACCAAGGAAACTACGAACTTCGCTGGCATTCCTTGGCTGTGGCCAATCCTTAATAGCCTGAATTTTAGTTGGATCTACTGATATGCCATCGGCAGAAACAACATGACCTAAGAAGTTGACTTTATCTAATCAGAATTTGTAACACTCGGTTCTATTAAGCCACATTTAAATTATCCCATAGGATGTATTAGCTGTTGTGTAAATTTTGGAAAGAAAGTGATAGGGTTGATTAATAACTATGCAAGGACAAAAGAGTAATTAGCAATTTGGAAGAAATGGATAACGTATTTAAGGGAAGTGTTAATGAAGTAGCCGCCACTGTTTCATTTCATTTCCTCTTCCACCCTCAGCCCCTCAGCTTAGCAGAGCGCGATAGGAGATCCTCTTTGATTCTTCCAGCGATTTCCTCTGAACTAGGTGAGTTTTGCTTCTATTTCTTGCTACATTATAACTATCGTTGGTAGGAGGGTTGATAAATGAAGTTTTGAGAATGCGGTATACGAGTGCTAGTTTCGGTTTATGAGTTGAAATCGGGAATGCACCATGACTAGAGTTCCCAAATCAGTTTCCCTTAGATTTCTAGTGGTTTAGAATGAAGATTAGAAGAAACTTAATGTTTGCTTTGTCTATGGTTTTAGGTTTGAGTAATATCCGAAGTAGCTTGCAACCAAGTTTTTCCAGGAGGCCAGGTAAGTGAAGTTTGCTTGTGCCTTCGGGCCTACATCACAAAACGTTAGGATTATGATTATTTGTGTGTATTTGTATTCTATGCATCATGTTTTTTTTTAAAAACATACGAAAATGAATCTGAAAGCATGATTGGCATGGTAAGGATTGAACATATTGAAACAGTCATGAGAATCAGTTTCACTGTTAAGTGAACTAATCCGCCCCTTAATGAGACAGGGATGTATGCACTTTGGGAGAGTTGATCCAACTCCCAATTTCACAGGGGAATCTGAAAAGAGGAATCAGTTTCACTGTTAAGGGAATTAATCCGCCCCTAATGAGACAGGGATGTATGCACTTTGGGAGAGTTGATCCAACTCCCAATTTCACAGGGGGATCTGAACAGAAACGAAGCATGAACAACTGAGTTGAGAAAGTAGAAATTGCATATTAGGAATTTATATTATGTTGTTTCATTTCTTGATTGCTTTACTTACTTAGCATTAGGCTAATAGATGAGTTTTGTGATGTAGGTGAAGAAGTGATAGCAGGTGTGTTTACTAAGTCTGCCGAGGACTAGGCTGGTTGTGGAGTGCATCTTTGTAACAATTTGGCAGCTGATGGGGCGGCTTAACTGATGCCTGTTGGTGAGAAGGTTTAGTTGACAGTGTTTAAACTTAGAAATGTTAAGTCTCCATAACAGTAGTGGTTTCAATACTTTGAACACGTTTTGAGATTTTTCTTCGGTTAACTGTAATCTGTTGAGTTTTAAATGTTTATTACTGGATTTTGGTAAATGCCATGGTTGAGCTATTTCTGAATGGTCTCGGAAAAGCAAACGAATTCCTTTCTGTAACTAGTGTTGTGTGAGTACAGTGAGGAGTAGTTGAAATGTATTCTGTTTTCTACCGGTAGACGATGTCTATCGGTGGATGTTGGTTTTGTCTATCGGAAGATGCCGTAGGAATAGTCATCGGAAGATGTAGGATTTGCCCTACCGGTATGAGTGGGTACAACGTTGACGTTTAGTGATCGGCAGATACGAGCTGACGTCATCGGAAGATGTAGAGTCTGAGTCCATCGGATGATGTCTCGGTAAACTCATCGGCAGATGCGTGCTGACGTCATCGGAAGTTGTTGAGTGCGTTTTGTCGTTTAGTCACAGGTAGATGCAGTCTACCGAGAGATGTCCTTTATTTCTCATTAGACTGACGCCATCGGCAGGAGTCTCCTATTTTGGTTGTTTTCTGCTTCTTCCGTTGACTTTATCAATCGACAGATGTGTTTGACTACTACGACTTCCCTGGTACTTCGCTGTTTAAACTAGAATTTTCAAATTGCCGATTGTTTCTTAACCATTCAACAGCATTTCGTAGTTTTGTATAACTTCGTTGTGATTCAAATAATTTCCGCTGCAAATATTTAAATGTTTTTAAAGTTTATTTTATTTTTTTTTTTAAAAAATATATATAGTAGAAATCTTAGTCATATATGGGCATTGTGTGACGAGCCGGGTTCAGATAACTCGGGGCGTTACAGTATGGTATCAGAGACATTCAGTTAAACCGTTCAAAAGATTACTCATCAGTGCCGATCGTTGCATGGAAGTACTTCAACAACTGTAAGTGTTTATGTTACCCTTAGTTCATAGATATTTAAGAGTGTAAATAACCTTGTGCAGGAATTTAGTAAAATGGCCAGACGCCCAGGGAGACCTAGAGTGCCTAGAGAAATACCAAATGTGAGAAACGAAGAGGAGCCTAGTGTGATTAGACAGCTGACCGAATTGATGCGTCAGCAGACTGATATAGTGCGTCAACAGTCTGACCAGCTAGGAGTGTTATTGAACCGGGAAGCACAAGGAAGTGCCAACTCGGGTTCTAGCAGTGAACATTCTGGAGATAGATTCCGGAGGCTAAGGCCACCCACGTTTGATGGACAGTCATCTGATCCGGTTATTGCTGAAGGTTTGCTTAGAAAGATTGAAAGTATGTTTAGGTGTGCCAACATAGGACAAGGAGACAAGGTCACGTTGGCAACCTTTCATTTAGCTGGTGAAGCTCAACTCTGGTGGGAAACAGTAGAGACCACCACTGATGTTTTGGCGATGCCTTGGTCGCAATTCAAAGACATTTTCTACAGGAAGTATTTCAGCAGCACACTCCAGACAGCAAAGAAATTGGAATTCCTGAACTTGAAGCAGACAGGGTCAGTGGCTGAATACAATAGGCAATTTGAATCTCTGTCCAGGTTTGCTGGACATTTTGCTCACAAATACGAGGATAAAGTGTTCAAATTTATTCATGGATTGAAGCCAGAAATTCACCGGGGTGTTAAATTCTGTGGTATTAAAGGCTTGACATTCAGCGAGGTTGTGCCCACTGCTCTGGAAGTGGAAGAAGCTGAGAGGTTGTGTGCTTGGCCAAGAGAGGTCCCACAAAGGTTTAACCAGCCACACCAACAGAGAGGAACGAAGAGGCCAAGTGAAGGCCAAAATAGCCAGGGATCAGGAGGGAAGGTACAGAATGTCAGGAAATTTCCCCAGTGTCCTAAATGTTTGAAGAACCACCCAGGTGAATGCAGACTGGGCTTTGGGAAGTGTTTCAACTGTGAGGAGGTTGGACACACATACAAAGAGTGCTCGAAGCCTAAAGTCACCAGATGCTACAGCTGTAACAAGGTTGGTCACATTAGTAGAGACTGTCCAGTTCCTAAGAGTGGCCCTGCTATGATTAAACCAAGAATTTTCTCCATGGTGGAGTCGGGGGATGAAGAACAGCCTGCTGTGGTGTCAGGTACAATATTGATCAACTCTGTGCCTGCTTTTACTTTAATAGATTCTGGTGCAACACATTCATTTATAGCATCTGCTTTTGCCATTAAGTTAGATATACAGTTTGCCCCTTCCATGCATGTGTTTAATGTTGCATTGCCTTCTGGTGAACGCATGCACTCTAACCAAGTGATGCTTGGCAGTAATGTGTTAGTAGGGAATGTAAGTCTACCTGCTGCTCTTAAAATTATGGATATAATAGGATTTGATGTGATCCTAGGAATGGACTGGTTGTTTAAACATCATGCCACAATAGATTGTAGGACTGGAATAGTTAGCTTCCAACCCCCTGGTAGTTTGAAGCATACCTTTCAAGCTTCAAAGAAGAGTAAGGAAATGTCTGTGATGACTTCTATTAACACAAGGCCTCCCCTGTGTGGAGAGTATTTGTGTTTCCTAGCTAGCGTTTTAGACACACAGCTTGTAGGAAAAGTAAATCCTCAGAATGTCCTAATTGTCCAAGACTTCCCCAAAGTATTCTTAGATGACCTCCCTGGTTTGCCACCAGATAGAGAAATTGAATTTGTTGTAGATGTTTACCCCGGAGCCGAGCCTGTGTCTAGGAATCCATATAGACTAGCACCAACAGAACTTAATGAATTAAAGAAACAGTTGGAGGAATTGTTGGATAAAGGGTTCATACGCCCTAGCTTTTCACCATGGGGTGCACCAGTCCTTTTTGTCAAAAAGAAAGATGGATCAATGCGTATGTGCATCGATTATAGAGAGTTGAATAAGTTAACTGTCAAGAACAAGTACCCTTTGCCGAGGATTGATGACTTATTTGACCAGCTTATGGGTGCAAGAGTTTTCTCTAAGATTGACCTTAGATCCGGTTATTACCAACTGAAGGTAAGATCTGAAGATATCCCAAAGACTGCCTTCCGCACAAGGTATGGACATTATGAGTTTTTGGTTATGTCTTTTGGTTTGACAAATGCACCAGCAGCCTTCATGGATCTTATGAATAGAGTGTTTCATGAATACTTGGATAAGTTTGTCATAGTGTTTATTGATGATATTCTAATCTATTCTAGAACTAAGGATGAGCATGCAAGGCATTTGAGCTTGGTATTAGGATTACTAAGGCAGCACCAACTTTATGCCAAGTTTTCTAAGTGTGAGTTCTGGTTGGACCAAGTCCACTTTTTAGGACATGTCATCTCTGGGGACGGCATATCTGTTGATCCAGCAAAAGTTCAAGCAGTTAAGGAGTGGCCCCAACCGAAGAGTGCTATTGATATTCGAAGTTTTCTTGGACTAGCAGGGTATTACAGAAAGTTCATCGAAGGATTTTCTAAGATTGCTACACCCCTTACTAAGTTAACCAGGAAAAATGTGAAGTATATATGGACGGATGAATGTGAACATAGTTTCACGACTTTGAAACAGAAACTAACCAATGCTCCAATTTTAACCCTTCCAACTGAGGATGGTAAATTTAGTATTTACTGTGATGCTTCCAAGATTGGTCTTGGATGTGTGTTAATGCAAGATGGTAAGGTCATAGCTTATGCCTCTAGACAGTTGAAAACTCATGAGAAGAATTACCCTACCCATGATTTAGAATTAGCTGTTGTAGTATTTGCACTTAAGATTTGGAGGCACTACTTATACGGACAGCCTTGTGAAATATTTTCAGATCATAAAAGTCTGAAGTATATTTTCACACAAAAGGAGCTAAACATGAGGCAACGACGATGGTTGGAATTTGTCAAGGACTACGATTTCGAGATTAAATATCATCCCGGCAAGGCAAATGTAGTGGCTGACGCCTTGAGTAGAGTAACAACATCAACCCCAGCTATAAATTTCAGTATGCCATTAGCTTTAGAGTCAGAATTCCTAAAGTTTGATCTTGAAGCAGTATCCAGTGTGTCAGCTATACTTTCAGCCATAACCTTAAAGCCTACCATTCTTGAAAAAATAAAGGAAGCTCAGACGAATGATGTTGAGTGTAACAAGTACAAGTCAAGCATGGATTCTACGGACAAATCGAATTTTAACTATTCTGCTGATGGGATCCTTAAGTTTAGAAGTAGATGGTTTATTCCTGCCATTAAGGAACTTCGGGATGAGATTCTTTCTGAAGCGCATTCTTTCAGATTTTCTGTCCACCCTGGGAGTACAAAGATGTATAAGGATCTTAAACAACATTATTGGTGGCCAGGCATGAAGAGAAGTGTGGCAGAATATGTAGGATCGTGTTTGTGCTGTCAGCAGATTAAGGCCGAGCATCAGAGACCCTCAGGAGCATTGCAACCCTTACCAGTCCCTGAATGGAAATGGGAGCAAATAACAATGGATTTTATTGTTGGATTACCTAGAACAACAAAGGGACACGATGCAATTTGGGTTATAGTTGACCGTCTAACCAAATCTGCTCATTTTCTGCCAATCAAGACAACTTACTCAATAGATCAGCTTGCCGAATTGTACATGCAAGAGATTGTCAGATTGCATGGAGTTCCAAGTTCTATAGTTTCAGACCGAGACTCCAGGTTCACATCTAAGTTTTGGAAAAGTTTGCACAAGGCTATGGGAACACAGCTTAGTTTTAGCACAGCTTTCCACCCACAAACAGACGGACAATCGGAAAGGACTATTCAAACATTGGAAGATATGCTCCGTGCATGTGTATTGGATTTTCAAGGCTCTTGGAGCATGTACCTATCCCTAGTAGAATTCTCTTATAATAACAGTTTCCAGGCAACAATAGGAATGGCACCATATGAAGCATTGTATGGGCGAAAGTGCAGATCACCTTTGTACTGGGATGAAGTTGGAGAAGCACAGTTGCTTGGTCCTGATATTGTGCAACAACTGTTGAGAAGGTTACCCTCATCCGACAGAGAATTTTGGCAGCTCAGAGTCGGCAGAAGAGTTATGCAGATTGCAGGCGTAGAGAATTGGAATTTGTGATTGGTGATGAAGTCTTTCTCAAGGTGTCACCATTCAAAGGAGTTGTGAGATTTGGAAAGAGAGGAAAGTTGAACCCCAGATTCATTGGACCATTCGCTATTCAAAAGAGAGTTGGGAGAGCAGCTTACCAGTTGCAACTACCAACTTCTATGGAAGGAATCCACAATGTGTTCCATGTTTCTATGTTAAGGAAGTGTGTAAGAGATCCATATCAGATTGTGGAACAGCAGGACATCGAGGTTCTCCCTACTCTTGCATATGAGGAGAAACCTGTAAGGATCTTGGACTATGCGGTGAAGGTATTGCGCAACAAGGAAGTTCCACTAGTGAAAGTCTTATGGCACAACCAGAACATGGAGGAGACAACCTGGGAGCGCCAGCAAGACATGATGGACCAGTATCCAGAATTATTCAGATACTAAATTTTGAGGACAAAATTTCTTTAAGGAGGGTAGATTGTAACACTCGGTTCTATTAAGCCACATTTAAATTATCCCATAGGATGTATTAGCTGTTGTGTAAATTTTGGAAAGAAAGTGATAGGGTTAATTAATAACTATGCAAGGATAAAAGAGTAATTAGCAATTTGGAAGAAATGGATAACGTATTTAAGGGAAGTGTTAATGAAGTAGCCGCCACTGTTTCATTTCATTTCCTCTTCCACCCTCAGCCCCTCAGCTTAGCAGAGCACGATAGGAGATCCTCTTCGATTCTTCCAGTGATTTCCTCTGAACTAGGTGAGTTTTGCTTCTATTTCTTGCTACATTATAACTATCGTTGGTAGGAGGGTTGATAAATGAAGTTTTGAGAATGCGGTATGCGAGTGCTAGTTTCGGTTTATGAGTTGAAATCGGGAATGCACCATGACTAGAGTTCCCAAATCAGTTTCCCTTAGATTTCTAGTGGTTTAGAATGAAGATTAGAAGAAACTTAATGTTTGCTTTGTCTATGGTTTTAGGTTTGAGTAATATCCGAAGTAGCTTGCAACCAAGTTTTTCCAGGAGGCCAGGTAAGTGAAGTTTGCTTGTGCCTTCGGGCCTACATCACAAAACGTTAGGATTATGATTATTTGTGTGTATTTGTATTCTATGCATCATGTTTTTTTTTAAAAACATACGAAAATGAATCTGAAAGCATGATTGGCATGGTAAGGATTGAACATATTGAAACAGTCATGAGAATCAGTTTCACTGTTAAGGGAACTAATCCGCCCCTTAATGAGACAGGGATGTATGCACTTTGGGAGAGTTGATCCAACTCCCAATTTCACAGGGGGATCTGAATAGAGGAATCAATTTCACTGTTAAGGGAATTAATCCGCCCCTTAATGAGACAGGGATGTATGCACTTTGGGAGAGTCGATCCAACTCCCAATTTCACAGGGGGATCTGAACAGAAACGAAGCATGAACAACTGAGTTGAGAAAGTAGAAATTGCATATTAGGAATTTATATTGTGTTGTTTCATTTCTTGATTGCTTTACTTACTTAGCATTAGGCTAATAGATGAGTTTTGTGATGTAGGTGAAGAAGTGATAGCAGGTGTGTTTACTAAGTCTGCCGAGGACTAGGCTGGTTGTGGAGTGCATCTTTGTAACAATTTGGCAGCTGATGGGGCGGCTTAACTAATGTCTGTTGGTGAGAAGGTTTAGTTTACAGTGTTTAAACTTAGAAATGTTAAGTCTCCATAACAGTAGTGGTTTCAATACTTTGAACACGTTTTGAGATTTTTCTTCGGTTAACTGTAATCTGTTGAGTTTTAAATGTTATTACTGGATTTTGGTAAATGCCATGGTTGAGCTATTTCTGAATGGTCTCGGAAAAGCAAACGAATTCCTTTCTGTAACTAGTGTTGTGTGAGTACAGTGAGGAGTAGTTGAAATGTATTCTGTTTTCTACCGGTAGACGATGTCTATCGGTGGATGTTGTTGTTCTCTATCGGAAGATGCCGTAGGAATAGTCATCGGAAGATGTAGGATTTGCCCTACCGGTATGAGTGGGTACAACGTTGACGTTTAGTGATCGGCAGATACGAGCTGACGTCATCGGAAGATGTAGAGTCTGAGTCCATCGGATGATGTCTCGGTATACTCATCGGCAGATGCGTGCTGACGTCATCGGAAGATGTTGAGTGCGTTTTGTCGTGTAGTCACCGGTAGATGCAGTCTATCGAGAGATGTCCTTTATTTCTCATTCGACTGACGCCATCGGCAGGAGTCTCCTATTTTGGTTGTTTTCTGCTTCTTCCGTTGACTTTATCAATCGGCAGATGTGTTTGACTACTACGACTTCCCTGGTACTTCGTTGTTTAAACTAGAATTTTCAAATTGCCGATTGTTTCTTAACCATTCAACAGCATTTCGTAGTTTTGTATAACTTCGTTGTGATTCAAATAATTTCCGCTGCAAATATTTAAATGTTTTTAAAGTTTATTTTTATTTTTTTAAAAAAATATATATAGTAGAAATCTTAGTCATATATGGGCATTGTGTGACGAGCCGGGTTCAGATAACTCGGGGCGTTACAGAATTCACACTTTGACAGCTTTGCATAGAGTTGCTGCTGTCTCAGGGTTGTCAAAACTATCCTTAAGTGTTCCTCGTGGTCAGCTTTAGTCGATGAATAAACTAACATATCATCTATGAACACAATTACAAACTTGTCCAAGTAATCACGAAACACTCGATTCATCAGGTCCATAAAGGCTGCAGGTGCATTAGTCAGTCCAAATGACATTACAAGGAATTCATAATGTCCATAACGGGTCCTGAAGGCAGTCTTAGGTATATCACTCTCCTTAACCTTCAGTTCGTAATACCTCGAACGCAAGTCAATCTTTGAAAACACTTTAGCTCCTTGTAATTGGTCGAACAAGTCATCAATTCGGGGCAATGGGTATTATTCTTAATTGTCAACTTGTTCAATTCCCTGTAATCTATACACATTCTAAGGGACCCATCTTTCTTCTTGACAAATAGCACAGGTGCACCCCAGGGTGAACTGCTAGGGCGTATAAATCCTTTTTCAACCAAATCTTGCAATTGGACTTTCAACTCCTTCAACTCAACAGGTGCCATGCGATATGGATTTTTAGACACCAGTAATGCCTTGGGGTACGTATCTATTACAAACTCTATTTCTCTATCAGGTGGTAAACTAGGCAAATCATCCAAAAATGCCTCAGGAAACTTTCGGACTATGGGAATATTCTGTAATTCTACTATATCCTTCATCCGAATATCCATTATATTAGCCAGGTAACTCTCACATCCAATTTTCAATAATCGGTGAATCTCTAAGGAGGATATAATCGGCATTTTACTTATCTTAGGAATAGCTTGGAAGGAATAATGATCACCATTTGGGGGTCAAAAATCAATCATCCCAGATCTACAACTTATTGTGGCATAATGCCTGAATAACAAATCCATTCCTAATATCACCTCATACCCTTTCATGTCAATTAAAATCAGTTTTACATATAGTTTCTTACCTCCTAAGGACACAACATCGCCTTTAACAATCTGTTCAGAACGTAGGGACTTCCCTGATGGTAACATAACATTATATGACCTTTCGGCTGGTGAAAGTTCTAAGTTGTGATTGCATACAAACAAGGTTGATATAAACGAGTGTGTGGCTCCTGTATCTATAAGTGTGTAAGCGGAAAAACCACAAATCATAATGGTACCTATTATGACTGTATGCTGCACGGCTTCCTCATCTTCCATCATAGCATAAACTCTAGGTGCTACCCTTGTACGATTCGGATCTGGCGGCATGGGGCAGTCTCTGACTATATGTCCAACCTTATCACATCTGAAACAGCGGCTAGAACGCAACTTACATTCGCCAGGGTGGTTCTTTTGACAGGTGGGGCATAGAGGGGCCAATGGTCGTTTTCCTTTTCCTTGATCATCATTTGGATTGAAGGGTCTCTTTATACCTTGCTGTTGTTGTTATGGTCCCCTGTTCTGTTGCGGTTGCCAGCCCTTGTTCTGTCGTGGTGGCTGTTTAACCTCCTTGGTAGTCTTCTTTGACTGATCACGCTGCTCATACACTGTTATTTCAGCCTCCTCCATTTCTAAGGCCTTAGCTGTGACTTCGGTATACGGTACATTGTGGATACCGGCAGTTTTCACCTTCATATACAAGCTTGGCTTCAGTCCCTGAACAAACTGATCTATCTTATCCTCCTCATCCTCTACCAGACGGAATGCAAACCGAGACAAGGTCTCAAATCTGCATATGTAATCCGTTACTGAACCAGTCTGTCGTAGATTCATAAGCTCCTTTTTCTTACTGGCCCGAACAGTTTGATTAAAATACTTGTCAAAGAAGGCAGCCTTGAACCTTCCCCAGGTCATAGCTCCTGCGTCAGTCGTGCCCTGGATCGAGTCCCACCAATGCCACGCATCCAGTTCCAAATGATAGACGGCACATGTGACCTTATCTCCCTCGTCTACCTTTGCATACTTGAACATGTCCTCCATCTTTCGAATCCATTGTTCAGCAAAAACAGGATCTGAAACTTTACCATTGAAAGTCGGGGGTCGAAGCCGGTGAAAACGCTCATCCCCATGTTCTCGGGCAATGTTCGTACTCGAATTCCCTTGTTCTTCCCTGGCGGTCATGAGCTGATCATCTTGGCGGGATTGGAAAATTACTAACTTGGTTAGTTGAGCAATAGTGTGACTATCCACGTTGTCTTCTCTCTGTTGACCTCTCACCATTTTGGGATTCCTAAACAGTAATCATAACATATCTTAACTTAATGACATTGCTAAAATCATAAACACTTACAGTTGCTGGAGTGTACTCAGGTGGCAATCTGTGCTGGGAGGCAGTCTGCAGAATCGATTTTAGAACCTAGTTTTTGCTTTGATACCATAATTGTAACAACCCCGGTTGGGGTCGCCACGTAATTCATAATTTAACCTCTTAATCATTTTAGTCTTACTTTCTACACCTTGTTCATTATTTATGTTACTATTTTTTTTTTAAAAGAACATCTCTTGAACTGCATCTACCGATGGAAAAGTAAACTCACATCAACTGACGGTCACGTGCCCACAACGTGACACATCTCTCCTCATCCAGTAGAAGACATCTACCGGTGATCACGGACCTTACACGTGTCCAAAAAGTGCATCGCCCAGTCTCGAACATCCATCGCTGGATGTCCATAAATTTAAGCTACATCGACCGGTGGTCAGGTGCGTCTCACGTGACCAGTTGAAACATTACTCGAGCACTAAACGACAAGAAATTACTCACATCATTCGGTAATTGAAATACTCTACATCACCCGGTGACTAGACGACAAAATAACATTTACATCATCTGATAGCTTACACACTACATCTACCTGTCACTGGACGACGAAATAACATTTACATCATCCGGTAACTTAAACACTACATCTACCGATCACTGGATGACGAAATAACATTTACATCATCCAGTAACTTAAATACACTTCATCTGCCAGTCACTAGACGACAAAATGACATTTACATCATCCGGTGACCTAAATACACTACGTCTGCCAGTGGATACAAACTATTGACATATTTCGATAGAGAACATCTATCGGGGAATGCAAATATACACAGACTCCGAACTTCGTTGACTCATCACTCTTATAGATAAAAGACAGAGACTCATCCAAAATTCTTATAGCGGAAGACTTAGTTAGATAACACGTTCTATATCCTTATAGACATTCTAAAACTCAGTAATTCAATCAGACAATCTCAAAAGCTCAATGTTTTAAAGTAATCTTATCCTACTTAGACTACCATATTCTTATCCATAATGTAATCATAGAACATTAACCAGGGGTCTCAATCGCCATCCAGCCACAGAATTGCACTGTCATTCTGAGCATCCTCCAGCAACCAGCTTGAAACATCATCTCTGGATTGGAAATCCTCACCTGTTAACTCTTCACCTACATCATAAGGTTTAACTATAAGCCTAATGCTTAGTAAGAAATGCAACACTAACATGGATGCATGAATGTATAATTCAGGAATCACATGCTCATAAGTATTTTCTTGTTCTTATCTTTGCTCGTAATCATCATTCATAATCATGGATCATATTCATCATTCATGTTCATCATTCATAATCATTAATCGTATTCTTCATTTAAGTTATGTGGATTAAGAGAGGATTTGTGCCGGTAAAGGGGGTTCGACAGTGAGTTTGATCTTGGTCCCTATTGCGGGTCGTATTCATATGTCCCTCTTTTGGACTGTGACATACGCCGAACCGCCCCCAACCCTCACTTAGTCCACGTTGCATAAGTTTTATCTTCTTACTTTGTTCATGAGAAAACCATGCTCTTACAAACATTTTCATATGCATAAGATAGTCATGATGCATGTACATGAAAATTCTTAAATCATCAAGCTACAGAAAAAGCACTATCCGACACGAAACCTTACCATTGAACTAATCATTAAAATAAATGCTAGACAGTAACATAAAGGAACTTCTAATCATCGTATGAGTTCCTACCTAGCATCCTTTGATGTAGGGTCCTAATGACCGAGAAACCTATACATTCACTTACTTGGTCTCCTTAGCAAAATTTGAGTCTCTTCTCTTCAGACTTCTTCACCTAAAACATTTACATAGCAGTAGTTAAAACAAAATCCTATTAGTTCTAATCACAAGTCATCCTAGGGTCTAATAGCTAAAGTCATTCCCGAATCCATAGTTTAATACTCTGTGCAGTCTGAATCCAAAACCGAAATAGACAGACCCGACTATCGATTACTCAGGGTTGGTTATTTTAAATGTCCAGAATAGATTCGGAATGACATTACTGATCACGGATTTTAAAATGTCCTTATTATTATTTGGCCATTGAAGAATCCAGAACTTCAACACCTAGCTGAAAACAGAGCTTAACGACTAATAGATAGCTACATTGCTAAACTCGTACCTCGAACACAAAGTAGCAAGGAAACCGATCGTTGAAGGAGGGATTTCCAGCTGACAGAGACCGAGAGCTCGGGAGAGAAAATCGTCGAGAGTAATGACGGCTACAGTGAGGTTTAATTGAGGTTTGAACCCTTTCCATTTTCTTTAAATACCGGTCTCAATCCTCCATTATTACAACTTTGCCACTCAACCTAGTTTAAATCCACATGAAATTAATTAATCTTGGCATAAAATTCTAAACCGTGAAGATTGAATATTCATGACCGTTAAAACAGTTAGGAAGTCACCTGGTCGTCTTGTCGGGTGTTACACTAACAGTACCCTACCAAGCAAGTGAACTACAAGTACCATACCTGAGATTATGGTTAAATCTTGCGTGTTGCTTTCGCCTGACCCTTCTTGCCTATAGGACAATTCTTAGCTATGTGCCCAGACTCGTTGCAATTGAAACACAGGTTGGTCTTTGGCTTTGGACAATCTTGGGCAATATGGCCAGCTCCAAAACAATTAAAACATCTTCCCTCATACTGTCCGGACTCACCCGGATGAAATTTCAAACATTTCAGACATTTCGAAAAACTTCTCTTTTATTGCTTTCGCTGCTTCTTTTCTTCTCTTAGGTCATTTAAATTGTCACCCGGCCTTTTAATCCCCTGAAGCTGTAAAGACGATCCAACACTGTCTATCTGAGTTGTAATTCTCGTGAATATTTGACCCAAAACTTCTGCCGGTTTAATCAATTTACCAGCAGCATCTTCCACCTTTAAGGCTTTGGCTATCACTCGAGTAAATGGTATTCCTTCAATTCCGAATATCTTCACCAACATCTCAATCTCCGGCTTTAAGCCCTACACAAATTGAAATATTTTGTCTTCCTCATGACTAACTAGGTGACTGGCAAACCGGGACAATGATTTAAACTGTTGGATGTGTGATGACCCAGATGTGTAAGTATGTCTACGATGGCTGCACGAACCAGAACTCGGATAGCGGTACATCTGGGCGGGTGAACCGGAAGGTGACAGGTCGTAAAAATGGGGTCGTCACAATCCCATATCGCTTGGGGAAGTATGTGGAAATGAAACATATGTAAAGAGACCCTCCCAACATAGCAAGACGCGTTTTGGAGCACAATTGGCAACGGATCCCATAAGAACTCCGAAGTTAAAAGTGCTTCGGCGAGAGCAATTCCAAGTTGGGTGACCTTCTGAGAAGTTCTCGCCAAATAAAGCCGTGAGAGGAGGATATTGGGCTGCGGCCCAATCCCCAGAGCGGACAATATCTTGCTGGGATAAAGGGTCGTTACAAATGGTATCAAAGCCTGTACCCAACCGGAAATGTGGCCAATGAGGACGTTGGGCCCCCGAGGGGGGGTAATTGTGATGACCCGGATGGGTAAGTATGTCTATGATGGTTGCACGAACCTGAACCCAGATGGCAGTACGTCCGCGCGGGTGAACCGGAAGGTGACGGGTTGTAAAAAGAGGGTCATCACAATCTCACATCGCTTGGGGAAGTATATGGAAATGAAACATATGTAAAGAGACCCTCCCAACATAGCAAGACGCGTTTTAGAGCACAATTGGCAACGGATCTCATATGAACTCCGAAGTTACAAGTGCTTCGGTGAGAGCAATTCCAGGTTGGGTGACCTTCTGGGAAGTTCTCGCCAAAAAAATCCGTGAGGGGAGGATATTGGGCTGTGGTCCAATCCCCAGAGTGAACAATATCTTGCTGGGATAAAGGGTCGTTACCGGATGTACTCTCCCACATATCCTGTCTGCTTCAGCTGTAAGAATTCCATTTTTTTAGCGGCTTGAACTGTTCTGTTGTAATACTTGTCGAAGAATAAATCTTTGAACTCTTTCCAAGTCAAATCTTGAGCCCCGGTGGTAGCCTCCACCGTCTCCCACCAACACTGAGCATCATTAACCAAGTGGAATGTTGCACACTTTACTTTATCTCCTTCCTCCACCTTAACAAGGTTAAACATGTTCTCTATAGTGTGTAATCACCTCTCAACAGCTATGGGATCAGTTAACTGGCCCTCAAACATTGGAGGTTTTAACTTTCAAAATTTTTCCCCACTAGAACTAGCTCCAACATTTCCCCGTCCTCCCTGACCTAACAGCGATTCAACCAATTCTCCTTGCCTCCTAACCATCTCCGCCTGCTTACTGACCAACTCAATAAGAAGCCTAACTGACCCATCAAGTTCACTTCTAGGTTGCTCTGGTTGTCTTGGGTTCCTTGGCATTTTGGCCTAATCCTGTACAAAGGTTCAAACAATCTAAACTTATTTAATAAATGAACTAAAAAGGAAAGAAATACTTACAGTCGGTGAAGCACGTTGCATGGCGGCCGACATTGTCGGGTAATCATTTGAACGAATCGACCATTTTGCTCGGATACCATCTTGTAACGCTCCCGAACCTGCCCCGGCTCGGTACGCTACTTTGCTAACTCAACCCGTGTTAAAACAACGTTTAAAATAATTTTTCTTAAATTTTTCGACTCGATTTCAGGTTTTACAAACCTTCGAAAAATATCGGAAAACGCGCCAAAATACATTTAAAATACGTCGGGTTGAAATAGTTCAGGAATAGGCAAACTTTTTAATTTTTTTTTTTCGGGTGGTGATCGATCGCCACATGGAGGCGATCGATCGCCACCCTCTTAGGTGCTACAGTGCCCGAGAGGCGCGATCAGCGACCGATCGCCGATGGGCGCGCGATCGATCCCCGCTGCGGCGCCCAGCGCCCCCTGCGCGCGCCCAACACGGCCCAGCGCGCACCACCCACGACACCCGCCAATTATCCTCCACTTTTTCCCGAGCCAAACTCCTCCAAATTTCACGACTTAAAACGGATAACAAAATAAACCTGACAATATAAACATTTTTAACAAAAACCAACAACATAACGGCTAAAAGTTTCTAAATCCGAAACCCTGAAAACATGCAATTAAACCACAATTTTACCAGATCCACACCAGTATCAAGCCACAAGTATTTACCCCCAATCAAATATAACAAACCAAATGACAAAATATCAAACCCCAATTCATTTTAACTCAAAACAATATCTATACAAAAATCTCCAACCACCAACCAAATACCTCAAAAATACCAACATAACCAAAAAGTAACTATCACTCACAACTCCACGAAAGACCATGGTCGAGACGCCCCGACAACTGCCTGCACCGGCATGCCCGTACAACACCAACTGCGTTTGTAACGACCCAAACACTGTACCGTTATTTTCCCGTATTATTTATATATATATATTTTTTTTTTACTACTTAAAAACTTTGCAACAATTAAGCAGAATTTAATTCGTGGACTAAATCGTTAAAAACATTCGAAAACTATTTAGAAATCATTTAAAACTTACAAAACAACTTGAAACAATTGAGTAAAATGATTAAAAGGAATTATGTTTATAATATAAAAACAATCGGCTGAGGAAAGGAGGGCAAAAGGGACAATTGTCCTATGAAAATTAGGGGGGCTCGATCGGCCCTTAGGCAGCCGACCGAACGGCCCCAAGGCAGCCGACCAGTCGCCCCTTGCTCTGCAATCGGTCGGCTGCCGTTCTGGAAAAATTCCATAACGCAGCTCTAACTCTCTGGAATTCCAGAGAGTTTGGCGTTCGATCACCCAACCTTCTGCGATCGAACGCCTCACTCATTTACTTTTTCCCCTCCCTTTTTTCTTTTCCCTGCATAAACATTGTCCTCAACACACTAAGACTTTAACATAATTCATTCCATAAACGTGTAACATACAATCGCTCAAACCTCACCTCATTCACACCTCGTCAATCACCCAAACAAACGACTCAAAACTCATTTAAAATATAAACAAATTCATGAAAACAAACTGCGTGGGTCCGTTTGAAAATCAAAGATTTCCTCATGCTAAAATCACCAAGCAGTTCCTAAAAAAAAACCTAGATAAAAATCTTAATAAAACTTTTTATAAACAGTTTGCCAAAACAATTGTACATTCAATCTATCAGCTAACAGAACCAAACATCCTACTATGTTCAACTATACATTCATCATTCATATCTAACTGTTATATCCCCAAGAGTACTTACACACATCCCCACGGGTCAGGTTAAGCACCGACTGCCCAGCACACTCCCACAGGCCATCTTTCTTCAACTGATCATCCTTCGGGTGGAGGGATCTCGTCCACACCTGTATCAAGGTTACCTACACCATACAGACATCTATGAGCTAAAGGATCAATAAGTTTCGTAAATGTAGATGCATGCTGCGCATATGAGCTTCGGGAATCATTCAGGCGTGTTCTTTTTCATTACGTCACATACAGATTGTCACCGAGGTCTAAACCACCTCGCCGTGACCAGATTACGTAGATTCATTGGTTCATTTTACTTTTTAATTAGGTCGCAGACAGAATGTCACCGAGGTCTAAGCCACCTCGCCGTGACCAGATAACAGATTACGTAGATTCATTTCGTTCTCTTAAATACATGCAGAAATCCATTTTCGTGCTATGTTAAAAGACGTGATGCATGAGCAGTTAAATACATAAAGTAAACATAAACAGCGTGAATACCATAAAAACATTACGAATACCATCAAAACATCATACAAGCATAACCTGTAAAATAGCTAAGCCTAAACTACCCTTCCAAAGCATATAAACACACATTGCACCAAATATCTTCAACAACCAAAATCGACGTATGCTGTAGGCCAATCGGCCAGAGTAAGTCACGAGAACTTACCTGTCGTCCGTAGCGTACTGAGCTCCGTCCACGAGCTTTGTTCACTAAAGGCAATTTCACAACAATCGTTGCTAAAGCACGTTCAAAGCTTTAAGCATCAAAACTAACGAAACTCTTAACTAAAGAATTTCTTAAAACTCTAGAATACTTCATTGAGGCACTTCGTTGAGCATTTCACGTTCAACTTACCAAAACTTCCATTAACGGAGTTTCCTAAAACTTCGAAAATCCGTAAAACCTGAACATTTCTCAACGAACCGTTTAACTTCGTCCAATAACGTCCAATACTTCCATTATCTTCACAACTACGGCAAACCTATCGATTTCTAACCTTAAATCATGTTTTCACAAAAACCTAAACGAAACCCTAACCGTGTAACTTCGTGAAAACCAAACAATAACCTTCCAAAACTATAGAATCATACCTAGGATCGGAATTGGAGGAGAAAACGTGAAGAACGAAGCTTGATCGGAGAGAAAATCGTCGTCGGAATGGAAGTCGCCGTGAAGGAGCTTCGTCGCCTGGGTGTTTCGCCAGAGAGAAGGAGAGAGATCCTGAAATGAGGGAGAGAAAAGAGAGAAAAATGATTTTAATAAAAATTGACTTGACAAATTACCATTTTGCCCTTCCTTTGTTTCTATTTGTTTCGTCATTCGTTTCGTTATTTGACTAACGATTCGGCTTCTACAAATTTCCTTATTTCACAAATAAATCCAACTTATTACTAGGGCCTCATTAAAACTGCCCGTTTGCAAAACAGACCTCGTTTACCATTTTTACTAAAACGTTCTTTATATTACGAGAAACATAATTCTCGTAATTTAGCGTTATAATTCCTAAAATTCTCGAAATTTCCTTAAAATCCATATTAATAATTAAGATTCTAATGAAGCTCTCTTTTCGCAAAACAGACGTAAATTGACATATTTACGAAAATGCCATTATATATTGGAATTACAAAATCCCGTAAAGTCGGGTGTTACATTCCATCCACCTTATTTAAAATTTTGTCCTCAAAATTTGATTTATCTCATAGTCTTTGGCATCACTGCCTCATGTCTTGCGACCCTATACTACGATTTACAATCACTACGTTCTTTTCGAGTCTCCTTCCTCCATCTCTCTAAAATCTTGAATCTCCCCAAATAAGGGCCTCGATCCTATTCCATACCTAGGGTCAATCCCTATGGTTCTAAACTAGAATCTCTAAAATCAAATGACGCATCGTTAACCTCCTGACCTTGTCTACTGCATTTGATTTGATTAATCAATTCCTTGGTTATGCACCACGTGCTAATAATCCTTATGTCTCAAATTTGAATAACTTAACTGCACTGCACTAATAAGCACGTAAATATTTTGCACACATATTAGCTGCCGCTTAATCATCCATAAGTTAAACTCCCTTACTCCTCTAACTGGGTCTTATGTTCGGGCTTCCCCAACTTAAGCCTAACTCAAGTCCTCAATCCCTTAATGAAGCGACCTAAAAGTCTTCTCCCATCGAAGTTTCTCTCAACCATCACTCTAGATAGCATTCGCGTTCAAGTTTCCTAACATTAGTTAGATCGAATATCGTCTAAATTTCTTCCCACCCCTAGGCTGTAACCCAAACTTAAACATGGTTTCATCGACGCCGTTCGCAGTCGGTATGTATACAAACTCACATTTACCTCCTAACCATATCCCTTACTTTCAATTGGCCTAAACACGTTCGCGCTTAAGCATCAAATCTTACCAATCTCTCTAAGTCCTCAATCGACAATCTCTAACTGCGTACTTGACTCCTAACATCTCAAGCACGCGTTGGCCTACATTACCCGCCCATAACGTTAAACCCCCTAACTTATCAATTGGCCTTTACTAAAATTGTCTCTTATCCTCAATCCTCGAAATAACTTCAACTCTTTGAATTGAGTTTATCTAGTTTCTAACTTGCTCAATCTCGTGTCTATTGAATACCTAAGTAACCAATTCACGCCCTCAAGCCTTCTCAATTACTTACTCCAAGGCTAAATCTCAATTACCCTACAACCTTATCCACCTATCAGGTATAACAATTTCTATACATATATTGGAGCTGTAACTAAACTCGCGTATATGTTCGTCGGTCTTAACCATCCGGGTTCACATTTCTTTAGTAATGCCCCCATAGAGCTTCTTTGTCAATAGTATTCAAATTGTACATTTTCTTTGGGCACCTTCACAACTATGTCTTCAGAACACCTCCTGGTCTGGATGAGTCCAATCAGAAGCTAAAGTCGTTCACCACTTAGGATCTTTGTCCCACTGTAGCGAAGATCCTATAATTATCACATCTCACTCTAAACTACCTTAATGAGTTCTATCGCTAAGTCCTTAATTAACTTTCTCTTACTACATACGTTACTCTTATTTGTTTAACTCAATTCCTTGTTAACTCCCAGTACAATTGGATCCCAAGGTTCTACTGTAACACCCGACAACTTCAGCCAGGTGACTCCCTAACTGTATTAACGGTCAAAAATATTCAATCTTCACAGTTTAGAGTTTTATACCAAGAATAATTAATTTCATGTGGATTTAAACTAGGTTGAGTGGCAAAGTTGTAATAATGGAGGGTGATGACCAATATATAAAGAAAAAGAAAATGTTTTAAACCTCACTTGAACCACTGTAGCCGACACCTTCCTTTTCGGTGATTTATTCTCTCCCAAGCTCTTGCTCTCTGCTTTTAGCATACTCTCATCGACGATCGGTTTTTTCTGCCACTACTCGACTACTCTGTGCCCGAGGTAAGCAATAGACAACGTAGCTATCTATTAGATCGTTAGCCCTGTTTTCTACTCGGCATTGGGGTTTTGGGTTTTCCAATGGCCGACTAATAATAAGAACATTTGAAATCTGAGAGTGGGAATGACTCTTAGCTATTACACCCTAGGATGACTTGTGAGTAGAACTTTTAGGATTGTGTTTTAACTACTGTAATGTAAATGTTTTAGGTAAAGAAGTCTGAGGAAAAGGAGCTCTCATTGCTAAGGACACCAGGTAAGTGAATGTATTAAGATTTCCAGCTAATAGAGCCCTACATCGTGGGAGTACTAGGTTGTTTTAGATGTCTAATGTTTACCTTATGATGATGAGTTTGACTGCACTTGAAGGATTGATGAATGTTGTGAGCTATACTATTTGATGACCTGCTAGTGAATGTGAAGTTGTCTGCTCTGGTATGATCCTTGTTTTAGTCTGATGGGTTAAAGATTCTCATGTTCATGCATCATGAATGTTTCTCAAGCATAAGAAAATGTTTTAATGCATGTTTTCCATGAACAAGATATGTATGTATATATGTATATATATAAGATTTATGCAACGTGGACTAAGTGAGGGTTGGGGGCGGTTCGGCGTATGTCACAGTCCAAAGAGGGACATATGAATACGACCCGCAGTAGGGAACAAGATCAAACTCACTGTCGAACCCCCTTTACCGGCACAAATCCTCTCTTAATCCACACAACCTAAATGAAGAATATGATCAAATACTATGAATGATGAATATGATCAATGACTATGAATGATGAATATGATCCATGACTATGAATGACGAATATGATCCATGACTATGAATGATGAATACGATCAATGACTATGAATGATGATTACGAGCAAAGATATGAACAAGAAAAGACTTATGAGCTTGTGGTTTTCCCATATTATACATTCATGCATCCATGTTAGTGTTGCATTCCTTACTAAGCATTAGGCTTATAGTTAAATCTTATGATGTAGGTGAAGAGTTAGAAGGTGAGGATTTCCAGTCCAGAGATGAAGTTTAACGCTTGTTGCCGGAGGATGCTCAGTGTGACTGTGAAGGCTGGATAGACGATTAAGTTCCCTGATTATGCTCATAGTAAGTCAGAATAGTTTATGATGAACAAATGACTAAGTAGAATAGAATTTCTTATAACAATGAGATTCGGATTTGAATTGTTTGACTTTAGAGTCTGAATACGACCTTAAGGATTATTGAATGGTTTGTGTTGCTTAAGTCTTCCGCTATGCGTATCTTGGATGAATTTATGATCCTTACTCTTTGAGGTTTATAGTTACTAAGTTAAAATCGGGTGAGTTGTGATATGTTCTATCGGATGAAGATGTTTGATGATTGTAGTGTTCTACTGCCGTATGATAGAAGCTGGATGAGGCAATCATCCGGCTGACGTCATCGGCGGATGTCAAAAGATGGGAGTTGAACGATTGAGTCTTCCGGGTGACGTCACCGGAAGATGTAGTATGACGTCACCGGAAGATGTAGTTTGTTTCCTCGCCCAATGATGTATATATTAATTTGTCGTCTAGCGTTTGGTGGATGAAGTGTGTTTCTTCACCGGATGCTGGGAATGTTATTTTGTCATCTAGCGTTCGGTGGATGAAGCGTATTTCTTCACCGGATGATGTAAATGGTATTCTGTCGTCTAGCGTTCGGTGGATGAAGCGTATTCCTTCGCCGGATGATGTAAATGTTATTTTGTCGTCTAGTGTTCGGTGGATGAAGTGTATTCTTCACCGGATGATGTAAATGTTAATTTTTCGTCTAGTGACCGGATGATGTGAGTATTCTCTTGTTGTTTAATGTTCAGGTAATGTTTTAAGTCGGTCACGTGAAGCACACATGACCACCGGTCGATGTAGGGTAAATATGAACATCTAGTGGAGAATGTTCGGGACTGGGCGATGTCTTTAATTAGGCACGTGCAATGCCCGTGACCACCGGTGGATGTCTATTGCTGGTTGAGATCTGATGTGTCGCGTGGTGGACACGTGATCATCGGTCGATGTGAGTCTATAAGATGCAGATCAAGAGATGTTTGAAAAAAAAAAAAAAGAAGAAACCAAAGAGGGAATAATATTAACACTAATAATGAACAAGGTGTATGGAAGTAAGAATCAAATGATTAAGAGATCAAGTAATGAATTTGTGTGGCGATTCCGTTGGGGTCGTTACAATTATGGTATCAAAGCAAAACCGGGTTCTAAAACCGATTCTGTAGATTGCCTTCCAGCACTGACTGTCACGTGAGCACACTCCAGCAACTGTAAGTATTTATGATTTCAGTAAATGTCACTAAGTTAAGATGCATTTATAATTAACTGTCTAGGAATCCCAAAATGGTTAGAGGTCAGCAGAGAGAGACCAATGAGGATAGTAATGCCATTGCTCAGTTGACGGAGTTGGTCATGCGCCAATCTAACCAGATCGAACGACTTATGACTGCTAGAGAGGAACAAGGCAACTCCAGTACTAATGCAACTCATGATCATGGGGGTGAGAGTTTCCACCGGCTTCGACCCCCGGTGTTTAATAGACATGTTTCAGATCCTATTTATGCTGAGAAGTGGGTTCGAAAGATAGAAGACATGTTTAAGTATGCAAAGGTGGATGAAGGAGATAAGGTCACATATGCTGTCTTTCATTTGGAATTAAGTGCAAGGCATTGGTGGGACTCGATCCAGAACACCGCTAATGCCGAAGCTGTGACCTAGGAAATGTTCAAGACTGCTTTCTTTGACAAGTACTTCAATAGGACTTTTCGGGCCAATAAGAAGAAGGAGTTCATGAATCTACGACAAACTGGCTCTGTAACGTCCCTAAAACTGTACCCATTTTACCCGTATAAATTTTTCATTTTATTTTACACTTTAAGCGGTCAATTCGAAATTCAAGTCTACGTTGTAAACCACTTAAAACAAAATCATTTATAACTTAAACCTATTTGAAAACAATTAATAAAACAATTAAAACATTTATCAATCGGTGAAGGGTAAAACCGAAAGGCAGAGGAAAAGAGAAGCAGCGATCAGTCGCTGTAGGCGCTGCACAATGCAGCGACCAAATCCCTCTCTGGAATCCTAGATTCCAGAGAGCTATTCCGAGAGACTCCAGAGACTTTCTTCCTTACCTATTCTCCACAAAACTTATCTCATTTTCATGTCATCAATTAACGAATTAAACAACCTAAACATACGTTTAACTTTCGTAAAAAACGAATTGCATGGATACGTTTAAAAGTTGTCTAATCCTCCTGTTTCAAATTCCAAGCAGTTCCAGTAAAAACTATCAAAACATAGATTACAAACAGATTTCTAAAAACGTTTAAAACATCAAACATGAACCTAACATCTAGCCAGATCCGAGTATCCTAAAAATGTCTATACAACCATCAGCCCAAAACATACAAAAACCCACAAAACCTATACATACTTCCCCACGGGTCAGGTAAGCGTCGACTGCGCCAGCACACCACCGCAATCATCCTTCGTCAACTGAACTCATGCCTCGGGAGGAGGAAGCTCGTCCTCACCTGTTTCCTCGTAAACACCTACACCATACAGACATCTATGAGATAAAAATCTCAGTAAGCTCTAGTAAATGCAAATGCATACTGTGCCTGTGACTTTATAGATAATGCTTTGTTTTCTTTGCTTTGCTTTGCTTTACTTTGCTTTGCTTTGCTATAAACTGTATACCGAAGGGCCATTTAAACTATATACAGTAGGGACATCATTTCTTTGCATTTACTTTAAAACGTCGTGCAGAAATTCGTTTTCATGACATTTGAAATACGTGATGCATGAACAGATATGAACATAAAATAATCAATCAACATGCATACCATCAAGACCGGAAAGCATAACCTAAAACAATTATAAACCTGTCTACCCAACCAAAGCAATAAAACAAACAATCCATTAAGATCCTCGACGCTAAATCGAAGTACGGTGTAGACCAATCGGTCAGAGTAAGTCACGAGAACTTACCTCGCGTCCGTTGCAGCTCAAGCTCCGTCCACGAGCGTTGTTTGTCTGAGGCCAAACACGACATTTGCCGTTAAAACCGAATTAAGCTATTAAACGTCCAATTTAACAAAACCTTAACTAAAGATATTTCCTAAAGCTTTAATTCGATTTATTAAGCCATTTATTCGATTGGAGGAGAAACGGAGGTCGGAATGTTGGAGGCGTCGAATGGTCGAGAGAGAAATCGCTCTCTGGAAATCACGCAGGAAGAAAATGAAGAAGAGAAAGAGTTTTCTCTTATTTATAAATTTACCTTGGCAAATTACCGTTTTGCCCTTCATTTGTTTTTATATTTGTTTCGTCCTCCGTTTCATTAATCGGCTAACTATTCGGTTTCACCAAAACTCCTTACTTCGCCAATGAGTCCAACTTATTACTATGGTTCTAACAGAACTGTCCGTTCGCAAATCGGACCTCATTTACTATTTTTACTAAAGCGTCCTTTATATTTCGAGAAGCATAAATACTCGGAATTAAGCGTTACTGCTCCGGAAATTCTCGTAAATTTCTTAAAATCCATTATATATTAAAATAATAATATCTAGAAAAGCTGGGTATTACAGGCTCTGTGGCAGATTACATATGCAAATTTGATGCTTTATCACGATTTGCTCCCCGAATGATTGAGGATGATGACGACAGGATTTACCAATTTATTCAAGGACTGAAGCCGAGTTTGTACATGAAAGTAAAGACTGCTAGGATACACAATGTACCTTATGGTGAAGTGACGGCAAAGGCCTTGGAGCTGGAAGAGGTGGAAATGACAGCATATGCACAGCGTGAGCAGCCAAGAAAATTCATGAAGGAAACTCAGCCGCCACCACGTCAGAACAAAGGTTGGCAGCCGCAACAGAACAGAGGACCACAACAACAACAACAAGGTGTAAAGAGACCCTTCAACCAGAATGATGACCAAGGAAAAGGGAAGAGGCCTCTGGCACCCTTATGCACCACTTGTCAGAAGAACCACCCCGGCGAATGCAAGTTGCGTTCTGGCCGCTGTTTCAGATGTGACAAGGTTGGACATATAGTCAGAGACTGCCCCATGCCGCCAGATCTGAACCGTGCAAGGGTAGCACCTAGAGTCTATGCAATGATGGAGGATGAGGAAGCCATGCAGCATACAGTCATAATAGGTACCATTATGATCTGTGGATTTGCTGCTTACACACTTATAGATACGGGAGCCACGCACTCGTTTATATCAACTTTGTTTGTATGCCAACACAACTTAGAACTTTTACCAGCCGAAAGGCCATAAAATGTTATGTTATCATCAGGGAAGTCCCTACATTCTGAACAGATTGTTAAAGGTGATGTTGTGTCCTTAGGAAGTAAGAAACTATATGTTGAACTGATTGTAATTGACATGAAAGGGTACGAGGTGATATTAGGAATGGATTGGTTATTTAGGCATTATGCCACGATAAGTTGTAGATCTGGAATGGTTGATTTTCGACCCCCAAATGGTGATCATTATTCCTTCCAAGTTATTCCTAAGATAAGTAAAATACTGATTATATCCTCACTAGAAATTTACCGGTTACTGAAAAATGGTAGTGAGAGTTACTTAGCTAGCATAATGGATGTTCGGGTGAAGAATAAGATAGAGTTACAAGATATCCCCATAGTCCGAGAGTTCCCTAAGGCATTCTTGGATGATTTTCCTGGTTTACCACCTGATAGAGAAATATAGTTTGTAATAGATACGTATCCTGAGGCCTTATCGGTATCTAAGAATCCTTATCAGATGGCACCTATTGAGCTAAAGGAGCTAAAAGTCCAACTACAGGAATTAGTAGACAAGGGATTTATACGCCCTAGTAGTTCTCCCTGGGGTGCACCTGTGTTATTCGTTAATAAGAAAGATGGTTCCCTTAGAATGTGCATAGACTATAGGGAGCTAAATAAGTTGACAATCAAGAATAAGTACCCCTTACCTCGGATTGATGATTTGTTTGACCAATTGCAAGGAGCAAAGGTGTTTTCAAAAATAGATTTACGTTCGGGTTATTATCAACTGAATGTTAAGGAAGGAGATATACCAAAGACAGCCTTCATAACCCGTTATGGACAATACGAATTCTTGGTCATGTCATTTGGACTGACCAATGCACCTGCAGCCTTTATGGACTTAATGAATCGAGTGTTTCGTGAGTATTTGGACAAATTTGTAATTGTGTTCATAGATGATATCCTGATATACTCACGGGTAAAAGTTGACCATGCAGAGCATTTAAGAATAGTTTTGACAACATTGAAGGAGCACCAGCTTTATGCCAAATTGTCCAAGTGTGAATTCTTGTTGGACAAGGTTAATTTTCTTGGTCATGTAGTTTCTGCTAATGGCATATCAGTGGACCCGACCAAAATTCAGGTAGTAAAGGATTGGCCACAACCAAAGAATGCCAGTGAAGTCTGCAGTTTCCTTGGATTGGTAGGCTATTACATAAAGTTTATCAAAGGATTTTCTATGATAGCTAAGCCTCTGACGAATTTGACAAAGAAGGACAATAAGTATTCTTGGACTGAAGCTTGTGAGGATAGCTTCCAGACATTGAAGGTGAAGTTAACAACAGCCCCGGTATTGGCCCTTCCAACCGAAGAAGGAAAGTTTAGCGTATTTTGTGATGCATCAAAAGTTGGGTTGGGCTGTGTTTTGATGCGAGGAGGCAAAGTTGTAGCGTATGCCTCTAGGCAGTTAAAGAGTTATGAACAGAACTATCCCACCCATGATTTAGAATTAGCCGCTGTTTTTTTTCCTTGAAGATATGGAGACACTATTTATATGGACAGCAGTGTGAAGTGTTTTCTGACCATAAAAGTTGTAAGTACCTCTTTACACAAAAGGAATTGAACATGAGGCAGAGGCGTTGGTTGGAATTTGTTAAGGATTACGACTTTGAGATCAAGTATCACCCGGTAAGGTTAACTCTGTAGCTGACGCATTGAGATGGATGTCAACAACTATGCAATCCATTGTGTCAACCATGTCTATACTTTTGAGGACAGAAGTTCAGAGGTTTGAATTGGAGATAGTTCCAGAGTTATCAACCTTACTTACCGATTTGACCATTCAACCGACGGTTCTGGAAAAGATCAAAGAGGCACAACAGAAGGACTTTGTGGAGAATAACAGTATGATGAACAAGGTGAAGGACACCACCTCCGAGTTTAGTCTTTCCAATGATGGGATTCTGAAGTTTAGAAATAGATGGTATGTCCCTAATGATGAATGATTACGTAAGTTAATCTTGGCTGAGGCGCATTCGTCTCCCTTTTCTGTACATCCTGGCAGCACCAAGATGTATCGAGACCTGAAGTTACTCTATTGTTTTTGCCTTGAAGATATGGAGACACTATTTATATGGACAGCAGTGTGAAGTGTTTTCTGACCATAAAAGTCTGAAGTACCTCCTTACACAAAAGGAATTGAACATGAGGCAGAGGCGTTGGTTGGAATTTGTTAAGGATTACGACTTTGAGATCAAGTATCACCCGGGTAAGGTTAACTCTGTAGCTGACGCATTTAGCAGGATGTCAACAACTATGCAATCCGTTGTGTCAACCATGTCTATACTTTTGAGGACAGAAGTTCAGAGGTTTGAATTGGAGATAGTTCCAGAGTTATCAACCTTACTTGCCGATTTGACCATTCAACCGACGGTTCTGGAAAAGATCAAAGAGGCACAACAGAAGGACTCTGTGGAGAATAACAGTATGATGAACAAGGTGAAGGACACCACCTCCGAGTTTAGTCTTTCCAAGGATGGGATTCTGAAGTTTAGAAATAGATGGTATGTCCCTAATGATGAATGATTACATAAGTTAATCTTTGCTGAGGCGCATTCGTCTCCCTTTTCTGTACATCCTGGCAGCACCAAGATGTATCGAGACCTGAAGTTACTCTATTGGTGGCCAAACTTAAAGAGAGATGTTGCTAAGTATGTAGAGTCATGTTTGGTTTGCCAACAAGTTAAAGCCGAGCACCAACGTCCAGGAGGTACCCTTCAACCTTTACCTATTCCCGAATGGAAGTGGGAGCACATAGCTATGGATTTCGTTGTAGGATTACCTAAGAAAACTAAGGGACATGATAGTATTTGGGTTGTGATTGATAGATTGACGAAATCAGCCCATTTCTTACCAGTAAGGACAACCTACTCGATGGACCAGCTTGCTGATCTTTATGTACAAGAAGTTATTAGGTTGCATGGAATTCCTGCATCTATTGTCTCTGATCGTGACCCTAGGTTCACCTCCCGGTTTTGGAAAGGTCTACAAGGCACACTTGGCACGAGGTTATCCTTCAGCACTGCTTTTCACCCGCAGACAGATGGTCAATCGGAAAGGACTTTCAGATACTTGAGGATATGTTGAGGGCATGTGTACTAGATTTCCAGTCATCCTGGAGTCGATACTTACCTCTGGTTGAGTTCTCCTACAACAATAGCTACCAGTCCACCATTGGCATGGCACCTTATGAAGCACTGTATGGCAGGAAATGTAGATCACCTTTGTATTTGGATGAGGTTGGTGAAGCAAAACTTCTTGGCCCCAACCTTCTGCAACAGATGTCAGATAAGATCTCTACTATTAGAAAGAGGGTAATGACTGCACAGAGCCGACACAAGAGTTATGCAGACCAGAGGAGAAGAGATCTTGAATTTTCGGTTGGAGATGAGGTATTCTTGAAGGTTTCACCGTTCAAAGGGGTCTTAAGGTTTGGAAAAAAGGGAAAACTTACTCCACGATTCATTGGACCATTCCCTGTTTTGGCTAGAATCGGTAGTACAACTTACAGACTGCAGTTGCCTCCATCATTGGATAAAGTTCATAATGTCTTTCACGTGTCAATGTTAAAGAAATGCATACGAGATCTGACGCAAGTTGTTAAGCCAGTGGATATTGAGATTGAACCATCATTAACGTATGAAGAGAAGCCAGTGCAGATATTGGAATCCGCAGTTAAGACTCTGAGGAATGAAGAGATTCCCTTGGTCAAAGTTTTATGGAAGAATCATGGCATTGAAGAAGCCACTTGGGAGCGATGACAGGACATGTTAGACAAGTATCCAGAGTTATTTGTTTGATCAATTTTCGGGGACGAAAATTTTGTTTAAGGAGGGGTGGATGTAACACCCGACAACTTCAGCCAGGTGACTCCCTAACTGTATTAACGGTCGTAAATATTCAATCTTCACGGTTTAGAGTTTTATACCAAGAATAATTAATTTCATGTGGATTTAAACTAGGTTGAGTGGCAAAGTTGTAATAATGGAGGGTGATGACCAATATATAAAGAAAAAGGAAATGTTTTAAACCTCACTTGAACCACTGTAGCCGACACCTTCCTTTTTGGCAATTTCTTCTCTCCCAAGCTCTTGCTCTCTACTTTCAGCATACTCTCCTTGACGATCGGTTTTCTCTGCCACTACTCGACTACTCTATGCCCGAGGTAAGCAATAGACAACGTAGCTATCTGTTAGTTCGTTAGCCCTGTTTTCTACTCGGCATTGGGGTTTTGGGTTTTCCAATGGCCGACTAATAATAAGAACATTTGAAATCTGAGAGTGAGAATGACTCTTAGCTACTAGACCCTAGGATAACTTATGAGTAGAACTTTTAGGATTGTGTTTTAACTACTGTAATGTAAATGTTTTAGGTAAAGAAGTCTGAGGAAAAGGAGCTCTCATTGTTAAGGACACCAGGTAAGTGAATGTATTAAGATTTTCGGCTAATAGAGCCCTACATCGTGGGAGTACTAGGTTGTTTTAGATGTCTAATGTTTACCTTATGATGATGAGTTTGACTGCACTTGAAGGATTGATGAATGTTGTGAGTTATACTATTTGATGACCAGCTAGTGAATGTGAAGTTGTCTGCTCTGGTATGATCCTTGTTTTAGTCTGATGGGTTAAAGATTCTCATGTTCATGCATCATGAATGTTTCTCAAGCATAAGAAAATGTTTTAATGCATGTTTTCCATGAACAAGATATGTATGTATATATGTATATATATAAGATTTATGCAACGTGGACTAAGTGAGGGTTGGGGGCGGTTCGGCGTATGTCACAGTCCAAAGAGGGACATATAAATACGACCCGCAGTAGGGAACAAGATCAAACTCACTGTCGAACCCCCTTTACCGGCACAAATCCTCTATTAATCCACACAACCTAAATGAAGAATATGATCAAAGACTATAAATGATAAATATGATCAATGACTATGAATGATGAATATGATCCATGACTATGAATGATGAATATGATCCATGACTATGAATGATGATTACGAGCAAAGATATGAACAAGAAAAGGCTTATGAGCATGTGGTTTTCCCAAATTATACATTCATGCATCCATGTTAGTGTTGCATTCCTTACTAAGCATTAGGCTTATAGTTAAATCTTATGATGTAGGTGAAGAGTTAGAAGGTGAAGATTTCCAGTCCAGAGATGATGTTTAAAGATTGTTGCCGGAGGATGCTCAGTGTGACAGTGAAGGCTAGATAGACGATTAAGTTCCCTGATTATTCTCATAGTAAGTCAGAATAGTTTATGATGAACAAATGACTAAGTAGAACATAATTTCTTATAACAATGAGATTCGGATTTGAATGGTTTGACTTTAGAGTCTGAATACGACCTTAAGGATTATTGAATGGTTTGTGTTGCTTAAGTCTTCCGCTATGCGTATCTTGGATGAATTTATGATCCTTACTCTTTGAGGTTTATAGTTACTAAGTTAAAAATCGGGTGAGTTGTGATATGTTCTATCGGATGAAGATGTTTGATGATTGTAGTGTTCTACTGCCGTATGATAGAAGCTGGATGAGGCAATCATCCGGCTGACGTCATTGGCGGATGTCAAAAGATGGGAGTTGAACGATTGAGTCTTCCGGGTGACGTCACCGGAAGATATAGTATGACATCACCAGAGGATGTAGTTTGTTTCCTCGCCCGATGATGTATATGTTAATTTGTCGTCTAGCGTTCGGTGGATGAAGTGTATTTCTTCACCGGATGCTGGGAATGTTATTTTGTCGTCTAGCGTTCGGTGGATGAAGCGTATTTCTTCACCGGATGATGTAAATGGTATTTTGTCGTCTAGCGTTTGGTGGATGAAGTGTATTCCTTCGCCGGATGATGTAAATGTTATTTTGTCGTCTAGTGTTCGGTGGATGAAGTGTATTCTTCACCGGATGATGTAAATGTTAATTTGTCGTCTAGTGACCGGATGATGTGAGTATTCTCTTATTGTTTAATGTTCAGGTAATGTTTTAAGTCGGTCACGTGAAGCACACATAACCAGCGGTCGATGTAGGGTAAATATGAACATCTAGTAGAGAATGTTTGGGACCGGGCGATGTCTTTAATTAGGCACGTGCAATGCCCGTGACCACCGGTGGATGTCTATTGCTGGTTGAGATCTGATGTGTCGCGTGGCGGACACGTGATCATCGGTCGATGTGAGTCTATAAGATGCAGATCAAGAGATGTTTGAAAAAAAAAAAAAAAGAAGAAACCAAAGAGGGAATAATATTAACACTAATAATGAACAAGGTGTATGGAAGTAAGAATCAAATGATTAAGAGATCAAGTAATGAATTTGTGTGGTGATTCCGTTGGGGTCGTTACATCTACCATTGATTCACTCCAACTATTTATTATAACCTTATATCAACCATGTGTCTATCGGTCTCGACCAGATAAACACAAATCATTTGGAACCTTTTCTAACGTAGTCGCGCTCTAAGTTTACCTAAGTGAGTTTATTGCACATCCTTGTCCTTCCCATTCTATAAACCGCAATTTCACAAATCGATCGGCCCTAACCACTGAGTTAAACTTCTATTCTTATCTCTTTATTGAATCTAACAATCCCTCTCACTTATCTCAAACACCGCACTTGGACTTCTCTCAAGTTACTCAATGGTCTATATCTTCTCGTTCCTCCTAATCGGGTCCTAAATATTCCAATTGACTCCCGTGCAACGATTCATCCAACAATCTTCTTGTTTGCAAACCTGCTGTAAATGAGTTCACCTCCTTAATCCGAATCTCCTCAAGTTCCCAAATCTTACTATTCTATATTCTAAAGCGTGTTAGAAACACCTCTTCATTAAGGTTTACCCCTCCTAGTTCCTCGAAAGCTAATCCTTCTACTTCCATTCTTGAGGTAAGCCTCCCATTTGTGGCTCTTAATTTAAATTGTATCAACTATAGATTTACAATTTAACTCTTATATTTTTGCTTCATAGTCAAGCAGCACCAAATGCCTGACGTGTCTACAACTCCTTGATCACGCTTATTTTCATTAGATCTCCTCCTTATATGATGCAGGTCGAAATCTTTTCACGAATTACCAATCGTCCTTAATTGACTACTTATCTCGTAGAGATCGGCCAAACTTCGTATCTCGAGTATTACCCTTTGTATAACTTTAACTCTTATTGTCCCGAATTTCGTTAATCTTCCAACCCCGAGTAAATACCCTTATATTTTCACCAATATAGGCTGTTACGAACACCCCTACAAAATCGCGTCTCCAACAATGAGTTGTTCCATCACCCCTTTACAAAAGAAGTCGACGCATTGCATTCCCTTTCAACAATCCACTTAATTTTCTTATTCAATGTTTGTGCTATATTTTCTTATCTACTCATACGTACTAACGATACCACAACAATTTAGAACATTCCCTAGTAAGTCTTACATCTAAACTTCTAATTTCTCCTCAATTGGTCGTATTCTAAACCCTAAGGGTCTATCAATTAGGGTCTATTCCTCATTTATTTAAACCTTATTTCCCATAAATTGTACCCCTCTCGTGGAAATTAAATCTTAAGTGCTCAATTTCCACGGCTATGCCTGGTCATGGACTTTAACGCATAGCTCTACCCCTACTTTATTCGAAGTCTACGTCATCCCCCTATATTTTATTTTATTATTATTTATTTATTTATTTTTTTTAAAACTTACTTCAACCTATCCCACAATTATTTTCTAAAATTTTAACTCTATACTACGTCCCTACTGTAATATTCTTCATTCCATTAACCGTCAAAATAAAACTATGCCTGTAACAACTGAGGGTTGGCCGTCATCCTCGTCTTTGTTCGGAGAAATTATCCTCGGTGTAACCTTTTTCTGATCCCTACCAGGTTTCAGACACTCTTTGACGTAGTGGCCAGTCACTCCACATCTAAAGCACTTATTAGTGCCAACCCGACATTTACCTTTGTGCTCCTTCTGGCACTTAGGACACGGAGGTCTCCAAGTATTTCCTCGTACGTGCTTTCCTCAGCTTTGTTTGATTTCTTCCTTGCCCATCCTCTTCATACCGTGGTCATTGGGAGTAACCACCCCTTGGGTCCTAAGTTCTTCTCGGTTTGTCAATATCTCAAGCGGGAGTGATTGCGTATCTATATGCTGCGCTTGTCGGTCAATGTGTTGGAATTGTTAGGCAATGACACTCCTCAATAGATCTATGGTGTCGTCCCTATCTTCATCTCTACGAACCATTTTTGCAGTCCTATAAAATTAAAGACAATAATTCTAAACAAAGTTGAAATCACATAAGACTTATAAACATACTTACAGTTGAGGAAAGATGTTCGCGTAGTGGCTGTGCAGTCGAGCAGTCTACAGAACCGATTTTAAAACACGGGGGCTCTGATACCATTAATTGTAACGACCCCAACACTGTACCGTTATTTTCCTGTATTATTTATATATATATATATTTTTACTACTTAAAAACTTTGCAACAATTAAGCGGAATTTAATTCGTGGACTAAATCGTTAAAAACATTCGAAAACTATTTAGAAATCATTTAAAACTTACAAAACAACTTGAAACAATTGAGTAAAACGATTAAAAAGAATTATGTTTAAAATATAAAAACAATCGGCTGAGGAAAGGAGAGCAAAAAGGACAATTGTCCTGTGAAAATTAGTGGTGCTCGATCGGCCCTTAGGCAGCCGACCGAACGGCCCCAAGGCAGTCGACCAGTCGCCCCTTGCTCTGCGATCGGTCGTCTGCCGTTCTGGAAAAATTCCAGAACGCAGCTCCAACTCTCTGGAATTCGATCGCCCAACCTTCTGCGATCGAACGCCTCACTCATTTTCTTTTTCCCAACCCTTCTTTCTTTTCCCTGCGTGAACACTGTCCTCAACACACTAACACTTCAACATAATTCATTCCATAAACGAGTAACATACAATCGCTCAAACCTCACCTCATTCACACCTCGTCAATGACCCAAACAAACGACTCAAAACTCATTTAAAACATAAACAATTTCATGAAAACGAACTGCGTGGGTCCGTTTGAAAACCAAACATTTCCTCATGCTAAAATCACCAAGCAGTTCCTAATAAAAAACCTACATAAAAATTTTAATAAAACGTTTTATAAACAGTTTGCCAAAACAATTGTACATTCAATCTATCAGCTAACAGAACCAAACATCCTAATATGTTCAACTACACATTCATCGTTCATAACTAACTATTATATCCCCAAGAGTACTTACACACATCCCCACGGGTCAGGTTAAGCACCGACTGCCCAGCACACTCCCACAGGCCATCTTTCTTCAACTGATCATCCTTCGGGTGGAGGGATCTCGTCCACACCTGTATCAAGGTTACCTACACCATACAGACATCTATGAGCTAAAGGCTCAAAAAGTTTCGTAAATGCAGATGCATGCTATTCATATGAGCTTCGAGAATCATTCAGGCGTGTTCTTTTTCATTATGTCACATACAGATTGTCACCGAGGTCTAAACCACCTCGCCGTGACCAGATTACGTAGATTCGTTGGTTCATTTTACTTTTTAATTAGGTCACAGACAGAATGTCACCGAGGTCTTAACCACCTCGCCGTGACCAGATAACAGATTATGTAGATTCATTTCGTTCTCTTAAATACATGCAGAAATCCGTTTTCGTGCTATTTTAAAAGACGTGATGCATGAGCAGTTAAATGCATAAAGTAAACAAAGACAACGTGAATACCATCAAAACATTACGAATACCATCAAAACATCATACAAGCATAACCTGTAAAATAGGTAAGCCTAAACTACCCATCCAAAGCATATAAACACACATTGCACCAAATATCCTCAACAACAAAAATCGACGTATGGTGTAGGCCAATCTTCCAGAGTAAGTCACGAGAACTTACCTGTCGTCCGTAGCGCACTGAGCTCCGTCCACGAGCGTTGTTCACCTAAGGCAATTTCAAAACAATCGTCGTTAATGAACGTTCAAAGCTTTAAGCATCAAAACTAACGAAACTCTTAACTAAAGAATTTCTTAAAACTCTAGAATACTTCATTGAGGCACTTCGTCGAGCATTTCACGTTCAACTTACCAAAACTTCCATTAACGGAGTTTCCTAAAACTTCAAAAATCCTTAAAACCCGAACATTCCTCATCGAACCATTTAACTTCGTCCAATAACGTCCAATACTTCCATTATCTTCACAACTATGGCAAACCTATCGATTTCTAACCTTAAATCACGTTTTCACAAAAACCTAAACGAAACCTTAACCGTGTAACTTCGTAAAAACCGAACAATAACCTTCCAAAACTATAGAATCATACCTAGGATCGGGATTGGAGGAGAAAACGTGAAGAACGGAGCTTGATCGGAGAGGAAATCGGCGTCGGAATGGAAGTCGCCGTGAAGGAGCTTCGTCGCCTGTAAGTTTCGCTAGAGAGAAGGAGAGAGATCGTGAAATGAGGGAGAGAAAAGAGAGAAAAATGATTTTAATAAAAATTGACTTGACAAATTACCATTTTGCCCTTCCTTTGTTTTCTATTTGTTTCGTCCTTCGTTTCGTTAATCGACTAACGATTCGGCTTCTCCAAATTTCCTTATTTCACCAATAAATCCAACTTATTACTAGGGCCTCATTAAAACTGCCCGTTTGCAAAACGGACCTCGTTTACTATTTTTACTAAAACGTCCTTTATATTACGAGAAACATAATTCTCGTAATTTAGCGTTATAATTCCTAAAATTCTCGAAATTTTCTTAAAATCCATATTAATAATTAGGATTCTAATGAAGCTCTCTTTTCGCAAAACAGACGTAAATTGACATATTTACGAAAATGCCATTTTATATTGAAATTACAAAATCCTGTAAAGCCGGGTGTTACAGCGTTCCAGTTCTAGCTTTCCGTAAGGCTCTCACCTGTAATCCTGTCAACACCTACACCACGGAACACAAAACGTAAGCCTACTGCTTAGTATGTAGGGAATAATGCATACGAAAACAAAGTGCACACTGCACACATCACGCTCACACACAAAGCTAATACATGCGGTTTCTAACTCTCGGTTGTGTTCAACTCGTTCTTGTTTCATTACTCTTCGCTTTCACTTGTGCGTCAAGTGGATACCTATCCTAACAGGATGGTCACGCGTTGACCACGCAGAGCCAGATCTGAGGCACACATCGGGTTCACACACGGGACGGCCATACATGATCTTCTCCTACGTCGACCAATGAACCTCGTTCATAATCACGACAACTTACATGCTTTCAGCTGTGACTCTCTTGTAGACAGCTCCCGAATTGCCATTCTTTCAGGCACTAGTTTGCGATGAGGTGACTTTGTGATAACCTCTCGAATTGCCATTCTTCCAGGCACTATTCGCGACGAGGATACCTTGTGATAACCTCCCAAATTGCAATTCTTTCAGGCACTAATTCGCGACGAGGCTACTCCACAAGAGACCACCACACCTCTTTTGTGGAACCCTCCCGAACTGCCATTCTTTCAGGCACTAATTCGCGACGAGGCGACTCCACAACAGTTCACATTGCCTCACATATCTTTACATTTCACTTTCACAAATTGCAAACGATGCTCAAAACACGTATTTCATAGTTTAAAACCCATGATGCATGTCACATACAATGCATGACACAAGACAAAAACAAAACAACCAAGCAAACAATTCCCTATCGTTCCATGGTGTAGGCCCAAAGGCAAAACACAAGCGATCCACTACTTACCTGATTGCTCGACTTTCACTAGTTCACTTCCATCGATCAATTCCTTCGTTCGACGACCTAAAATAATAAAAATTTAGCTTGATAAGTCACCAATACAATCTAAGAAATTCTTAAACCTACAACTAACCAACACTTCAAACAATCTCACACTTAAAACACTTAAACCCGATTTTTTATACAATTTTTACCGTCCACATTCAAACGGCCATAACTTTCTCGTTTTTCAACGGATTTGGACGTGCCACCCCAACTCGGAAACCTCTACACGTCTACTATCCATTGAAACACTAAAACTAACCAAATAGATCACTTAGCCAATCCGAAAACCAGGGAACAGAATCGGTGTTCACCTTTGCATAAAACCCGATTTTGTGTAATTCACTTCAAATCCATAATCTAACCACTCAAACAACCTAAACTAACATACTTAAGGATTAATTGATTAAAATAGGAAGAAAACCCTCAAGGAGAACTCAATTTTCGGAGTCCTTCACCTGGGGTTTTCAAACCCTCACCAAATTCACTTAAAACACACTAAAATTACCAACAAACTTCACCTAAAGGTATAAAAACCAAAACCCATGTATTCTTACCTTGAAAAGTCATGGAAAATTTAAGAAAAGGGGAGGAGAGGAGTCGGCTATGGTGTAGAAGAGAAAGGGCCGATGAAGATGAAGAAAAAATTGAAAACCCACCATTTAATACAACCTTTTTCTTCTTTATTTTATTCCTTTAATAATCACTTTAAATTACCATTTAATCCACCCTTTTTCTCTTTATCAGCCAACGTGAAAGCCACTTTAAAATCACATTTTTTTCTTCCTTTTTCATTCACACAATTTGTTTGAATTTTATTGGTTTACATACTTTGACTTTTCAAACACATTTGGTTTGAATTGTCAACCCTCTTTTCTTCTTTTTTTTTTAATTCCAACGTGAAGCATCATGAAATACCCTTCATTCACACATTTTTAATTCACTTTTCCATTGGTCATAATTTCTTTAGACTTTTGACTTTTCAACTCATCCATTATTTTGCCTACACACTTTTGTTTCTCGTCCATTTCCACTTCTCATATCCCTCTTTCATTTCTAAACTTAGCTTCACCCTCAATTTAATTTAAGCTCCTATACATCATCTAAACTAGGGCTACGTGCGCTATAGAAAATTTTCAGGTGTTACATCATGTCCTATTGGCGTTCCCACGTGTCTTCCTCTACATCGTGGTTTCTCTAAAGCACCTTCACTAGGGGAATCGGTTTGTTCGTAAGACCTTCACTATATGCTCCAGAATCTGCACATGTTTCTCCTCATAAGTCAAAGTAGGCTGAACTTCAAGATTAACCGGTTCCACTATATGCGTTGGATCACGTACGCACTTCGCAACATTGACACGTGGAAAACATTATGAACTCATTCCATGGATGACGACAATTGTAGCTTGTATGCCGTAGCTCTTATCCTTTCTGTTATTCGAAATGGTCCGACGAACCGTGCATTCAGCTTCCCTCTTTTACCAAAACGTACAACACCCTTAAATGGCAAAATCTTTAGAAGCACTTCATTTCCTACTACAAACTCCAGGTCTCTCCTTATTCGATCTGCATAGCTCTTTTGTCGGCTCTGTGCATTTTCCACCCTTTGTCTAATTACAGTTACCTTCTGAGATAGCTGTTGTAAAATTTCTGGACCAATCAACTTAGCTTCACCCACTTCATCCCAATACAGAGGCGATCTGCACTTCCTGTCATATAGCGACTCGTACGGAGCCATACCAATTTTGGACTGGTAGCTGTTATTATAGGCAAATTCAACTAGTGGTAAATACCAGCTCCATGACGCTTGAAACTCTAGCGCACACGCTCTCAACATATCCTCAAGTATCTGAATCGTCGTTTCAGATTGTTCGTCGGTCTGAGGATAAAATGCCGTGATAAACGTTAACTTCGTACCCATAGAGTCTTGCAAACTTCTCTAAAAGCCCGAAGTAAACCTGGGATCCTAGTCCGAAACAATTGATATTGGAATCCCATGCAATCTAATGATCTTTTGAACATACAATTCGACAAACTGGTCCATCATATACGTCATTAATAGGCAAGAAATGGGCCGTCTTTGTCAGTCTGTCTACTACAACTCATATGCTATCATGCCATTTGGTTGTCCTCAGTAAGCTAACTACAAAATCCATTGAAATATAATCTCACTTCCACTGGGGAATCGGTATGGATTGTAACATCCCACCTTGCCTTTCGTGTTCTGCCTTCACCTGTTGGCAAACTAGGCATGATTGTACATAGCTGGCTACTTCTCGTTTCATGTTGGGTTACCAGTAGTGCACTTTTAAATCTGGGTACATCTTGGTATTGCCTGGATGTACTGAGAAAGATGATGAATGCGCTTCATCCAAAATGAACTTCCTCAACTCTTCGTCTTTCGGAACATACGAACGATCTCTAAATTTCAAAATGCCATCCTCCGAGTAACTGAATTCGGAAGAAGCATCTGTTAGCTTTGCCAATATATCCTCTTTTTCCTTTGAGTCTGTCTGTTGAACTTCCTTAATTCAGTCTAAAAGAGTTGGCCATATTGTTAAGTCTAAAAGTAAGGTTGAAAGCACCGTAACTACTTCCAACTCAAACCTCTGGATCTCCTTCCTCAAAGAAGCTGGCATGTAGGAAACGGTAGATTGCTCAGTCTTAGGCATCCTACTCAAAACGTCTACCACTGTATTTGCCTTTCCTGGATGGTACTTTATCTCAAAGTTGTAGTCCTTCACGAACACCAACCACCTTCTTTGCCTCATATTTAAATCCTTTTGCGTAAAGAGGTACTTCAAGCTTTTGTGGTCTAAAAATACCTCGCACTTCTGTCCATAAAGGTAGTGTCTCCATATCTTTAACGCAAATACCACTGCTGTAACATCCCATGAAATTCCCCTTTTAACTATTCCAAAAAATCTCATAAATTTTAAGTTTTATTTCAATCCATAGTTGTTGTGAAAAATAGTTCGCAAGTGTACGAGTCGCAACAAGTAATACAGTGATAACTAGAGTGTTGAACCCACGAGGACTTGTAATTAATAATAGAAATCATTAATCTTAATTCTAAATTGAACACATGTTTTATGGTTTTTAAGAATTGAAATTAAACTAAGTAATTAAAACAATAAAAATAAACTAATGTCAAATAACAAAACAGGTAAAATGAGATTAAATTTAATTGATAAAAACCTAGGTACTACGATTTCACCAAGACAATATTTATTTCAGTCCTTCGTAATTATATTCATAAATATTCTTCCTATGTTGATGATCGATTTCACTAAATTCTATTACAATCTCTTTCGAGCATTGCATAGGTTATCTGATTAATGGGTTATCACTTCTCAGTCTCAAATCCTACATTAATCAAATACAATTCAATCAAGAAATCACAGTGATCACACCAATACCGTAACTATCTCTAGCTTACGTATATTCATGACATTAATTTCAGTGCTCGGGTATTTATCACCTCTCAGTCTCAAAACACCCCAATAATCAAGTAAAGATTTGCCAGAAATTTACAGGCTCTAAGAACAGAAATTAAATGCGCCAACAATATTAGAAGAAATACTTATAAAATATAATTAAACGAAGAACATAAAAATAAACATCGTCTGACTACATCGTAGCCCTAGTAGAAAAGTTTAGTTCATGCTAAAAGAAATAAAAACAATAATACTAATAGAGTTCATAATTAAATTGTAAAAATAAAATGAGAAAGAATATGTTGTGCAAAAATCGCCTGAACGCCTCTCTGCCGTTGAAAACTTGAAGAAATTGCTTCCTGCTGCTCGCTTCAATCGCTCTTTTTCGAATACCTTCTGCTCTTTTACTTTAGGTTTTTATTTGTTTCTTTTCAGCCGATCAATGGTTCAGATTCAAAGACTTTTTGCATTGACGGTCCAGATTAGAATAGCAGCCTTTCTAAAATTGAATTCATGTGTGGCGATCGATCGCTAGAAATGAGCGATCAATCGCCTCTTCTGTTTTTGTCTCGATCGCCATCACTCGATCGCTAGTCATCGATCGCCTCTTCGTGGCTTCAGATTTTATTCTCTTGTGGTGATCGGTCGCTTGAAGGTGGCGATCGATCGCCACCTTCTCTTTTTTCTTTCACCAATCTTCTAACAATTCTGTGTTTGTGGCGGTCAATCGCTGGTAACGTGGCGATTGATCGCCACCTCTCCTATTTCTTCCTTTTGTTTGAACTAAAATTTTTCCTTCTTTTTGTATTTCTTTTCTACCTTTGCTTCTCTTCTTCTTCTTCAACTTTTTACATTCAATCTCCCTGTTTTAAATAAATTTTCTGCACACTTACACAAAATACATCAAATTCTTTCAAATACTTGAGATAAACTTACCAAATCAAGTCTAAAGAGTATAAATAAGTGTGTAAAATACACACTTATCACACCCCAAAACTTGAATGAAAGCTTGTCCTCAAGCGAACAAAAATACAATTCAGTTAAAACAAATAAATAGTTTTAATCAAATATAAAAATGCTCAACGTAATGCAATAGTCAAACAGTCTCAATCAAGGTTTTTGGTAAATCGTCTCAGCTTGAAAAATACATACTCAAAACAACTAGTTTAACACCTTGCAAAAGAAATAACTCATAGTAGTACATTGAAAATAGTTTACATAGAAATCTTCGTGTGTGTGTGCATTCATTCTTATCTTCTTCTATTTGTCGGTTCAACTAATGTAGCTACAGGTAAGGGATGCATTCTCATTTTGCTTTGGATTTCACTCTAATCACTCTAATCGTTCATCAACTTTGCTCACTATCCAACTAATAGCAAATATCCATAGATCAAAACAAAAGTCATTAGCTCTTCACAAGCTTGTAATGAAAGGTCAGGTTAAGGGGTGGGAATTTTTATGGATTTAAGCGAATATCTAGAGCACCACTCATCCCTCCTTATTTCACCCATTCAAAATTTCCTTCTATTCACTTCATGGCTTGTTGGACTCATTCAAACCTTCTTCTAATTGCTCACCCCCAAACTTAATTCACTCAATATCACCCACTTTAACTCCTTTGTCATTATTACACAACAAAACAATACAATCACAATACTTACGGAAACTAACAACTAGAATGAAAGCAACACTACTCAAACTTGCTTTTTTTTTTAATTGACAAGTAAAGTAAATACAACAACTTAATGTTCTAAAACAAAACAAATGAAAAAGGAAGTTCTATTAAATTTCAGCAACTCCTCAATTCTCTCTTAATTTAGATCAATATCACTGTGCTCAATGACTAAGGTAAGAGAAATATATATCGGGCTAGGCTAAGTTCAGGTGACAAATGAATTGTAAATAATAGGCTCAAAATGGTAACTATGGGTGTCATTAAATGACACAACAAGGTAGGCTCATTAAGCTCAAACGGTTCGAAGACGGCCTAAATCATTCCCTTAATTTCAGAAAAATTTCAATTTGTATTCGAGGGTATTGAGCAAAGCTAAGAAGGATTTTCCTCTCAATGTCCTCACTATCAATGCCTTTGACTGGAGCTACACTCCCTTACCGTGTTTGTTCTCATTCACTCCCTTACAGTATTTGGGTTTCGCTCTCAGTAGACTACACAAATATATCACCAACAAATAGAATCATACAAGAATAAAACGTGTTCAGATTTTTGAAGATAACTATGTAACCTATAATCAATGCAAACTAAAACAAATCATTCTTTTACTCAGTATATCTCCAGGAGTTTAAAACATGAATATATTCCGTTTAGATCATCATTGACACCTCAACCAGGATTTCAAAATGGATGACCATATGAAGTGTAGTAGAGCAATACAGCAGATCATTTAGTCAACTTAACAGGACCCCCAAACTTAGAATCAACATTGTCCTCAATGTACGCAAAACATACAAGAAAAATAGGAAAAAGAGTAAGGTACCTCAAGCAGAGCCCAGCGTATCATCATGCTCAGCGTCACGTGGATAATCAAACGGCCGCAAAAGATGCTCGTGATAAGTAGGAAAAGGAGGATCAGATTGAGACGAGTACCCGTGGTGGGCGTTAAAAGCGGCAATATATTGGGCCGTAAATTGAGACTGCTCCAGCAACCTTTGTTCCATCCAGGCTTGCCGTGTGCTGAGTTGTTCTTGTTGGACCACTAATTGCGCAACCATACGTCCCACATCATCGATGGTATAAGAGGGAGGCGGCATGGATGACGAGGAAGTGCCATGAGTGGGTGGGGCCGATGACTGGCTTTCAAACCGCTGCTTTGTGCGAGCCTCTTGATGAGCGTCTCGTTCGTCTGCCGCTTCAGGATTTACATATGTGAGGAATGAAGGTTGAGGATAATGCCGTACACAAGGCATCGGCATTGGCTGAGGAGGAATCACCGCATTTGCATCATGTTCAACGAACCCTAAACCATTGGCTCGAGCGGTCCCATAAGGCCAATTGGCTATGTTGGAGATACTGGAAGAGCCATACAGAGCTTGTTGCAGCCATGGTTTGTCGTTGGAGCTCATAGGAACATTGGCAGAGGCACATAAGTGTGTAATTAGCACTGGATGGATGTGCCCGCTAGTGGTCGATCCTTTACCGCATGCTAGAATATTGCTATGTATAATTTGCCCGACGTTAATGGAACGCCCCGTGAGAATACAGTAAAACAGTACCACCCACTCTTTTGTCAATTGAGACTTTTGAGATGTGGGCATGAAATTGCCCTTTAGAAATTTACACCATGCTTGAGCGTACTTATTGAGGCAGCTCGAGATGATGTGGATTGGTCTTGCCTGGTCTTGTGTCGAATAAATCTAGGTAGAGCCCCGATGACCCATCTCTCGGAGAATCAGCTCATAATCTGGCCCGGCATCCATCATTGGGTGTGTCGTTATCGAGGCCCAAATGAGTGTTGATGGCCTCTGCTGAAAAGTTTATGAACTTATTTCGTACTTTTACAGGCCCAGCAATGTTGGCTGCCTTGAGGTTAGCATAAAATTCGCGAACGTCATTCACGTTTGCATCCCCTCCTAACACTGCAATGGACTCCCATCCTCGCCATTGAAGCATGGCCAAAATGTCTCCATCGTTTCGATCTGGCTGGAATTGAACTTTGCAAATAATGGCCTTGTCTTTCGTCATAAAATCCTTGAAATAATTAGCTGCAGCGGGGCTAATAAATGAATGCTGGATAGGCCTGAATGATACGGAAGAAGTATTGGCTCTCAAACGTTTCGGTGGCATGTTGAATTGCGCCCAAAATATCTAACCTGTCAATGCACACACGAAACAAACACATCCAACCCGCCATACACACCCGCAAAACAGTTAAGCATATTAGATAGTCAAGTAAGAAATCTAAAGGAAACAGAGTGCAAAAATGAGAAATCTACTTGTCTCAGGCATTTCAAGAAACACATGGTGGGCATGCATCAAAATCGTGGAATGACAACAAGTTAAGACATATACCCACCTGCAAAATGACAATTATGCAACAATGGTTCTGGTATTAGGATAATCGTAGCATGAAGAGAGTGTAACATATGCCAAAAATTGAAACAAAATGACCAAACTCGGCAAGAATCTGAACCACTTCCACAAAAATTACAATCAATGATGCCCTGATCGATAACAATATAAAGCAAGTGAAAACGTTCTAAAAAATCCCAGAGTATAACCAGAAATAGAGCAAGGCCGAGAGAAATTGAAACTAAAATAGAAAACACCCAAGTGCGATAGAGAATAAACAAATGCTCGTGAAGAAGTGTACCTGTTGGTGTGGACGAGCTAGTGATTAAATCGTTGAAGAAGGCGATAAAAGTAGAGGTACGCGGGTGGCGAATGATCGCAAGGAGAAAGGGGCGAAAATTTTAGTTTTCAGCAGAGGAATCGGGGTAAATGAGGGTGGCGAATGTTTGCCAGGTATAAGAGAAAATTAGAGGTGGCGATCATTCGCCGACTTGTGGCGATCAATCGCCACCTCTTCTGTTTTTGCAGCTAATTGTTTTTTTGCCAAATACGAATGATAAAAAGTTTCACATAAAATGAAAATACAAAGAAAACGAAGTAAAAGGAAAATACAAATAATAAAAAAAAAAAGAAACAAAACTAAACAAAAATAAAAGTACAAAAAAATAATAAATAAATAATGGGTTACCTCCCACCAAGTACGTGTTTTAACGTCGTCAGCTTGACGATGTGCTGTGTCATAACTAATTGAGAAGGACAACAGATTTAGTGCTATCAAAGGTACCTCCCCAATATGGTTTTAATCTTTGCCCGTTGACCTTGAATGTAGATTGATCTTCACCTTGAATTTCAACAACACCATGAGGGAACACGTTAATTACCGTGAATAGGCCTTACCAGTGTGATTTGAGTTTCCCTAGAAATAATCGAAGTCGAGAATTGAATAATAACACTTGCTGGCCTAGAATAAATTCTTTCAACACAATATGTTTATCATGCCACGCCTTCGTCTTTTCTTTATAGATTCTGGAATTCTCATATGCTTCTCGTCTAAATTCGTCCAGCTCGTTCAATTGCAATGGTCTAGCTTCGCTAGCTGCTGGGAACTCCATATTTATCTTTTCAATAGCCCATAGCGCCCGATGCTCCAATTCCACCGGAAGATGACAGGCTTTACCAAAAACCAACCGGTATGGCGACATACCTAATGGTGTTTTAAAAGCTGTTCGATAAGCCAAAAGAGAATCGTCTAGCTTTCATGACCAATCTTTTGCGAGAAGAGCTGACCGTCTTTTCTAAAATTTGCTTGATTTCTCGATTCGACACCTCGGTTTGACCATTAGATTGCAGATGATAACTAAGAGCCTTGCGATGCTTGTCACCATATTTCAACAATAGGGCTTCAAATTGCTTATTACAAAAATGCGTACCTTCATCACTGATAATCGCCCTAGGCGTACCGAATCGTGTGAAAATATTTTTGCGAAGAAAATTGAGTACTACTTTTCCGTCATTGGTTGGGGTAGCAACAGCCTCCACCCATTTAGATACATAATCAACTGCCAGGAGAATATATTTATGATTGAAAGAAGTAGGAAACGGACCCATAAAATCGATTTCCCAAACATCAAATAATTCTACTTCCAAGATATTAGTCAATGGCATCTCGTCTCGACGTGAAATATTACCGGTACGTTGGCAATGGTCACATGACAGAACAAATAAGTGAGCATCTTTGAAAAGCATAGGCCAAAAGAAACCACATTGTAATACTTTAGCCGCTGTTCTCTTACCTCCAAAATGACCCCCACACTGTAGTGTATGACAATGCTTTAATATATCTTGCACTTCGTCTTCCGGAATACACCGCCATATAACCTGATCTGCACAATGCTTGTAAAGGCAAGGATCATACCAATAGTATCTTTTAACGTCAGCAAAAAATTTCTTCCTCTTATAAGCTGAAGGCTCAACAGGCAGGACACCACTAGCAAGGAAATTGACAATATCAGCGTACCACGGTGTATTATCGACGCTAAAAAGTTGTTCATCTGGAAAAGTATCAACAATAGGTACTCCGCCATCGGTCACGTGTTCTTGAGGTTCAAGTCTTGACAGGTGATCTGCCACTAGATTTTTTGTGCCCTTTTTATCTCTAATTTCCAGATCGAACTCTTGTAGTAGTAAAACCCATTGATTGAGGCGAGGCTTTGCATCTTTCTTAACCATAAGGTATTTAAGGGCTGAATGGTCAGATAAAACTATTACCTTGTTTCCAATGAGGTATGGCCGAAATTTGTCAAAAGCGAAGACCACTACAAGTAATTCCTTTTATGTGGTGGCATAATTCAACTGGGCATCATTGAGGACTCGACTGGCGTAATAAATAATGTGAAATAGTTTATCTTTGCGCTGCCCCAAAACTGCGCTAATGGCAAAGTCGCTTGCATCGCTCATAATTTCAAATAGAAGATCCCAATCCGGTGCTACAACAATAGGTGCGGAAGTGAGCTTCTCTTTCAACAAATTGAAGGCTACTAAACACTCATCATAAAAATGGAACTCCACCCATTTTTCCAGTAAATTACATAATGGTTTGGTGATATTGCTGAAATCTTGGATGAAGCGTCGATAAAATCCGGCATGTCCTAGAAAACTCCGCACTCCCTTAACTGAAATAGGTGGTGGTAGCTTCTAAATTGTATCAATCTTGGCACAATCCACTTCTATCCCCTTGGATGATATCTAATGGCCTAATACAATACCTTCACGTACCATGAAATGATATTTTTCCCAATTTAACACCAAATTTGTTTCTACACAACGTTTAAGCACCATATTCAGATTCTCCAGACAATGATTAAAATAAGACCAAAAACAGAAAAATCATCCATAAATACCTCAATAATGCGTTTGACCATGTCAGAAAATATTGCTATCATGCACCGTTGAAAAGTGGCCGGAGCGTTACAAAGACCAAAGGGCATCCGTCGAAATGCAAAAGTGCCGTATGGGCAAGTGAATGTAGTTTTCTCTTGGTCCTCGGGAGCTATGGCAATTTGATTGTATCCAGAATAACCATCAAGAAAACAATAAAATTCATGTCCGACGAGCCTGTCAAGCATCTGATCAATAAACGGAAGCGGGAAGTGATCCTTTCGTATTGCCTTGTTTAATCTCCTGTAATCCATACATATGCGCCAACGGGTAACAGTGCGAGTCGGAATTAGCTCATTATTTGTGTAACACCCGAAAATTTTGTTTTAAGGATTTCGAGCCGTAAGTTTAGAATTTTAATATTTTAAGCATTTATAGAGTGATAAATTCGTAGAAATAAGAAATTAAGTCCAAATGGCCAACGGGAAATTTCGTTAAAGCCCTAAGAATAAATAGAAATATTTGGAGGAATAGGAAAATTTTGGAGAAACCAAATCGATAGACGAAATGACGATTTAAGTTAAGAAGTTGACTAAGGGCATTTAGGTAATTTTGGAAGTCAAAATTTTAATAAAAACATAAAGTCTCTCCCTCTCTTTCTCATTTTCTCCTCCACGCACGAGCCCCTCCCTCTCCTTCGCTATTTTTCCTCCCCTCAATCGCCAAACCTCCAACGTCGACCTACTCCTCCGTTCTTGGTGTTTCCCTTCAAGTTTCTTCAACAAATCCATCCTCTAGGTAAGTTCTACACTCTAGACAAGTTTATTTTGTGGTTTTATGGTTTATTTTGATTTAGGGTTTGTGAGGAAATTTAGGGATTTTGTTAAAAATCGATAGGGTTGTTTATTTATTACTCATTGATGATGTATAGTTATTATTGAGGTTGTTTGAGTAGATTAATGGTGTGGGTTGAAGTTTAAGGTTTAGGGTTGGTTGTTGGAGGTTGTAAAACACCATTAATGGAGTCTTTGAAGTTAGTGAGCACAATGTGCTCAACAAAATGTCCCAATGGAGTGAATTAAAGTTTTTAGAGGAATTGTCCTAGCACGAAACGTCGATTTGTTAGATTTGATGTTTGACAGTCGATATTAATGATTTGTTGTTAAATGCCCTAGGTAACCCAAGCTCAACGGACGGTGCTCGGCATATCTAGGACGCCAGGTAAGTGAGTGTTAGGTTTTCGGCCACTAAGGCCCTACGTCGTACGATGTTGATAATGTTGGTTGTGATGAAATTAGGTAGTTACAGGGGTTGGTGTAAGATGGGTAGTTTAAGTAGTGCCTTAGCGGTTAGTTAGTGGTCGTTCGATTGGTGTTTATGCGTATGTTACTCCTCATGCATCATGTTTTATTAAAGTGCATACGGACTATTTACGAGCACGTTTTATGAAATGTCAAATTAACGAGCAATCATGAATTCCAAATGATGTATGTTTCTCACGGGACTAATTGTAAGTTTCTCACAGGACTAATTGTATGTTTTCTCACGGGACAAATTGTATGTTTCTCACGGGCCAAGTTATGATTCTCACAGGGCAATTTATGATCCTCACAGGGCAAGAATGGTTTAACGAAAATGAAAACGAAATGAATTTGTTTTACAAATGTCATGAATATATGTAACGTTATGTTTAGCACACTCCTTACTAAGCATTAGGCTTAATGTATTTATCGTATGTTGTAGGTGACGAGAACGAAGGTGAGGAACCTCCCTACGATGATCAAGTGTAGTCGGTCGGTGGACGGAGCTCATGGCGGCGGAGCGTGTTTTGGCAGGGCTGGTTGACTCACGGTTAGGTGTTTTTGAGAGTTTTTGGGTGATGTTGGGTTAATTATGGATTTGATAGATTGATCGTAGATTTCATTACATTTTTGGGTGTATGGCGATTTGAATAGATTACGTACTGTGTTTTATAGTGTTTTGATGATTTTCAAACAGGAAGGAAATGTTAAACGTTTAAACGGAACCACGCGGTTCATTTTTATGAAATTCGATTATGTTTAATGTTAGGTTTGGAGAGTATTTTATGGTGATATGTAAAGATTGGGTGAAGATTTTGGGCGAGAAAGGGAGGAAGTTGTAGAGTTTTGTGTGTTGTGTGTTATGGATTATGTATGTAAAGTGCAGGGCGTGTAAGGGTGAAGAAAAGAAAAGAAACAGAAAAAGGGGGAAAGAAGGTGCTCGGCTCTTTGGAGAAATCCAGAGAGCCTGGCGATTACTCGCCTCTGGGAGGCGGGCAATAGCCTTTTTGGCCGTATTTCAGGCGACGCTCTCTGGAGAAATCCAAAGAGCGTGGCGACTGCAACAGGCGACCAGTCGCCTGTTGCAATCGTCCATGGGGCGATCAGTCGCCCCCCCTTTTGGGCGACTGATCGCCATGCTTTATATAAAAAAAAAAAGAGATTTTGTTTATTAATTAATTGTTTTAAATGTTTTGTTTGTTTTTAAGTTTTAATTGTTTTAATAACGATTTTAAACGATTTACTAAATGAACTTCGATTTCAATTCTTATTTCGATTTCGATCGAGATTTCCGCCTTAAGTACAGTTAAAGTAAACGAGTGTAAAAAAAAAAAAAAAAATTCACTAGGATCCGGGATAGAGTCGTGACAATTTGCATTTTGCACAACTGTCATCCTGCCCTTTTTCGGTACAACTTGAATAGGGCTAACCCATGGACTGTCAGAAATTGGATATATCACCCCGGCATCTAACCACTTCAAGATTTCTTTGCGCACTACTTCTTTCATGGTAGGGTTAAGACGTCGTTGGTGTTCCACTAATGGCTTGTGACCTTCCTCCATAAGAATTCTATGTATACAAAAAGATGAGCTTATTCCCTTTAAATCTGCCAAACTCCACCCAATTGCTGATTTGAATTTTCGGAGAACTCGGAGTAATTTCTCTTCTTCTTTTGTAGATAAATCAGCAGAAATGATGACCGGTAATGAAGATGGTGCCTGTAAGTATGCATATTTTAAATGAGCAGGTAGTGTCTTCAATTCTAACACCAGTGGTTGCTCAATGGATGGTAAAGTGCGTGATGGGCCTTCCTCCAAATTTTCATAATACTTCCTCTTGTTTGGCTCAAATGAGTCCATCCACATCGCATACCCACGTGTTTCATTGTCGTCTTCCAGAAAATAATTCTACTCAAACACACATACTTCTAAAGGGTCATCTGGTTGACGTGCAACTTCATCTATTGTGGACTCGGTAACTTCAACGCGAAAAACATCATTGCAATCACCGGGATATTTTATCGCTTTAAAGACATTAAATTTAACTTCTTCATCCTGCACTCTCAAACTCAATTCACCTTTTTGTACATCAGTAAGGGCACGACCCGTAGCAAGGAATGGTCGACCAAAAATAATCGGAACATTTCGATCTTCTTCCATATCAAGCACAATAAAATCAGTAGGGAAGATGAATTTATCCACTTTGACGAGCACATCTTCAATAATTCCTCTCGGGTGTTTAATAGAACGATCAGCCATCAATAATGTAATCCCTGTTAGCTTTGCTTCACCTAGATTGAGTTTCCTGAAAATAGACAAAGGCATCAAATTAATGCTCGCCACTAAATCGCATAGAGCCCTAGTAAAAATAGAATTGCCAATCTCGCAAGGTACAGTAAAACTTCCTGGATCTTTTAATTTTTGAGGTAGCCTTTTCTGAATAATAGCACTGCATTCTTCTAAATAGAGCCCTAGTAAAAACAGAATTGCCAATCTCACAAGGTACAATAAAACTTCCTGGATCTTTTAATTTTTGAGTAGCTTTTTCTGAATAATAGCACTGCATTCTTCTGTAAAAGCCATAATACCGCACTCCTCTATTTTACGCTTGTGGGAAAGATATCCTTCATAAATTTAGCATAGCTCGGCATTTGTTTCAACGCCTCGAGAAACGGAATATTAATGTGGAGCTTCTTGAAGACATCAAGGAATTGAGAAAATTGTTTGTCGAGCTTCACATTTTTCAACCGTTGTGGAAACGGCACTGGAGGTGATGGCTGAACTGGTGATGACTTTTGAACTGTTTCTTCACTGGACTCCTCACTGACCACTATAGGCATATTTTTCTCTTTGTGCACTGGTTCTGTAACACCCGACATTCTCAGCTAGGTGATTTTTTTAACCTTTATGATTTTAAATTTTTATGTCAAGACATATTCGTTACAAGTGTGTGAAACTAGGTTGGGTGGTAGGGTTGCAATTAAGGAGGATTTTATTTGGTATAAAAAGAAAATGGGAAACCTTAAACCTCACTAAAATCCCACTGTAGCCGACATTTCCCTTTCAGCGATTTTCTGTCCCGAGCTCTCGCTCTCTGTCTGCCAGTTATCCTTCCTTCGACGACCAGTTCCCTCACTATTTCTCTGATACTCTACGCTTGAGGTATGGTTTAGACAATGTAGTTATTAGTTAGTTGTTAAGCTCTGTTTCTTTTTTTTTTTCAGCTTGGTGTGAGGGTTTGGTTTCTCCAATGGCCGGGTAGCTTTAGTATCATTCGTATTCTGGATTTAGCTATGTCATTTCTGAATCGATTCTAGACTTTTATCAATCGTTAGTTGAACCTAGCTATCGCGGTCTTAGGATTTCAGACTACACACAGAGAACCAGACTAAGGGATTCGGGAAATGACTTTAACTACATATTGTAGGATGACATTTAGTTAGGACTTTCTAGCTTTGATTTCAAAATATTTGGGATCTATGTTAACTCTGAAATGAGAAATGATATCAGGTGAAGAAGTTTGAGGTGTAGTGCACGAACTTGCTAAGGAAGCCAGGTAACTGAATGTATTAAGACTTCCGGCCAATAGGGCCCTACATCATAAGAGTATTAAGTTAGTTTCAGTTGTCTGATGTTTGTTCTGTATTAGTAAGATTTCCTGTACTTGGACGATTTATAGATGTTGAGAGTTATGTTATGTGATGTTCTGATAGAATCTATGAAGTCAACTGTCTAGCATGATTTTTCCATAGACTGATGATTTAAGAATATTCATGTCATGCATCATGATTTACTCCTCAAGCATATGAAAATGATTTATGAGCATGTTTTTCCCATGAACAAGACATGGGAACGAACATGAAACTTATGTAACCGAACTAAGTGAGGGTTGGGGGCGGTTTGACGTATGTCACTGTCCAAAGAGAAGGACCATGAATACAGCCCGAAAGGGACTATGTACACTTGCACTGTCATCCCCCATTTACGGCACAAATCCTCCCTTAATCCATATGATGAATGTGATGAACAAGAAAAGAGCATGAAACGAACATGATTATGACTTCCTTTGCAACTATACATTCACGTATACATGTTAGTGTTGCATTCCTTACTAAATATTAGGCTTATAGTTTAAACCTTATGATGTAGGTGACGAGATTTCAGGTGAGGATTCCAAAGCTAATGAAGAAGTCTAAGTCTGGTTGCTGGAAGGTGATCGGGGTGCAATTCTGTGGCTGGATGGCGATTGAGACCCCTGGTTAATGTTCTATGATTACATTATGGATAAGAATATGGTAGTCTAAGTAGGATAAGATTACTTTAAAACATTGAGCTTTTGAGATTGTCTGGTTGAATTACTGAGTTTTAGAATGTCTATAAGGATATAGAACGCCTTATCTAACTAAGTCTTCCGCTATAAGAATTTTGGATGAGTTTCTGTCTTTTATCTATAAGAGTGATGAGTCAACGAAGTTTGGAGTCTGTGTATATTTGCATTTCCCGATAGATGTTCTCTATCAGAATATGTTAAGAGTTTGCATCCACCGGCAGACGTAGTGTATTTAGGTCACCGGATGATGTAAATGTCATTTTGTCGTCTAGTGACCGGCAGATGAAGTGCATTTAAGTTACCGGATGATATAAATGTTATTTCGTCGTCCAGTGACTGGTAGATGTAGTGTGTAAGCTACCGGATGATATAAATGTTATTTCGTCGTCCAGTGACCGGTAGATGTAGTGTGTAAGCTATCGTATGATGTAAATGTTATTTTGTCGTCTAGTGACTGGGCGATGTAGAGTATTTCAAATACCGGATGACGTAAGTGTAGCTTTGTCGTCGAGTCACCGGGTGATGTAGAGTATTTCAATTACCGGATGATGTGAGTAATTTCTTGTCGTTTAGTGCTCGAGTAATGTTTTAACTGGTCACGTGAGGTGCACCTGACCACCGGTCGATGTAGCTTTAATTTATGGACATCTAGCGATCGATGTTCGAGACCGGGCGATGCCCTTATTGGACACGTGTAAGATCCGTGACCACCGGTATATGTCTTCTACTGGATGGGGAGAGATGTGTCACGTGATTGGCACGTGATCGTCGGTTGATGTGAGTTACTTTTCCATCGGTAGATGCAGTTCAAGAGATGTTTTAAAAAAAAATAATAATAACATAAATAATGATCAAGGTGTAGAAAGTAAGAGCAAAATGATTAAGAGGTTAAATTATGAATTACGTGGCGACTCCAACCGGGGTTGTTACAGGTTCAATAACTGTTCCCTTTCGAGTGGTGATGGCAAGACAATGATCTTTTGGATTCACCTCTGTGTTACTTGGTAATGAGCCTTGAGGTCTTCCATTATTGATGCTTGCGAATTGACCAAGTTGATTTTCAAGACTGCGAATTTGGGCTGATTGATTTTGCATCGCAGTATGAGTCTCATTCATAAACTGCATAAGGACTGATTCAAGATCATTTTTCTTGTCAACTTGTTGAGATGGAACGGGTTGAGATGCTTGAGGTGGCTGCATAGCATTTTGAAAATTTCGCCATGAAAAATTTGGGTGTTGTCGCCATCCTGGATTATAAGTATTAAAAATGGGATTGCCTTGACGATTAAAATTGCCCATATAGTTAGCTTGCTCTGCTATTGCATTCGACATAGGATTACCCTCTTGACATTCTTCACTCAAATGCAGCCCTTGACACCATTGACAATTAACTTTCAATGTTTTCCCAACACTTGCTGCCATATGAGATTCTTGTAATTGCTTAGTCAATGATGCAACCTGTTGTAACACCCGAGTTAATGGCCAGGTGATTTTCCTAACTGTATTAACGGTCATGAATATTTAATCTTTACAGTTTGGGACTTATACCAAGAATAATTAATTTCATGTGGATTTAAACTAGGTTGGGTGGCAAAGTTGTAATAATGGAGGGTGATGACCGATATATAAAGAAAAAGGAAATGTTTTAATTTCACTCAACCCACTGTAGCCGACATTCCCCTACTCACGGCGATTTCTTCCCTCCCAAGCTCCGCTCTCTGCTATCAGTGTCTTCCTCGCCGACAACCGATTTCTAGCCCGCAATCCTCTGCGAATCCGCACCCGAGGTATGAAATGGACAATGTAGTTATCTGTTAGTGTTTGGAGCTCTGTTTTCAGCTCGACATTTGAACTTAGATTTTATCAATAGCCGAGTAGTATTAGAACATTTTAGAATCCGAGAGTAGTAATGTCAACCTGAATCGATTCTGGACATTTTAAGTAACCAACTCAGATTTAATCGATAGTAGAACCTATTTGTTTTATTTTGGATTTCAGATTCTGCACAGTATATCAAACCAAGGATTCGGGGATGACTTTAACTAATAGATCCTAGGATGATTTATGAGTAGAGTATTAGGATTTTGTTTTAACTACTGCAATGTAAATGTTTAGGTGAAGAAGTTTGAAGAGAAAGGAGCTCAAGTACTAAGGAGACCAGGTAAGTGAATGTAATAAGATTTTCGGCTAATAGAGCCCTACATCGTGGGTGTACTAGGTTGTTTAGATGTCTAATGTTTACATTATGATAATGAGCTTGTCTGCACTTGAAGGATTTATGTATGATGTGAAGTTATCTACTCTGGTATGATCCTTGTCATAGTTCGATGAGTTAAAAGTTTTCATGTTCATGCATCATGAATGTTACTCAAGCATAAGAAAAAATGTTTTAACGCATGTTTTCTATGAACAAGATATGTATGTATATATGTATATATAAGATTTATGCAACGTGGATTAAGTGAGGGTGGGGGCGGTTCGGCGTATGTCACAGTCCAAAGAAGGACATATGAATACGACCCACAGTAGGGAACAAGATCAAACTCACTGTCGAACCCCCTTTACCGGCACAAATCCTCTCTTGATCCACACAACCTAAACAAAGAATACGATCAATGACTATGAATGATGAATATGATAAATTACTATGAATGATGAATATGACCAATGATTATGAATGATGATTATGATTAATGACTGTTAATGATGAATATGATCCATGACTATGAATGATGATTACGAGCAAGACATGAACAAGAAAAGACTTATGAGCATGTGATTTTCCCAAATTATGCATTCATGCATCCAGGTGAGGAACTCAAGGTTAATGAGGATGTCTAAGCTTGGTTGCTGGAGGTTACTCAAGGTGACAGTGCAGGACTGGAGAGGCGATTATGACCCCTGGTTATTGCTCCCTTATGTCAGTAAGAATATAAGAACTGGAATTATGTAGGATGGTGTTAGTATTGTTTGAGTTAACTTTTGAGTCTGGGATTGGATATGAGGATATGTTTCCTTTTAAAGGATTTATGTCATGCAAGTCTTCCGCTATTTATACTTTGAATGAATTTGTTATACCAGTAAGAGCCTTTCTTAGCTAAGTTGTGTTATGTGAAAGTTGGATGAATCATTTTGGTACGAGTTTCTACCGGAAGATGTGTTTTTCTCCTATCAGTAGATGTAGAGTGTTTAGCCATCGGATGATGAAAGTGATTATTTTGTCGTCTAGCGATCGGCAGATGTAGTGTAATAAGCGATCGGCAGATGTAGAGTTTAAGTCATCGGATGATGAAAGTGTTATTTTGTCGTCTAGCGATCGGCAGATGTAGAGTTTAAGTCATCGGATGATGAAAGTGTTATTTTGTCGTCTAGCGATCGGCAGATGTAGAGTTTAAGTCATCGGATGATGAAAGTGTTATTTTGTCGTCTAGCGATCGGCAGATGTAGAGTTTAAGTCATCGGATGATGAAAGTGTTATTTTGTCGTCTAGCGATCGGCAGATGTAGAGTTTAAGTCATCGGATGATGAAAGTGTTATTTTGTCGTCTAGCGATCGGCAGATGTAGAGTTTAAGTCATCGGATGATGAAAGTGTTATTTTGTCGTCTAGCGATCGGCAGATGTAGAGTTTAAGTCATCGGATGATGAAAGTGTTATTTTGTCGTCTAGCGATCGGCAGATGTAGAGTTTAAGTCATCGGATGATGAAAGTGTTATTTTGTCGTCTAGCGATCGGCAGATGTAGTGTAATAAGCCATCGGATGATGAAAGTGTTATTTTGTCGTCTAGCGATCAACAGATGTAGTGTAATAAGCCATCGGATGATGAAAGTGTTATTTTGTCATCTAGCGATCGGCAGATGTAGAGTTTAAGTCATCGGATGATGAAAGTATTATTTTGTCGTCTAGCGATCGGCAGATGTAGAGTTTAAGTCATCGGATGATGAAAGTGTCATTTTGTCGTCTAGCGATCGGCAGATGTAGAGTTTAGTCCATCGGATGATGTTTCCCTAATACACCGGAAGATGAAGTATGTTTCCTCATCAGATGATGTAAGTGATAACTTGTCGTTTAGTGATCGGATGATATAGAGCTTGTAAGCTATCGGAAGATGTCTTAGATGAACACGTGGATCTCACATGTCTATCGGTTGATGTTTTAAATTGGTCACACGAGATGCACGTGATCGTCAGTCGATGCGGGTATTCGCATCTGCCGATAGGTGTTTAAATGAGTCATGTGGGGTGCTCGTGCCATCCGGAAGACGCAGTGTCTATCGATTAATGCATGCAGACCCATGCAACTTGTACGTCGATTGGAAGCATGTACGAGGGACTGATTTTCCATTCATTAAGTTGAAGTCTTTAAGCCTGTTAGGTATACTGTCATTAAAAAAAAACAGAGAAGGAGAAAGGAGTTCAAATATAAATTAATATTTATGTAAAGTCAAGAATTTCGTGGCGATCCTCCTCGGGTCGTTACACCTGTAGAGTTAGAGCTTTCATAGCCTCGAGTTTTGGAGTACCCGTTGTGCGCTTCATAATTGTTCGCTCTATTGGACACTGATCATTATTGAGTGCTAATTCTTCTAATAAATCATAGGCTGCTTCCTCGGTTTTTCTCATTAAAGCACCTCCTGCAGCTGCGTTAACCAAAGTTTTAGTAGATGCCAATAAGCCCACATAAAAAGTCTGAATATGCATCCATTTCAGTAAGCCGTGGTTTGGACACTTTCGTAACATATCTTTAAAACGAGCCCATGCTTCATATAATGTTTCCCCATCAAATTGACTGAAATTGATTATATCATTGCGAAGCTTGGCGGTCTTCTCGAAAGGAAAGAACTTGGAAAGAAATTTCTGACATAAATCTTCCCAAGTAGTAATAGAATTAGCGGGCAGAGAGTTAAGCCAGTTCTTCGCACGATCTCGTAATGAAAATGGAAATAGACGTAGTCTCAATGCATTATCCCCCACATTGTGAAATTTAAAAGTGTCGCGTACCTCTAATAAATTTGCAATATGATCCTTGGGGTCTTCTGAAGGTAATCCACTGAATTGAGATTGTTGAATCATGTGCAGGGTGCCCGGCTTCATTTCTAAATTAGCATTGATAGCTGGTTTGCGAATTGCTAAATGCACTCCGGATACAGTCGGTATAACATAATCTAGTAAGGTCCGGGTCTCAGCATTCAAAAGTGGACGATATTCAATAACGAGTGGGGGATTTTCAAGGACTTGTTTAATAATCAAAATAATTAATCTTAATTCTAAATTGAACACACGTTTTATGGTTTTTAAGAATTGAAATTAAACTAAGTAATTAAAACAATAAAAATAAACTAATGTCAAATAACAAAACAGATAAAATGAGATTAAATTTAATTGATAAAAACCTAGGTACTATGATTTCACCAAGACAATATTTATTTCAGTCATTCGCAATTACATTCATAAATATTCTTCTTATGTTGATGATCGATTTCACTAAATTCTATTACAATCTCTCTCAAGCATTGCATAGGTTATCTGATTAATGGGTTATCAATTCTCAGTCTCAAATCCTACATTAATCAAATACAATTCAATTAAGAAATCACATTGATCACACCAATATCGTAATTATCTCTAGCTTACGTATATTCATGACATTAATTTAAGTGCTCGGGTATTTATAACCTCTCGGTCTCAAAACACCCCAATAATCAAGTAAAGATTGGACAGAAATTTACAGGATTTAAGAACAGAAATTAAATGCTCCAACAATATTAGAAGAAGTACTTATAAAATATAATTAAACGAAGAACATAAAAATAAACATCGTCTGGCTACATCGTAGCCCTAGTAGAAAAGTTTAGTTCATGCTAAAAGAAATAAAAACAATAATACTAATAGAGTTCATAATCAAATTGTAAAAATAAAATGAGAAAGAATATGTTGTGCAAAAATCGCCTGAACGCCTCTCTGCCATTGAAAACTTGAAGAAATTGCTTCCTGCTGCTCGCTTCAATCGCTCTTTTTCGAATACCTTCTGCTCTTTTACTTTAGGTTTTTATTTGTTTCTTTTCAGCCGATCAATGGTTCAGATTCAAAGACTTTTTGCATTGACGGTCCAGATTAGAATAGCAACCTTTCTAAAATTGAATTCATGTGTGGCAATCGATAGCTAGAAATGAGCGATCAATCGCCTCTTCTATTTTTGTCTCGATCGCCATCACTCGATCGCCAGTCATCGATCGCCTCTTCATGGCTTCAGATTTTATTCTCTTGTGGAGATCGGTCGCTTGAAGGTGGCGATCGATCGCCACCTTCTCTGTTTTCTTTCACCAATCTTCTAACAATTCTGTGTTTGTGGCGGTCAATCGCTGGTAACGTGGCGATTGATCGCCACCTCTCCTGTTTCTTCCTTTTGTTTCAACTAAAATTTTGCCTTCCTTTTGTATTTCTTATCTACCTTTGCTTCTCTTCTTCTTCTTCAACTTTTTACATTCAATCTCCCTATTTTAAATAAATTTTCTGCACACTTACACAAAATACATCAAATTCTTTCAAACACTTGAGATAAACTTACCAAATCAAGTCTAAAGAGTATAAATAAGTGTGTAAAATACGCACTTATCAATAGTCATACACATTTAAAAACGAAGGACTTCATTCGGCGGAAGACATACTACGTGTGGAAACCTCATATTAAACTAAACTTTCTTAGTAGTGCGAAAATAGTAAGACTGGGGTTCGGTCGACGTAGCCTCTGTAATGAGATCGGTGGAGATGGCCTCACTAATGAGATCGGTCGACGTGCCCTCAGCAATGAGATAACTCGATGGTCAACACTGACCAAAATCGATCGATGGTCAACACTGACCTAAAATCGGTCGATGTCAACACTGACTAAAATCGATCGATTATTTCCCTTTACCAGAAAACTTAATTAAATCGACCGGAACTCTACATCCATCTTTAACATCTGCCTATTTCTAAACATCAAAGTACAAGACTAACTCGTCCAAAACCTATTTCATCAACATCAACAAATTAGTAGGAAGACATCACTCGAACGACGTCTTCAACCACAAAATCGGACGACATCTTCCTTGCTAGAAAACTTAATGAGCTTAGGCAGAATTGCACGTAAAACGTCAGCCGATCGACCGCCCTCCTTGGCGATCGATCGGCAAGCTCTCTGGACTTTAATTCCACAGTGTTGCTTCCTTACTTCTTCTTCACACGTCTCCTCCCCCTCATTTCTCTTTTCCACTAAATATACTAAAACACCACTACCTCACACTTTCCTCAATCCACCACAATACACATCCATAAATCAAGTTTATCAATATCAACAAAACAGCAGAAAGACATACACTGGTTTGACAGTGGACTCATCTGTTTAATCCATCAAATAGACATTCTGTGTATTTGTTCACAACTATTCGGAAGACAACTCTATCCATGAAATCATCTAAAAACGTCAAATATCAATATTTTCTAACTAATCGCTGATCAGCCCATAATATGCCAAAAACCTAAAAGTGCTTAACCATTTGCTCCCATGGGTCAAAAGTTGCCTCGACTGCACAGCGCACTCCCATGGGCATCCTTCTTCAACCAGCGCGTTTCTTGAGTGGAGGAATGTCGTCCTTACCTTCTTCTATGTCACCTACACCATAAAGACGCATATGAGATAACTCTCAGTAAATTTTACGTAAATGTCTATGCATGAACATGTATATGCAAATTTTATGAATGCCGTTTATTCATTTCATTTTCACTACATGACATTCTTTGGTTATTGAAGCATATCACTCGGCAGATGGATAGGGCACATCAAGCGGTTAGATAGCCCGCACCATTTGAAGGGAGGAAAACCCGCTCACCACGGAACGCCAGGTCTGAACCTCACCCCGATAACCACCATACATAGGGTTTTTTACCTGATACTTTACTTGCATTTCTTACATTTTCATTTTCATGAAATCAATACGTAAACCCGATTGTCATGTCATTTTATAAAACGGTGATGCATGGACAATTAAATGCATAACATAAGTGTACAGGGCATGAGTACCATCAAAACAACACAAAAGCATAACCTATAACCAACTAAACCTAGGCTACCCATCCAAAGCATATAAAACAGTCATTGCACCAATAATCCTCCACAACCAAACACGACATAGGGTGTAGGCCTATCGGCCATAGTAAGTCACGAGAACTTACCTTGTGTCCTTAGAAATCCGAGTGCCTCGCTTGAGCTTCATCACCTTAGGAGCTTCAAAGATGGATGAAATACGGCCAAACTTTAAGGGAGGAGAGAAATTTTGGTGTCCCTTAAATCTTCACAAAAGGAACAAAATCGTGGGAGGAGAGGAGAAGTTTTGTGTCTGTGAAAGCAAATAGAAGAAAGAGTGAAAGTGAGAGTGGTTTCGCATAAGGAAGAGAAGAAGGAAGGTGTTGCCTTTGTCAAAGCTTCTTCCACAAGCTTTGACACATGTCAGTCTCTCACTGGGTGTTCCCAACTACCCTCTTTCACTTCCTACTTTGCCCCTCCATTGGTTTCCAACTAATGGTTTGTTTTGTTGAACTTTAGTTTGGTTTTTCCCTACAATTCCTTCAACATTTTTCTTATATGTCCGTTAATATATTTTTCGTCTTTAACTTTTTTATCACCAATTCGGGACAGTAGGCTTAGCACATAAAAGTCATAACACAAAAGTTTCGGGTGTTACACGAGCTGTCAGGTGAGCTCTATGAGCGTGACCAAGACTAGTATAGCAGTGGGCAACACATTTTGTATGCCAGTGCGAGCACTTTTGTTGGGGCACCTTGACCATGGCGGGAAGTTGTAGTGTGTCGATAGATTTTCGAAACGATTTGTTTTGGGTTTGTAAATAAGTTAGGAGGTTGTAGTATTGTAGTGTGAATTGGTATTTTGGTGTACAAATGATTATTTTTTACAGGTTTTGGTTTATAAACAATTAAACGTTTTTCTGCCAAATTTCAAAAAGAAACATTTTTTTTGTTTTCACGGATTTTTATGCTTCTGCTTAAGTTTTTGAGTCGTATTTTCTGGGTTTTAACGTGTCGAGGGGTGTAAAATATTAGAAGAAGGTTTGGGTATGTTTTTAGGTGAAATGTAAGGGTGGAAAATGAAGAAAATTGGAAAAGGTGGGAAAATGGTCGAGGGTGGTGCGCTGGTGCAGGCATGAGGTGCGTGGGCCGCGCAGCAGGCGCGCAGTTCACGCTACTGGGGCGCGCACACCACCCAGCGCCGATCGAGTAAAACAAGGAGGGCGCCAATAGATCGCCCAGCGCGCGCGGTGCGCACAGCAACAGCCCGCAGGGCGCGCGCTGCCTTAGCGACGCGCGCGCGGCACTCGTGTGGCCCAACAGAATTTTTTTTTAAATTTTTCATTTTCGAATATGTTTTAACCCGATATTTTTCGACAACTCTTGTACGTATTTTACGAATGTTTTCCACCTATTTTCTCCAAATATTTTTAAGGGTTCAAAAGACAAAGAAACCGAATTGACTTTTTATCGAAAATTGATTTAGACTTTGTTTTAAACGCTGTAAGGACGAGCAAAGTAGCGACCCGAGTTAGGGGAAAACCTGGGGGCGTTACAGTTCCCACGGGTCAAAATCGCACTGACTGCACAACGCACTCCCACGGGCATCCTTCTTCAGTCTGTTCGTTCATCGTGTAGAGGAACGTCTTCCTCACCTTCTTCTAGTTCACATACACCATAGAGATGCCTATGAGATAAAACTCAGTAAGTTCTACGTAAATGACAATGCATGAACGTGCATATGCAATTTTATGACTTCAGTCCATTCATTCATTTTCAGTCCTTGACAGTCTTTGGTTATCAGAGCATATCACTCGGCCGATGGATAGGGCACATCAAGCGGTTAGATAGACCACGCTATCTGAAGAGAGGAAAATTCGCTCACCACGGAACGCCAGGTTGTTTGCATGATACTTTTATTTCTTACATTTCCTTTTAATGAAATCAATGAATAAATTCATTTTCATGTCATTTCATAAAACGATTATGCAAGGACAATTAAATGCATAACGTAAAACATAGATAATGTGAATACCATCAAAACAACACATAAACATAACCTGTAAAACAACTAACCCTAGGCTACCCATCCAAAAGCATATAAACATTCATTGCACCAAGTATCATCAACAATCAAAACTGATGTATGGTGTAGGCCTATCGGCCACAGTAAGTCACGAGAACTTACCTCGCGTCCTTAGCAAACTGAGCTCCGTCCGTAAGCTTCATTCACCTAGGGCATTTCAAAATTTTTCGTTAGAATCGATCATAAACAACTGAATTCCAAAACTAAACAAAACTCATAGCTAAGGCAATTTCCTAAAAATCTCAATTTACTTTATTCAGGCATTTCATATAGGAATTCACACTCACAATTCTCTACAATCTCCATTAATGGTGTTTTACACATTTCTAACGACAAAAAATCCATACACAACATTAATTCCACCTAACTATCTCCAATAATCAAAACACACCATTATCATTCACCAATACGATAAAACTAACGATTTCTAACATAACCCATAATTTCTCAAAACCCTAAACGAAACTCTAATCGTTTTAAACCCTAAAAACTGAAAACTAATGTACCTAACATCCGAAGCATACCTAGAATGTTAATTGTGGAAGAGAAAACGGAAGAATCGTCGGAGGAATCGGACGTGGAAGATGTAACACCCCTAATTCCGTACCCGTATTTATCGTATTATTTTTTTTTATCTCTACATTTAATAAACTTTAAAACTTGACGCTAACCAGAATTGAAATCGAAACCGAAACCGGAATCGAAATCGAAGTTCATTTGGTAAATCATTTAAAACATAAACTAAAACTATTTAAATAAAACTTAAAAACATTTAATTAAAACTTTAAAACATATTAAAAACATGGGAGGGCAGAATCGGAATTCTGCCCTCAAAATAGCAGCGACCAGGCGCTGCTTTGTTGCAGCTACCAGTCGCCGCACCTGCTGCAACAAGCAGCGACTGATCGCTGCATTGCTGCAGCGATCAGGCGCCGCAGTTGCTGCAGCAAGCAGCGACTGATCGCTGCATTGCTGCAGCGATCAGGCGCCGCAGCTGCAGCAAGCAGCGACCAATCGCTACATTGCTGCAGCGACTGATCGCCGCACACTGCGTGCAGCGATCTTCCTCGCCATTTCTAGAGACCAAACAATTAAACACTTCAACACATATCAGTTTTCAGCAAAACACTTCACACATTTTAGAAGAAACCAGAAAATGAGCTCTCTGGAAATCACTTTCCAGAGAGTCAAAATCCTCTTATTCCCACCTCTTTTTCACAATACCATTATAACTTAAGCACTACCAACTTAGCACCGGACTTTACGAAGTCCAACTGCGTAGATGGATCTAAACATCAAGCATAACCGTATCAACCTAAAACCAATCGAAACAATTACAACACATTCATTAAACAGTTTAAACCAAAACATTTTATATACAATTATCAAAACGTGATCTAATCCTATCCAGATCCAAACAACCTAGATATACTATACAATTAACATGCCAAAACATCCCAAAATAAACCCAGAGTCCAGACATACATCCCCACGGGTCATATCGCGCCTCGACTGCCCCAACGCACTACCACAGCCATCATCCATCAACTGCATCCCTCGTCAGGAGGAGGAACATCGTCCTCACCTGGCTCAATATCGCCTAAGAGATTACCTACACCATACAGACACATGTGAGATACAAAATCTCAGTAAGCTACGTAAATGCAGATGCATGCATGCGTGCGTATGCCATTCAGAAAACGTTCAGATTACCAATTCAGATTCATTTACCAATGCCTTTACAGATTCATTTACAGATACATTCACAGATACATTACGTCACAGACAGAATTGTCACCGAGATCTCAGCCCACTAAATGGAAAGGATACATTCCGCGGTCGAACTACCACTTTCCACTTAGATGGGGGGGGGTACATGCTCGAAAAAACCAACAGCCATGCCTGAGCCCCATCTCGCGTAACCAGAAACAGATTACATTCATTAATTACAGATTACGTTCATTAATTACAGATTACCTTTATTTTCTTAAAACACGTGCGGAAATCCATTTTCATGACATTTGAAATCCGTGATGCATGAACAGTTCATATAAGCAGAAAGTAAACAACCAACGTGCATACATTCATGGCAGTAAAGCAGAACCTATAAACAACTAACCTAACTACCCAACCGGAATAACATAAAACAAACAGTTCCTCGAGTATTCTCGAGACGACGACGGAGTATGGTGCAGACCTTTGGGTCAAAGTAAGTCACGAAAACTTACCTGGAGCGCACTGAATCACTAGCTTCGTCCACGGGAGTCGTGTGTCTGAGAAAAAACACGATATGTACCGTTAAAATTGATTTGAATTAATAACGTCCAATTCTAAAAACTTAACTAGAGAATCTCTCCTAAGTTCTTTACTTAGCTAATCTAAGCGTTTTTAACGTAAATTAACGCTCGATAATCCGAAATATTAAATAACGAGTTTTTCCTAAAAACCCGGAATTTTACCAATTTATAACTTTTTTCCAATTTGATTTCTCTTCGTCCAATAACGTCAAATACGTTCAATATATACTTAATCAAGGCTAACCTATTAATTACGAAGCCTAAATCGCATTTTTAACGGAAAACCTAATCGAAACCCTAACCCTAAATCGAACCGAAACTCAAAACAAACGCTCAGAGATTGAAGCTACATACCGAGGGTAGCGAGAGGAGAAGAAAGCGTGAAGAAATCGGGACGAACGGGGGTCGGACGGAGGTCGGATGGTGATCGCCGTCGGCGGCCAGGGAGAGAAGCTTGCTCTCTGTCGTGGGAATCCAGGGAGAAAGAGTGAAATGTGAGGGAGAGAAAATAGTTTAGGTTGTTTTATAAAAATGAAATTGTAATTTACTATTTTGCCCCTATCCACTTTTTATATTGATTTCGCTCTTCGGTTCGTTAATCGTCCAACAATTCGGATTCTCGAAAATTCCATGTTTTGCCGATAACTCCTTTTCGTTACTTGGGATTTATTAAAACTGTCCGTTCGCAATTCGGACCTCGTTTACTATTTTTACTTAAGTGTCGTTTATATTTCGAGAAGCGTATTTATTCGGAATATAGCGTTTAAGCCCCGAAAAATCCCGTAAATTCCTTAATATTCCTATTGATCATTAGGATAGTAATGACGCTTTCCGTTTGCGAAACCGACCTGATTTGACATATCTACCAAAATGCCATCCAATAATATAATAATAATAAAGTAATTAAGTCCGTACAACCGGGTATTACAGAAGAGGAGAGGGCGTCAGGAAGGGAGAGATTGCCAGAAAGGGGGAGAAGATTTCTCCCTGGAGAAATCGTGGAATGAGAAGGGAGGAGGGGTTTTTGTTATTTTATTAAATTTTTACTTACCAAATTACCATTTTGCCCTTTTCTCAATTATTTACTTATTTCGTTATTTAGTCTATCGATTTGGTTTCTTTAAAATTCTCTTATTCCACCAAATATTTCAATTTATTCGTAGGGATCTAATAAAACTTCCAGCTCGTAAAACAGGCTTAATTTACTATATTTATGAAAATACCCTTGTATAATGAAAAATTCAAAAACCCAAAAAACTGAGTGTTACAGGATATGTTGAGATTGTGTGTGTTAGAATTTCAAGCCTCATGGAGCAAATTTCTACCGTTGGTAGAATTTTCTTATAATAACAGCTACCAATCTACAATTGTTATGGGTCCCAATGAAGCTCTCTATGACAGAAAATGTTGATCATCGCTATATTGGGACAAAGTTAGTGAAGTAAAGAGTGTCGGCCCTGAAATTTTACAACAAATGTCTAAAAATGTTGTTGTTATTAGACAAAGAATAGAGACTGCTCAAAGCCAACAGAATAGTTATGCAGGCAAAAGAAGAAGAGATCTAGAGTTTGCTGAAGGCGATGGGGTATTTTTAAAAATCTCGCCATTTAAAGGAGTTATGCAGTTTGGTAAGAAAGGAAAGCTCAGTCCTATATTCGTCGGACCGTTTCATATTTTGAAGAAAATAGGAAATACAGCTTACAGACAGCAGTGGCCTTCGTCAATGGATGGAGTTCATAACGTCTTTCACGTATCCATGCTGAGGAAGTACGTACGTGATCTAGCTCAGATTGTGGAACCAGTGAGTATTGAGATTCAACCGACGTTGACGTATGAAGAAAGGCCAGTGAGAATTATATAATCAAACGAAAATGTGCTACTCAACAAGGAGATTTCACTGGTCAAAGTTTTATAGCGAAATCACAATGTGGAGAAAGCCACTTGGGAGAGACAACAGGACATGAAGAGCCAATATCCTGAACTATTTGGTACGTAAATTTTGAGAACAAATTTTTTTTAGGAAGGTGGAATGTAACACCCAAAACTTTTACCGTACGATTTATTTCTAAGTGTGTAGTAAATTATGTTTAAAATGTTACTTGCTATTAGTGAAGGATTATTTGAAGTGGTTAGATTAATAAATTGAGGCACAAATGATAAGTTGGCGTTGAAAGAAAATAGAAATGGAGTTGGAAGATTTGAAGAAAAGTGATATAAAATGTTGAAAAGTCAAACCCTTTAGTAAATGAAGATGAAATTTACGTTAATGATTTGAAAACAAATTACATGTAGTTTTGGGATGGAAAGGTGTAACATCCGGGTTTTTAGATGTTAAGGTTTTCCGCTTTATAGTGTTTTAATTCGTAAAATTAGTAAATTGAGCCCGTTTTATGAACGAGAAGTTTTGTTAGAACCCTAGAGTGGGAATATTTAAAGGAAAAAGAAAATTTCGGAGAAACCAAATCGATAGGTTAATTAACGAATTTAGCAAAGGATTGAGGGAAGGGCAAACTTGTAATTTGCTAAGTTAAATTATAATAAAAATCATAACCACCCACCCCCCCACGTAAGGCATTCTGCAGAAAACCATTTGCTCTCCCTCCCTTTAGGCGAAAATTCTTCTCCCCACGGAATTCCTTCAATCGGTCGATCGACGTTCCATTTTTCGGCAAATTTCTCCTCCGTTTTTCTTCCCCAATCAACCCTCTAGGTAAAACTTTAGTATCCTGGATGTTTAGTTGTTGTTTTTAGGGTTGTATTTTGTTAGGGTTTATTCTTATAGGTTCCGTGTTTTTGTTATAAATCGATATTTTATCATATTTATGGTTATTAATGGTGCATTTAGGGTGGTTGTTGATAATTAGGTTGGGAGATTGAATATTAGATGGATTTTGGTGGTTGGAGGAGTTAAATCTCCATTAATGTTAGCGTAGAAAATTGGCGAGCATGAATTGCTCGGTAAATGCCCGAGTGAAGTAATTAGTAATTTTTAAGAATATTGCCTTAGCTAGGAGTTTCGTTTGGTTTTAGAAACAAATTATGTAGAGTCGATTCTAAGGACGAATTTGTGAAATGTCTTAGGAGAACTAGGCTAAGGACGGTGCTCGGCATTGCTAAGGACGCCAGGTAAGTGGTTGTTAGGCTTTCGGCCCTTAAGGCCCTACATTGTATTGATGTTAGGATTTATGAGTTTTGAAAATGTTTTCATGATCGTGGGGTTCTAACGAGTCTGTTAGCTTAGGACGTTAGCTATTAGCGATGTTTTAGGTTCGTTTATGAGTTAAGTATCTTTATGTATGGTTGAGAAATGTCTTTGATAATATGTTACGTGTAGTTCCATCATGCATCATGTTTTACTTTCAATGGCATATGGAACTTTTTTTTTTTTTTGCATCCATGTTTTCAAGTAAACAAAGTAGAGTATGCTAATGTTAAGTGAGGTTTAAGGATGAGTAGGGCACAGGGCACGTATATGGCAACTCATGGCAAGACAAATACACTTGATGAATGGCAACTCAGGGCAAGTATGTGGTCTACGAGGCAGACGGGGAGGTGCCTGTGACTACTCATGCCTAAACCTACCTTTTCATGTTATGTAACGTAATTAAGTGAAAAATAAACATGTTTTGAGAAATCATGCATTTACGTGTGTAACACCAAGTTTTACGGGATTATAATATTTTAATAAATAATGGTATTTTTGTAAATACGTCAAATTAAGCCCGTTTTAAGAACGAAAAGTTTTAATGAGACCTTAATAATAAATTGGAATTTGTGGCGAAATGTGAAAATTTGAAGAGACCGAATCGTTGGATGAATAACGAACTAAGTGGACGATTAAATAGAACATCAAAAGGAAGGGCGAAAAGATAATTTTCCAAGTAAAAATTTATTAAAAATCACAAATCTCCCCCTCCCTCGACACTTAACATTTTCTCCCAACAATTTTCCCCTCCCAGGCTACTTTTCTCTCTCGCGCGACCCTTTTCTCCGGCGACTCAATCTTTCCTCAGATCGACCTCCGTTATTCGCATTTTCTCCTTCAATCGATACTCTAGGTAAGGTTCTATGGTTTTGGAAAGTTTATTGGTGGTTTTTGGGTTGTAAAATGATTAGTGTTCGTTTAGGGTTTCGTAAAAAATGTGGATTAAGGTTTGGAATCGGTAGGCTTATCCTTATTACAACTCTATAGGGTGTATTTATAGTTATTGGAGGAAGTTTGTTGGAATTAATAAGGGTTGTTGAGTTTTTGGGTGGTTGGAGGTTTTAAAAGGGGGTGACGAAGTTCACGAGCACGAATTGCTCGATGAAAATCCCGAGAGAGGTTGATTAGAGTTTTAAAAAATTTTCTTTAGTTAGGAGTTCGTAATTTTTGAAGTCTGAATGTTTAGGCTCGGTTTTGACAACGAATGCTATGGATTGACTTAGGTGACAAAGCTCGAGACGAGGAGCTTAAATTGCAACGGACGCGAGGTAAGTCTTTGTGATTTGTTTGGCTGATTGACCTACACCATAAGAAATGTCGATCGGGGAATTGGAGATGCTTGTTGTGTTGGGTAATTAGGTTGGGTAGTTAGTTAGTTATGTTGTTGAACGTATAAGTTTATTGTTTCTTGTGCTTTTCTTTAGTTATGTCATTGTACACGTGCACGCATCATGGTTTTATGAAAAAACACGAAAAAGGAATTTCCATGCATGTTTTTACAAAATGGAAAAGGATAACGAAAAGATAAATGAATGTAAAGATGGTTACGTCGGTGGCTGTGGTTCAGACATGGCTGTCGGATGAAGCATGTTTTCTCTCCTGTTAGATACAAGGGGCTATCCAATCGTCTGATGTGCCGCTTCTATCTAGCGAGAGTGAAGCCCCGGTGACATAAATGAAATGAAATGAATAGCAAAAAGGTAGGATGCATGTTTTACGAACCGCATACACATAGAATTCTTGTGCATTCATGTAGACTTACTGAGCCTCTAGCTCACATTTTAATTCTATAGTGTAGGTGATTTTGAGACAGGTGCTGGTGACGTTCCCCCGCCCGAAGTATGAGCACGTTGAAGAAGAATGGCCCGTGGGAGTGCGCTGGCAGTCGGTGCGAATTTTGACCAGTGGGGACGTAAGTAAATTTTTTGGGGATTTTGATAGATATAAGTATAGAAGAATTGGATTGTTGAACATTTTAAGATGATTGGTAACTGGATAGTATTTTGTTGTGTTTTTGATATTTTCAAACAGTGAGAAATGTTTAGTTTTTAAACAGAACCACGCGGTTCATTTTTTATGAAATTCAGTTATGTTTTAAATGAGTTTTGAGTCGGTAAACGGGTGATTGGTAGAGTGTGAAATGTATGTGGGTGGTAGTGTTGTTATGTTAAGAGTTGTTATGAAATGTTTAGACGTGATTTGAAGAGAGAAAAATGGTGAAGTGTTTAAGCATGATTGTGTAGGGAAATTGAAGGGAGAAAGGAGAAGGAAGAAGAGGCAGCTCTATGGAAAAATTGGATTCTAGAGAGCTTGCCGATTGATCGCCAGGGAGGGCGATGGATCGGCCCTCTTTGGTCACGCTCTGGAAGAAATTCCAGAGCGTGTGCCGATCGACCGCCCACAGGGGCGATCGATCGGTTGGTGATCGATCGCGGGGGCAATCGATCACCTGGTGTGGGGGCGATCGATCGCGCCCTTATTTTGGCCACAGCCGATCGATCGGCTGATATGGCCGATCGATCGGCCATGCATTTCATGGGCGAAATGCCCTGTTTTCCCTCAGTTAAATTGTCCGATGTTTTATCTGTGTTTTAATGTTTCCTTCAATTGATTTTTAAGTTAATTTAAACGAATAAGACTTTGGTTTAACGCTTTAAAAGTCGAAATTTATTTAGTGTACATAAAAAAAAAATTTTACCGGAAATTAAGGGTAAAGAATTAGGGACGTTACAGTTATGGTATCAGAGCCTCCGAGTTTTAAAAACGGTTCTGTAGACTGTACGACTGCTCAGCCACTACGCGGACATCCTTCCTCAACTGTAAGTACGTTTTACTTTATTTCCTTGCTTTTGTTTCTTAGAATTGTTTGTTTCAACTTTTATAGCAATTATAGCAAAATGGTTCGAGGTAGAGATGCTAGGGATGATGCTCTAGATAGGCTGATGGATTTACACGATCGTCAGGCCCAGCATATGGACCGACAAGTGCAACAGATCGAGAACTTAGTAAATCGTGAAAATCAGAGAGCTCAGGATATAGTCATTCCCAATAATCACGACATGGAGAGGTTTCAGAAGCTATGACCTCCAATATTTAACGGTCAATCGTCGGATCCTATTGTTGCGGAGAATGAATTCGGATGATGGAAGATATGTTAGCCTACACGAAGATTGAACCAGGAGAGAAGGTTACGTGCGTTACATTCCACCTCGCATCGGATACCCGATTTTGGTGGGATTCGATTAAGGCGACTACAAACGTGACATTGATGAGATGGTAGCGGTTTAAGACCATGTTCTTTGATAAGTATTTCAGTCGTACTATGAGGGCGGCAAAAAGAGCGGAGTTTACGCAGCTAAAGCAGACCAGCACGGTTGCGGAATACATTAGAAAGTTTGAGGCCTTATCCAGGTTTGCACCGCACTTGGTCACTGACAATGAAGACAAGGTGCAACAATTTATGGACGGGCTAAACTCGGAAATCCGAAAGAATATCATTGTGTCTAGCATTTTTGACGTGTCCTATGAAGACATCGCAGCGAGAGCTCTGGAATTTGAGGCTGCGGAATTTACCTGTGTTAAGCCAAGAGAGCCTGCTAAGGGCTTCTTCCGTGAGATCCAGCCTCTGATACGGAATCGAGGTTTGCAACCTAGAGGACAACAACAACAACAACAATAGCAAAGAGGCGTTAAAAGGCCTTATGAGGGAGGAAAAGATCAAGATAAGGGGAAACAAGTTCAAAGGGCTACTCAAAAGCCTATTTTTCCTAAATGTCAGAAGGAACATTACGGCGATTGTTAGGTTGGTAGCAACAAGTGTTATAGATGCGGAGAGGTTGGCCATTTTATCATGAACTGCCTACAATTAAACTGAAATCAAACAGGCAAGGATCAACGGGGCAGAGACCAGAGGAGAGTTATCCCACGGATCTTCGCCTTTATTGAGCCTGGCGACGTCGACGACGAGGCTCAGCCATCTGTTATAGTAGGTACTATCTTAGTCATGGGTGTACCAGTATTTTCTTTGATAGACACGGGAGCTACGCACTCCTTCATTTCAATTGCTTGCATGACTAGATTGGGATCAGAGTCTAAGTTAGTAGAGTGTGAATATAGAGTGATGCTGCCTTCGGGAGAACATATGCAGTCCGATCGTATCTTCCAAGGCAGCGTCATCTTTGTAGGGATTAATACCCTCTATGCTTGCCTGATAGTTATGAACATAGAGCGGTACGATCTTATATTGGGAATGGACTGGCTGGCACGCCATTTTGCTACCATAGACTGTCGATCTGGATTGGTAACTTTTTCGGCCTCTAGATAAGGAAGAATTTTCATATCATGCGATAAACAGGTCGAGTGGGTCACCTATTTCTTATTCCATGAAGGTCCGAGAGCAGTTTAGCAGCGAATGCTCAGTTTATCTGGCTACAGTGGTCAATACTCAGTTGCTTAACGGGGTAAAGCCAGAAGACCTTCCAGTGGTTAGAGAATTCTCCGAGATCTTCCTTGACGATCTTCCCGGATTACCGCCGGATAGAGAGATCGAGTTTGTTATTGATGTTTATCCAGGCTCAAGGCCTGTATCGAAGAATCCATACAGACTGGCACCTGCTGAACTAAAGGAGCTGAGGACTAAATTAGAGGAGTTGTTAGACAAGGGGTTCATTCGACCCAGTTTCTCTCCTTAGGGTGCGCCAGTTTTGTTTGTTAAGAAGAAGGACAAAACTCTCCGAATGTGCATCGATTATGTAATATCCGGCTTGTACGGATTTTTGGATTTAATATATTATATTGATATATTATATTATTAGATGGCATTTTTGTAAATATGTCAAATAAGGTCCATTTCACGAAAAGAAAGCGTCATTATGACCCTAACGAATAATAAGAATTTTAAGGAAATTATGAGAATTTTCGGAGTTTAAACGTTATATTCCGAGTAATTACGTCTTTCGTAAAGTAATTGACGTTTTAGTAAAAATAGTAAACGAGGTCCGAATTGCGAACAGACAGTTTTGAATAAACCCTATCGGTGAATTGGACTTATTGGTGAAGTATGGAAGTTTGGGGAAATCAAATCGATAGACGATTAATGAAACGAGAGACGAAACGAGTACTAAGGGCAAAAATGTAATTTATTAAATTAAATTATAAATAACAAAAACTAAAACCTAAAAATCTAATATTCATCACATTTTCATTTCACCTCTGCCGCGCCAAAACCAGAGAAGAAGAAGACCTCTGCCTGCGACGAAATCCGGCGATCTGACCTTCGTTTCTCCTCCGTTTCTCCTCCGTCCTTCGCGTTTCTTCCTTCTCTCGCTACCCTAGGTATGTGTCTATAATCTTAGAGCCTTTATTTCAAGTTTTACGATGTTTTAGAAAGTTAGGGTTTCGATTTAAATCCTTTAAAAATGCGAATTAGGGCTCGTAATTAATAGGTTAGCCTTGATTAAGTATATATCGAACGTATTGGACGTTATTGGACGAAGAAAAATCAATTTGTGAAAAAGTTAAAATTAGTAGATTTTCGGGTTTTTGGGAAAAACTCGTAAATGGAGGATTTTGGATTATCGAGCATTGGTCGACGTTCTAAATGCTTTAATTAGCTAAGTTTGAGGAATTAGGAGAATTCTTTAGTTAAGGTTTGAAAATTGGACGTTTAGGAGTTTAAACTAATTTTAACGAAAACTGTTGTAAATTGGCTTAGGTGAACAAAGCTCCCTGACGGCTCTCGATTTGCTAAGGACTTCAGGTAAGTCTCCGCGACTTGTTTGGCCGATTGGCCTACACCATAGGATCTTTTGTTGTTCGAGGAAATTGGAGAATTGTTTGTTTAAATGCTTTGGTTGGGTAGTTAGGATTAGTTCTTTTGTAGGTTATGCCTGAGTGTCTTGATGGTACGTATGATGATTGATATGTTATGTTTATATCTGTTCATGCATCATAGTTTTAAAAACGTCATGAAAATGAATTTGAGCATAGTTTTCATGAAAAAGAAATGCACGTAAAGGCAAGTAAAGTATCATGTAAACAACCCTCTGTATGTGGTTATCGGGGTGAGGTTCAGACCCGGCGTTTTGTGGTGAGCGGGTTTTCCTCCCTTCAGATGGTGTGGGCTGTCTAACCGCTTGACGGGCCCTAACCATCTGCCGAGTGAATAGACTTCGGTAACCAAAAGAATGTCACGGTGAGAATGAATGAATGAATGAATGAATGAATGAAATGCATGAGAGACGGTTTTATGAAAATGGCACATACATGTTCATGCATTGCATTCACGTAGACTTACTGAGCCTTAAGCTCACGACTTATGTTTATGGTGTAGGTGACCTCTACACAGGTGAGGATGAGATCCCTCCACCCGAGGCGTAAACTGTTGATGGATGATGGCCGTGGGAGTGCGCTGAGCAGTCGAGGCGTGTATGACCCGAGGGGAAGTTGTGTATGTATTTTGGGGGTTTAATGGTTAATATGAATGTATGAGAACATATATAGAATATTTAGGTTATTTGGATCTGGATAGGGATTAGATAACGTTTTGATAATTGTATGTAAAACGTTTCGGTTTAAACTGTTTAATGAATGTTATGGAAATGTTTTGATTGGTTGTAGGTTGATACGGTTAAGCTCGATGTTTAGATACATCCACGCAGTTGGACTCCGCAAAGTCTGACCCGAGTCGATTGAGTTTAGGATACAGTTAAATTGGATTTAAGTAGATTTTAGTGGTGAGTTATGGTGACTGTTGGTTGTTGGTTTAATGAACGTTGGTTGTTGGTTTAATGAATGAAGAGGTTTTGCTCTCTGGAAATCAGATTCCAGAGAGCAAATTTGATGAATTAAGTCGAGGAGTAAAAAGTGAAGTGTTAAAGTTTTGAAGTCTGAAAGAGAAGGAATCGCTGCATGCTTGCAGCGATCGGATTGCTGCCATAGCTAGCAGCGATCGATCTCTGCTCTGCAGCAGAGATCGATCGCCCCTGCTATAATGCATGGCAGCGATTGATCTCTGCTGCAGAGCAGAGATCGGTCGCCGCCTCCATTTTGAGGGCAGAGTTCCGATTCTGCCCTCCCACTTCCTTAAATTGTTTTAAAGTTTTCTTTTAAATGTTTTTAAGTTTTAATTATTTATTAAAGGTTTGTTTTAAATGCTTTGAGGTTCAGTTTTAAATTCTGATTTCAGTTTTGATTTCAACTACAGTTTAATTTCCGCGTAAGGTTTTAATTAAAGTAGAGGAAAGAAATAAGTACAAAAATGAAAATGAAAAATTTATTACGGAAATATGGGTACGGATTTAGGGGTGTGACAGATTATAGAGAGTTGAATAAGCTAACGGTAAATAATAAGTATCCACTACCCCGGATTGATGATTTGTTCGACCAACTACAGGGTTCCCGAGTGTTTTCGAGGATTGACCTACGCTCGGGATACTATCAGTTGAAGGTCCGGAGGGAAGATGTACAAAAAACGACCTTCCGAACGAGGTAAGGGCATTATGAGTTTCTCGTTATGTCTTTTGGACTTACGAATGCCCTGGCAGCATTTATGGACTTAATGAACCGTGTCTTCAAGGAGTATTTGGACACATTCGTGGTTGTGTTCATTGATGACATATTGATCTATTCGAAGACGAAAGAGGAACACGAACAGCACCTACGGATAGTTTTGGAAGTTTTACAATGACGCCAGCTTTACCCAAAGTTCTCTAAGTGCGAGTTTTGACTTGACAGAATAAGCTTTCTCGGCCATATCATATCTCAGGAGGGAATCTCAGTGGATCCAGCTAAGATTGAGGTTGTCAGGGATTGGCCATAGCCTAAGAACGTGCGAGAGGTACATGGATTTCTCGGATTGGTAGTGTAATACCCGGCTTGTACGGATTTTTGGTTTTAATATATTATATTAGTGTTTTATCATATAATGGCATTTTTCGTAAATATTTCAAATCAAATCAGTTTCGCAAACGGAAAGCGCATTATGATCATAACGAATAATAAGAATTTTAAGGAAATTATGGGAATTTTCGGAGATTAAACGCTAAATTCCGAGTAATTATCTCTATCGTAATGTGAAGAATGTCCTCGTAAAAATAGTAAACGAGGTCCGAATTACGAACGGACAGTTTCAATGAATCCTAAATAATAAGTTGGACTTGTTGGTGAAATAAGGAGAGTTGGTGAACCCGAATAGTTAGACGATTAACGAACCGAAGGACGAAACATGAGCTAAGGGCAAAATGGTAATTTTGCAAATCAAAATTTAATAAAATGAGAAATCACTTCTCTCTCCCTCGCCAGAACACTTCTTCTCTGGAAATTTCTTTTCCTCCCACGGCCGAGTGCGATTTCTTCTCTGCCGACCCACGCCGAGCTCCGTTTTGCCTCCCGTTCGTTCCGTTTTCTTCGTGATTTCTCCTCCAATCGCTATCCTAGGTACGAATCTATAATTCTAGAGCTTCGGTTTTCAGTTTTCGGCCCGGTTTAGCGTTAGGTTTCCGTTTAGGGTTTAGATTTATTTTCGGTAAAAACACGAATTAGGGTTCGTAATTAATAGGTTAGCCATGATTAAGTATATATTGCGCGTATTTGACGTTATTGGACGAAGTTAAATCAAATCGTGAAAAGGTTAAAAATTAGGAATTTTTGGAAAAGTTCGTTAATTGTAATTTCGAACCATCGAGCATGAATTAGTCGTTTAAGTATCTCGATTTGATGAGTTATAAGTTTTAATGAATTCCTTAGTTAAGGTTTCGTTGAATTTGGACGTTTAGAAGTTTAAATTCGTTTTAACGATAAACGCTTTGAATTGCTTAGGTGAACGACTCTCTTGGACGAAGCTCGAGAATCTGTGCGCTCAAGGTAAGTTCTCGTGACTTACTCTGGCCGATTGGCCTACACCGTATTTCGATGTCGCGTCGAGGATGTTAAAGGATCGTTTGTTTTAATTGCTTTGGTTGGGTAGTTAGGTTTAAACGTTTTGTAGGTTATTTCATTTACAGTCTTGATGGTATACATGTGCTTGTTTATTGAATGTTTATATTATGCTCATATCTGTTCATGCATCACGTATTTCAAACGTCATGAAAATGAATTTCCGCACGTGTTTTAAGAAAAGAAAATGAACCTATGTAATGAATGAACGTAATCTGTCTGTATCTGGTCACGCGAGGTGGGGCTCAGGCACGGCTGTGCGTGTTGCAAGCGTGTACCCCCCTCCTCTAGCTGGAAAGAGTAGTCCGACCGCAGGATGGGCTCTCTCCGGTTAGTGGGTTGCGATCTCGGTGACAATCTGTCTGTCTGCGACGTAATGAATCTGTATCTGAATCTGAATCTGCATGTTTTCTGAATGGCATACGCACGCATGCATCTGCATTTACGAAGCTTACTGAGATTTCATTATCTCATAGGTGTCTGTATGGTGTAGGTGACGTTATAGGTGACGTAGATCCAGGTGAGGACGACGTTCCTCCATCTGATGTCTGAGGCAGTTGATGTATGATGGTCTGTGGGTGTGCGCTAGGCAGTCGAGGCATGTATTGACCCATGGGGGAAGTACGTATAGATTTTGGGATTTTCGTGATGTTTGGGCTAATGTTAATTTGTATAGAACATATTAGGATGCTTGGTCTGGTAGTTGATAGGTTTACTTTTGACGTCTCAAATGTTTTGGTAATCGTATTTAAAACGTTTTGTTAAGTCTTTTATTCGAATGTTATAGGAAATGTTTTGAAATGTTTTCAGGTTGTTACGGATAGGCTCGATTTTTAGAGCTATCCACGCCGTTTGTTTTTAGGAAATTTTATCACTTTTAAAGTATTGCGTTAAATTATGGAAGTTGATTTTTAGGTTGTTATCTGTAGAAGTATTGCTCTCTGGAAATCGGATTCCAGAGAGCAAATTGTGGTTTTGCTCTCTGGAGTTTCCAGAGAGTACTTGGAAAACAAAGAGAGAAAAGTGAAGAGAAGAGAAAGAGAGATGGCGATCGAAGGCAATGGAGGATCGCTGGTGGATCGCTGCACAGAGTGTGCAGCAATCGATCTCTGCAAGCTGCAGAGATCGATCGCTGCATGCTGTGATCGCTGCACAGAGTGTGCAGCGATCGATCTCTGCACAGCATGCAGAGATCAATCGCTGCACAGAGTGTGCAGCGATCGATCTCTGCACAGCATGCAGAGATCGATCGCTGCATTGCTGCACAGCAGCGATCAGGCGCTGCATGCTGCAGCGTCTGGTCGCTGCCCTCTGTTTTCATGGCTTGACAGTTTTACCCTCCCGATTGTTTTTAATTAAAATTAGTTTTTCTTAATTAAATAGTTTTACTTGTTTTATCAAACAATTTTATGTATGTTTTAAATGGTTTTCCAAACAACACTAACGACTTCAATTCCGATTTAGTTTCCGCTTAAAGTGTAAAATAAAATGAAAAATTTATACGGGTAAATGGGTACAGTATTAGGGGTGTTACAGGTAGGATACTACAGGAAGTTCATTGAGGGATTTTCAAAGATAGCAGTCCCTCTATCTCGTTTGACGAGAAAGAATGAAAAGTTTGTATGGTCTGTTGCATGTGAAAAGAGCTTCAACGAGCTGAAACAAAGACTGACTACAGCACCAGTGTTGACATTGCCTGTTGAAGGCGATAAGTTCAGTATATACTGTGATGTTTCAAATATTGGACTTGGGTGTGTGTTGATGCAGGATGGCAGGGTCATTCCTTATGCCTCTAGGCAGTTAAAGCCATACGAGCAAAATTATCTGGCACACAACCTTGAGCTTGCAGCCGTTGTCTTTGCTTGAAAAATCTGGAGACACTATCTGTATGGGTAGCAGTGTGAGGTGTTCTCCGATCACAGAAGCTTAAAGTATTTGTTTACATAGAAAGAACTTAATATGCGACAGTGAAGGTTGTTGGAGTTCGTTAAAAATTATGATTTTGAAATTAAATACCACCCAGGGAAGGCAAATAAAGTCGCAGACGCTTTGAGCAGGAGGCCTTCTACTAGTCAATCTATGCTCGCATCGATGTCGGGAATGCTAAGGTCTGAGATCGAGAAGTTTGATGTGGAGATTGTGGCCGAGTTATCCACTATGCTCACGAACATTTCTCTTAGGCCGACAATAATTGACAGACTCCGAGAAGCTCAGAAGGAAGATTTGGAGTGTAAGAGATATCGGTTGAGTGTGGCATCTGAGGACCCGTCCGATTTTAACTTATCGGATGATGGTGTATTTAGATTAAGGCGTAGGTGGTACGTGCCTAACAATGAAGAGCTGAAGAGAGAGATCTTAACCCAGGCACACTCCTCGCCATACTCAATGCATCCGGGGACCACAAAGATGTACAGGGACCTGAGACAACATTTCTGGTGGCCGAACATGAAGAGGGAGATTGCCAGGTATGTGGAAACCTGCCTAGTTTGTCAACAGGTTAAGGCAGAACACCAAAGGCCAGCCGAAACCTTATAGCTACTACCGATCCTGGAGTGGAAATGGGAGCAAATCTCTATGGATTTCATTGTCTGACTCCCAAGAATGACGAAAGGGCATGATTGCATCTGGGTGATTGTAGATCTTTTGACAAAGACGGCCCACTTTCTATCAGTGAAGATGACCTATTCTATGGATCAGTTCGCCGAGTTATATGTGCTGGAGATCGTCAGGTTACACGGAGTGCCTATTTCTATTGTCTCTGATATAGACGCCAGGTTTACTTCAAAGTTCTGGAACAATTTACATAAGGCCATGGGAACTCAGTTGAATTTTAGCACGGCGTTTCATCCTCAGACTGACGGACAGACAGAATGGACAAATCAGATTCTTGAGGATATGCTTAGAGCTTGCGTGCTAGAGTTTCAGGACTCGTGGAGTCGATATTTGCCCTTAATTGAGTTCTCGTACAACAACAGCTTCCAGGCTACGATAAGCATGGCTCCATATAAGGCATTATACGATCGAAAGCGTAGGTCTCCGCTATATTGGGACGAGGTTGGCGAAGCTAGTATAATAGGCCCAGATATTTTGCAGCAAACAACGAAGAAGATTGCAGTTATAAAGCAGCGTATAGAGATAGCACAGAGCCACCAAAAGAGTTATGCTGACACTAGACAGAGGGAATTACAATTCAGTGAGGGTGACGAAGTGTACTTGAAGATTTCTCCGTTTAAGGGCGTTATGCGGTTCGGGAGAAGAGGCAAGCTAAACTCTCGTTATGTGGGGCCCTTTCCTATTTTGAAGAGGATCGGAACTATGGCGTACAGGTTACAACTTCCGACTTCCATGGAAGGTATTCACGATGTGTTTCACGTGTCCATGCTCAGAAAATGCGTGCGTGATCCATCACACGTCATCGAGACAAGAGAAATCAAGGCACAACCAACGCTAGTCTATGAGGAAAAGCCGGTACAAATTTTGGAGTCCTCCATCAAGGTGTTGCGCAACAAGGAGATCCCGCTAGTAAAGGTCCTATGGCGGAATCACGGTGTAGAAGAAGCTACTTGGGAGAGGCAGCAGGATATGATGTCAAAATATCCTGAACTGTTTGTATAGTCAAATTTTGAGGACTAATTTTTAATTAAGGTGGATGGAATGTAACACCAGGTTTTACAGGATTATAATATTTTAATAAATAATAGCATTTTTGTAAATATGTCAAATTAAGCCCGTTTTGCGAACAGAAAGTTTTAATGGGGCCTTAATAATAAATTGAAATTTGTGTTGAAATGTAAAAATTTGAAGAGACCAAATCGTTGGATGAATAACGAAATAAGTGGACGATTAAATAGAAAATCAAAAGGAAGGGCAAAAAGGTAATTTTCCAAGTAAAAATTTATTAAAAACCAAAAATCTCTCCCTCCCTCGACACTTAACATTTTCCCCTCCAAGGCGACTTTTCTCTCTCGCGCGACCCTCCTCTCCGGCGACTCAAGCTTTCCTCCGATCAACCTCCGTTATTCGCGTTTTCTCCTTCAATCGACACTCTAGGTAAGGTTCTATGGTTTTAGAAAGTTTATTGGTTGTTTTCGGGTTGTAAAACTATTAGGGTTCGTTTAGGGTTTCGTCAAAAATGTGGATTAGGGTTTGAAATCGGTAGGCTTATCCTTATTACAACTCTATAGGGTGTATTTATAGTTATTGCAGGAAGTTTGTTGGAATTAATGAGGGTTGTTGAGTTTTTGGGTGGTTGGAGGTTTTAAAAACCCCATTAATGGGGGTTAGGAAGTTCACGAGCACGAATTGCTCGATGAAAATCCCGAGAGAGGTTGATTAGAGTTTTAGAAAATTTTCTTTAGTTAGGAGTTCGTAATTTTTGAAGTCTGAATGTTTAGGCTCGGTTTTGACAACGAATTATATGGATTGACTTAGGTGACAAAGCTCGAGACGAGGAGCTTAAATTCCAACGGATGAGAGGTAAGTCTTTGTGATTTGTTTGGCCGATTGGCCTACGCTATAAGAAATGTTGATCGGGGAATTGGAGATGCTTGTTGTGTTGGGTAATTAGGTTGGGTAGTTAGTTAGTTATGTTATTGAATGTATAAGTTTATTGTTTGTTGTGCTTTGCTTTAGTTCTGTCATTGTACACGTGCACGCATCATGGTTTTATGAAAAAGCACGAAAAAGAAATTTCCATGCATGTTTTTAGAAAACGAAAAAGGATAACGAAAAGGTAAATGAATGTAATGATGGTCACGTCGGTGGCGGTGGTTCAGACATGGCAGTCGGATGAAGCATGTTTCCCCCCCGGTTAGATACAAGGGGCTATCCAATCATCGGATGTGCCGCTTCTATCTAGCGAGAGTGAAGCCCCGGTGACATAAATGAAATGAAATGAATAGCGAAAAGGTAGGATGCATGTTTTACAAACCGCATACGCATAGCATTCATGTGCATTCACGTAGACTTACTGAGCCTCTAGCTCACATTTTAATTCTATGGTGTAGGTGATTTTGAGATAGGTGAGGGTGACGTTCCCCCCCATAAGTATGAGCACGTTGAAGGAGAATGCCCCGTGGGAGTGCGCTGGCAGTCGGTGCGAATTTTGACCCGTAGAGACGTAAGTAAATGTTTTGGGGATTTTGATAGATAAAAGTATAGAAGAATTGTATAGTTGAACACTTTAGGATTATTGGTAACTGGATAGTATTTTGTTGTGTTTTTTATATTTTCAAACAGAGGGAAATGTTTAATTTTAAAACGGAACCACGCGAATCGTTTTTTATGAAATTCAGTTATGTTTTAAATGAGTTTTGAGTCGGTAAAGGGTGATTGGTAGAGTGTGAAATGTATGTGGGTGGTAGTGTTGTTATGTTAAGGGTTGTTATGAAATGTTTAGAGGTGATTTGAAGAGAGAAAAATGGTGAAGTGTTTAAGCATGATTGTGCAGGGAAATTGAAGGGAGAAAGGAGAAGGAAGAAGAGGCACCTTTCTGGAAAAATTGGATTCCAGAGAGCTTGCCGATCGATCGGCCCTCTTTTGTCACGCTTTGGAAGAAATTCCAGAGCGTATGCCGATCGATCGCCCACAGAGGCGATCGATCGGTTTGTGATCGATCGCAGGGGTGATCGATCGCGTTGTGTGGGGGCGATCGATCGCCTCCCTTATTTTGGCCACAGCCGATCGATCGGTTGAAATGGCCGATCGATCGGCCATGCATTTCATGGGCGAAATGCCCTGTTTGCCCTCAGTTCAATTGGCCGATGTTTTATCTGTGTTTTAATGTTTCCTTCAATTGATTTTTTAGTTAATTTAAACGAATTAGACTTTGGTTTAACGCTCTAAAAGTCAAAATTTATTTAGTGTATAAAAGAAATTTTTTTTTTTACGAAAAATTATGGGTAAAGAATTAGGGACGTTACAACATGAATGTATGTTTAGTGCACTCCTTACTAAGCGTTAGGCTTACTGTTTAAATCGTATGATGTAGGTGACAAAATGGAAGGTGAGGAGCCTCCTCTCGATGACAGAGCATAGGTGGTCGACAGTTGGTGCTCGTGGCGATGGGAAGTGTATTGGCCAGGCTTACCGATCCGTGGGTGTGCTCCGAGTTATTTTGTGGTAAATATGGTTGAAAGTGAATGATATAGAATTAGTTGTGGATAAGGTATATTTTGGATGAATTGTATATTCAATAGTTTGGAGATAATGTTTGATTTGGATGATCTTATATATGGGTTTCCTTTTGATGATTTTAGGAGTTTTCGTTGCGCATAGTTGACTTTGATGAAATGGTTTAGTTTATGGTCGGATTTGACGATTTGAGCAGGTTTAATTGCACGTAAATGTCATATTTTAGGTGGAGATAGATATTGATGAATTGAAGATTTTACATGGATGAATTATTAGGTGAAAAGGTTGGAAAAATTGGCAAAGGAAAGGAGAAAAAGGGTGTGGGCGCGCTGGGTACGCGGCTGAGCCACGAGGCGCACAGCCGGCTCGCGCTGGGTGCGCCAAGAGAGGCGAGCAGGGAGCGCGACAGGGGCGCAGCCCTACTCAGCCAATCGATTGGCGCCTCAATGGCCGATTGATTGGCAAAATAGCAGATTTTTGGCAAATTCCAGATAGTTTGTCGGTCGATCGGCGCCCATGGCCGATCAATCAGCCAACAGTGCACATTCTGGTGAAAAACTAGAGCGATCGCCGATCGATCAGCCATCGCAGAGCGCCAGGCGCTGGTGGGCAAGCAGGATGCGCAGCAGGCACTCGCGAGGCGCGGTGGCACGCGGTGTGAGCCGTGGCCTTGCGATACGCGCGCGGTGCACGGGTGACACGCGAGATGCACACATGGCATGAGTTAGGCGCGTGGCGAGGCACGGTGCCCGCAGGGCGTGCACCGTGGCCGAGCGGTAGGCACGCGGTGCCCGCAGCAAGGCGTGTTGCGTGCGAAGCGTGCACCGTGGCCAAGCGGTAGGAGTGCGGTGCGCGAAGCGAGGCGTGGTTCGCGCAAAGCGTGCGTGTCACGACCCCGTTAAGGGCCGAGACTAATTCATATTTTCGTGGAACTTTCACTCTAAATAATCTCTCTGCACATTTTTTTTTGTAAGAACTTTAAACCATTGTCATATCTGACAAACTAACTCTTCAACACTCGACTCATCCATAAAACTGTCGGCATAACTAGTTGCAGAGCAGAGCGACTAAACTCAGACATTGATTTCATAACATGATCGGGCAGTGGGAAGGTGCCCTCAGACCTCACGACTTCATCGTCGCGGGGCTGCATGGATTTGCAAACATCCACCGATGAAATAAACAGCATCATCTGATCATAAAACGACATAGTTTAAACTACTCCTGCTGATGACGTCAGCCGGATGATTTACTCATCCGATCAAAACAACACTACTCACATCATCTGATTACTCATCTTTACTCACATCATCCGAGCACAAAACGACAAAGTTTAAACTACTCCTGCCGATGACGTCAGCTGGATGATTTACTCATCCGATCAAAACAACACTACTCACATCATCCGATTACTCATCTTTACTCACATCATCCGATCACAAAACGACAAAGTTTAAACTACTCCTGCCGATGACGTCAGCAGGATGATTTACTCATCCGATCAAAACAACACTACTCACATCATCTGATTACTCATCTTTACTCACATCATCCGATCACAAAACTACAAAGTTTAAACTACTCCTGCCGATGACGTCAGCCGGATGATTTACTCATCCGATCAAAACAACACTACTCACATCATGACAAAACAATCCTGCTCTAACATAAACATAAACTCAATCCGAGTATACATAGCGGAAAACTTCATTAAACAGACCATCATATATATATATAAATCCTCAAAATGATTCTCGAGCTCAAAAGCTAAAACAGGTAATATCTGAAAATATAACGCCCTTAAGAGAAACCCCATCCTACTTATAAATTGTATCAGTCATATTTTAGTATCTAATGACATGAGAAAACTCATCATATTTTAACTTCAGTTTTCATAATCCTTACTGACATCACATGAGCAGTAACCACGGGTCATAATTGCCTTTTCCAGCCACACACTGTCACCCTGAGCTCATCCAGCAACCAGCCTTAGACTTCCTCATTGAATTTGGATACTTTTGGAAGCTTAATCTGTACACATTAGGCACTCGACTAGGAAGATTTAGAAATATATAAGTTAGACTTCCTTTGCGGGTCGTATTCTTGGTCCCTCTTTTTGACAGTGACATACGTCAAACCGCCCCCAACCCTTTCATAATCCGTGTTGCATAAGTTTCATATTCATATTTTATTCATGAGAGAAAACATGCACTTAAAACATTTTCATATGCTTGAGAAACATTCGTGATGTATGAACTGGGATACCCTTGGTTCATCATTCTACTGAACAGGTCACACATCTAACAAGGATCATTCTTTCAGTTCAAGTATCGTAACTAACAAACAAAAGCTCAGATGATCTTTAAACGTCGAAAAACAACTTCTAACTAGTTCCCCTGTGATGTAGGGCCCTAATGGCCGGGCAATCCTACACATTCACTTACCTGGTGTCCTTAGCAAAACTTGAGCACCTCCCTTCAACTTCTTCACCTAGAAACATTTCACATTACAGTGTTAAATCAAAATCTTAAAAGTTCTAACCGAAAGTCATCCTAGATTCTAACTTATATATTTCTAAATCTTCCTAGTCGAGTGCCTAATGTGTACAGATTAAGCTTCCAAAAGTATCTAAATAACTAGATTCAACTTAGCAGATAAACACAGATTATAAATGTTACTACAATAACCTAACCATTGAAGAATCTGAAACCCCAAGTTCTAGCTGAGAACAGAGCTCTAAATGGTTAACCAGCAACTACATTATCGAGTCTTACCTAGGGTGTAAATTCGTCGGGGTGAAAATTGAAGAATCGGTCACCGAAAAGAGCTGTAGCTGGCTGAAAGAGGAGAGCTCTAGAGAAGAGAGAAATCGCCGAGAGTGAATGTGTCGGCTACAGTGAGGTTTTAGTGATGTTTAAGGTTTCCATTTTATATATATATTAACAAAAATCCAACTTAATTACAAACTTGCCACCCAACCTAGTTTCACTCAACTTGTAATAAATATGCCTTGACATTAAATTTAAAATAATAAAGGTTAATAAAAAGGGTGACAATCACAATGGTTAAGAAAATCACCTGGCCAAAATTGTCGGGTGTTACAGTGCGCCATGGCCGAGCAGTAAGCGATAAACGGTAGGCGTGTGCGGCGCACGTGGCTGCGCGCACCGTGGCCGCGCGGCTAGCGCGCAGGGTGCACGAGGGGCACCTGCGCCAAGGGTTGGGCGCGCCCCATGCCTTAGCCTTTAATGTTATTTTTGGTACCAGTTGTAAAGTGATGTTTTCCGACCTTAAACGAGTCGTTTTAAATACGTTTTAAGTTTGACCCTAAATGTCGATAGAGGTGGATCAAATGTCTAAGCCCATTTTCTTTTAAGGTGTTAAGTAAAATGAAAAAATTTTATGTGAAAGAACGAGGGTTTAAATTAAGATTACGTCACGGCAAGCACGCGACGGCCCTGACAGGGTTAGGGTCGTCACAAAAGTAGTAAATTCCATGGTTGAAAAGTTGCCACCTCACCTTTAGTGTAAAACAAATATATCTTGAGTGTTAAAAAAAAAACTAACAAAAACCTAAAGCCCTCCATGATTTTTACACCATTCTTCTTCTCTTCCTTGCTGTGAACCCTTACCCACCATTTCTCCCCTTTCTAGAAAATTTAAGGTAACTTAGGTGTTTCCTTCAAAAGTTTATTCATTCTCTTGAGTTTATGGTTGTTAAGTTGCAAGTTTTGAATGAATCTTGGTGTGGGTTTTTTTAGATCACGAAATTCATAAATTTTTCTCAATTTTCTTCTTTTTTGATGATTAAAAATGTTGTAAGGTTATTCAATTGAGTAGTGATGAAAGGAAAAGGAAAATTATACAAGTTTTAGCAAATTTATAAAACTAGGTTAAGAAATTGGCAAAAACAAGGCAGTTTTTGCCTAACCTAATGATTTGTTTTTGATAAATGGATTTCACCATGTCAAAAAAGACTCTTTGATTTAAATTTTGGCTTTTGAATTGTTTGATTTGGTTATGGATAGCTCAAGTTATGGATGTTTGAAGTGTAGCCAAAATTTAGATGGAAATTTGAGAAATTGAATGGAATTGTTTGAGTTTTTGGTTATTGTTGAAGTTTAAGTTGTTTGAATTTGAATTCTTGGATTTTGTTATGAATGTTAAGTAACAATTATGGTTTATTAGTTTAAAACTTTGTGATGCTATTAACGGTTTTATGCACATGTGTTAGGTTTGAAATCACCAAAGAAGAGTGATCAAAGTTGCTTAATTTGCTAAGCACTTGAGGTAAGTGTATGTTCATGTGTTTGGCCCTTTCGGCATACATCACAAAGGTACTAGGTAAAATAGTCTATTTGTTGAAGTTATGTGTTTTTAGGGGTATGTTTTATGGGTAGTTTAAGTTATAGGAAATGTTCCATGTTAAGTGTTTTGTTTGATTAAGAATTTGAGGATTGACTATGTTTTTGCTTTCATGAAATGTCATGAGATTATATGATGTTTTTTGTGCATCTTTATGGATCATGCATCACGATTTTATGAAAGCATGTAAAATGTTTTATGCACATATTTTATGTAAGAAAGACAAGATTATCTAAATTACATAAATGTTTAAGTTGTGGGACAGGGCTAGTAAGACATATGTTATTTGTCCTTGTCAGGGACTATGTAAAATGTCCACACACAGGACATGTGTTATTTGTCCTTCTCTAGCACCATGTAAAATATCCATGCCCAGGACCTCTCTGTGTCTACTCCCCTATCGATCCTCTTTAACCCATGTCAAGTAAAAAGAAAAGAAATAAAAGTACTAGTTTTATGAAACATTCATGCATGCTCATTCACTGCATTTTACATCACTTGTTGAGCGTTAGTTTCATTAGTTTAAACTTTGATGATGTAGGTGAGGATTCTACAGGTTAGGACTTCGAGCCTCAAGTCGATGGATAGGTTAAGTTGGAGGAGTGAACTCATGGTGGAGGGTTTGTCGCTGTCAAGCGATTTTCACCCGTGGGTGAAACTCCAAGTCATATGTGTAGCGACCCTTATCTGTACCCATATTTTCCCATAATATTTTTTTATCCTTATAACCTTGTATCATTTGAGCGGAATTTAAATAGTAGACTAATTCGTTAAAAATCATTCGGAAACTATTCTTAAAATCACTTAAATAAAACTTGAAACAATTGAAATAAAACTTAAAACAATTATTTAAAAACAATTAAAACAAAGAAAAAGCATCGGCCAACAAACTGGAGGGCATAAGGGACATTTGTCCCAAAATTTATAGGGGCGATCGATCGCCTGTGAAGAAAACTGAGGGGCGAACGTTCGCCCCTCAAAGCGGCGATCGATCGCCCTGCGGGTGGCATTGTTAGGTAATCAACTGAACGATTGCGACCACGTGGCTCTGATACGATAACTGTAATGACCCCGACCCTCTCCAGGCCGTCACAGGACTTACCCAGACGTTGACTTAACTTTGACCTACGCCCTCGAATTTTCACGTAAAATTTTTCATTTTTACTTAAAACTTTAAAGGTAAACGGACTTAGACGATTGACCCACCTCTATCGACCTTTAGGGTCTAACTTTGACAAAGACATTTTAGGCGTAAAATATTTCAATTTTTAAAACATTAAAAATGAGGCTAAACCTATTTTTCGATAAAATGTTGACTCGGTTTTTGGGTCCTTAAAATCCCGACTTAAAACAGAGCCCAAAAACGTATCCGAAAATGTATTAAAAATTCACGAAAACCAATTGCATGGATCGCTCTAAAAACCGAGCAAATCCCTATAGGTTTAAAAACATCCAAACAATTCTAGTATATTTTCCAAATAAAGACTCCACATTCTAGACGTTCTACTGCCACAACATATACATCCAAAACTCGACTTTTCATACATTTTCTAACAAACCGTTTGATCCACATACATAAACATTTTCATACTTTCTCCATCACGTTTCTATACACATACTTAAACTTTTTTAATCACTTCCAAACAAAATGAACACCTACACATACTTACCACGGTCAGAATTGACCTAACAATGTTGCCGGGTTACCGCCATGGTCGTACTCTTCCAACCGTATCTGTAATCCTAATGAGCTCGTGTAAACTCACCACGCTGCTCTTCCTCACCAACATCATATGAATTAAACAATATGCCTAATGCTTAGTAAGGAGTGCATTAACATGTACATATATGTGAATGCATGACTTTTCGTAAAACATGTTCATTTTTTGTTTTTTTACTTTACTTTACTTGCCCCGTGAGAACACTTGCCATAACTCGTGAGAACAAAAAATCTTTGCTCATGAGAAACATAATCTTTGCTCGTGAGTGACATAATCTTTGCTCGTGAGGAACATGATCTTTGCTCGTGAGAACCTATACTTCGTTTTTGTCATTTTACTTTACTTTTCATAAAACATGCTTGTAAAACCTTTCGTATGCACTTTTCAAAAAAACATGATGCATGAAGAAGCAACGCATAACATGTAACACCCGACAATTTCGGCCAGGTGATTTTCTTAACCATTGTGATTGTCCCCCTTTTTATTAACCTTTATGATTTTAAATTTAATGTCAAGACATATTTATTACAAGTTGAGTGAAACTAGATTAGGTGGCAAGTTTGTAATTAAGTTGGATTTTAGTTATATATATATATATAATGGAAACCTTAAACCTCACTAAAACCTCACTGTAGCCGACACATTCACTCTCGACGATTTCTATCTTCTCTAGGGCTCTCTCTTTCAGCCAGCTACAGCTCCTTTCGGCAACCGATTCTTTAGTCTCCATCCCGACGAATTTACACCTTAGGTACGACTCGATAATGTAGTTGCTGGTTAACCATTTAGAGCTCTGTTCTCAGCTAGAACTTGGGGTTTCAGATTCTTCAATAGTTGGGTTATTGTAGTAACATTTATAATCTGTGTTTGTCTGCTAAGTTGAATCTAGTTATTTAGATACTTTTGGAAGCTTAATCTGTACACATTAGGCGCTCGACTAGGAAGATTTAGAAATATATAAGTTAGAATCTAGGATGACTTTCAGTTAGAAATTTTAAGATTTTGATTTAACACTGTAATGTGAAATGTTCTAGGTGAAGAAGATTGCAGAGAAGTACTCCAGATTGTTAAGGAAACCAGGTAAGTGAATGTGTAGGATTACCAAGCCATTAGGGCCCTACATCACAAGGGTATTAGTTAGAAGCTGTTTTCGATGTTTAAAAGTTATCTGAGATATTGTCTGTGGGTCATGATACTCGAACTGTTGGTATGATTCTAGTTAGAGGTAAGATTTGTTCAAAAGAAAGATGAACCAAGAGTATCCCTGCTCATACATCACGAATGTTTCTCAAGCATATGAAAATGTTTTAAGTGCATGTTTTCTCTCATGAATAAAATATGAATATGAAACTTATGCAACATGGATTATGAGAGGGTTGGAGGCGGTTTGGCGTATGTCACTGTCCAAAAGAGGGACCAAGAATACGACCCGCAAGGGACTATGTACACTTTCACTGTCGAACCCCCTTTACCGGCACAAATCCTTTCTTAATCCATACAATGTAAATGATGAATATGAATGATGAATATGAATGATGAACATGAATGATGAATATGAACATGAATACGAACAAGAACAAGAAAGATTCATGAGCATGCGCTTCTTTAAATATTGCATTCATGCATATGTGTTAGCATTACATTCTTTACTAAGCATTAGGCTTATAGTTTAAACCTTATGATGTAGGTGAAGAATTAACAGGTGAGGATTCCAAATTCAATGAGGAAGTCTAAGGCTGGTTGCTGGATGTGCTCAGGGTGACAGTGTGTGGCTGGAAAGGCGAATATGAACCCTGGTTGTTACTTTTATGATACTAGTAAGGTTTATGAATATTGAAGTTTAAGTAGGAGGGATATTTTTTAAAAACGTTGAATTCTAGTAAACTTGTCTGACTGATTTTGAGTTGTGAATTATCTGTTTTATTTAAGTCTTTCGCCATGCGTACTCAGAATATGTCAATGGTTTGTGTCATTTCAAGTTTGTGTTAGTCGTGTTGGAAGTTGTTAAGTTTCAGGATGTTCTGTCGGTTTAAGTCGTTTGATAAGTTAAGGTTTCCTGCCGATCGGATGATGTTTTCCATCGAATGATGTCTCCTATTGGATGATGTCTTCCATTGGATGATGTCTTCCTTCGGATGATGTCTCCTATTGGATGATGTCTTCCATCGGATGATGTCTCCAATCAGATGATGCCTTCAACCGGATGATGTTGTTTATTTTATCGGATGAGTGTATATAAGTTTTGTCGTTTAGCGATCGGATGAGGTCTTAATGTGTCACGTGGGATACACATGTCAACCGAATGATGTTTTTTGTTTTATCGGATGAGTGTATATAAGTTTTGTCGTTTAGCGATCGGATGAGGTCTTAATGTGTCACGTGGGATACGCATGTCAACCGGATGATGTTGTTGTTTTATCGGATGAGTGTATATAAGTTTTGTCGTTTAGCGACCGGATGAGGTCTTAATTTGTCACGTTGGATACGCATGTCAACCGGATGATGTTGTTGTTTTATCGGATGAGTGTATATAAGTTTTGTCGTTTAGCAATCGGATGAGGTCTTAATGGGTCACGTGTGACGCTCGTGTCCATCGGTAGATGTCTGCAAGTCCATGGAACCCGCGAGCGTTGAGGTCGTGTGATCTGTGGGCATCTTCCTTCTGCCCAATTATGTTATGGATTAAATGTCTAAGTTTAGTCGCCCACTCTGTGATGATTTATGCTAGCAATCTTACGGGAAGTCGAGTTCTTGAAGGGTAGAGTTCTGTCAGATATACAGATGGTTTAGAGTTAAAAAAAAAAATGTACAAAGAATAATTTAGAGTATGTATTCTACGAAAGTCTTGAATTGGTCTCGGCCCTTAACGGGGTCATTACATAACATACCATCAAAACAATTCATAAACATGCGAACGTGCGTAAACATACTAAATTCATAAACGAACCTAACATACAGCTAATAGAAATTATCCTAGGTTACCCGACTCATTAAAAACCCCACAATCTAGAAAACATCAATAAAAGACGTATAACCTAGCATCAATACGATGTAGGGCCTTAAGGGCCAGAAACTTATGCACACACTTACCTGGCGTCCTTAGATATGCCGAGCACCATCCTCAGCTTGGTTCACCTAAGGCAATTCACAATCCGTCGTTAGAACCGACTTAACACAAACCGTTTCTAAAACCAAATCAACCATTCATTTAGGCAATTCTTTGAACACCTTACGTGCACACATTCATTCACTAATTCCTCCCTAATCCGACATCCATTTTCAACAATTCCAAAGCCTATACATCACCCATAACGTCTACTTTATTATGCTATAGCTAATTCTCGAATTATACTCAATGATTACCCAAATACACAAAACTCCTAACTAAGGCAATTTTTCCTAAAACTCTAATTTACTTCATTCGTGCAATTTATCGAGAAATTCGTGCTCATAAATTATTAGCCTCCATTAATGTCTTTTTCTAACTTTCCAACAACCCAAAAATCCAACCTAATTCAAACCAACAACCATCAAACCATTCTAACTACTAAAATAACAACAAATGCATCATTATCGACCACAATTGCGGCTAACACTCGATTTACAACAAAAACTAACAAATTCTATAACCCTAACTAAATATAACATAACCGAAACCCAACCCTAAATCAAAACTAAACATCCAATACAATAAAGTCTCACCTAAAGGATGGATTGGGGAAGAGAAACAGAGAGAAACTTTGCCAAAAAATCGAGGAATAGTCGGCGTGGAGAGCTTCGACGTAGGAGGAAATGTCGCAGGGGAGAGGGAGAGAAGTTCTCCTTTGCAAAATGAGATACATGAGGGAGGGGGGAAATTTGATTTTTATTAGTTTATTGACTTGTAAATTACTTAAATGGCATTCCCTCAATTCTATGCTTAAATTGTTAATTAACCTATCGATTTGGTTTCTCCGAAATTTCCTTATTCCTCCAAATATTGCAACTTATTCTTAGGGTTCTAACAAAACTTTCCGTTCACAAAACGGGCATAAATTACTATTTTTATGAATTAAAACGCTATAGGGCTAAAAAGGGAACTCGAACGTCACACTATCGATTTAGATGTCTAAAATTTTACTCATTCTTATAAAAATCCACATTAATTCCTAGGGCTCTAATGAAACTTCCCGTTCGAAAAATGAGCCTAAATTTATTATTTACCAAAATAACCTTAAGGGGCAGAAAACTCGAAAACCCTAAAACTCAAAACCCTTAAACCGAAATGGCTGGACGTTACATTTTGGTACTGCCAAGATGAACAGAAAACCTCGAAGAGTGTGCTTCAGCTAAAATCTCATTCCGCAGTTGCTCACAATTTGGAACATACCACCAATTTCGAATATGCCTAGTTCGATTCGATTCCAGGTGTGGTGTATCATGATTAAATCCGCTTCGATTAGTCATAGTTAAGGGTTTTAATTTTAAGTTTGAATTCTTGTCTAAATTAATATTCCTAAATTAGTGAGATGCTTATCTTCTTAATGTCTTAGGAAATTTTAGGCTCTAAGGAATAATCTTAGTTAAGACAAAATGAAAATAGGGATCATGCTAAAATAGGTTACTAACTTATCAATTTCAATTAAACACTTAACAAATTAACTAAGGAAATGAATATTTCAACGATTAATAATCACCCAAATTCTTACTAAAATTTAATCAAGTTGTCAAGTTTTACCAATGATCACTTAAGGTAATATTATTAATAACTAATTAAGTCCAAAAACAGCAAATAATAAAATTTAGAACATCATTTTAATCAAGATATCATGCTGAAATTTTAACCCAAATATAGCAGAATTTTAATGTAATGTCTAGCCCAAATTTGCTAATTTAAACCATGCTTTTGCTAAATTCTTGTTAACCAATTTCGTGCATTCACTTAACAGCATATATTAAACAAATTTATGAGATAAAACATGAACAACATTCAGCACAATAATAGACAAATTTTGAGCTTAACAAAGGAGCAAAATCGGTGTGTTAATTTCAACAATAATCCTATTTTCAATAGTAATAGTTCTAAGTCGATTTGATGCACCAAAAATTTCCAGAATATTAATATAGTGAATGGAAAATAATTAAGTGCTAAAACAAGGTTCAAATGATATCAAGAAATGCCAACAAAAATCAAAACTAAAGGGACAATAAACCGAGGCAAATATAGTGAAAACTGTGAAGACTATGCAACATATATAAACCGGTTTTACAATTTTCTTTAGGCCGATTTTGTAACACCCGAGTTAACGGCCAGGTGATTTTCCTAACTGTATTAATGGCCACGAATATTTAATCTTTGCAGTTTAGGACTCATACCAAGAATAATTAATTTCATGTGGATTTAAACTAGGTTGGGTGGCAAAGTTGTAATAATGGAGGGTGATGACCATTATATAAAGAAAAAGGAAATGTTTTAAACCTCACTTGAACCACTGTAGCCGACCCCTTCCTTTTCGGCAATTTCTTCTCTCCCAAGCTCTTGCTCTCTGCTTCTGGCATACTCTCTTCGACGATCGGTTTCTCTGCCACTACTCGACTACTCTGTGCCCGAGGTATGTATTAGTCAATGTAGCTATCTGTTAGCTTGTTAGCTTTGTTTTCTACTCGGCATTGGAGTTTTAGATTTTCCAATGGCCGACTATTAATAAGAACATTTGGAATCTGTGAGTGGGAATGCTTTTACCAAATCGATTCTGGACATTTAGAACAACCACCCCTAAGTTATCGATAATCGAATCAGTCTGTTTTGGTTTTGGATTTCAAACTGCACAGAGTATTAGGCTAAGGATTAAGAATGGCTTTAGCTATTAAATCTTAGGATAACTTGAGATTTGAACTATTAGGATTTTGTTTTAACTACTGCAATGTAAATGTTTTAGGTGAAGAAGTTTGAAGGGAAAGGAGCTCAAGTCCTAAGGAGACCAGGTAAGTGAATGTATTAAGATTTCCGGCTAATAGAGCCCTACATCGTGGGAGTACTAGGTTGAGATGTCTAATGTTTACCTTATGATAATGAGCTTGTCTGCACTTGAAGGGCTTATGTATGTTGCGAGTTATACTATTTGATGACCTACTAGTGAATGTGAAGTTGTCTGCTCTAGTATGATCCTTGTCATAGTTTGATGAGTTAAAAGTTCTTATGTTCATGCATCATGAATGTTTCTCAAGCATAAGAAAATGTTTTAACGCATGTTTTCCATGAATAAGATATGTATGTATATATGTATATATAAGATTTATGCAACGTGGATTAAGTGAGGGTTGGGGGCGGTTCGGCGTATGTCACAGTCCAAAGAAGGACATATGAATACGACCCGCAGTAAGGAACAAGATCAAACTCACTGTCGAACCCCCTTTACCGGCACAAATCCTCTCTTGATCCACACAACCTAAACAAAGAATATGATCAAAGACTATGAATGATGAATATGATCAAAGACTATGAATGATGAATATGATCAAAGACTATGAATGATGAATATGATCAAAGACTATGAATGATGAATATGATCAAAGACTATGAATGATGAATATGATCAATGACTATGAATGATGATTTCGAGCAAATACATGAACAAGAAAAGACTTATGAGCATGTGATTTTTCCAAATTATACATTCATGCATCCATGTTAGTGTTGCATTCCTTACTAAGCATTAGGCTTATAGTTTAAACCTTATGATGTAGGTGACGAGTTTTCAGGTGAGGAACTCAAGTTAAGCCATCGGATGATGAAAGTATTATTTTGTCGTCTAGCGATCGGCAGATGTAGAGTGTGTAAGCCATCGGATGATGAAAGTATTATTTTGTCGTCTAGCGATCGGCAGATGTAGAGTGTGTAAGCCATCGGATGATGAAAGTATTATTTTGTCGTCTAGCGATCGGCAGATGTAGAGTGTGTAAGCCATCGGATGATGAAAGTATTATTTTGTCGTCTAGCGATCGGCAGATGTAGAGTGTGTAAGCCATCGGATGATGAAAGTATTATTTTGTCGTCTAGCGATCGGCAGATGTAGAGTGTTTAAGCCATCGGATGATGAAAGTATTATTTTGTCGTCTAGCGATCGGCAGATGTAGAGTGTTTAAGCCATCGGATGATGAAAGTATTATTTTGTCGTCTAGCGATCGGCAGATGTAGAGTGTGTAAGCCATCGGATGATGAAAGTATTATTTTGTCGTCTAGCGATCGGCAGATGTAGAGTGTGTAAGCCATCGGATGATGAAAGTATTATTTTGTCGTCTAGCGATCGGCAGATGTAGAGTGTGTAAGCCATCGGATGATGAAAGTATTATTTTGTCGTCTAGCGATCGGCAGATGTAGAGTGTGTAAGCCATCGGATGATGAAAGTATTATTTTGTCGTCTAGCGATCGGCAGATGTAGAGTGTGTAAGCCATCGGATGATGAAAGTATTATTTTGTCGTCTAGCGATCGGCAGATGTAGAGTGTGTAAGCCATCGGATGATGAAAGTATTATTTTGTCGTCTAGCGATCGGCAGATGTAGAGTGTTTAAGCCATCGGATGATGAAAGTATTATTTTGTCGTCTAGCGATCGGCAGATGTAGAGTGTTTAAGCCATCGGATGATGAAAGTATTATTTTGTCGTCTAGCGATCGGCAGATGTAGAGTGTTTAAGCCATCGGATGATGAAAGTATTATTTTGTCGTCTAGCGATCGGCAGATGTAGAGTGTGTAAGCCATCGGATGATGAAAGTATTATGTATTATTTTGTCGTCTAGCGATCGGCAGATGTAGTGTAATAAGCCATCAGATGATGAAAGTATTATTTTGTCGTCTAGTGATCGGCAGATGTAGTGTAATAAGCCATCGGATGATGAAAGTATTATTTTGTCGTCTAGCGATCGGCAGATGTAGAGTGTGTAAGCCATCGGATGATGAAAGTATTATTTTGTCGTCTAGCGATCGGCAGATGTAGAGTGTGTAAGCCATCGGATGATGAAAGTATTATTTTGTCGTCTAGCGATCGGCAGATGTAGAGTGTGTAAGTCACCGGATGATGAGAATGTCATTTGTCGTTTAGTGTCCGGGTCATGTTTTAATTATTCACGTGAGATGCACATGACCACCGGATGATGTACCCTTATTTCATCGGATGATGTAGAGAGTTTCTCCACCGGATGGTATAAACACGGTCTTGTCGTCTAGTGACCGGTAGATGTGGTTCATTATTCTATCGGTAGATGCAGTCTATGGCTTAAAGTTTTCCCTTCACTAGCCGATACACATTGTACTGCCCGCCGGAAGATATGTAATGTTTTCCTTTACCGATTGAGGCTTAGCGAATCGCATATGACATCTCGAGTTAAATTATGTTTCAAGAAAAAAAAAGAAATACACTACTGATAATGAATCATAAGGATTAGATGATTAAGAAAGATACGGATTATGTGACGATCCTTCTGGGGTCGCTACAGATTTCATGCTATCGTTTCCTACCAAAATTTTAGCAGAGTTTTGGCTTAGATTTAGATAAAAATAAGGATTCAAAATAAAGCAAAACAAAGGTAAAAATCGTGGCACAAAAAGGAGAAGAAACCAAGAAATAAAGAGATGAAACTAAGAGATTTGTGAGCTTTACCTTGTGCGTTTTCTTGTAGGATTATCCACCATATTTTTTCACATTAAAACAAGCATTAGATAGCAACAATAATGGCAGCAATAGTAAAGTTTAGATTAGCACAAGTTAACTCAAAGTTAGCACAAATATATATAGAAATTAATGCAGAAATTTAAAAGAGCCGCTATCCCGGATTTGTGCTATATTGTGGCTAAAGCCAAATGCCACTAAAACACATTGGAAAGCCTTGTGGCTCTGATACCACTTGACACGGGATCCCTAGGAAAGGATCCATGTTCGAACCCACAAAATGATAGAAAATGTACTCGGGTGCAAGTGTTGTGCTAAATGAAAATAAAGAGAACAAAAATAGAAGAAAAGTGCAAATAAATAAAAGGTGGAGGTGTGTGATTATGAAGAGTGGCCAAGAATGAAGAGAATAGATATATGAATTGCAATAAAATGGGAGAAAATAGAGAAGTGAATGTGTGTGGAAAAGTGTAGAGAGATGAGATGAAAATGAAAGAAAATGCAATAAAATAAAGGGTGGAGTGTGTGAGTTTGATGGCTGAAAATGAAAGGTGAGATTGTGTGAATGTGTTTGCAATAAAAGTAAAAGAAATACCCTTGGAGGTTCCGTAGAGCGATCTTACGGGTTAAGCTCTCGGATAAACATTTTTCGGGAGGAAAATGACCACCGTAGGCCGGGGATTTTCGTCCTCAATCCAACTCCCAATGGAGAGGGTGAGGGAATGAATAAGAGCTAACCTAGCAACCCAAGCTAGACTAGCAATGGAGGCCAACTCCTCTTGGTTCAAAGAACCAAGGAAAAACTCTAAGGAAAACCTTGAGAGAATAGGGAAATAGTAGTGTATTGATTTGGGCAAAAGTTATTTACAAACACCAATCCTATGATTAAATAGAAAATCCTAGGGTGGATGATTAGGGTTTCCATAAGGATGAATGAATGGTGGCCCTTGCATGAAAAAGGATGGATGGCCAAGATCAAGGCAAACAAGCACACATCCTAGGGAGGAGATGAATGTCATGCCTAAATGGATTAATGGAGGGAATCTTGCCACATCATCAATCCATGTTGCCACTAACTCTTGTACTTGCAAAATTATACCTTTTTTTGTGGGCTCTTCTTTGGGCAAGGCTTCCATTGGGCTCTATTTATTGTTGGGTCTTTTCCTTTGAATATTTTGTTGGACTTCCTCCAACCGAAATCCACCACCATACATCTAGTCCTAACCACACAATCTAATGCATGAAATGCAATTATAAAATCCTTACAATAAAGGCGAATGTATGCCAATGAGTATTAAAAATTAAAAATTACAAATTAAGGCCCGGGAAGACAAATTCCCATAGGGCTATCAGCAAGCTCCGTGCGAATGCTCCAATGAATGACATGGCAAGGCTTCTCCACATCCTCTGATGTCGGCTCCCAAGTGAAGTCCATGATGTGTTCCAAACCTGCAAAAAGAGACAATTCATTAGAACATTGATTAAATAAATTTTGTGCCCGAGTTTGTTATCTTGTGACGGGCCTCCGAGGCATGTCACTGGCTAACCCTAGAAAGCTTCGAATCTCACTGACATTCATCGGCTTTGGCCATTCTTTAATCGACTGAATCTTGGTTGGATCCACTGATATCCCTCCGCTGGAAATAAAATGTCCCAGAAAATGCACATTATTCACCTAAAACTCACATTTTGAAAACTTTGCATGCAGCTGATGCTGCTTCAAAGTCTCCAAAACTTTTCTCAGATGCTCCATGTGCTCGTCTTCATCACGAGAATATACTAGAATATCGTCGATAAACACAATCACAAATTTGTCGAGATACACCCGAAATACCTGATTCATCAGGTCATGAACGTAGCTGGAGCATTCATAAGTCTGAACGACATAACCAAAAATTCGTAGTGTCCGTATCTCGTCCGGAAAGTTGTTTTCGGGATATCTTGCGACCTGACTTTCAATTGGTAATACCCCGATCTTAAATCTATCTTAGAGAAAATCCAGGCTTCGTGGAGTTTATCAAACAAATCATCAATCCTTGGCAACAGATACTTGTTGTTAACGGTCAGCTTGTTCAACTCCCGGTAGTCAATACACATCTTGAGCGATCCGTCCTTCTTCTTTACAAATAAAACAAGTGCTCCCCACGGCGATAAGCTAGGGCGTATAAATCCCTTATCAACCAATTCTTCCAATTGTTTCTTCAGTTCCTTTAATTCAGGCAGAGGCAATCTATAAGGATTCTTTGACACCGGCTCTACTCCAGGGTAGGTGTCAATCACGAACTCAATTTCCCACTCCGTAGGTAGACCAGGCTAATCATCCAGAAATACTTCATGTAAATCACAGACTACAGATATATTCTGAGGTTTAACCTCTACTTGAAATTGAGAATAAACCACGGCTGCAAGAAAACATACAAACTCACCCATTAATGACTTCCGTGCATCAATGGGTGCCATTACTGGAAGCTTCTTTACATTCTTCAAAGCTTGCACTGCAAAATTCTCACCATTCGGAGGTTTAAAGTTCACCGTTCCGGTCCAACAGTCAATGGATGCATAATGGCAAAAGAGCCAATCCATGCCGAGTATCACATCATACTCGGTTATCCCCATCACAATCAAATTAGCTGGCAACGCCTTCCTTCCAACTGATATCAAACTATCAAGTACCATCTGATTTGAAAGTAAACACTCACCAAACGGTAGCTTCACATCGTACATACACCCTGCGGGCTTCACTTCTAAATTTATTTTCACCACAAAAGTTGTGGCCACAAAAGAATGCGACGCACCCAAATCTATCAATGTAAACGCAGGGACTGTGAAATACTCAGCTTTACGGGATATTATTATTTTAAAATATAATGGCATTTTTGATAAATATGTCAGATCAAACCCGTTTTACGAAAGGAAAGTGTCATTACGATCCTAACGAGTAATAAGAATTTTAAGGAATTTACGGGATTTTTCGGAGTAATAATTCTATATTCCGAGTAATTACGTTTCTCGTAATATAAAGGACGTTTTAGTAAAAATAGTAAACGAGGTCCGATTTGCAAACGGATAGTTTTATTAAATCCCAAATAATAATTTCAACTTATTGGTGAAATAAGGAAAGTTGGAGCAGCCAAATAGCTAGCTAATTAACGAAACAAAGGACGAAACAAATATAAAATATGTACTAAGGGCAAAATGGTAATTTTGCAAACCAAATTTTATTAAAAACAACCTTCTTCTTCCTCCTCCACAATTTTCACGCCAGGAAGCTCCCCTTTTGCGATCTCCTTCTCTGCCATCGACGATTTCTCAACTCCGACCTTCGATTCGTGCTCCGTTCGTCTCGTTTTCTTCGCGATTCCTCCTCCTCTCGCAACTCTAGGTATGAATCTATGATCTTAGAGTGTTTATTTTGATTTTTACGAAGTTTGAACAATTAGGGTTTCGTTTAGGTTTTGTTAGAAATCGAGATTTAGGGTTCAAAATCTATAGATTGTTGTAGTTTATGAATGTATAGAGCGTATTGAACGTTATTCGACGAAGTTAGAATGAATTGGGAGAAATGTTAAAAATTGCGAATTTTTGGGGTTTTAGGAAAACTCGTTAATGGTGATTTTAAACTATTGAGTGTTAATCGTTATTAAAATACTTCGATTAGTTAGGTTAAGATTTTAGGAAAATTCTTTTGTTAAGGTTTTTGTTGAAATTGGACGTTTAGAAGTTTGAATTCGTTTTAACGATAAACGTTCTAAATTGCTTAGGTAAACAATGCTCGTGGACGGAGCTTGAGCTGCTTTGGACACAAGGTAAGTTCTCGTGATCTTCTCTGGCCGATTGGCCTACACCGTACGTCGAAGTCGTCTCGAGGAGTTTTGGTGATGCGTTTGTTTAAATTGTTTTTGGTTGGGTAGTTAGGTTAGTCGTTTATAGATTATGTTTGTTTATTGTCTTGATGGTACACATGTTGATTGTTTACTTTATGCATTTGACTGCTCATGCATCACGTCTGTTAAAGGATATGTTTAAGAGAACGAACAAAATGAATCTACGTAATATGTTATCTGGTCACGGCAAGGTGGTTTAGACCTCAGTGACATTCTGTCTGCGACCTAATTAAAATGTAAAATGAACCAACGAAATCTACGTAATCTGTATCTGGTCACGACGGGGAGGTTTAGACCTCGGTGACAATCTGTCTGCGACATAATGAATCTGAATCTGAATCTATTATCTGCATGTTTTATGAATGACATACGTATCTGCACCCATCTGCATTTACGAGAGCTTGCTGAGATTTTTATCTCATAGTTTTTCTGTATGGTGTAGGTGACATTGAGACAGGTGAGGATGAGATCCCTCCACCTGAGGAATGAGGCAGTTGACGGAGGATGGCCTGCGATGGTGTGCTGGCGCAGTCGATGCTTGACCTGACCCGTGGGGAAGTATGTATAGGTTTTGGGGTTTTTGGGATGTTTTAGGCTGATGGTTGTATAGACATTTTAGGATGCTTGGTTCTGTTAGTTGATAGGTTTTAAACGTTTTCATAAATCTATTTTGTAAACTGTTTTTGTAAAGTTTTTATGGAATTGCTGGATGATTTTAATAGGAGGAATTGTACAGTTTTAAACATATCCATGCAGTTCGTTTTCAGGGAACTGTACTTCGTTTTAAATACGTTTTGAGTCGGTTTTGGATGAGGTTACGAGAACATGTGAATGTTCAGTTTTTATTGGGTTAAGTTCTTATGATGAATGTTGTGTTTGTGGGTAATGAAGTGCTAAGGAGATATTGAATTGTGATGTGTGTGTAATTGGTGCAGGAGAAAAGGAATGAAAGAGGAAGGATGAAGTGAATGGGAGAGGGAAGGCAGAACGCTTGGCGAGCAGTCGCCAAGCGTGGCGATCGAGTTGCCTCCCTCTGGAGAAATCCAGAGGGTGTGGCGATTGATCGCCACAAACTGCGGCGATCAATCGCCACAGGCGATATGCAACAGGCAAACATTCGCCTGTTGCAAATCGCTGATGGCGATCAGTCACCCCCTTTATGGGTGACTGATCGCCCCTGTATATTGGGAGCAAAACTCCCTTTCTGTCCCTGTGATCGAATTTAGTTGTTTTAAATCAATTATTTTAAGTTTTTAATTAAATTGTTTTAATTGTTTTAAAGTTTAATAATTGTTTTAAGTCCTTACTAAATGGTTTTCAAAAATAGGTTTGGACGTTTTACAAATATGGTTTCCACTTTAAATTCTGTTTTAATGCAGTTAAAGTTATTGGGATTGAAAAAAAGAATTGGGTACAGTATTAGGGTCGTGACAATTATGGTATCAGAGCCCCTGGGTTTTAAAATCAGTTCTGTAGACTGCTCGACTGCACAGCCACTACGCGGACATCCTTCATCAACTGTAAGTATGTTTATATGTTTTCTTTAAGTTTTATTTTTTAGGATGTTTGTTTTAACTTGATATAGGAGTTATATAAATATGGTGCGTCGAGGAAACGATCTAGATGACCGAGACGATACGATGGACACTCTTAAAGACTTCATTGCTCAACTGTCTCAACATATGGAGCGACAGGCTCAACAGATGGAGAGGCAGTCTCAACAGTTGGGCACCCTTATTGACCGAGAAGGCGTTAGAGCTCGGGAGGCAGCTATTTTAGGTAACCGTGGGATGGAGAGATTTCAGAAGCTCCAGCCCCTATCTTTAACGGACAGTCTACGGATCCCTCTTCAGCTGAGGAGTGGATTCGCACCATGGAGGACATGCTGGCATATGCGAGCATTGAAGACGGAGAGAAAGTGGCGTTGGTGACTTACCACCTAGCGTTAGATGCCTTGTTTTGGTGGGATTCCATCAAGACGACCACAGATGTGACGATTATGGGTTGGGAGCGATTCAAGATGTTTTTCTATGATAAGTATTTTAGCCATACAGTGCGGGAGGCAAAGATGGTTGAATTCATGCAGTTACGGCAAGTTGGTTCGATTGCCGAGTATGTGAGGAAGTTTGAAGCCCTCTCTCGATTCGCACCACGTCAGGTCATCGTTAACGAGGATAAGGTACGCCAATTTTTACAAGGACTTAGCCAGGAATTTTGGATGCGTCTTACTATATCTGGGGTACGGAATGTATCCTATGACGAGATTGTGGCTAGAGCACTTGAGATTGAGGCTGTGGAGCAGAGTTATGTCAAACTGAGGGAGCCGGCTAGGGGCTTCTTTCGTGAGATCCAGCCACAACCCCGAATTGAAGATTGGCAGCCACGAGGACAACCACAGCAACAACAGAGAGGTGTTAAAAGGCTGTATGTGGGAAATAATGACCAGGGCAAGGGTAAGCAGGTACAAAGGGTTTCACAAATGCCTTGGTGCCCTAAGTGCCAGAAAGAACATGGTGGCGAGTACCGGGTTGGCACGAACAAATGTTTTAGGTGTGGCGGAGCTGACCACTTCGTCAAAGATTTCCCGAAACCCGGCCGAGATCAGTCAGGCAATGATCGGAGGAGGACTATGCCGAGGGTTTTTGCATTCATCGAGCCTAGTGACATCGATGATGGGGCCCAGCCTTCTCTTGTTACAGGTACTGTCTTAATTGCCTGTATGACATTATGTTTGTGTTAAATAGATAACAATAATAGCGATGATAACGATAGACTCGAAAATGGAAAAGTAAGAAAATAGAAGGTGGGTAAGAAGGATTATTAGGTGAACCTCGACGAGAAGATAGTAGACTACATATAGGACAATATAGACTTTATAGGTTTAGAATTATGCATTAGTAGGAACATTGGTGTTCGAGGAACTAAGAAAGTTTACTTGAATAATGAGATGTTTCAAAAAAAATTTCTTTTGGAGAAAATAGAAGAGTATGGTTGGTGAGTTTGAGGAGGACTGAGATTATGGACGTAAATTTATTTAGCAACAAATCTACGAACAAGAGGATTGTGGATGAACCATTACATGGAAGCCAAGTATTATATTAAACCCGACTAGGAGAAACAAAGGAGTGTAGACCACTTTGTAACTTCGAAGAAATCCTTGTGTGATATTAGGAATAAATGAAGAAGAGTGTTGGACTAGCTGAAGGGTTAAGGTCGAAAGACTAGATCAGTGTTTCACGGCAAACAATTTGTCATGTTTGCGATTTATGGAATAGGAAGAACAAGAATATACGATAAGCCCACGTAAGTAAACTTAATGTGGAAATAAGTTAGAAAATGTTCCAAAAGATCGGTATTTATTAGGTCGAGACCGATGGACACCTTGGTAATTTCAGAGTAGAATAGATAGTTGGAGCGAATCTATGGTGAAACTTAGGGGTTTGATTGTAAGGATTTGAGTTGGCCAAATGAGCGTAACGTAGATAGTAAGGAAACATTAGTTAAGGACATAGTGATAGAGCTCATTGATATAGCTTAGAATGAAATGTGGTATTTATAGTATTTTAATTACAAAGGAATTAGAATCTTAAGCAAGAAGTAACCTTAGCCCCCGGTTAAACTCGTCGAGACCTCGGAGCAATCTCGATGAGATGGCTTGTGTTTGTGGAATTTAGAGATTTTAATTTCGTTGAGAATTTCTATTAAGAACAGCGAGGAGCCCAAGGAAGTGTACAATTTGGATACTGTTGCCGGAGGAGTTCTAAGGGAACCTTACTAGGGAAATGAGGACTCGGGTGGTCGAAATAGTAACTAAGGTTAAGGTCAACGAACTTATATACGAGTTTAGTTTACAGCCCCTATATATATATATAGAAATTGTTATACCCGATAGGTGGGTGAGATCGTAGGGTAAATTGAGACTTAGCGTTAGAGTAAGTAATTTGAGAAGGCTTTGAGTGCGTAAAGTGGTTAGGTATATATTCAGTAAACACGGGATTAAGAAAGATAGAAACTAAAGGAACTCAATTCGAGGAGTTGAAGTTAAAATAGAGGGGAGTTCGGATTGCAACTTGGGTGTAGTTAGGAGTCCTTGAATGATAATCAATCCAAAAGACGTCGGGAAGTTGAAGTTATTTCAAGGATTGAGGATAGGAGACAATCTTTAGTCGAAACCAACTAATAAGTGAGAGAGAGTTTAATGTTTTGAGTGGCTAAATGCAAACCAACACGTGCTCGGGACGTTAAGTGTGAAGTACACAGTTAGAGGTCGTTTGGTTAAGACTTGGAGATTTGGTAAGATCTGATGCGTGAACTGAAAATGAGGACTACGATTAGGAAGTTAATGTAGAAATTCGGTTGGTGTGTATCCCGATTGTGAATAGGATCGAGGGAATTGCGTTGAGGTATGGGATACAGCCCAGAAATTAGATGAAATTGAAGGCATTCAATTTTGTTGGCGTTAGGAAGCTTAGGTATAGCTCTGACCTAAAGGGACAGCGGAAGAAAGATGTCGATAAAGAACAAATTTTGAAGTTAGTATTAATAAGAGATTTAATCTGCGAGTGATTAAGTAAAAGTCGAAAGTTGGTACATGCGCAAGTGTCAAAGTGACAAATATGTTGTCGGGTTCAGTGATTGAGATTTGAGAATTTGGATTATGCTTAGTACGTGAGAGAGGACGTGTACGACCAAATCGAAAGTAGAGAATACGAGGTTAGGGCCAATGTTGGAGAATATAGTAGGATTTCGGTTTAGAACCACGAAGAATGACCGTTAGTACATATGATGAACCTAGGTATAATGCCGCAAGACGTGAGGTGTTAATATCAAGGACTATTACTGATGGTAAATTTTGAGGACAAAATTTTGAATAAGGAGGATGGAATGTAATACCCGGCTTTACGGGATATTATTATTTTAAAATATAATGGCATTTTTGGTAAATATGTCAGATCAAACCCGTTTTGCGAAAGAAAAGCGTCATTACGATCCTAACGAGTAATAAGAATTTTAAGGAATTTACGGGATTTTTTGGAGTAATAATGCTATATTCCGAGTAATTACGTTTCTCGTAATATAAAGGACATTTTAGTAAAAATAGTAAACAAGGTCCGATTTGCAAACGGACAGTTTTATTAAATCCGAAGAAATAATTTCAACTTATTGGTGAAATAAGGAAAGTTGGAGAAGCCAAATAGCTAGCTAATTAACGAAACAAAGGACGAAACAAATATAAAATATGTACTAAGGGCAAAATGGTAATTTTGCAAACCAAATTTTATTAAAAACAACCTTCTTCTTCCTCCTCCACCATGTACTAAGGGCAAAAGGAATGAAAGAGGAAGGATGAAGTGAATGGGAGAGGGAAGGCAGAACGCTTGGCGAGCAGTCGCCAAGCGTGGCAATCGAGTCGCCTCCCTCTGGAGAAATCCAGAGGGTGTGGCGATTGATCGCCACAAACTGCGGCGATCAATCGCCACAGGCGATATGGAACAGGCGAACATTCGCCTGTTGCAAATCGCTGATGGCGATCAGTCGCCCCCTTTATGGGCGACTGATCGCCCCTGTATATTGGGAGCAAAACTCCCTTTTTGTCCCTGTGATCTAATTTAGTTGTTTTAAATCAATTATTTTAAGTTTTTAATTAAATTGTTTTAATTGTTTTAAAGTTTAATAATGGTTTTAAGTCCTTACTAAATGGTTTTCAAAAATAGGTTTGGACGTTTTACAAATATGGTTTCCACTTTAAATTCTGTTTTAATGCAGTTAAAGTTATTGGGATAAAAAAAAAATTTGGATACAGTATTAGGGTCGTGACACACTGTGTTGACAAATACGGTACCTGAAATCACAGCAGGTCTATCCTCACTATCCGGCTCGATCATAGTGAAGATCCTGGGTGTAGCCTTTGCTGGTCCATTCTTCACTACAGAGCAATCCTTTGCTAGATGTCTAGGCTCGTTGCACTTAAAACATCTAGTAATTCGAGGCTTTGTACAATCTCGGGCTATATGACCAGGTTCGAAACAATTAAAACATATGCCTGCGTACAGTCCACATTCACCGAGATGAAACTTCAAACACTTTAGACATTGCGGATATCCTTTCCTTTGTTGTTGTTGCGGCTTCTTCCCTCCTCTCTGATCATTCAAATTGCTGCTCGGTCTCTTGGTTCTCTGAAACTGGGAAGATGATCCACCTTTGCTCATCTGGCCTGTAATCTCCTTAAACATTCTTTCTGGGGCTTCAGCTGGCTTGACACATTTATCGTCAGCCTCTTCCACCTCTAATGCTTTAGCCACAACTCTAGTATACGATACTCATTCAATTCCAAAAGTTTTCACTAACTTATATATCTCTTGCTTTAGGCCCTGCACAAACTGGAGCATCTTGTCTTCCTCCCGGCTCATCATGTGGCTAGCAAACTGAGAAAGCAACTCGAACTGCCTGATATACTCCCCAACTGATCCAGTCTACTTTAACAGTAAGAATTCCAGCCTCTTAGCAGCTTGAACCGTCCGATTGTAATATTTGTCGTAGAATAAATCTTTGACCTCTTTCCAGGTTAGACCCCGAGCCCCGGTGGCAGCCTCCACCATCTCACACCAATTCTGTGCGTCGTTAGCCAATTGAAATGTTGCACACTTTACTTTGTAGCCTTCATCCACATCGGCGCACTTGAACATGTTCTCGATCATATATATCCATCTCTTAACAGCTGTCGGATCTGTCAACCGGCCTTCAAACGCTGGAGGCTTCAACCTCTGGAACTTATCCCCACTCGAACTTACTCCAATATTCCCCGGTCCTCCCTGAATAATTACGGATCCAAACAATTCAGCTTGCCTCGTGACCAAGTCTGTAAGCTGCTTGACCGACTCCACAAGCTCGTTTCTAGGTTGCCCTGGCTCGTTTCTAGGTGGCCTCGGGTTCCTTGGCATTTTAATTCTAATACTTTATAAGGTTAAAACAATTTAATCTTATATATAAACTAACTAAAAGTGAAGAAATACTTACAGTCGGTGAAGCACGTTGCATGGAAGCCGGCATTGTCGGGTAATCCTTTGAACGAATCGACCATTTTGCTCAGATATCAACTTGTAATGCCCCCGAACCCATCCTGGCTCGGTGTCCTACTTTGCTCAACTTTACCACGTTTAAAACGAAGTTTAAAATAATTTTTTACAAAATTTTGACTCGATTTTTAAGTTTTTCAAACCCTTGAAAATGGTTGGAAAACATGCGTAAAATACGTGCCAAATGTGATGGAAAAGATCGAGTTAAAACATTTTTGAAATAGGAAAATTTTTAAAAAATTTGGGTTGGCACATCATGGGCGCCGCACACGTACACTGGATGAAAGCGTCGCCCAGGCAGTGCAAAACCCCGCTTGCGAGGTTGCTGATCGGCAAAATCCACTATTCCTCACCTGGCAACCTGAGAGGCTGCCGATCGATCGACACTTTTGCCGATCGATTGGCAACTTGCGCTCGCAGGGTTGGCACACGGTACAGACAGCAGCAACATGCAACGCGCGCACCCAGTGCACGCGCGTACCCAGTGCACGCGCGCACGCAGTGCACGCGCGCACCCAGTGCACGCGCGCGGCGCCCATGTTGTGCCAACCCAAATTTTTTAGAAAAATTTCTATTTCAAAAATGTTTTAACCCGATCTTTTCCGTCATGTTTGGTACGTAATTTACGCACGTTTTCCAACCATTTTTGAGGGTTCAAAAAACCCAAAAATCAAGTCAAAATTTTATCAAAAATTATTTTAAACTTCGTTTTAAAAGTGGTAAAGTTGAGCAAAGTAGCGCACCGAGCCAGGACGGGTTCGGGGGAGTTACATTAGTGGCGGCCCTAATGGGATTGGGGTCATTACATATGAAATGTTTGAAATTTAGTGAAAAATGTTATGTTTTGAAGTATTTCAAAGGAGGTAATAGGTTGTGAGACTTGGGTTGAAGTTATGGTGGTTTTTATGAAGTGTTATTAGGTTTTAAAAGAAGAAGAAAGGAAGGAGGGCGCCAGGCTCGCAAAGGCTGCATGCGCGCACGCGAGGCCGTGTGTGTGTGCACGGTGCCGAGAGGGAGTAGCGTGCGCCGCAGGCGATAGAGCGCTTGTCGATCGATCGGCCGATAATGTCGATCAATCAGCCACAAGAGAAAGGCGTGCGAGTGGTGAGGATGAGCGCTGCCGCCCGATCGGCACTTAGTGGCCGTCGATCGGATACGCTATTGGGAGCGCCAGAGCACTGCCGACCGATCGACGAGCTGTAGCCAATCGATCGGCTGCGTTATGTGGTAGCGCGCACCTAAGCTGATTGCCTGCGATGACGATGGCCGATGCGCCTCTGCAATGGATACTGCGCGCGCAATCTGTGCCTCCGTATGGCCTGCCCCTATCAGGCGATCGATCATCGCTCATGGGCGATCGATCGGCCATGCATTGTTTTTAAAAATGTTTTTAAAAGTTTTTATTTTTAAATTTTAGATGATCCAACTTTCAATGAATCCTTCCAAACATGTTTCAAGAATATTTTTCTACTTATTTTAAGAGAGGTTAAAAGTCCAAAAATTGATTTTAAGTTTCAACGAAAATGAAAAAAATTATGTACAGGTTTATGTGCAAGCGTCATGGCCTTCGGGTCGTGACACCTATTCCTAAACTAATGGTTAACCACTTCTCCTTTCCCTCAATGCCAAATGCCTCATTATTTGTGCCAATTGTTGACTTTTAAACTCCATTATTAAATCTAGTTACACAATAACAAAATTCTCACTTATTCACTACTAATAATCCACTATAATTTAACATAAAATATTATGCGCTTATAATAAATTGTATGTTAAATTTTTAGGGTGTTACAATGCATCCGTGAAGGTTCTCGGGTTCTCAATACAGGTCTTTCTCAACACTTAAAGTTCAAACCTTGAAGATGAAATTCATAATGAAGACTTAGTAATACATTCGATGAAGTATAAGAAACTTCACTTCAATTGATTTTTTCTGAAAGAATTGAACGTATCAAGCAAATGATATTGATCGTTACTAGACTTGTGGTTAGAACCTAAGTTATCCATTTCATCTTCAAGGTTTTAACTTGAAGTGATGTGAACCACGAGTAATGAGAACTGGAAAATCTTCAAGGACGCGTAATTAAGACATAGTAACGTATTTAATGAAGTATGATGAAATTGGCCTTAATCAAACTTTACCAACGCAACCAAAGTTATCAAGCAAATGAGGTTGACCGTTATTGGACTTGTGGTTAGAACCTAAGTTATACATTTCATTTTCAAGATTAAAACTTCAAGTGATGAGAACAACATGTATTGAGAACCCAATAACCATCAAGGACACGTAATTAAGACTTAGTAATGTGTTTGATAAAATGTAAGAAACTTCACTTCAATCGATTTTTTTCGACAGAATTGAACGTATCAAGCAAATGAGGTTGACCGTTACTTGACTTGTGGTTAGAACCTAAGTTATCCAATATTCAAGGTTTTAACTTGAAGTGATAAGAACCACTTGTTTTGAGAACCTAGAAACCATCAAGGATGCAAAACTAAGACTTAGTAACGCATTTGATGAAGTATAAGAAACTTGACTTCAATCAATTTTTTCTGACAGAACATAAGTTATTAAGCAAGTGAGGTTGACCGTTACAGGGCTTCTGTTTATAACATAAGTTATGCATTTCATCTTCTAAGTTTTAACTTGAAGTGATGACAACAACGTGTATTGAGAATCGAGAACCTTTAAGGATGTGTAATTAAGAATTAATAATGTGTTTGATAAAGTATAAGAAAATTCACTTCAATCAATTGTTTCTGAAAGAACTGAACGAATCAAGAAAATGAAGATGACCGTTGCTGGATTTTTGGTTAGAACCAAAGTTATTCATTTCATCTTCAAGGTTTTAACTTGAAGTGATGAAAACCACTTGTATTAAGAACCTAGGAACCTTCAATGATGTGTAATTAAGGCTTAGTAACGCGTTCGATGAACTATAAGAAACTTGACTTCAATAAATTTTTTTAGGCAAAACCAAAGTTATCAAGCAAATGAGGTTGACCAATATTAGACTTGTGGTTAGAACCTAAGCTATGCATTTCATCTTCAAGGTTTTAATTTTAAGTGATGAGAATGACGTGTATTGAGAACCTGAGAACCTTCAAAGATGCGTAATTAAGACATAGTAATGTGTTTGATGAAGTATAAGAAATTTCACTTGAATCGATTTTTTTTTTACGGAACTGAACGTATCAAGCAAATGAGGTTGACCATTGCTGGACTGGACTTGTTGTTAGAACCTACGTTGTCTAATTCATCTTCGAAGTTTTGACTTGCAATGATAAGAACCAAATGAATTGAGAACTTAGAAACCTTCAAGAATGCAAAACGAAGACTTAGTAACGCGTTTGATGTTGTAAAAGAAACTTGACTTCAACCGATTTTTTTTTACAAAACAAAAGTTATCAACCAAATGAGGTTGATCGTTACTGGTTTTCTGTTTAGAACGTAAGTTATGCATTACATCTTCTATGTTTAAACTTGAAGTAATGAGAACGACGTGTATTGAGAATCGAGAGCCTTTAAAGACGCGTAATTAAGAATTAGTAATGAATTTGATGAAGTATAAGAAAATTCTCTTCAATAAATTTTTTCGAAAGAACTGAATGTATTAAGCAAATAAAGATGACTGTTGCTGGACTTGTCATTAGAACCTAAGTTATTTTTTTATCTTTAAGGTTTTAACTTGAAGTGATGAGAACCACTTGTATTAAGAACCCAGGAACCTTCAAGGATGCGTAATTAAGAATTAGTAACGCATTTGATGTAGTATAAGAAACTTAACTTCAATCAATTTTTTCTGAGAGAAAAAAAGTTATCAGAAAAATGAGGTTGACCGTTACTGGGCTTCTGTTTAGAACCTAAGTTATGCTATTCATCTTCAAGGTTTTAGCTTGAAGTGATGAGAACGACGTGGATTGATAATCGAGAACCTTCAAGGACACATAATTAACACTTAGTAATGCGTTTGATGAAGTATAAGAAACTTGCTTTCAATCGATTTTTTCTGAAAGAACTTAACATAACAAGTAAATGACGTTCACCGTTACTAGACTTATAGTTTGAAGTTAAGTTATTCATTTCATCTTCGAGGTTTTAACTTGAAGTAATGAGAACCAAGAAACCTTCAAGGACGCGTAATTAAGACTTAGTAATGCGTTTGATGAAGTATAAGAAACTGTATTTCATCAATTTTTTCAACAAAACAAAGTTATCAACTAAATGAGTTGACCGTTATTGAGGTTCTAGTTAGAACCTAAGTTATGCATTTCATCTTCAAGATTTTAACGTGAATGATGACACCCTTCTATTAAGAACCCAGGAACGCTTCAAGGATGCGTAATTAAGAATCTTCAAAGATGCGTAATTTAGAATTAGTACGACATTGATGTAGTATAAGAAACTTAACTTCATCAATTTTTTCTGATAGTGAGGTTGACCGTTACAGGGCTTCTGTTTTATAACATAAGTTATGCATTCATCTTCTAAGTTTAACTTGAAGTGATGACAACAAGTGTATGAGAATCGAGAACCTTTAAGGATGTGTAATTAAGAATTAATAATGTGTTTGATAAAGTATAAGAAAATTCACTTCAATCAATTGTTTCTGAAAGAACTGAACGAATCAAGAAAATGAAGATGACCGTTGCTGGATTTTTGGTTAGAACCAAAGTTATTCATTTCATCTTCAAGGTTTTAACTTGAAGTGATGAAAACCACTTGTATTAAGAACCTAGGAACCTTCAATGATGTGTAATTAAGGCTTAGTAACGCGTTCGATGAACTATAAGAAACTTGACTTCAATAAATTTTTTTAGGCAAAACCAAAGTTATCAAGCAAATGAGGTTGACCAATATTAGACTTGTGGTTAGAACCTAAGCTATGCATTTCATCTTCAAGGTTTTAATTTTAAGTGATGAGAATGACGTGTATTGAGAACCTGAGAACCTTCAAAGATGCGTAATTAAGACATAGTAATGTGTTTGATGAAGTATAAGAAATTTCACTTGAATCGATTTTTTTTTTTACGGAACTGAACGTATCAAGCAAATGAGGTTGACCATTGCTGGACTGGACTTGTTGTTAGAACCTACGTTGTCTAATTCATCTTCGAAGTTTTGACTTGCAATGATAAGAACCAAATGAATTGAGAACTTAGAAACCTTCAAGAATGCAAAACGAAGACTTAGTAACGCGTTTGATGTTGTAAAAGAAACTTGACTTCAACCGATTTTTTTTTACAAAACAAAAGTTATCAACCAAATGAGGTTGATCGTTACTGGTTTTCTGTTTAGAACGTAAGTTATGCATTACATCTTCTATGTTTAAACTTGAAGTAATGAGAACGACGTGTATTGAGAATCGAGAGCCTTTAAAGACGCGTAATTAAGAATTAGTAATGAATTTGATGAAGTATAAGAAAATTCTCTTCAATAAATTTTTTTCGAAAGAACTGAATGTATTAAGCAAATAAAGATGACTGTTGCTGGACTTGTCATTAGAACCTAAGTTATTTTTTTATCTTTAAGGTTTTAACTTGAAGTGATGAGAACCACTTGTATTAAGAACCCAGGAACCTTCAAGGATGCGTAATTAAGAATTAGTAACGCATTTGATGTAGTATAAGAAACTTAACTTCAATCAATTTTTTCTGAGAGAAAAAAAGTTATCAGAAAAATGAGGTTGACCGTTACTGGGCTTCTGTTTAGAACCTAAGTTATGCTATTCATCTTCAAGGTTTTAGCTTGAAGTGATGAGAACGACGTGGATTGATAATCGAGAACCTTCAAGGACACATAATTAACACTTAGTAATGCGTTTGATGAAGTATAAGAAACTTGCTTTCAATCGATTTTTTCTGAAAGAACTTAACATAACAAGTAAATGACGTTCACCGTTACTAGACTTATAGTTTGAAGTTAAGTTATTCATTTCATCTTCGAGGTTTTAACTTGAAGTAATGAGAACCAAGAAACCTTCAAGGACGCGTAATTAAGACTTAGTAATGCGTTTGATGAAGTATAAGAAACTGTATTTCAATCAATTTTTTTCAACAAAACAAAAGTTATCAACTAAATGAGGTTGACCGTTATTGAGGTTCTAGTTAGAACCTAAGTTATGCATTTCATCTTCAAGATTTTAACTTGAAATGATGACAACCACTTCTATTAAGAACCCAGGAACCTTCAAGGATGCGTAATTAAGAATCTTCAAAGATGCGTAATTAGGAATTAGTAACGAAATTGATGTAGTATAAGAAACTTAACTTCAATCAATTTTTTCTGATAGAAAAAAAGTTATCAAAAAAATGAGGTTGACCGTTACTGGGCTTCTAATTAGAACCTAAGTTATGCTATTCATCTTCAAGGTTTTAACTTGAAGTGATGATGTAACACCCGGTTCTTTACGAGATTTTTGTCATTATATATATACGATAGTATTTTTGTAAATATGTCAGATTAAGTCTGTTTTACGAAAGAAAAGCGTTATTAGAATCCTAATAATTAATATGGATTTTAATAAAATTTTGGAAATTTTAGGAGTTGTAACGCTATATTACAAGAATTACGTTTCTCGTAATATAAAGGACGTTTTAATAAAATAGTAAACGGGGTCCGTTGTGCATATGGACAATTTTCATAGAACCCTAGTAATAAGTTGGAGTTATTGCCGAAATAAAGAAATTTAGAGAAAACGGATTGCAGGGCTAATTAATGAAAGAAATGATGAAACAGATAGAAAATCAAAGGAAGGGCAAAATGGTAATTTTCCAAGTAAAATTTTAATAAAAATCACATTTCCTCTCCTCCTTCAGAACACTTCACGCGATTTCCTCTCCCTCTCCTACATCGGCAATTTCTCTCCTCTAAACGGTGACTCCCTCCTTCCGACGACGATTCCTTCTCCGGTGACTTGGTTTTCGTCACGATTTCTTCCTCAAACGACATTCTAGGTAAGGTTCTACGGTTTTGAAAAGTTTATTTGTAATTTTTGGGTCGTTTAACGATTACGGTTTCGTTTAGGGTTTTCGCGAAATAGTCGGGTTATGCTAGAAATGGCTAGCGTTGCCCTATTTACGACCTTGGTGAACGTATTAATGGGCATTGGAAGTAGTTGGACGAATTAATGGTCACTAATATGAATTTTTGGGTGGTTGGAAAACTTAGAAATCTCCATTAATGGAGTTTTGGTTATTGGTGAGCATAAGTTGCTCGATGAAATGCCCAAGAGAATTAAATTAGAGTTTTAGGAGATTTCCTTAGTTAAGGTTTCGTTAATTTGGACGTTTAATGGTTTAAACTCGCTTTAACGACGATTGTTGTGAATTTGCGTTAGGTGCACAATGCTCGTGGACGGAGCTAGAATTACTACGGACGCAAGGTAAGTTCTCGTGACTTACTATGGCTGATTGGCCTACACCGTACGTCGAAGTCGCGTCGAGGATCATTGGTGAATTGCTTATTTAAATATTTTGGTTGGGTAGTTAGATTAGTTCTTTTGTAGGATATACTTTTATTGTCTCGATGGTATTTATGACGTATGTTTACTTTAAGCACATAGTTGTTCATGCATTATGGTTTTTCAAATAAGCATAGAAAATGAACTTCTGCACTACGTTTTCAGGAAAAGGGATGTGGACCGAAAGGGAGCTATCGATCTATTGTGAAGGCACAAAGGGGCTTGTCACAGTACCACATCATTTATAAGGAAATGAACAAACGAAATTAATGTACGTAATCTGTTATCTGGTCATGCGAGGTGGGGCTCAAGCATGGTTGTTACTGATGTAAGCATGTACCCCCCTCCGCTAGGTAGAAAGGGTTGTCCAACCGCCGGACGTGTCCTCTCTATTTAGCGGGCTGAGATCTCGATGACATTCTGTCTGCGACGTAATGATAAGAAAATGTTGCATGATTTCTGAACTTCATATGCACAGCATGCATCTGTATTTACGAAACTTGCTGAGCTTTTAGCTTATAGTTGTCTGTAAGGTGTAGGTGATCTTGATACAGGTGAGGAAAAGATCCCTCTACTCGAGGAATGATCGGTTGAAGAAAGATGGCCCGTGGGAGTGTGTTGGGCAGTCGGTGCGCTTTTTGACCCGTGGGGATGTTTGTAAGTATTTTGGGAACGTTCCGGGATGTTTTGGGCTGATGGTGGATTAGATAGAATATTGTATAGATAGAACATTTTAGGATGCTTGGTTCTGGATAGTGGATAAGTTATGTTTTGATGTTTCAGAAATTTATTTTATAAACTGCTTTTGGAAAGTTTTTATTGGATGTATGGAACTGCTTGGAGTTTCTTTTTAAACAGGGGAATTGTTTAGTTTTTAAATGGATCCACGCAGTTTGTTTTTACGAAAGTTTACTATGTTTTTAAACGCTGTCAAAGATACATTTTTGGTCAATTAACTGGTGGTTTATGTTGAAGTGTTAGTGTGTATGTGTTGTAAGAAATTGGTGCAGGGAAGGAGGAGGAAAGATATGGGAGATAAGAGGCAAGCTCCCTGGAAAATGTGAATTCCAGGGAGACTGTCGATTGATTGCCTAAGGAGGTGATCGATCGGCAGTGGTGATCGTCACTCTCTGGAAATTCTAGAGAGTGTGGCGATCGATCGCCCCCCCTTATTTTGGTGTTGCTGATCAATCGGCTGAAATGGCCGATCAATCGGGCATGATATTTTATGGACAGTTGCCTTTTTTACCCTCCAAGCGTTGGCCGATGGTTTTAATTGTTTTATTTAAATATTTTCTTTTGCTTTCTTTACTTTAAATACGTTTTATTAAAAAGTTTTCAAATGGTTTTCTGCTTAAATGCTAAACTTAGAGTTTATAAGGATAAAAAAAAAATAATACGAAAAAATTAGGGTACAGTTCAAGGGACGTTACAGTTATGGTATCAGAGCCCCCAGGTTATAAAAACGGTTCTGTAGACTACACGTGTAACACCCGGATTTACAGGTTTTTGTAAATAAATAATATAATTGCATTTTTGTAATTATGTCAAATCAAGTCCATTTTGCGAAAAGAAAGCGTTATTATGATCCTAATGATTTAAAAGGATTTTAAGAAAATTTCGGGGATTTTAGGAATTAAACGCTAAATTTACGAGAATTACAGTTATCGTAATATAAAGAAATACTTTGGTAAAAATAGTAAACGAGGTCCAATTTGCGAACGGACAGTTTTAAAAGAACCCTGGTAATGAGTTGGAGTCATTGGTGAATTATGGAAATTTGGAAAAGTCAAATTGTTAGTTAGTTAACGAAACGAAGGACGAAACAAATAGAAAAAAATAAAGGAAGGGCAAAATGGTAATTTACCAAGCCAAAGTATAATTTAAAACACTTACTTCTTCTTCTTCTCCACGCCACTTTTCTTCTCCTGCGATTTCCTCCGGCGATTCACGGCTTCCTCCTCTCCAACGGCGATTTACCCTCCGATCGCTTCGTTTTCTTCACGTTTTCTCCTCATCTCGCAACCCTAAGTGCGATTCTATGCTTTTGAAGCGTTATAGTTCGATTTTCATGGAGTGTAAACGATTAGGGTTTCATTTAGTTTTTGTGAAAAACGTAGTTTAAAGTTAGAAATTGATAGGTTTGACGTATTAGAGAGTATATTGAACGTATTAAACGTTATTGGACGAAATCTAGAGTGTATGCGGTGTTTAGGTTGAAAACCGAATATTTGAGAATTGAGGAACTTTAATTAATGGAGTTTTGGAAATTCACGAGCATGAATTGCTCGATAAAATGTCTCAAAGAATTAAGTTAGAATTTTAGGAAAGTTTCCTTAGTTAAGGTTTCCTTAAATTTGGAAGTTTAACGGTTTAAATCTCGTTTAACGACCGGTAACACCGGACAATCTTTGCCAGGTGATTTTCTTAACGGAATTAACTGTCACCTTTATTATTAATACTTGAATTTAATTTTAATGCCAAAGTTTATTTGATTTCTAATTTTGGGGTGGCAAAATGGTAATTAGGAATGATCTTATTAATATAAATAGAAAATGGAAACCTTAAACCTCACTAAAACCTCACTGTAGCCGACATTCTCCTCTGCGATTCTCGTCCTTCCAGAGCTCTCTCTCAGCCAGAAGCCCTTTCATCAACGACCGACTCTTCATCCTTCTCGCCGATACTCAGCTTACTAGGTAAGGCTTCGACAATGCAGTGGTTGAGTATCCATTTAGGTGTTGGTTTGAGTTAGAGGTTGAGATTTGAATTTGCCTAATAATGAATAGAATCGGAGTATTACTAGCTATTAACATAGTATTTATGATTTTGATTATAATAAGTATGAATTATGAATGTTGGCTGAGCTCGGGTAGTTAGAGAATCCGATTTCCCTTACTGATAAACTAGGATTTCTATGCGTACAAGGTGTTCAATAAAATGTCTGAATGAGATAAGTTAGATCTTTAGGAATCTTCCTTGGTTAGGACTTTACTAGTTTTGAGTTTAGATTATTAGGATTTTTATTTTAACTACTACAATGTAATGTTTTAGGTGAAGAAGTCTGAAGGAAAGGAGCTTAAGTTGCTAACGAAACAAGGTAAGTGAATGTGTAGGATTCCCGGCCATTAGGGCCCTACATCATAAGGATGCTAGGTAGAAACTGATATGGTGATTAGAAGTTATTTTAGCTATTGTCTGTTACTTATGTTGATGTTTATTTTAAGTTAGTAAGATGGTTTGTACTTGGATGATTTACGGATGTTTGAGAACTATGTTATGTGATGTTCTGTTAGAGCCCATGAAGTCAACTGTCTAGTATGATAATTTTCATAATCTGATGATTTAAGAACATTAATGTCATGCATCATGATTTACTTCTCAAGCATATGAAAATGATTTATGAGCATGTTTTCTCCATGAACAAGATATGAGAATGAATATGAAAACGATCCCATACAACATGATTAAGTGAGGGTTAAGGGCGGGTTGACGCATGCCACAGTCCAAAGAGGGACCATGAATACGACCCGAAAGGGAATATGATCAAAATCACTGTCAACCCCCCTTTTACGGCACAAATCCTCCCTTAATCCATATGATGAAAAAGATGAACAGAAAGAAGAATGATAAATCATCAAGAACATGTTTTTCTCAACTGTACATTCATGAATACATGTTAGTTTGCATTCCTTACTAAGCATTAGGCTTATAGTTTAAACCTCATGATGTAGGTGACGAGTTTTCAGGTGAGGATCTCAAAGTAATTGAAGATGTCTAAGTTTGGTTGCTGGAAGGTGTTCAGGGAGCAATTCTGTGGCTGGATGGCGAACAAAACCCCTTGGTTAATGCCCTTATGATTTTAGTGATGATTATGAATATGGAAGTATAAGTAGGATGAGATTATATTTTAACATTTAGCTTTTGAAATTGTATGGTATAACTACTGAGTCTGGGGATGATTATAAGGATATGGAAAGAGTTATTTTAACTAAGTCTTCTGTTATAAAAATTTTTGGATGAGTCTCTGATTTTCATTCATATGAGTGTTGAGTCAATGATGTTTGAAGCCTGTGTGTGTTTGCATCCACCGATAGATGTTCCCTATCGGAAGATGTTAAGAGTTTGCATCCACCGATAGATGATTTCTATCGGAAGATGTATTAAATAAACATGTAGATGGCACATGTCTATCGGTAGATAGAGTATGTTTCAAATACCGTATGATATAAGAGTTGTTTTGTCGTCTAGCGATCGGTAGATGTAGTCTGTTTCAAATACCGGATGATATATGAGTTGTTTTGTCGTCTAGCGATCGGTAGATGTAGTATGTTTCAAATACCAGATGATATAAGACTTGTTTTGTCGTCTAGCGATCGGTAGATGTAGTATGTTTCAAATACCGAATGATATAAGAGTTGTTTTATCGTCTAGCGATCGGTAGATGTAGTATGTTTCAAATACCGGATGATATAAAAGTTGTTTTGTCGACTAGCGATTGGTAGATGTAGTATGTTTCAAATACCGGATGATATAAGAGTTGTTTTGTTGTCTAGCGATCGGTAGATGTAGTATGTTTCAAATATCGGATGATGTATATTTTCACTACCGGCAGAAGTGAACTCTGCGCTTGTCGTTTAGCGATCGGCAGGAGCAAGTGAATGAGTATTGAGTTCTGTCGTTTTATGATCGGCAGATGCGAGTTTATTTCTCTATCGGTAGATGCAGTGTAAGAGTTGAAGTTCCTGCTCATCGGCTGAAGCATTTTGCACTGCTCGCAGGCAGATGTGTAATGTATTTCATTGCTGAGTGATGTCTTGAGCCAAGTTATGTTTTTAAAAAAATATATAAAGGAGTATAACTTTAATAAAATTAATAAGGATATATGGATAAGTCAAAAAGAGTCATGGTTTGGTCTCATACCTACTGGGGTTGTTACACGACCACTGTTGTTTTGCCGCAGACAAACGACGCTCGTGGACGGAGCTCAAAGTTCAGAGCGCACGAGGTAGGTTCTCGTTACTTACTTGGCTGAGTGGCCTACAATGTATGTCGATGTCGCGTCGAGGATCTCTGAAGAGTTGTTTGTTTATATGCTTTAGTCGGGTAGATAGGGTTAGTTCTTTTATAGGTTATGCTCTTTATAGTCTTTTATAGGTTATGCTTTTCTATAGTCTTGATTGTACGTATAATGTTTGTTATTTTATGTCTATAACTTTTCATGCCTCACGTATTTTTTAAAAATAGCATGAAAACAGATTTCTGCACGTGTTAATGAAAATGAAATGAATGAATGTAATGAATCAATGTAATCTGTATCTGGTTACGCGAGGTGGGGCTCAGGCACGACTGTTATGGGTGCGAGCGTGTACCTCCTGCCCCCCCTCCCCGGTTAGGTGAAGAGGGCAGTCCGACCGCGGGATGTGTCCTCTCCATCTAATAGGCTGAGACCTCGGTAACATTTTGTCTGCGACATAATGAAAATGAAATGTTGCATGATTTCTGAAACTCATACGTACAGCATGCATTGCATTTACGAGACTTGCTGAGATTTTTATCTCATAGTGTGTCTGTATGGTGTAGGTGATATAGAAGCAGGTGAGGACGACATTCCTCCACCCGATGTACAGGATGGTTGAGGAAGAACGGTTGCGGTGGTGTGCATGAGTAGTCGACGCGTATGTTGACCCGTGGGGGGTAACAGTTAGGTATTTTGAGGTTTTTTTGGGCGAATTGGGTTGGTTATGAATTATTGTATAGTTCGAAACATTTTAGGATGTTTGGTTCTGAATAGTGGATAGGTGTATGATTTGAGTTTTAAACGTTTTGGAAATGTATTTTGTAATTGCTTGGTAACCTATTTAGGGATATGTTTGGTTTTTAAAAGTATCCACGCGGTTTGTTTTTATGAAATTAGGTTATGTTTTTAAACGTGTATTTGAGTCGTTGTTTTGGATGAAATTTTGACTGAGTTTGTGTCGGAACGTATGGTTGATGTAGATGAAATTTATTGAAGGAATTGTGAAGCGTATTGATGTAAGTGAAACTGTGTTAAAGAAGTTGAGTTAGATGTGTGTGCAGGGAAATGAGGAAAAGAAAAGAAGAGGAAAGAAGAAGGCAGGAACGCCTGTCCTCTGGAAAAATCCAGAGGACATGGCGATCGATCGCCCAAGCGTTGCACGCTCTGGAAAAATTCCAGAGCGTGTGGTGATCGATCGCCCCTCGTGTTGGTGGCGATCTGTGATCGCCAGCTGAGGCGATCGCTGGCAATCCAGCGATCGCCCCACGCTTTTTAGGGACGAAAGTCCCTTTTGCCCCCTGTTTTGTCTGCTTCCCTGTTTCCTATGGTTTTAAGTTTTAATTAATATTTTCTTTTAATCGTTTTAAAGTTTTATTACGTGGTTTAAGTTTTATTACGTGAGTTTCTAAATAGGTTCAAACGTTTTACAATTTTGGTTTCCGCTTTAAATTTCGTTTAAATGCAATTAAAGTTAAGGTTTGTTTAAATGGTCTTCTAAACGATTCCAATTCCGATTTTTAAGATTTAATTTCTGCTCGAACGTTTAGATTAAAGTTTAAGTAAGTATAAAAAATTATATATATATATATCACGGGAAAATGGGTACAGTGTTAGGGTTTATGGTATCAGAGCTCACGGGTTTGAAAAACGGTTCTGTAGACTGCTCGACTGCGCATGCCACTACGCGAACCTCCTTCATCAACTGTAAGTATGTTCTGTTTTATTTCATTGTTTTTATTTCTTAGGATTATCTGTTTAATTTTTTTAGGCTTCGAGGAAGGGATCCTAGAGATGACGCCCTAGATCGACTTACGAAATTGTTGGTTCGTCAGTCTCAACACATGGACCGACAGGCGCAACAAATCGAGAACCTGGTGAACCGAGAAAACCAGATTTTTTTTTTTTTTTTT
>CM039503.1:23775976-24022820 GCA_022432975.1 Begonia masoniana | reverse complement strand
TTATTATGTACTTCCCCAAGCAATGTGGGATTGTGACAACCCCTTCTTTACGACCCGGGATTCGCCTATACTCGAGTCTGGGATTCGCCTACACTCGGCTTAGATCCTGAGGTTTGCCCCACAACCCGAGGTTTGCCTCGCAGTCGTACACATACGTTCACATTCGGGTCATCACAAGTTTGTTGTTGTTTTCATCGACGACATCTTAATCTATTCAAAGACAAAGGAAGAACACGAGGAGCACTTGAGAATAGTTCTGAGGATTCTATGCCAACACAAGTTGTATCTGAAGTTCTCTAAATGCGAGTTTTAGCTGGATAGGGTCAGTTTTCTTGGCCACATCATATCAGAAGAAGGGGTTTCTGTAGATTCGAGCAAAATCCAGGTGGTCAGAGATTGGCCACAGCCTAAAAACGTAAGTGAAGTACATGGATTTCTCGGATTAGCTGGCTATTATCGGAAGTTTATAGAGGGATTCTCGAAAATTGCAGTTCCTCTTTCGCGCTTGACTCGAAAGAATGAGAAATTTGTATGGTCGGCTGCCTGTGATAACAGTTTTATGCAACTGAAGTAGAAGTTGACCACAACTCCAGTTTTGACGTTGCCTGTTGAAGGTGACAAATTTAGTATTTATTGCTATGCATCTGAAGTTGGACTCGGTTGCGTATTGATGCAGGAAGGAAAGGTTATCGCGTATGCTTCTCAGCAGTTGAAGCCGTATGAGCAAAACTATCTTACGCATGATCTGGAGTTAGCAGCCGTGGTCTTCCCACTGAAGATTTGGAGACATTATTTATAAGGGCAGCAGTGCGAGATATTTTCTGACCACAAGAGCTTGAAGTACTTGTTTACGCAGAAGGAACTGAATATGCGACAGAGAAGGTGGCTCGAGGTCGTCAAAGATTATGAGTTTGAGATCAAGTACCATCCAGGAAAGGTGAACAAGGTCGCTGATGCTTTAAGCCGAATGCCTTCTGCGAGTCAGCCTTCACTTGCAGCGATGTCAGTTTCATTGCAGTTTGAGATTAAGAGGTTCGATGTGGAGATAGTGGCAGAGTTGTCCAGTATGCTCACTAACATTTCTCTCAGGCCGACTATTCTGGATAAGATACGTGAAGCTCAACAGAATGATGTGGAGTGTGAAGTGCTTCGATTGAGTATGTCATCTAGAGACTTATCTGAGTTTAACCTGTCGGATGACGTTATTTTGAAGTTCAGGCACAAGTGGTACGTGCCTAATGATGAGGAGCTAAAGAAGGAGATATTGGCTGAGGCGCATTCTTCAGCTTATTCTGTGCACCCGGGAAGTACCAAGATGTATCAGGACTTAAAGCAACACTTCTGGTGGACAAACATGAAGAGAGAGGTCGCCAAATATGTCGAAACCTGTTTAGTTTGTCAAAGGTGAAAGCAGAACACCAGAGGCCGGCCGGAACATTACAGCCACTGCCGATTCTGGAGTAGAAATGGGAGCAGATCTCCAGGATTTTATTGTGGGGCTTCCGAGGACGACGAAGGGCCATGATGGCGTCTGGGTGATCATGGACCGATTGACAAAGTCGACTCATTTCTTATCTATGAAGATGACATCTTCGATGGACCAGCTCGCCGAGCTTTTTGTGCAGGAGGTTGTTAGATTGCACGATGTCCTAGTTTCGATTGTCTCAGATCAAGATCCGAGGTTTACATCGAAATTCTGGAAGAGTTTGCACAAAGCTATAGGGACTCAACTGAATTTTAGCACTGCATTTCATCCTCAGACTGATGGTCAGACAGATAGCACAAATCAGATTTTGGAGGACATGCTCAGAGCGTGTGTGTTGGAATTTCAGGGATCGTGGAGCAGGTATTTGCCACTTATCGAGTTCTCGTATAACAACAGCTTCCAGGCTACCATCAGTATGGCTCCGTACGAATCTTTATATGGTTTAAAGTGTAGATCTCCGCTGTATTGGAACGAGGTTGGTGAAGCCAGTATTGTTGGTCCCGAGATCCTACAGCAAACGGCAGAGAAGATTGCCATTATTAGACAGCATATCGAGATAGCTCAGAGTCGAAAGAAGAGCTATGCTGACACGAGACAGAGGGAACTAGAATTCGAAGAAGGTGATGAGGTTTACTTGAAAGTTTCTCCGTTTAAAGGTGTGATGCGTTTTGGAAGGAAGGGCAAGTTAAACCCTCGTTATGTGGGGCCTTTTCCCATTTTGAAGAAGATCAGGAAGATGGCCTATCGACTACAGATTCCAGCTTCAATGGAAGGCAACCACGATGTGTTTCATGTATCTATGCTTCGGAAGTGTTTGCGCGATCCATCGCATATTGTGGAGGCAAGAGAGATCGAGGTACAGCCTACCTTGACTTATGAAGAGAGGCCGGTACGTATTTTGGAGTCTTCCATCAAAGTTTTGCGCAACAAAGAGATTCCGCTAGTTAAAGTCCTATGGCGGAACATGAAGTTGAAGAAGCGACTTGGGAGCGACAGCAAGATATGATGGCTAGGTATCCCGAGTTGTTTGTATAAGCAAATTTTGAGGACAAAATTTTAAATAAGGTGGATGGAATGTAACACCCATATTTATGAGTTTTTGTAAATAAATAATATAATTGCATTTTTGTAATTATGTAAAATTAAGTCCATTTTGCGAAAAGAAAGCGTTATTATGATCCTAGTGATTTATAATGATTTTAAGAAAATTTCGGGGATTTTAGGAGTTAAACGCTAAGTTTACGAGAATTACAGTTATCGTTATATAAAAAAATACTTTGGTAAAAATAGTAAACGAGGTCCGATTTGCAAACAGATAGTTTTAAAAGAACCATGGTAATGAGTTGGAGTCATTGGTGAATTATGGAAATTTGGAAAAGTCAAATTGTTAGTTAGTTAACGAAACGAAGGACGAAACAAATAGAAAAAAACAAAGGAATGGCAAAATGGTAATTTACCAAGCCAAAGTATAATTTAAAACACTTACTTCTTCTTCTTCTCCACGCCACTTTTCATCTCCTGCGATTTCCTCCGGCGATTCACGGCTTCCTCCTCTCCAACGGCGATTTACCCTCCGATCGCTTCGTTTTCTTCACGTTTTCTCCTCCTCTCGCAACCCTAGGTACGATTATATGCTTTTGGAGCGTTATAGTTTTATTTTTATGGAGTGTAAACGATTAGGGTTTCGTTTAGTTTTTGTGAAAAACGTAGTTTAAAGTTAGAAATTGATAGGTTTGACGTATTAAAGAGTATATTGAACGTAATAAATGTTATTGGACGAAATCTAGAGTGTATGCGGTGTTTAGGTTGAAAACCGGATATTTGAGAATTGAGGAACTTTCATTAATGGAGTTTTGGAAATTCACGAGCATGAATTGCTCGATAAAATGTCTCAAAGAATTAAGTTAGAATTTTAGGAAAGTTTCCTTAGTTAACGTTCGTTAAATTTGGAAGTTTAACAGGTTTAAATCTCGTTTAACGACCAATGTTGTTTTGCCTCAAACAAACGACGCTCGTGGACGGAGCTCGAAGTTCAGCGCGCACGAGGTAAGTTCTCGTGACTTACTTGGCCGAGTAGCCTCCACCATATGTCGATGTCGCGTCGAGGATCTCTAAAGAGTTGTTTGTTTATATGCTTTGGTCGGGTAGATAGGGTTAGTTCTTTTATAGGTTATGCTCTTTATAGTCTTTTATAGGTTATGCTTTTCTATAGTCTTGATGGTACGTATGATGCTTGTAATTTTATGTCTATAATTGTTCATGCATCACGTATTTTTTTAAAATAGCATGAAAACGGATTTCTGCACGTGTTTATGAAAATGAAATGAATGAATGTAATGAATCAATGTAATCTGTATCTGGTGACGCGAGGTGGGGCTGAGGCACGACTATTATGGGTGAGAGCGTGTACCCCCCCCCCCCCCCCCCAGTTAGGTGAAGAGGGCAGTCCGACCACGGGATGTGTCCTCTCCATCTAATAGGCTGAGACCTCGGTAACATTCTGTCTGCGACGTAATGAAAAGGAAATGTTGCATGATTTTTGAAACTCATACGCACAGCATGCATTGCATTTACGAGACTTGCTGTGATTTTTATCTCATAGTGTGTTTGTATGGTGTAGGTGATATAGAAGCAGGTGAGAACGACATTCCTCCACCCGATGTACAGGATGGTTGAGGAAGAACGGTTGCGGTGGTGTGCATAAGCAGTCGACGCGTATGTTGACTCGTGGAGGGTAACGGTTAGGTATTTTGAGGTTTTTTTGGACAAATTGGGTTGGTTATGAATTATTGTATAGTCAGAAACATTTTAGGATATTTTGTTCTGAATAGTGGATAGGTATATGATTTATGATTTGAGTTTTAAACGTTTTGGAAATGTATTTTGTAATTGCTTGGTAACTTATTTAGGTATATGTTTGGTTTTTAAACGTATCCACGCGGTTTGTTTTTATGAAATTAGGTTATGTTTTTAAACGTGTATTTGAGTCGTTGTTTTGGATGAAATTTTGAGTGAGTTTGTGTCAGAATGTATGGTTGATGTAGATGAAACTTATTGAAGGAATTGTGAAGCGTATTGATGTAAGTGAAAGTGTGTTAAAGAAGTTGAGTTAGATGTGTGTGCAGGGAAATGAGGAAAAGAAAAGAAGAGGAAAGAAGAAGGGAGGAACGCCTGTCCTCTGGAAAAATCCAGAGGACATGGCGATCGATCGCCCCTTCTGGGCGATCGATCGCCCCTCGTGTTGGTCGCGATCTGTGATCGCCAGCTGAGGTGATCGCTGGCAATCCAGCGATCGCCGATGGGCGATCGATTGCCCAATGCTTTTTAGGGACGAAAGTCCCTTTTGCCCCCTGTTTTGTCTGCTTCCCTGTTTCCTATGCTTTTAAGTTTTAATTAATATTTTCTTCTAACCGTTTTAAAGTTTTATTACGTGGCTTAAGTTTTATTACGTGAGTTTCAAAATAGGTTCAAACGTTTTACAATTTTTGTTTCCGCTTTAAATTCCGTTTAAATGCTATTAAAGTTAAGGTTTGTTTAAATGGTCTTCTAAACGATTCTAATTCCGATTTTTAAGATTTAATTTCCACTCGAACGTTTAGGTTAAAGTTTAAGTAAGTATAAAATATATATATTTCGGGAAAATGAGTTCAGTGTTAGGGTCGCTACAGCACGACTGCACAGCCACTACGCGAACATCCTTCATCAACTGTAAGTATGTTTAAAGGCTTTATTTGATTTTGATTTCTTAGGGTTATTTGTTTTGACTTATATAGGAGTTATATAAAAATGGTTCGAGGGAAAGATCCTAGAGATGAGGCCCTAGATCGACTTACGGATTTGCTGGACCGTCAGGCCCAGCACATGGACGGGCAAGCACAACAAATTGAGCGTCTGGTAAACTGTGAGGATCGTGAGACCCAAGAGGTGATTGTTCCGAACCAACGTGGCATGGAAAGATTTCAGAAATTGCAACCCCCAGTATTCAACGGACAATCGTCGGATCCTACTTTAGCCGAAGAGTGGATCCGGACTATGGAAGATATACTAAGGTATGTAGAGATAGAGAATGGAAATAAGGTTGCCTACATCACTTTCCATTTGGCGTTAGATGCCAGTTTTTGGTGGGACTCGATTAAAGCAACAACGGATGTGACGATTATGACTTGGGAGCGGTTCAAGACCGTATTTTTCAATAAGTACTTCAGCCGTACTGTGAGGGTGGCCAAGAGGAATGAATTTGCCCAGCTGAAACAAACAGGTTCGGTTGGAGATTATATAAGGAAGTTTGAGGCTTTGTCACGGTTTGTACCGCGTCTTGTTAGAGACAATGAAGACAAAGTGCACCAATTTATGGAATGACTGAATCCGGAGATTCGGATGCATGTTATAGTGTCGGGGATTATAGATGTGCCCTATTCAGACATTACGGCAAGAGCCTTGGATTTTGAGGCTGCACGGGCGACTTGTATTAAGCTGAGGGAACCAGCTAAGGGCTTCTTCCGTGAGATCCATCCTCAGTCACGGAACAGAGGTTGGTAGCCCACAGCATAACAACCCCAGCAACAACAAAGAGGCGTAAAGAGGCCTTCTGAAAGAGGTAATGATCGAGGCAAAGGGAAATAGGTACAAGGGGCTCCTCATATACCATGGTGCCCTAAATGTCAGAGAGAGCACAGTGGAGAGTGCCAGGGTGGCGCTAATAAATGTTATAGATGTGGTGAAGTTGGCCATTACGTCAATGATTGCCCGAAGCGGGGCCGAAATCAGTTGAGTAGAGATCAGAGGAGAGTCATGCCCAGAATCTTTGCCTTATTTGAGCCTGGTGACGTCTACGACGAGGCTCAACCGTCTATGATATCAGGTACTATATTGATTGTGGGCGTAGCTGTACTTTCTTTGCTGGATACGGGAGCTACGCACTCTTTTATCTCAATTGCTTGCATGACTAGATTGGGGTTACAGTCCGAGTTAGCAGAGTTCGAGTATAGAGTAATGCTACTTCAAGAGAGCATATACGTTCAGATCATATTCTCCAGGGCAATGTCGTCTCAGTGGGGAATACTACCCTTTATGCTCGTCTAATAGTCATGAGCATAGATCAGTACGATCTTATCTTAGGGATGGACTGGCTGTCACAGCACTTCGCCACCATCGATTATCGATCCGCGATTGTGACTTTTCGGCTCCCAGGTAAAGCCGATTTTGCTTATCAGGCGATGCACAGATTGAGTGGGTCACCTACCTCTTATTCCATAAAGGTCAACGAGCGGTTTTGAGGTAAATGCTCAATTTATCTGGCCACAGTGGTAGATACTCAGTTGCTCAGCGGAGTAAAGTCGAGTAACCTTCCTATAGTCAGAGAATTCTCTAAGATCTTCCTTGATGATCTTCCCAGATTACCGCCGGACAGGGAGATCGAATTTACCATTGATGTGTATCCGAGCTCCGCGCCAGTGTCTAAGAATCCATACAGATTGGCGCTTGTTGAATTGAGAGAATTGAAAACACTGCTTAAGGAGTTGCTGGATAAGGGTTTCATCCAACCCAGTTTTTCTCCTTGGGGTGCGCCCGTTCTGTTCGTTAAAAAGAAGGACGGGACTCTCAGGATGTGCGTGGATTACACAGAGCTAAATAAGCTAACAGTAAAGAAGAAGTATCCACTGCCCAGAATAGATGATTTATTTGATCAGCTGCAGGGTGACCGAGTGTTTTCTAGGATTGACCTACGCTCGGGTTATTACTAGTTGAAGGTCCAGAGAGAAGATATTCAGAAACGGCATTCCGGACGAGGTATGGGCATTACGAATTCCTTGTTATGTCTTTTGGATTTACTAATGCCCCTGCAGCGTTTATGGACATGATGAACCGTGTTTTCAAGGAGTATTTGGACAAGTTCGTCGTTGTTTTCATTGACGACATTTTGATTTATTCTAAAATGAAGGAATAGCACGAAGAGCATCTGATGATTGTTTTAAGAATTCTGAGTCAACACCGTCTATATCCAAAGTTTTCTAAATGCGAGTTCTGGTTGGACAAGGTCGATTTTCTTGGCCATATCATATCACAGGAAGGAGTTTCTGTGGATCCAAGTCAAATTCAGATGGTCAGGAATTGGCCACAGCCTAAAAATGTGCGTGAGGTACGTGGATTTCTCGGGTTGGCTAGCTATTATCTAAAGTTCATAGAGGGATTTTTGAAGATTGTAGTTCCTCTCTCACGCTTGACTCAAAAGAATGAGAAGTTTATATGGTCGGCTGCTTGTGACGAGAGTTTTATGGAGTTAAAAAAGAAGTTGACTACAGCCCCAGTTCTAACGTTGCCAGTTGAAGGTGATAAATTTAGTATGTACTGTGATGCGTCTTGAGTTGGACTTGGTTGTGTATTGATGGAGGAAGGAAAGGTTATTGCTTATGCTTCTCGGCAGTTGAAGCCCTATGAGGAGAATTATCCTACGCACGACCGGGAGTTAGCAGCTGTGGTCTTCACAATGAAGGTTTGGAGACATTACTTGTATGGGTAGCAGTGAGAGATATTTTCAAACCACAATAGCTTAAAATATTTGTTTCCACAGAAGGAACTTAATATGCGATAGAGAAGGTGGCTAGAGTTCGTAAAAGACTATGAGTTTGAGATTAAGTACCACCCGGGAAAGGCGAATAAGGTCGTTGATGCTTTGAGCCGAATGCCTGATGTGAGTTGGCCTTCACTTGCAGCAATGTCAGTTATGTTGAGGTCTGAGATTGAGAAGTTTGATGTGGAGATTGTGGCAGAGTTGTCCACTATGCTCACCAACATTTCTCCCAGGCCAACTATTCTGGATAAGATACGCGAAGCTCAGCAGAAAGATGTGGAGTGTGAGGAGCTTCGATTGAGCATGATATTTGGAGACTTGTCTGATTTTAACTTGTCAGATGATGGTATTTTGAAGTTTAGGCATAGATGGTACATGGCTAACGACGAAGAATTGAAGAAGGAGATTTTGGCCAAAGCACATTCTTCAGCTTACTCTGTGCACCCAGGAAGTACCAAGATGTACCGGGATTTAAAGAAACACTGTTGGTGGCCGAACATGAAAAGGGAAGTCACCAAGTACGTGGACACCTGTTTAGTTTGTCAACAGGTAAAGGAAGAACACCAGAGGCCGGCCAGAACATTACAGCCACTGCCGATTCCGGAGTGGAAATGGGAGCAGATCTCCATGGATTTTATTGAGAGGCTCCCGAGGACGACGAAAGGGCATGACGACATATGGGTGATTGTGGACCGATTGACAAAGTCGGCTCACTTCTTATCTGTGAAGATGACATCTTCTATGGGTCAGCTCGCCGAGTTTTATGTGCAAGAGATTGTTAGACTGCATGGAGTACCAGTTTCGATTGTTTCAGATCGAGATCCGAGTTTTACATCGAAGTTCTGGAAGATTCTACACAAAGCTATGGGAACTCAGCTAAATTTCAGCACAGCATTTCATCCTCAGACTGATGGTCAGACAGAGAGGACGAATCAGATTCTAGAGGATATGCTCAGGGCTTGTGTGTTGGAATTTCAGGGATCGTGGAGCAGGTATTTAACACTGATTGAGTTCTCTTACAACAATAGCTTCCAGGCGACCATCCGTATGGCTCCATATGAGGCATTGTATGGTCGAAAGTGTAGATCTCCGTTATATTGGGACGAGGTTGGTGAAGCTAGTATTGTTGGTCCCAAGATTCTACAACAAACGGCAGAAAAGATTGCCGTTATCATATAGCGTATCGAGATAGCTCAGAGTCGAGAGAAGAGCTATGCTGACACGAGACAGAGGGAACTAGAATTCGAAGAAGGTGATAAGGTTTACTTGAAGATTTCTCTGATCAAGGGAGTTATGCGATTCGGAAGAAAGGGCAAGCTAAGCCGTCGATATGTGGGGCCCTTCCCTATTTTGAAGAAGATCGAGAAGATGGCGTATCGACTGCAGCTTCTGGCTTCAATGGAAGGTATCAACAATGTATTTCACGTGTGTATGCTACGAAAGTGTTTGCGCAATCCATCGCATATCGTGGAGGCAAGAGAGATCGAGGTACAGCCTACCTTGACTTATATGGAGAAGTCGGTATGCATTTTGAAGTCTTCCATCAAGGTATTGCGCAACAAAGAGATTCTGCTAGTTAAAGTCCTATGGCGGAACCATACGTGGAAGGAGGCTACTTGGGAAAGACAGCATGATATGATGTCTAAGTATCCTGAGTTATTTGTGTAATCAAATTTTGAGGACAAAATTTAAATAAGGTGGATGGAATGTAACACCCGGTTCTTTACAGGATTTTTGTAATTATATATATACGATGACATTTTTGTAAATATGTCAGATTAAGTCCGTTTTATGAAAGAAAAGCGTTATTAGAATCCTAATAATTAATATGGATTTTAAGAAAATTTCGAGAATTTTAGGAGTTGTAACGCTATATTACGAGAATTACGTTTCTCGTAATATAAATGACGTTTTAATAAAAATAGTAAACGGGGTCCGTTTTGCGTACGGACAGTTTTGATAGAACCCTAGTAATAAGTTGGAGTTATTGTCGAAATAAAGAAATTTAGAGAAAACAGATTGAAGGGCTAATTAATGAAACAAAGGACGAAACAAATAGAAAATCAAAGGAATGGCAAAATGGTAATTTGCCAAGTGAAATTTTAATAAAAATCACATTTCCTCTCCTCCTCCAGAACACTTCACGCGATTTCCTCTCCCTTTCCTCTTTCGGCGATTTCTCTCCTCTCAACGGCGACTCCCTCCTTCCGACGACGATTCCTCCTCCGGTGACTCGGTTTTCTTCGCAATTTCTTCCTCAAACGACATTCTAGGTAAGTTTCTACGGTTTTGGAAAGTTTATTTGTAATTTTCGGGTCGTTTAACGATTAGGGTTTTGTTTAGGGTTTTCGTGAAATAGTCGGGTTATGCTGGAAATGGCTAGGGTCGCCCTATTTACGACCTTGGTGAACATATTAATGGGCATTGGAAGTAGTTGGACGAATTAATGGTCACTAATGTGAATTTTTGGGTGGTTGGAAAACTTAGGAATCTCCATTAATGGAGTTTTGGTTATTGGTGAGCATAAGTTGCTCGATGAAATGCCCGAGAGAATTAAATTAGAGTTTTAGGAGATTTCCTTAGTTAAAGTTTCGTTAATTTGGACGTTTATTGGTTTAAACTCGCTTTAACGACGATTGTTGTGAATTTGCCTTAGGTGAACAACGCTCGTGGACAGAGCTAGAATTACAACGGACGCGAGGTAAGTTCTCGTGACTTACTATGTCCGATTGGCCTACACCGTACGTCGAAGTCGCGTCAAGGGTCATTGGTGAATTGCTTGTTTAAATATTTTGGTTTGGTAGTTAAGATTAGTTCTTTTGTAGGATATGCTTTTATTGTCTTGATGGTATGTATAATGTATGTTTAGTTTAAGCACGTAATTGTTCATGCATCATGGTTTTTCAAATAAGCATAGAAAATGAACTTCTGCACTACGTTTTCAAGAAAAGGGATGTGGCCCGAAAGGGGGCTATCGTTCTATTGGGAAGGCACAAAGGGGCTTGTCACAGTACCACATCTTTTATAAGGAAATGAACAAACAAAATTAATGTACGTAATCTTTTATCTGGTCATGCGAGGTGGGGCTCAGGCATGGCTGTTACTGATGTAAGCATGTACCCCCCTCTGCTAGGTAGAAAATGTTGTCCAACTGCCGGACGTGTCCTCTCTATTTAGCAGGCTGAGATCTTGATGACATTCTGTCTGCGACGTAATGATAAGAAAATGTTGCATGATTTATGAACTTTATATGCACAACATGCATCTGCATTTACGAAACTTGCTGAGCTTTTAGCTCATAGTTATCTGTACGGTGTAGCTGACCTTGATACAGGTAAGGACGAGATCCCTCCACCCGAGGAATGATCGGTTGAAGAAAGATGGCCCGTGGGAGTGTGCTGGGCAGTCGGTGCGCTTTTTGACCCGTGGGGATGTTTGTAAGTATTTTGGGAACGTTCCGGGATGTTTTGGGCTGATGGTGGATTAGATAGAATACTGTATAGATAGAACATTTTAGGATGCTTGGTTCTGGATAGTGGATAAGTTATGTTTTGATGTTTCAAAAATTTATTTTATAAACTGCTTTTGGAAAGTTTTTATTGGCTGTATGGAACAGCTTGGAGTTTCTTTTTAAACAGGGGGAATTGTTTAGTTTTTAAATGGATCCACGCAGTTCGTTTTTACGAAAGTTTACTATGTTTTTAAATGCGTTCAAATATACGTTTTTGGTCATTTAATTGGTGGTTTATGTTGAAGTGTTAGTGTGCATGCGTGGTAAGAAATTGGTGCAGAGAAGGGGGAGGAAAGATAGGGGAGATAAGAGGCGAGCTCCATGGAAAATGTGGATTCCAGAGAGACTACTGATCGATCGCCTAAGGAGGTGATCGATCGGCAGTGGTGATCCTCACTCTCTGGAAATTCCAGAGACTGTGGCGATCGATCGCCTAATGTGGGGGCGATCGATCGTCCCCCCTTATTTTGGTGTTGCCGATTGATTGGCTGAAATGGCCAATCGATCAGCCATGATATTTTATGGGCAGTTGCCCTTTTTTCCTCCAAGCATTGGCCGATGGTTTTAATTGTTTTAATTGTTTTATTCAAATGTTTTCTTTAGCTTTCTTTACTTTAAATACGTTTTATTAAAAGGTTTTCAAATGGTTTTCCTTTTAAATGCTAAACTTAAAGTTTATAAGGATAAAAAAAAATAATACGGAAAAATTAGTGTACAGTTTAAGGGACGTTACAGATGAGAACGATGTGGATTGAGAATCGAGAACCTTCAAGGACGCGTAATTAACACTTAGTAATGCGTTTGATGAAGTATAAGAAACTTCCTTTCAATCTATTTTTTCTGGAAGAACTGAACATAACAAGCAAATGAGGTTGACCGTTAGTAGACTTGTAGTTAGAAGTTAAGTTATTGATTTCATCTTCGAGGTTTTAACTTGAAGTAATGAGAACCACTTGTATTGAGAACCAAGAAACCATCGAGGATGCGTAATTAAGACTTACTAACTCGTTTGATGAAGTATAAGAAAATTTACTTCAATTGATTTTTTTCGACAGAACCAAAGTTATCAACTAAATAAGGTTGACCGTTATTGGGGTTCTAGTTAGAACCTAAGTTATGCATTTCATCTTCAAGGTCTTAACTTGAAGTGATGAGAACGAAGTTTATTATGAGTCAAGAACCTTCATGGATGCATAATTAAGACTTAGTAATGCGTTTGATGACGTATAAGAAACTTCACTTCAATCGATTTTTTTTTTACAAAACTGAATGTATCAACCGAATGAGGTTGACCGTTGCTAGACTGGACTTGTGGTTAGAACCTAAGTTGTCTAATTCATCTTTGAAGTTTTATCTTGAAATGATAAGAACCACTTGTATTGAGAACCCAAAAACCTTAAAGGGTGCAAAACTAAGACTTATTAACGCGTTTGATGCAGTATAAGAAACTTGACTTCAACCGATTTTTTCTGACAGAACAAAAGTTATCAAGCAAATGAGGTTGACCGTTACTGGTCTTCTGTTTAGAACTTAAGTTTTGCATTTCATCTTCTTTGTTTTAACTTGAAGTTATGAGAACGACTTGTATTGAGAATCAAGAATTTTTAACGACGCATAATTAAGAATTAATAATGCATTTGATGAAGTATTAGAAAATTCACTTCAATCAATTTGTTTCGAAAGAACTGAACATATCAAGCAAATGACAATGACCGTTGCTGAACTTGTCATTAGAACCTAAGTTATCCATTTCATCTTGAAGGTTTTAACTTGAAGTGATGAGAACCACTTGTATTAAGAACCCAAGAATCTCCAAGGATGCGTAATTAAGAATTAGTAACGCATTTGATGAAGTTTAAGAAACTTAACTTCAATAGTTTTTTTCCAAGAGAACAAATGTTATTAAACAAATGAGGTTGACCGTTACTGTGCTTCTAGTTAGAACCTAAGTTATGCTATTCATCTTTAAGGTTTTAGCTTGAAGTGATGAAAACGACGTGGATTGAGAATCGTGAACCTTCAAGGACGCGTAATTAACACTTAGTAATGCGTTTGATGAAGTATAAGAATCTTCCCTTCAATCAACTTTTTCTGAAAGAACTGAACATAACAAGCAAATGAGGTTTACCGTTACTAGACTTGTGGTTAGAAGTTAAGTTATTCATTTCATCTTCGAGGTTTTAACTTAAAAGTAATGAGAACCACTTGTATTGAGAACCAACAAACCTTTAAGGACGAGTAATTAAGACTAAGTAATGTGTTTGATGAAGTACAAGAAACTTTACTTTAATCGATTGTTCTGACAGAAGCAAAGTTATCAAGTAAATGAGGTTGACCATTATTGGGGTTCTAGTTAGAACCTAAGTTATACATTTCATCTTCAAGGTTTTAACTTGAAGTGATGCGAATAAAGTTTATTATGAGTTCAGAATCTTCAAGGATGCATAATTAAGACTTAGTAAAGCGTTTGATGACGTATAAGAAACTTGACTTCAATCAATTTTTTTCTAAAGAACTGAACGTATCAAGCAAATAAGGTTGACCGTTAATAGACTTGTAGTTAAAACCAAAGTTATCAATCTCATCTTCGAGGTTTTAACTTGAAGTGACGAGAACAACTTGTATTGATAACCCGAAAACCTGTAAGGATGCATAATTAAGACTTAGTAATGCGTTTGATGAAGTATAAAAAACTAGACTGCGATCAATTTTTTTCGACATATTTGATACTATCAAGCAAATAAGGTTAACCGTTACTAGACTTATGGTTAGAACCTAATTTTTACATTTCATATTCAAGGGTTAATTTGAAGTGTTGAGAAAGATCTGTATTGAGAACCCGAGAACCTTCAAGGACGTGTAATTAAGACTTAGTAATGCGTTTGATGAAGTATAAGAAACTTCACTTCAATCGATTTTTTCTGAAACAACTGAACGTATCAAGCAAATGAGGTTGACCGTTACTGAACTTGTGGTTAGAACCTAAGTTATCCATTTCATCTTCAAGGTTTTAACTTAAAGTGATGAGAACCATGTGTTTTGAGAACCCGAGAATCTTCAAGGATGCGTAATTAAGATATAGTAATGCGTTTAATGAGTATGAAGAACTTGGACCAAATTGAACTTTACCAACGCAACCAAAGTTATCAATCAAATGAGGTTGACCGTTATTGGACTTGTGATTAGAAGCTGAGTTATGCATTTTAACTTAAAAGTTTAAACTTGAAGTGATGAGAACGACGTGTACTGAGAAACGAATAACCTTCAAGGATGTGTAATTAAGACTTAGTAATACATTTGATGAAATATAAGAAACTGCACTTCAATCGATTTTTTCTAACGGAGTTGAAGCTATCAAACAAATGAGATTGACCGTTACTGGACTTGTGGTTAAAACCTAAGTTATGCATTTGATCTTCAATATTTTAACTTTATGTGATGAGAACGACACATATTGAGAACCTAAGAACCTTCAAGCATCCGTAATTAAGACTTTGTAATGCGTTTGATGAAGCATAAAAAACTTCACCACAATCGATATTTTCTGACCGAACTGAAGCTATCAAGAAAATGAGATTTAGCAATACTGGACTTGTGGTTAGAACCTAAGTTATCCATTTCATCGTCAAAGTTTTAACTTGAAGTGATGAGAACGACACATATTGAGAACCTAAGAACCTCAAGCATCCGTAATAAGACTTTGTAATGCGTTTGATGAAGCATAAAAAACTTCACAACAATCGATATTTTTTGCCGACACAAAAGCTATCAAGAAAATGAGATGTAGGCATACTGACTTGTGGTTAGAACCTAAGTTATCCATTTCATCGTCAAAGTTTTAACTTGAAGTGATGAGAAACACTTGTATATTGGGAACCTAGGAACCTTCAAGGATGCGTAATTAAGACTTAGTAACACGTTTGATGAAGTAGAAAACTTTTGACTTCAATCGATTTTTTTTGACAAAAACAAAGTTATCAAGCAAATGAGGTTGACCGTTATTGGGCTTCTAGTTAGAAGCTAAGTTATGCATATTTATCTTCAAGGTTTTAACTTAAAGTTATGAGAACGACGTGTATTGAGAATCAAGAACCTTCAAGGACGCATAATTAAGACTTAGTAATGCGTTTGATGAAGTATAAGAAATTTCACTTCAATCAATTTTTTTCTAAAGAACTGAACGTATCAATCAAATGAACTTAACCGTTACTGGACTTGTGATTAGAACCTAAGTTATCCATTTCATCTTTGTAACACCGGGGAATTTTCCTCTAGTTGCCCTTATATTTAATTATGAAAGGAGAGCCTAAGAATAACCCTAGAAATTTTTATAAGTATGTAGAGAGAATTGGAGAGAAAATATAGGGGTTAGGTGGTTGTTGGAAAAATTGAAAAGGAAAAGTGAAGGTTTTAAAAAGTGAAAGGTGAAGGGTAAAAGACAAAATTTTGGTTTTCTTCCCCCTCTCCATTTCGTGGCAGCCATGGGAGGAGCTCCACCTCCATTTATTCCTCCATTTTATCAAAATTTAAGGCGAGTTTTTGTAACACCCTAAAAATTTTGACTACGTGTTTAGACCTAAGTTAGTGATGTATGAGAGCACTTTGTGAGGGGTTTAGGGTTTAGAAGGTTATTAGAAGAGAAAGGTGATTAGTGGAAGTTTGACAAGTCAAACCCAATTGTGATTGGTGGAGAGTTTGAGTGTGACTTGTCAATGTGTCAATGTGTGTGTTAACCAAGCAAATTGTGAAGGTGATGGGAAGAAAAAGTGATGGTTTAGTGGTAGGTTTGGCGTTGGATGAAAGGTGAAAAGGGGAGGGTTAAATGGTAAATTGACTTGGTGTAACGACCCAGACACTGTACCCTATTTCCCGTACGAAATTCTTCTTTTTCTTTTTATACTTAGCGTTTAAGTGGAAAACGATTTAATAAAACGTTTAAAAAATTTCAAAACTATTATTTAAACTAACACGCGCACAAACACCTACAAAATACACCTCACCATTTCACTAACGCAATTCTATCTATACCACGAATTATAACTACATCACAAACATACACTTCCCAATACGACTTAACTTTAAACCACCGATACTCCTACATCTCCGAAATCTCACTCAGAACGACTCGAGATATAATTAAACAAAACACATTTTCACGAAAACAAACTGCATGGTTCCGTTTAAAAGTTTAACATATCCTTCTGTTTACAAAATACCAAGCAGTTCATAAAAATCCAAATAAAAACCTTAACAAACGTTTTATAAAACAAATCTATCAACTAAACAGAACCAAACACCCTAATATGATCAACTATACATTTTATAATACCATTAACATAAATCTATCACCTAACCAGATCCAAGCATCCTAATATGATCAACTATACATTTTATAATACCATTAACTCCTCCAAAATACTTACATACATCCCAAAATACCAACTCCTCCAAAACACTCACATACATCCCAAAATACCTTTACATCATTCCCCACGGGTCAAAACGCGCCTCGACTGCCCAGCGCACTCCCACAGCCATCATCCATCAGCTGCATCATACGTCAGGAGGAGGAACGCCATCCTCACCTGGTTCGATGTCACCTATACGTCACCTACACCATACAGACACCTATGAGATAATTAAATCTCAGTAAGCTACGTAAATGCAGATGCATGCGTGCAGATGCCATTCAGAAAACATGCATGATACAGATTCAGATACAGACAGATACAGATTCAGATTTTATTACGTCGCAGACAGATTGTTACCGAGATATCAGCCCACTAAATGGAAAGGATACATTCCGCGGTCGAACTACCACTTTCCACCTAGAGGAGGGGGGTACATGCTCACAAACCCTACAGCCATGCCTGAGCCCCACCTCGCGTAACCAGATACAGATACAGATTACGTAGATTAATTATAGAGGTTCATTTCATTTTCTTAAAACACGTGCGGAAATTCATTTTCATGACTTTTAAATACGTGATGCATGAACAGTTCATATAAAAGTAAACATATAGACAGAGCATACCATCAAAACTCAACAATCAACCTATACACATATAACTTAACTACCCAACCAAATCAATAAAACAAACAATCCTTTAAGATCCTCGACGCTAAATCGAAGTACGGTGTAGGCCAATTGGCCAAAGAAGATCACGAGAACTTACCTGTCGTCCGTAGCTCGTTGGTTTTGCCACATCACGTCACATATGGCTCGACCTATGTCAAACATTCAAGCCTCATTAAAATCAAGCCTACATTCACCAATTTCTCTCAAATTACTATTTCTAGCCCAATCCAATTAAAATCTAACTAAATGAGCCACTATTTTGGGTTCGGTAAAAACGACTCGAAACTTCGAACGCGGGTAACTTTCGCGTCGGTTATCGGAATCGAACGATTCCAGTGGCCACGTACTCCTCTAATAACCTATTTTAATCTGCCAAGAGGAATCTTAAAACAAATAACCGGAACTAGGTCAAAAAGGGCAAAACCCGAACTGCCCCTTTTACCCAAAATTTCTCTTTTTCGATTTTTCATCAAAACTCTCTCAATTCATCACTAATCTATCCTCCTAACATCCAATTAACCTAAACTAAGCGGAATTTCAAGGCAACACACAAAACCCGAAATCCCCCAATTCGGGATTTACTAATTTTCGCACAAATTGAGCTCACCATTGCTCGGCAGCCATCGCCGGTGTTAAACCCGACCATTCGACGCCAAGAACGGCCACAAAGGTCCGGCGATCGGAGCTCAACAGAGCTCGCCGTTCCCGGCCACAAACCGAACAATAAACAGGGGAGAACTCACCGATTTTTCGGTCGAGTCAGGCGCGGAAAGGCTGGACCGAACTTTGGCTTCAGCTCGCCGGAGTCTGCTCGTCTGAACGGTGGTCGGAGCCGCGTCGTCGCCGGCTCACTCTCTCTCTCTCTCTCCGGTTTCCCCTCTCGGCGTCGGGCTTGAACGAACGACAGAATGGTTCAAAACCATTCTGTCGTTTGTTTTATGTTTATTTATTAATAATAATAATAATAATAATTATAATAATAATAAAACTCAAACTATTTCTTAACAAAACATTAATTTTGCCCTCTCGTGTTTTCGACCATTCGAATTTTCTCATTTTGCCAATAAATCCAACTTATTATCTGGGTTCTATTAAAACTGTCCGTTCACAAATCGGACCTCGTTTACTATTTTTTACTAAAACGTCATTTATATTACGAAAAGCGTATTTACTCGGAATATATCGATATTATTCCGAAAATTCCCTAAATTTCTTTAAAATTCCTATTAATTGTTAGGATCGTCATGACGCTTTCTTTTCGTAAAACAGACCTGATTTGACATATTTACAAAAATGCCATCCAATAATATAAAAATGATATTCTCAAGAATCCGTACAAGCCGGATATTACATTCTACCCTCCTTATTTAGAATTTTGTCCTCAAAATTTGCCACAACTTATAGTCCTTGACATTAACGTCTCTTATCTTGCGGCATTTTACTTCAGTTAATCGTCTGCACTTACGGTTCTTCTTCGTGGTTCTAAACCAAAACCCTACTATATTCTCCAACCTTAGCCCTAACCTCATATTCTCTACTTTCGATTGGATCGTATACGTCCTTTCTCACATACTAAGTGTAATCCAATTTCTCAAATCTCAATCAATTAATCCGACAACATATTTGTCACATTAACACTTGCGCATGTACCAACTTTCGACTTTCACTTAATCACTTGCAGATTAAATCTCTTAATAATTCACTCTATATCGAGGTCTTTCTTCTGCTGTCCCCTTTAGATCAGAACTATACCTAAACTTCGTAACGCCAGTCAAATTGAATGCCTACAATTTCGTCCGATTTCTGGGCTGTAACCCATACCTCAACGCAATCCACTCGATCCTGTTCAGAATCGGGATACCCACCTACCAAATTTCTACATTAACTTCCTAATCGTAACCCTCATTTTCAGTTCACGCGTCACATCATACCAAATCTCTAAGTCTTAACCAAACGACCTCTAGCTGTGCACTTCACACTTAACGTCCCGAGCACGTGTTGGTTTGCATTTAGCCACCCAAACATTAAACTCTCTCTCACTTATTAATTTGTTTCTACTAAAGATTGTCTCTTACCCTCAATCCTCGCAATAACTTCAACCTCCTAACGTCATTTGGGTTGACTACCGTTCCAGGATTCCTAACGACACTCAGGTTGTAATCCAAACTCCCCTCTATTTTAATTTCTAATCCTCAAATTGAATTCCTTTAGTTTCTAACTTTCTTAATCTCTCGTTTACCAAATATGTATCTAACCACCTCAAGCTCCTCGAAGCTTTCTTAATTTACTTACTTTAACACCAAAGCTCAACTATACTGCGACTACGACCTTATCCATCTATTGGTATAACGACTTCTATATCTATATCAAAGCAGTACATTAAACTTGGTTACAAGTTCTTTGGCCTTAACCTTAGTCACTATCACAATCATCCGAGTCTACATTTCTCTAGTAATGCTCCTGTATAACTTCTGTGTCAATAGTATCCAAATTGTATCCTTCCTTGGACACCTCACGGGTCTTAATAACTATTTCAATGTGAGCTTCTCAATTAGAATTTTATTCTCAATGTTTCGCAAGGTATCCTATCAATGATATCCTACCTCACATTCTCCCTCGGGTAACTCACCGACCACGATCTCTGTTCCGATGCGATTCTTACAACTTAACTCTTTCTATCGCTATTTTTCGCCAACTATCCCCCTAGAAATACATTCAAGGCCTCAACAGGCTTAACTGAGAGCTTAAGCTGTTGCTATTTTAAGACTAATGCTCACTTGTAAATTAGATCCTATAAATCTCACATTTCATTCTACGTCACGTTAAGGAGTTCCTTCATTACGTTCTAACTGAAACGCTTATACTACCTATAATATGCTCGTTCGTCTAACTTGAATCTCCATTAACTTTGAGCACAGTCAAGTCTCTAAGTCTCGTTGTGGATTTGCTCTAAACCACTCCTTCTAACCTTAAGTCATTTATGTATCCATCGGTCTCGACTTTTCAAATACGAGTCAAGCCTTTAAAATTGCGAAGTTCACAACTCATGCGGCACTAACCGCAGAGTTCTTCATTGAATCTTACAATCTCATGTACTTATCTCAACTGTCGTACGATGATTTCTTCAAAGTTACACAATGGTCTATGCTCACTCGTTCCTCTTAGTCGGGGTTCAAATGCTCTACTTGTCTACTTGACTCGCATGCAACGATTCATCCAACTATCTTTTTATGTGTGACCTTGTTGTAGATAAGTTTACGCCTTCATTCCAATTCTCCTTAAGTTCTCAAATCCTACTCTTTTTTATTTCCCAATAATTTGAAACACCTCGAACACTAATACTTCTACCTTCATCCCGGAGGCAGCCTCATGTTGTGGCTCCTAACTTAAATTGTACCAACTATAGGTTCACAACTAAACTCCTATATCTTTTGCTTCATAGTCCAATCAAGCAACTCTAACTGCCTGACATGTCCACAACTCGTTGATTATTCTTAACTTCGCTAGACCTCCCACCTAATAAGTCGGTTGTAATCTTCTCACAGATTAATATCTTCCTTTATGGATTAGTCTTCTAAGGTGTCTTTGGTGGTACTCATTTCCTAGAGAACAGCCAATTTCGGTACCTAGAGTATCACCATGCACATGACTTCAATTCTCTTGCGTTCCGGGATTTAAATACTTTCCAACTCGAAGTAAATCTCCTTATTCTTTGCCTCCATATTGGTCAATACGACCACTCCTATCCGATCACACAAATCTTACGTCCGCGACTTGTATTGATCTGTCACATCTTTCTACACCACAACCATAATGGTCACCCTCGTATCCAATCCACAATAACACTAGGTCAGCTCTGGAATATGATTCTTTTGTCTAGACACTTCAATCTTTTTCATGGATCCGGGGTATTCAAATTCTTACTAAATCTTCCTACTTGCTTAATTGCACTTAGTATACCTCGAGAACCTAAAACATCTCCAAATGCATTTTACATTTTAGCTTAAATTACTACTTAATTCTTTACACCTTAAGACTCTAAGGGTTTTGAGTTTCATCAACTAGGGTTCATTTCCTATAAATTTAAATCCTTACACCTCGTAAGTCGTATCTCTCTAATAGCACAAAATCTAAGTGCATAACTCTTCATAGTTAAGTCAGGCTAATCTTATTAACGTATAACTCTCTTTCTATAAGGCTTGTATGGTCACGCATCTACCTACCGTCTTATAGTTGGGGTTCATTTAAGAACTCCTCTAACCCACTTTCCATTACTTTCTTACTTCTCTATTTTAATATTATTCGTTCTATTAATTTTTGAAATAAAACTCTAACTGAAACAGCTGAGGGTTGGGCAGTTTCTTCTTCTCCAGTCAAGGCAAGCAGCTTTAGGGTAACGTTTTTCTGATTCTTGCCTCGTTGGCCTCTACCTGGTTGATCTCGGCCCGGCTTCGGGCAATCCTTGACGAAATGGCCATTCTCTCCACATCGAAAGCATTTATCTGTGCCTACTCTACAGCTGCCGTAGTGCTCCTTTTGGCATTTAAGACACCAGGGTCCCTGAGTAGTTCCTCGTAATTTCTTTCGTCGACCTTGTTCGATTTCCTCCCTGCCCATCCTCTTCATACCTTGACTATTGCAAGCAACCACCCCTTTGGTCCTTGGGTCGTCTCGGTTTGTCAACCTCTCGAGCTGAAGAAATTGCCTGTCTATGAGCTGAGCTTGTTGGTCTATATGTTGGGACTGGCGATCTATTATCTCCGTAAGTCGATCTAGCGCGTCATCTCTAGGATCCCTTCCTCGAACCATTTTTTTATATAAATCCTATAAAATCAAAACAATAAACCTAAGAAACAAAATCAATAAAGCTATAAACAGACTTACAGTTGATGAAGGATGTCCGCGTAGTAGCTGTGCAGTCGAGCAGTCTACAGAACCGATTTTAAAACCCGGGGGCTCTGATACCATAATTGTAACGACCCAGACACTGTACCCTATTTTCCGTACGAAATTCTTCTTTTTCTTTTTATACTTAGCGTTTAAGTGGAAAACGATTTAATAAAACGTTTAAAAAATTTCAAACTATTATTTAAACTAACACGCGCACAAACACCTACAAAATACACCTCACCATTTCACTAACGCAATTCTATCTATACCACGAATTATAACTACATCACAAACATACACTTCCCAATACGACTTAACTTTAAACCACCGATACTCCTACATCTCCGAAATCTCACTCAGAACGACTCGAGATATAATTAAACAAAACACATTTTCACGAAAACAAACTGCATGGTTCCGTTTAAAAGTTTAACATATCCTCCTGTTTACAAAATACCAAGCAGTTCATAAAAATCCAAATAAAAACCTTAACAAACGTTTTATAAAACAAATCTATCAACTAAACAGAACCAAACACCCTAATATGATCAACTATACATTTTATAATACCATTAACATAAATCTATCACCTAACCAGATCCAAGCATCCTAATATGATCAACTATACATTTTATAATACCATTAACTCCTCCAAAATACTTACATACATCCCAAAATACCAACTCCTGCAAAACACTCACATACATCCCAAAATACCTTTACATCATTCCCCACGGGTCAAAACGCGCCTCGACTGCCCAGCGTACTCCCACGGCCATCATCCATCAGCTGCATCATACGTCAGGAGGAGGAACGCCATCCTCACCTGGTTCGATGTCACCTATACGTCACCTACACCATACAGACACCTAGGAGATAATTAAATCTCAGTAAGCTACGTAAATGCAGATGCATGCGTGCAGATGCCATTCAGAAAACATGCATGATACAGATTTAGATACAAACAGATACAGATTCAGATTTTATTACGTCGCAGACAGATTGTTACCGAGATATCAGCCCACTAAATGGAAAGGATACATTCCGCGGTCGAACTACCACTTTCCACCTAGAGGAGGGGGGTACATGCTCACAAACCCTACAGCCATGCCTGAGCCCCACCTCGCGTAACCAGATACAGATACAGATTACGTAGATTAATTACAGAGGTTCATTTCATTTTCTTAAAACACGTGCGGAAATTCATTTTCATGACTTTTAAATACGTGATGCATGAACAGTTCATATAAAAGTAAACATATAGACAGAGCATACCATCAAAACTCAACAATCAACCTATACACATATAACTTAACTACCCAACCAAATCAATAAAACAAACAATCCTTTAAGATCCTCGACGCTAAATCGAAGTACGGTGTAGGCCAATTGGCCAAAGAAGATCACGAGAACTTACCTGTCGTCCGTAGCTCGTTGGTTTTGCCACATCACGTCACATATGGCTCGACCTATGTCAAACATTCAAGCCTCATTAAAATCAAGCCTACATTCACCAATTTCTTTCAAATTACTATTTCTAGCCCAATCCAATTAAAATCTAACTAAATGGGCCACTATTTTGGGTTCGGTAAAACCGACCCGAAACTTCGAACGCGCGTAACTTTCGCGTCGGTTATCGGAATCGAACGATTCCAGTGGCCACGTACTCCTCTAATAACCTATTTTAATCTGCCAAGAGGAATCTTAAAACAAATAACCGGAACTAGGTCAAAAAGGGCAAAACCCGAATTGCCCCTTTTACCCAAAATTTCTCTTTTTCGATTTTTCATCAAAACTCTCTCAATTCATCACTAATCTATCCTCCTAACATCCAATTAACCTAAACTAAGCGGAATTTCAAGGCAACACACAAAACCCGAAATCCCCCAATTCGGGATTTACTAATTTTCGCACAAATTGAGCTCACCATTGCTCGGCAGCCATCGCCGGTGTTAAACCCGACCATTTGACGCCAAGAACGGCCACAAAGGGCCGGCGATCGGAGCTCAACAGAGCTCGCCGTTCCCGGCCACAAACCGAACAATAAACAGGGGAGAACTCACCGATTTTTCGGTCGAGTCAGGCGCGGAAAGGCTGGACCGAACTCTGGCTTCAGCTCGCCAGAGTCTGCTCGTCTGACGGTGGTCGGAGCCGCGTCGTCGCCGGCTCACTCTCTCTCTCTCTCTCTCCAGTTTCCCCTCTGGGCGTCGGGCTTGAACGAACGACAGAATGGTTCAAAACCATTCTGTCGTTTGTTTTATGTTTATTTATTAATAATAATAATAATAATAATTATAATAATAATAAAACTCAAACTATTTCTTAACAAAACATTAATTTTGCCCTCTCGTGTTTTTGACCATTCGAATTTTCTCATTTTGCCAATAAATCCAACTTATTATCTGGGTTCTATTAAAACTGTCCGTTCACAAATCGGACCTCGTTTACTATTTTTTACTAAAACGTCATTTATATTACGAAAAGCGTATTTACTCGGAATATATCGATATTATTCCGAAAATTCCCTAAATTTCTTTAAAATTCCTATTAATTGTTAGGATCGTCATGACGCTTTCTTTTCGTAAGACAGACCTGATTTGACATATTTACTAAAATGCCATCCAATAATATAATAATGATATTCTCAAGAATCCGTACGAGCCGGATATTACACTTGGTGCATTAAATGAAGAAATAAAAAGAAAAGAATGGTTTATTTTTCACTCATCTTCCTCTCCTCCATCGTGTCTCTCTCTTTTCCTCCATAGCCGACGTTTCCTCTCCTTCCTTCTTCAATCTTTCAAGGGGATTTCAAGGTAAAATCGATTGGGTTTTATTTTTCATAGTTTTAGATGAAGTTTGAGAGTGTTTTTGGGAGTTTTAGTTGGATTTTAAGAATGTTGGAAAACCCTAGGTTAGGGATTCCGAAAATTGAGTGTAGATGTTAGATTTCTTCCCTATTTTGGTAGTTTAGTTGTTGAATGGAGTGATTTAGGTTGTTAGAGGGGTTAGATGGAAGATTGAAAGTGTGTTCCACAAAAATGGTTGAAGAACACCTATATACCCGATTGTGTTGGCTGGATTTTTGAGTTGGCTAATGTGTTTGTTTGGTTATTTTGGGTGTTTCAATGGATAATAGACGTGTAGAGGTTTCCGAAATGGGGTGGCACGTCGAAATCCGTTGAAAAACGAGAGAGTTACGACCGTTTGAAGTTGGACGGTCAATTTTGGTGTAAAATCGGGTTTGGAGTTAAGTTGTGAGTTTAGGTGGAAATGTATGCTTAGTTTAGTTAGAAAAATCCTTATAATTTATTTAGGATGTTACTAAGTGAATCTTTGTTAATTGTTAGGTGATCAAACGTTTGATTTTGTTGGACGGAGTGAACGAGAAAGTATCGAGCAGCAACCAGGTAAGTAGTGGATGAGTGTTTGTTGCCTTCGGGCCTACACCATAGAACGGTAGGGATTGTTTGTTTGTTGGTTGTGTTTTGCTTTGTGTCATGCATTGTGTGTCATGCATCATTGTTTTCTAACTGACGAAATCACGTGTTTTGCATGCTGAGTGGTGAGAATGAAATGTAAGATATGAAAAGATATGCAACTCGGTCCCTACGTGAGATGCTATGTTAAAAAGATATGCAACTTGGTCTCTATGTGAGATGCTATGCTAAAAGATATGCAACTTGGTCTCTACGTGGGATGCTATGCTAATTTACGTAATGTGTCGTGAGTATGAATACCTCGATATGTTCGTGCTTGAAAGCACAATGAGGATTCTACGATCGATTGGGGGAGATTTGGTTGGCCGTCCAGGATTGTGTTGGGACGTGTGCCGCCGGTCTAGCTCCGTGGGTCAAGGCGTGGCCGTCCAGGATTGTGTTGGGACGTGTGCCTACTTGATTCACATGAAAGTGAAAGATAAATGCAACCGAAACGAAAAGAAAACAACAGAGTGTGTAGAAACTGCATGATAGGGTTGAGTCTAGCATTTAGTATGTTATTGTGCATTTCCCTACTTGCTAAGCATTAGGCTTATGTTTTGTGTTCTATGGTGTAGGTGACGAGCTTTATACAGGTGAGGTTGATGAGACAGCTCAGGATTAGGCCGCAGTCGGAGGAGTACGGAGTCCCCGGTGCAGGCTATTGTCAGGGCATTTTGACCACTGGATGTCTCGGGTAGTGGGAGGTGAATGTTTGACATGGATAGTTTAATTTGTAAGTATTTTGGTATGGATAGTTGGTGTGCGGAAATGTTGTTTTGTGGGAGTTAGGAAACTTTATTAAGTTGTGGTAAATTGTGTTCGTAAATATTTTCGTAATGTATTTTGGTGTTTTTGAGTTGGGATATTGTGTTTAATAGTTGTCGTATTTAAGGAAGTTGTAAACATATATTTTCGTGGGTTGATTTCAGGTTTTGGTGTAAAGAAATTTAGGCGTTACGCCGCCCGTTTTGGTTTTAAACTATTTAACGTCGGGTTATGTTCGCTATTTTTTTATTTAATCATTTGAAGTCGGTTTTCTATAAAATTTACGGGATTTGAAGATTTAGGTGTCGGGAGTGTGTGGTTAAAATTTCATGGATTTTGGAGAAGTTTAGCTTAAGGAAAAGTGGAAAAACAAATTTGCATGCAGGTGTTGACATGTACTGTTCATCCTGTTGTAAAAGTGTCGACACCAAAGACAAGGTGTCGACACTTACTGTTCACAGAGTTGCAAAAGTGTCGACACCAAATACAAGGTGTCGACACCTTTTGCAAAGAAAAGGGACCAGAGAGCAAAACTGTTTTAAAGTGTTGACACCTACTGTTCATAGTGTCGACACTTTACTGTTCATACTTCAATTTTTAACATTTTGACGCCTATTTCAAACCAGTTTTAACCCGACTTTTTCCGACATATTTTAAACATATTTTGGCACATTTTTCAACAAAATTTGATGGTTCAAAAAACTCGAAAACCGAGTCGAAAAATTTACGAAAATCATTTAAACATAGTTTTAACACACGGGTTTGGTTAGCAACGTAACGCACCGGGCCCGGGGCGGGTTCGGGGCGTTACCAAGATGGTATCAGAGCGTTAGTGGTCGAGTCGTTCAAAGGATTACCCGACAATACCGGCCGCCGTGCAACGTGCTTCACCGACTGTAAGTATTTCTTAACTTTAGTTAGTTTCTTTTCTAAGATTAGAATTTCTAACCTTTTCAGGAATAGAAAAGAAAATGCCTAGAAACCCAGGACAGCCAAGATGACCCGGACGACCCCGGAATGAGCCCGAACCACCTGAGGACCCTAATAAACAACTCAGGGATCTCTTAACCATGCAAGCTCAACTGCTCGGTGTTTTTATGAATCAAGGATTACAGGGAGGCCTTGGAGCGGGGTCTAGCTCTGGATCTGGCTCTAGTGGAGAAAGGTTTCGAAGGTTAAAGCCTCCGGCCTTTGAAGGACGTCTGACGGACCCGACAGCGGCTGAAAGTTGGATTTGTACAGTTGAGGAGATGTTTATTGTTGCGGAGGTGGAGGATGAGAACAAGGTGAAACATGCGACGTTCCACCTATCTAATAGTGCCAAAAGCTGGTGGGGAACCGTAAAAGCTACGACTGATGTACAGAGTATGACTTGGGAGGAATTTAAGGAACTGTTTTATGAAAAATATTACAACCGAACGGTTCAAGCCGAAAAGCGATCGGAGTTTGTGGGGGACTATATTCAGCAGTTTGAAGCACTGTCCAAGTTTGCCAGCCATATGGTCAGCGGAGAGGAAGATAAGATTTTTCTGTTTGTACAAGGGTTGAAGCCAGAAATTGAAATGTTAGTAAAGACTTTTGGGATTGATGGCGTACCGTTTAACCGTGTGGTGGCTAAAGCTATAGAAGTGGAGGTCTCGGCTGGAAAGATTCTTAAACCCGTAGAAGCACCAAAATGGATGTTCAAGGATATTACCGCACAGTTTGGCAGAGGCGGATCCTCTTCTCAGTTTCAAGGTACGAAACGACCAGGAGGAAATCTGAAAGATCAAAGAGGTGGCAAGAAGCCTCAACAACAACTACAACAGAAGAAATGGTTTCAACAGTGCCCAAAGTGTTTGAAATATCATCCTGGAGAATGTGGGCAGTACGAAGGCAAGTGTTATAACTGCTTTGAGTCTGGTCATATGTTTCGAGACTGCCCAAAGCCGAAAGTGAATCGATGTTTTATTTGCAATGAACCTGGTCACATCGCAAAGAATTGCCCTACATCGAAGAAAGGTCCAGTCAAAGCTACCCCTAGAATCTTTGCAATGATTGAGCCTGAGGGAGAAGATCGAGCAGCCGTCATTTCAGGTACTGTATTTGTTAATTCGGTGCCTGCATTTACTTTGATAGATTCAGGGGCGTCACATTCCTTCGTAGCGGTAGCATTTGTGGCGAAAGTACAGTTAGAGGTAGAGCCGACTGAAAGTGCGTATACTGTGCAATTACCATCCGGCGAGTATATGCATTCTGCGCAGGTAGTTCCTAACAGTTTGGTGACAGTCGGAAGGAAGACTTTACCTGCTGATTTAATCGTTATGGGGATAACCGGGTATGATGTGATACTCGGTATGGACTGGCTGTTTCGGTACCATGCGACAATTGATTGCAGAGCAGGGACTGTAAATTTCCAACCTCCGAGCGGTGAAAATTTTTCTTTTCAAGCTTTGAAGAACATAAAGAGGCTCTCAGTTATGGCACCCGTGGATGCTCGGAAATCTGTTATTGGTGAGTTTACGTGTTTTCTTGCCACTATTGTCGATTCTCAGTCTTTGGTAGAGGTTAAGCTTCAGGATATAGATATTGTTCGTGATTTTCCTGAAGTGTTTTTAGATGATTTGCCTGGTCTACCTCCGGACCGGGAAATCGAGTTCGCAATTGACACGTATCCTGGAGCTGAGCCGATGTCAAGGAATCCTTACAGGTTGGCTCCTCTTGAGTTGAAAGAACTGAAAAAGCAATTGGAGGAATTGGTCGATAAGGGCTTTATACGCCCTAGTTTTTCGCTGTGGGGGGCGCCCGTGCTATTTGTTAAGAAGAATGACGAGTCACTTCGAATGTGCATTGATTACCAGGAGTTGAATAAGCTAACGGTGAAGAACAAATATCCATTGCCAAGGATAGATGATTTGTTTGATCAGCTGCAAGAAGCCCGGATATTTTCTAAGATTGATCTGAGATCGGGATACTACCAGTTGAAAGTCAGATCGCAGGATATCCCGAAAACGGCTTTCAGGACTCGGTATGGACACTATGAGTTCCTGGTTATGTCGTTTGGTTTGACGAATTCTCCCGCGGCGTTCATGGATTTAATGAATCGTGTATTCCGAGAATACCTCGATAAGTTTGTGATTGTATTTATTGATGATATTTTAGTTTATTCCTGTAATGAAGAGGAGCATAAGGAGCATTTGAGGATAGTTCTGAAAATTCTAAAGCGGCAACAATTGTACGCTAAGTTATCGAAGTGCGACTTTTGGTTGAGTGAGGTACATTTTCTTGGCCATGTTATCAGCAGTGGCGGAATATCAGTGGATCCGCCCAAGATTCAGTCGATTAATGAAGGGCCTCAACCGAAGAATGTCAGCGAGATTCGGAGTTTCCTAGGATTGGCGGGCTATTATAGGAGATTTATTGAAGGGTTTTCGCGAATAGCAGCACCTATGACTCGTCTGACACGAAAAGACGTGAAATATGAATGGTCTGAAGAGTGTGAGCTTAGCTTTCATACGTTGAAGCAGAGATTAACAACAGCTCCGGTTTTGACGTTGCCTGTAGCCGAGGAGAAGTTCTGCATGTATTGTGATGCCTCTCGGATTGGTCTGGGTTGTGTGCTTATGCAGAAGGACAGGGTGATTGCCTATGCTTCTCGACAGCTGAAGCCTTATGAGAAGAATTATCCAACCCATGATTTGGAGTTAGCTGCTGTGGTGTTTGCTTTGAAAATCTGGAGGCATTATCTATATGGTCAGCAGTGTGAGGTATATTCAGATCATAAAAGTCTGAAATATCTTTTCACTCAAAAGGAACTGAATATGAGGCAACGGCGGTGGTTAGAGTTCGTGAAGGACTATGATCTGGAGATTAAATACCACCCAGGGAAGGCCAATGTAGTTGCAGACGCTCTAAGCCGCGTTTCTACATCCGTTGCAGCCATGAAGGTAGAGATGTCTAGGGAGTTGAACACGGAGTTTCAGAGATTTGATTTAGAGTTGATTTCTGATGTAACTGCTGTGTTATCAGCTTTATCTCTGAAGCCTACCATTTTGGAGAAAATCAGAGAAGCTCAGCAGGAAGATGCGGAGTGCAATAAATTTAAACTGAGTATGGTGTCTGACGATAGGACGGAGTTCAGCTACTCGGATGATGGTATTTTGAAGTTCCGTAATCGATGGTATGTTCCGAGCAGTGAACAGCTTCGGAGGGAGATTTTAGCTGAAGCTCATTCTTCAAGGTTTTCTGTGCACCCAGGCAGTACGGAGATGTACAGGGACCTCAAACAGCATTACTGGTGGCCTGGCATGAAGAAGTCAGTGGCTGAATTTGTGGAAACATGTTTGATCTGTCAGCAGGTGAAAGCAGAGCATCTGAGGCCTGCTGGAAAGTTGCAGCCATTGCCGGTTCCTGAGTGGAAGTGGGACCAGATTTCCATGGATTTCGTTGTTGGATTGCCTAGGACGACGAAGGGATTTGATGGCATATGAGTGATCGTAGATCGTTTAACGAAGTCAGCCCACTTTCTGCCAGTGAAGATGACATATAGTATGGATCAGTTTGCCGAACTCTACTTACAGGAGATCTTGAGATTACATGGTGTACCGACTTCGATTGTATCTGACAGGGACCCAAGGTTCACTTCAAACTTTTGGAAGAGTCTACATAAGGCGATAGGGACTCAATTGAACTTCAGCACTGCTTTTCATCCTCAGACGGACGGACAATCTGAGCGTACTATTCAGACTCTTGAGGATATGCTCCGAGCGTGTGTGTTGGAGTTTCAAGGTTCTTGGAGTAGGTATATACCTTTGGTGGAGTTCTCGTATAACAATAGTTATCAGGATACTATTGGAATGGCTCCATATGAGGCTCTCTATGGGAGGAAGTGTAGATCGCCTCTTTATTGGGACGAGGTGGAAGAATCTAGCTTAATTGGCCCGGAGATCGTTTAGCAAACTACAAATAAAATCCAGTTCATTCGGCAACGCATTCTGACAGCTCAAAGTCGCCAAAAGAGTTATGCCGATGGTAGGAGACGAGAGCTGGAATTTGTGGTAGGCGATGAGGTTTTCTTGAAGATCTCGCCATTTAAGGGTGTCATGCGATTCGGGAAGCGAGGTAAGTTGAACCCGAGATTTGTTGGTCCATTCCCTATTGTGAAGCGTGTGGGGAAGACAGCATATCAGTTGGAATTGCCAGCTTCGATGGAGGGAGTGCATAATGTATTCCATGTGTCGATGCTTCAGAAGTGTCTGAGGGATCCATCGCACGTGGTGGTACAGCAGGAGGTCGAAGTGCAACCTACATTGTCTTATGAGGAGAAACCAGTGGAAATTTTAGACTATGCAGTGAAGAAATTACGCAATAAGGACATTCCATTGGTAAAAGTACTATGGCGCAACCACAACATTGAGGAAGCAACGTGGGAGCGTCAACAAGACATGATGACGCGTTATCCAGAATTGTTCAGGTACTCAAATTTTGAGGACAAAATTTTTGTAAGGAGGGTGGATTGTAACACCCGGAAAATTTTGACTACGTGTTTAGACCTAAGTTAGTGATGTATGAGAGCACTTTGTGAGGGGTTTAGGGTTTAGAAGGTTATTAGAAGAGAAAGGTGATTAGTGGAAGTTTGACAAGTCAAACCCAATTGTGATTGGTGGAGAGTTTGAGTGTGACTTGTCAATGTGTCAATGTGTGTGTTAACCAAGCAAATTGTGAAGGTGATGGGAAGAAAAAGTGATGGTTTAGTGGTAGGTTTGGCGTTGGATGAAAGGTGAAAAGGGGAGGGTTAAATGGTAAATTGACTTGGTGCATTAAATGAAGAAATAAAAAGAAAAGAATGGTTTATTTTTCACTCATCTTCCTCTCCTCCATCGTGTCTCTCTCTTTTCCTCCATAGCCGACGTTTCCTCTCCTTCCTTCTTCAATCTTTCAAGGGGATTTCAAGGTAAAATCGATTGGGTTTTATTTTGCATAGTTTTAGATGAAGTTTGAGAGTGTTTTTGGGAGTTTTAGTTGGATTTTAAGAATGTTGGAAAACCCTAGGTTAGGGATTCCGAAAATTGTGTGTAGATGTTAGATTTCTTCCCTATTTTGGTAGTTTAGTTGTTGAATGGAGTGATTTAGGTTGTTAGAGGGGTTAGATGGAAGATTGAAAGTGTGTTCCACAAAAATGGTTGAAGAACACCTATATACCCGATTCTGTTGGCTGGATTTTTGAGTTGGCTAATGTGTTTGTTTGGTTATTTTGGGTGTTTCAATGGATAGTAGACGTGTAGAGGTTTCCAAAATGGGGTGGCACGTCGAAATCCGTTGAAAAACGAGAGAGTTACGACCGTTTGAAGTTGGACGGTCAATTTTGGTGTAAAATCGGGTTTGGAGTTAAGTTGTGAGTTTAGGTGGAAATGTATGCTTAGTTTAGTTAGAAAAATCCTTATAATTTATTTAGGATGTTACTAAGTGAATCTTTGTTAATTGTTAGGTGATCAAACGTTTGATTTTGTTGGACGGAGTGAACGAGAAAGTATCGAGCAGCAACCAGGTAAGTAGTGGATGAGTGTTTGTTGCCTTCGGGCCTACACCATAGAACGGTAGGGATTGTTTGTTTGTTGGTTGTGTTTTGCTTTGTGTCATGCATTGTGTGTCATGCATCATTGTTTTCTAACTGACGAAATCACGTGTTTTGCATGCTGAGTGGTGAGAATGAAATGTAAGATATGAAAAGATATGCAACTCGGTCCCTACGTGAGATGCTATGTTAAAAAGATATGCAACTTGGTCTCTATGTGAGATGCTATGCTAAAAGATATGCAACTTGGTCTCTACGTGGGATGCTATGCTAATTTACGTAATGTGTCGTGAGTATGAATACCTCGATATGTTCGTGCTTGAAAGCACAATGAGGATTCTACGATCGATTGGGGGAGATTTGGTTGGCCGTCCAGGATTGTGTTGGGACGTGTGCCTCCGGTCTAGCTCCGTGGGTCAAGGCGTGGCCGTCCAGGATTGTGTTGGGACGTGTACCTACTTGATTCACATGAAAGTGAAAGATAAATGCAACCGAAACGAAAAGAAAACAACAGAGTGTGTAGAAACTGCATGATAGGGTTGAGTCGAGCATTTAGTATGTTATTGTGCATTTCCCTACTTGCTAAGCATTAGGCTTATGTTTTGTGTTTTATGGTGTAGGTGACGAGCTTTATACAGGTGAGGTTGATGAGACAGCTCAGGATTAGGCCGCAGTCGGAGGAGTACGGAGTCCGCCGGTGCAGGCTATTGTCAGGGCGTTTTGACCACTGGATGTCTCGGGTAGTGGGAGGTGAATGTTTGACATGGATAGTTTAATTTGTAAGTATTTTGGTATGGATAGTTGGTGTGCGGAAATGTTGTTTTGTGGGAGTTAGGAAACTTTATTAAGTTGTGGTAAATTGTGTTCGTAAATATTTTCGTAATGTATTTTGGTGTTTTTGAGTTGGGATATTGTGTTTAATAGTTGTCGTATTTAAGGAAGTTGTAAACATATATTTTCGTGGGTTGATTTCAGGTTTTGGTGTAAAGAAATTAAGGCGTTACGCCGCCCGTTTTGGTTTTAAACTATTTAACGTCGGGTTATGTTCGCTATTTTTTTATTTAATCATTTGAAGTCGGTTTTCTATAAAATTTACGGGATTTGAAGATTTAGGTGTCGGGAGTGTGTGGTTAAAATTTCATGGATTTTGGAGAAGTTTAGCTCAAGGAAAAGTGGAAAAACAAATTTGCATGCAGGTGTTGACATGTACTGTTCATCCTGTTGTAAAAGTGTCGACACCAAAGACAAGGTGTCGACACTTACTGTTCACATAGTTGCAAAAGTGTCGACACCAAATACAAGGTGTCGACACCTTTTGCAAAGAAAAGGGACCAGTGAGCAAAACTGTTTTAAAGTGTTGACACCTACTGTTCATAGTGTCGACACTTTACTGTTCATACTTCAATTTTTAACATTTTGACGCTTATTTCAAACCAGTTTTAACCCGACTTTTTCCGACATATTTTAAACATATTTTGGCACGTTTTCCAACAAAATTTGATGGTTCGAAAAACTCGAAAACCGAGTCGAAAAATTTACGAAAATCATTTAAACATAGTTTTAAACACGGGTTTGGTTAGCAACGTAACGCACCGGGCCCGGGGCGGGTTCGGGGCGTTACAGTTTTAGTTGGGTTTTATGTGGCATGCAATCCTTTAGTGGTTTTAGGTGTTTTGAGTGAGTTTTAGGTGAGTTTTGGTTAGGATTAAGAAACCCTAATGAGGGATTCCGAAATTTGTGATTCTTTGATTGAGTTTTTCTTGTTAATTTGATGGCTTAGAACTTAGATTGGATGGTTTGGGTGGATTATAGAGATAGATTAGAGTTAGAGTTGAATTTGGTAGAAAACTGGGTTTTTGGATCAATGTCGCCGGTTCTCTTTTTGCTGAATTTGATTGGCCATATTGTTTGGTTGGTAAAATAGGTTGATTCAATGGATAGTTATAGCACCCGACAATTTATCGGATCGTTAGTCAGGAATGAGATTAATTATTTGAGTAAAGTTAATGGAAGAAAAGTGGGTGAATTAATGGTTGAGTGTAAGGTTTATTGAGCAAAGGACATAAGAGTAATTTTATGTTGTTAGATAAAAGAGAAGGAAGAGGAGAGTATGGTAGTTTACGTGAAACCAAAGGAAATAGGAACCATTTCTCTTCTTCTCTTCGACGGTCTGCTGAACACACCCCTCTCCGACGATGTCTCAACCAATTTCTGCAACCTTAGGTAAGATTTCTCTTTAGTTTCATATGGGTTTTAGTTAATAGGTTGAAAGAAGAGCTAGGGAGTGAGTTATGTTGAGTTTTGAGAGAGTTTAGATTAGGGTTTTGTAGAATTTGAAGGGATGCACGAAAATTAAGGTTCCCAACTAGTTTTCTGAGATTTGTGAATGTGTTAGGATGATTAGAAGACATAATTGATGAATGTTGTGATGTTGGACAAAAATCGAAAATCTGGAATTTTGTAGGTGTACAGGGCAGATCGGTTTTTGTGAAAAGCAACCAAGCCAACGGCATTATTTGGTTCCACTGTCCCAACCTTTTAGAAAGTAGACATTCTAAGGAATCTGTAGCGTCTTGAATCGTCCAAAATGGATGAGCATAGGATTAGTTGCACAAAATTGAGGTTTAGACCAAAAATAGGAAATTTCGAGTTTTGTGAGTTTTGAGTGAACCACTAGTTTCCTCTTGAGAGCTTGATGAATGGAATTTAGTGGACGTTAAATTAATGGTATGTTTTATGATTTTAGGTTCGAGCGAATTCCAGACGTAGCTTACTGCTAAGCATTTTTCAAGAAACTAGATAAGTAGAGCATGTGTGTGCCTTCGGGCCTACATCACAGAATAGTAGGTTATGTGCATGTTATTGAATGTTTTTGTTACGTCATGCATCATGTTTTGAAAAGAGTACGAAAATGAATTTTGCATGTAGTAGGATTGGTATGGTATGGCATGAACAGAAACAAGACAGGCATGAGTTGTTAAGGGAAGTAATCTGCCCCTTAATTTAGTATGAGGATGTATGATTTGGAAAAAGTGATCTGCTTCCCATCTAGTATGAGGATCAAAGCGTGGCCTTGGAGTGACTGATCTGCCCTCCAACGGCATATGAGGATCTCAAGGTGTATGATTTGGGAAATGTGATCCACTTGCCATGTTTCCTTACCCTAAACGAGTTGTTTTACGTACGTTTTAGTTAGGCTTTAAATGTCGATAGATGAGGATTGATCGTGCAAGTCCGTTCTTTAATGTGTTAAGGAGAAAAACAAAAAATTTTATGAGAATGGACGATAATTAACCGAGAGCACCTTTAGAGTTGTAAGCACAAGATAGCTCAAATGGACTTATATAAAAACGAAATTTGGTAGAGGTCTTACCACATATATGAAGTACTAAACTGTTAGGCACCAAGTCAGCAAAGGCGGTATTTCTATGCACAAAACAGATCACTACTCTTGTGCTCGGCCAAATCGAGAAATAGTTCAAACAAGCAAGTAAATGAATGAGTAAATGATCTTTAAAACACTCGAAAGTTTATATGAAGCTTAGCATGTGAGTGAACAAAAAAACCATGGAATATGGAAATGAATTATGTTGCGGAAATGAAAATGTGCAAGAAGATCAAAAAGTTGTTTGATGAGCAAAAATTAGGGCTCTCGGCATAACACTTCTTGCCAAGGAAGTGGCGGCTTAAGGAAAACGGTTTTGGCCACCTCCTCTGGTTTCTATTTCCTGAAAGAGTGGAGGGAAGGATGGTTCTATAACAGCACAAGAAACCTTGGTCTTGTGTGCTTAATGAGGCTTAATTCCTCTTGGTTGCTAACAACCAAGCCTTACCTTTGGTAGAGGTAACAACCTTCTCGGTTTTGGACACCCAAACAACAGCTTTTCTATTAAACTATCAACAACCATTTACACACACTAATAGCCATGTATTTATAGACCTAAGTGGCTGAAGAGTTGTGGTGTTTGAACACAAAAATTACCATTGGAGAGGCTTGCCAGGCTCGGCCATGTGATGGGGCAGATAGCTTTAATGGATGGCCGAGATTTACTTGATCTTTGGATGGCTAGGATGAGGGCTGGTCTTCATGATCCAAGGGCCGTGGAATGCCAAGTCATTGATCCATGTGATGTTCCAAAAGAGTAAGGAATCATGGCATCTTCTATCTTTAAGAGGTACTCAGCCAAATGGGGTAATGGTCCCCCTTGATGTTTGGCGCCAAAACTTGCCATGCATCTCCTTGGTGTTCGTTTGGTGGCCATGCTAGCCATGCAACCATGCATCCATGCATTGTTCGGTTAAACCACACTCTTTTGCCACCACTAACCTAACATACATCTAACCTAAATGCCTAACATGCATGTATATAATATCTTACACAAATGTCATTGTTTCCCAAATAAAACATACAAAATAACAAATAGAACACACATAATATGTGGTTACAACGAGTTGAATTAGGGAAGACAAATTCCCGCTTTATCTTCATGCTTCCAATCCAAGCCTTTAAAATTCAACTCCTACAAAATGAGAAGCACATGCATTAATAAATTTGTCATTGTCAATAAATGCACCTACCTTGATTGAGTGATGGGGCATAACGTCCCTATAATAACAAGTGAAAATATGATAGCTCTCGACATTTACTTATTTACAAGGAAAGAAAGTGGTGGCGATAGAGGCTAGTTTTGTGACGACCCCGACCCCACGTCGGTGCCGCCACGACCTGTGTCGTTCGTGCATACATGCTACCCTATTCCTCGATATTCCTGTAAAATTTGAACTTAATTATTACCCTCGCCCGTTCTCACTTAAATCTTTTTCATTTTTGTTTAATTGCATTTCTCATTCGTTCATCATTTCATTCATCATTTCATTCATCATTTGTCCATTCGTTTTCTTTCATTTCGCCCGTTAGAGAACGGACTCGGGCATTACAATCCATATCTATCGACATTTTGGCTCTAACTCAACACATACCTAAAATGACTCGTCTAGAATATTAAACCTAAGTAACGGAAGACTATTGTGTGTGGAAGACTCGTTATAAAGTAAAACTAACCAAAATCCCCAAGTTTGACGCTTTAAGTGGTAGGGGTCGACATTCAAAGGTCTATTTCCTCTCGGGTTTCATCCCTTTGTAAGTTCTATTGACACCTTGTCTGAGGGGTCGACACATCAAAGGCAATTTTACTCTCGGGTTGCATTCCCCTGTAAGTTCGGTCGACACCTCGTCTGAGGGGTCGACACTTCAAAGGCAGTTTTGCTCTTGGATTTCATTCCTTTGTAAGTTCGGTCGACACCTGTTTGCCTCTGGTTTCTGGTTACACTGAAAGCGGTCGACACTTTGTCTAAGGGGTCGACACCTTGTCTGGTAGGTGTCTACCCCTGTAGGCACAGGTCTACCCCTCCAAAGGCAATTTTTCCACTTTTTACATATTCAACAACTCTAATCACCTCCAAACTTAACCAACTCTACCTATTCAATATCAATTCCACCACCATCCATAAACCGAACATTCAACCTCATCAAATCCTGACACAAAAATACATATTCATCTCCAAACTATCAAAACTCATTCCAAATCATCATAATCCATTTCTATTTCATCCAAAACCTATCCCAAACATCAATACTAAGTCTATTTCATCAAAAATGTCATTTTATCCATCAACGTTCGTCTATACATAGCGAAAGCTAACAACATTCGTCAAAACACATCAAAACATCCGTATTTACACTATCCAGACACCAAGCATCCTAAAATGGGCATCTATATAATTCAATCCATAAATTTCACCCATCAGCCCATTCAATCCCAAAACAACCCAAAACACTTAACCTAATGCTCCCACAGGTCAAGTTCGCACCGATTGCACTAGCCGCTCCCACGGGCATCCTTCGTCAAACTGCAGGCTCGTCAGGTGGAGGGATATCGTCCTCACCTTGCTCAAAATCACCTACACCATAAAGACGCCTATGAGAATAAATCTCAGTAAATTCTACGTAAATGCCTATGCATGATCATGTATGTTCAATGCTATGAAAGTCGTCCATGTCATTTCATTTCAGTACGTGTCAGTCTTGGTTATTGGGGCCTTTCTCAGTCAGATGGATATGGCACATCAAGCGAGTACATAGCCCATACCTTTTGAAAGGAGGGAGACCCGCTCACCATGGAACGACAGGTCTGAACCTCTCCCCGAATAACCACCATGTGTTGTTTACTATGATACTTTACTTGCCACATTCATGCAATTTCTTTTCTTTGAAATCAATGCGTAAATTCGTTTTCATGGCATTTTGAAAACTATTATGCATGAACAATTCAATACGTAATATAAACATACATAACGAGAAAACCATCAAAACATCATAATACATAACCTATAAAATGACCAAACCTACACTACCCAACCAAAGCATTTAAACACACAATTCACCAACTATCCTCAACACATTTCTTACGTATGGTGTAGGCCAATCGGCAACAATAAGTCACGAGAACTTACCTCATGTCCCTTGCACACCGAGCTCCTCGTTTTGAGCTTTGTCACCTACAACAATCCATAGCATTTCATCCTACGAAACCCTAACCGTTCATCGACCTATAAATCGAGAACCAAAGCTGGGAAACACTAGAAACTTACCTAGAACCGTGATGGGAGAAGAAAACTTGAAAGAACTTCGAAGATCAGAGGAAGAATCACCGGCGTTGAAGAAGAAACGTCGCTTGGAGAAGAAAATCACTAAAGTGTTCTAGCATTCATGGGGAAGAAGAAATGAGGGGAGGGAAGAAGGGTTTTTGCTATTGAATGGAATTAAACTTGTCAAATGACAAGTTTGCTCCTCTACATAATTTCCCGTTTATCTCATTGTTTGTCTATCGGTTCGGTTTCTCCAAATCTCTTTATTTCACCAATAACTCCGACTTATCTTTACGGCTCTAATAAACTTTCCGTTCGTCAAACAGATTTAATTTACTATTTCTACGAATTAAAATGCTACAAGGTTAAAAACAAAAACTCGAGCATTGAACTACTGATTTGAATTCTGAAAATTACCATATTTCTCCTAAAATTCATATTAATCATAAGGGTCCTATTAAAACTCTCTGTTTACAAAACGGACCTCGTTCGCTATATTTCCTGAAATACTCTTATATTACGAGAAATGTCAAAATTCGTAAAACCATTGTTACCTCTCCAAAAATTCTCTTATTCCTCCAGAGACTCTAATTCATTCATAGAGTTCCAATAGAACTTTCCGTTCGTGAAACAGCTAAATTCACTTTATTTACGAAAATGTCATTGGGTGTTACAGGTTTCAACCCAACTTCTACTGTTTTCCTACTCTCAAGAGAGTGGAGAGAAGAATGAGGATATTGCTCAATCAAGAAACCAAGTCTTGATGAACAAAGAAGGCGCACTCCTCTCGGTTGTTATCAACCGATGCAACTTACCTCTTCTCGGCAAGGATTGAAAAATCCACTAGGTTTCCTTCAAACAAAAGGGTTTTCTTCTCATTAATCAACTACCATTTTACATACCCTAATGCAATGTATTTATAAGCCTAAGGTTGAGTGAGTTTGAAACTCAAATTAGAGCCAAAATTGTTGTTGGAATGGAGATGATGGGTGGCTAGGATTTTTGCTTCAAAGGGATGGCCGAGATGCTCTCTTGAAGGCTTGATCCTTTTGTGAGATGTTGCCACACCATTCTTCATCAAGTCTTCAGCTAGGATCTACTTGATTTGCCGAAGCAAATTCGAGTTTAAAGGTGGTGGTCCCCTACCTTTGGTGCAAGCAAAGCTTCCTTGCTAGCATCACATGGCTTTAAGCTCTTGCCATCAAACTCTTTGCCTTCCTTCTTAGGAAAAGCCTTAGCCTGCTTTTTCTTCTTCTTGTTATCTTCGATGCTAAATGCCATCAAAGATTGCTTGAAATTCACCAAGCTGTTAGTTGTTGCAATGCCTGAAGGTAGATCCTTTACACCTTGGCGCCGTAATTCTGTGTGAGCTCAAAAGAAAACTAAACAACTTATCTGACTCTTACATGTCCCTATTATCGAGCATTAGGGAGCTGAACTCCTTCACATAGTCTCTCAATGAGCCCACATGCTTAAAATTCTATAGAGATTCTCTCGCTACCCATGTCATGTTGAGTGGAAGGAACTGGTGTAACGCCCCCTAACCTACCCAGGTTCGGTGCGCTACTATGCTCAACCATATCGCGTTTAAAACAAAGTTTAAAATAATTTTTGCTAAAATTTCGACTGGATTTTTGGGTTTTTCGAACCCTCAAAAATAGTTGGAAAACGTGCGTAAAATACGTGTGAAATGTGTTAGAAAAGGTTGGGTTAAAACATATTAGAAGTAGGAAAATTTTAAAAAAAAATTCAAGGTGGCTCAGATGAGCGCCACACGCGTGCACTGGGTGCGCACGTCGTCAAGGCAGCGCGCGCCGTGCGCACACACCCGAGCACGCGAGGTGCCGATCGATCTGAAAAAGTGCCGATCAATTGGCAACCTCTCAGGTTGTCGATCGAAAAAAGGCACAAAATGCGAGCCTAGCCTGGCGCCAGCGCGCCCCTGATCGCCACCTCCGGCCACCAGCGCCCTCCTTACTCCTTTTCTCCATTTTCTTCAAATCACACACAACCAAATCACTTAAATTTTACCCAAAACTTTTCTCGACATTCCTGACTCCTTGACACGTAAAAATCCCAAAAAACATTACTCACAAATTGTAGCGAAAACGTGAAAATGGATTAAAACGAACATCGTTTCTTTTATGAAAAACTTAGCAGCATAACGACTAAATTTTCTAAAACCGAAATCCTGAAAACCAAATGTTTTATAAAACATATTCAAAATACACCAAAATACATAAAATTCCATAACTTATCTACAATCCAAATTCACAATCTGAAACACAAAATACACCACATCCCAGAAACTCCATGGACAAGTTGCCCCGACAATTACCCGCACTGGCATGCCCCGTGCGTCGCCGACTGCTCTCTAGTCCTGGCCTCCCTCATCAAGCTCACCTGTAAACACATCGTCACCTACACTACATAACACAAAACGTAAGCCTAATGCTTAGCAAGTAGGGAATAATGAATGCAAACAAAATACAATGCACACACTCAACCTCTAACACATGCAGTTTCTACTCGCTCTGTTGTTCTCGTTTAGTTTTTGTTTCATTAATCTTTCACTTTACAATGTGGATCAAGTAGGCACACATCCGAGCCCCGCTCATTTGATGGCCACACCTTGACCCAGCAGACCAAGATCGAACAGCTCACATCCGGGCCCCGCCCATTGGACGACCGAACACGATCTCCTCCCTCATCTTAACTAAAGAAATTTCCTAAATCTCTAATTTAACTCTCTCGAGCATTTCATCGAGCACCTTGCACTCATTATTCACCAAACTCCATTAATGGGGGTTTTCTAAAGCTTCAAACCACACTTTTCAACACTAACGCCCAAATCATCCATTATTTCGCCCAATAATCATTAATAGGGTGATTTCTAATGTTTCTTAACAAAACCTGAATAATTCTACGAAACCTTAAACGTTCAAGTCTCTAAAAATTGAGAGTTAAAGCCGAAAAACCACAGATTCTTAACTAGAATCACAAGGGGAGAAGAAAACGTGAAGGAACTTAAGTGATTGAAGAAGAAACGGTGAAGGCACCGTGGAGGGAGCGTCGCCTGGAGATGGATCGCCAAGGAGAGGGAGAAAAAGGTTGAAGTGTGGGAGAAAATAAAGGTTTTGGCTATTTAATAAATTTTGGTTGACAATTTACTTATTTGCCCTTTGGTTTAATCTCCCGTTTATCCTATTGTTCGTATATCTATTCGGTTTCTCCAAACTTTTCTTATTTCACCAATAATTCTAATTTATTCCTAGGGCTCTAATAAAACTTTCCGTTCGCCAAACGGATTTAATTTGCTATTTATACGAATTAAGCATCCATAGGGTCAAAACCGGAAACTTAAGCATTCTATCTCAGTTTGAATTCCTTAAATTCTCAAAATTCTCCCAAAATTCATATTAATTATAAGGATTTTAATAACGCTTTCTGTTCGTGAAACAGACTTAATTTGACATATTTAAAAAATGTCATTTTATATTTACTTTCAAAAATTCCGTAAAGAACCGGGTATTACAAGATAACAGATTACGTAGATTCATTTCGTTCATTCATTTCATTTTCTTAAACACGTGTAGAAATCCGTTTTCATGCTATTTTAAAAGCGTAATGCATAAACAGTTAAATGTATAAAATAAACATACATCATACGTACCATCGTGACAATAAAGCATAATCTAAAAAGTAGAACTAATCCTAACTACCCAACCAAAACATTTAAACAAACAAGTCACCGATGATCCTCGATGCGACTTCGACGTACAGTGTAGGCCAATCGGCCAAAGTAAGTCACGAGAACTTACCTCGCGTCCGTTGAAATTCTAGCTCCGTGCACGAGCGTTGTTCACCTAAGGCAATTCACAACATTCGTCATTAAACCGAGTTTGAACCATTAACACTCAAATTAACGAAATCCTTAACTAAGGAAATTTCTAAAATTCTAACTTAACTAATCGAGGCATTTTAACAAACATTAACGCTCGATACCCCGAAACCATCATTAACGAGTTTTTCCAAAAAACCCAAAAATTCATCAATCTCTAACATTTGTCTTAAATCGATTAACTTCGTCCAATAACGCTCAATATGTCCTTTATATCCACAAACACGGTAAACCTATGAATTTCAAACCCTAAATCATGTTTTTAACGAAACCCTAACGAAAACCCTAACGTTAAACAACCCAAAAACTACGAATAAACTTTCTAAAACCATAGAACCTTACCTAGAATCGAGTTTGAGAAGGAAAACGTGAAGAACAGAGGTCAACCGGAGGAAGAACGGACGTCGGAGAGGAGAGGACTATGAGAGGCGATGAGAAAATCGCCTGACAGAGAAATGCACAGAGAGCTTTGTGTGAAAATGGTGAAGGAAGAAGAAAGAGTTATGTTATTAATTAAAATTTTACTTAGCAAATTACCATTTTGCCCTTCCTTTGATTTTCTATGTGTTTCGTCCTTTGTTTTGTTAATTAACCGACGATTCGATTTCTCTGTAACGCCACTAACCCGCCTCAGCTCGGTGCGTTACTTTGCTAATCTATCCTGCGTTTAAAGCGACGTTTAAAATAATTTTCGATAATTTTTCGACTCGATTTTTGGGTTTTTCAAACCCTCAATTTTTTTGGGAAACATGCCCAAAATACATTTAAAATACGTCAAAAAATGTCGGGTTAAAATAATTTGGAAATAGAAAATTTTTTTAAAAAAATTAAATCTCGGGTTACTGTTCATGCGCGCGCACCAGCGCCCCACCTGCGCGCCCAGCCCGACCTTCACAACTTTTCCTCCACTTTTTCCAGAGCCAAACACCTCCAAAACTCTTAAAATTTAAACCACACACTCCCGACACCCCAATCTTCAAGTCCCGTAAAAATTTTAGAAAACCGACTTAAAACGGATAATTAGAAAAATAGCGAACGTAAACCCAACGTTATTTAGTTTAAAATCAAAACGGACGGCGTAACGCCTAAAATTCGATAAACCAAAACCTGAAACCAAACCTGAAAACATATAGTTTAAAAGTCCAAATACGTACAAACACTATGAACAACCCTATCGACTCACAAACCTTCAAAATAATCGAGAAAAGATTTACCATATAACTTACCAAAACTCTCCACATTTTTCTAACTTTTCTCAAAACAAAAGCTTTACAAAACATTTACAAAACCATCTACAACAAAATATTCACCTCCCACCGAGGAAAACAGTTGTCAAGACGCTCCGATGATAGCCTGCATCGGCGAACTCCATATTCCTCCGACTATGGCCTAATCCTCGGTTGTCTCATCTACCTCACCTGTAAAGAACTCATCACCTACACCATAGAACACAAAACGTAAGCCTAATGCTTAGCAAGTAGGGAATAACAAATGCGACAACACAATGCAATCAACCTAACACATGCAGTTTCTACCACTCAGTTGTGCTTATTTGCTGTTCGTTGCTTTAATCGTTTTCAAAAGCCATGTGATTTGAGTAGGCACACATCCTATAACCGTCTAGGATGACCACACTCAGAACCTTTTCGTTTACTTTTTCGTTAACCTTTTCGTTTACCTTTTCGTTAATCCCTTTTCGTTTACCTTTTCATTTCCCTCTTCGTTAATCATGATGCATGAACAATTCATATATTAAAGTAAACAATCAATAATGTGTACCATCAAGACTATAAACACATAACCTATAACCTATAAAACATCTAAACCTGTCTACCCAACCAAAGTAAATAAACATACGCATCTCCAAAACTCCTCGAGACGACATTCGACGTACGGTGTAGGCCAATCGGCCAGAGAAATCACAAGAACTTAGCTCGGGTCCTTAGCAAATTCGAGCTTGAAAGTCTTTGGCCTTACTTTTGCTAATCACAAGTAACCTAATCAAGACATAAAAATTAAACACTTAAAACGCACACCAGAATTTTCGGATTTACACTATAAAATTGGGTAAACTTTAAACGGTCGTAACTCTCTCAATTTTTATCCGTTTTCAATGATACAACCCGTTTTGGAAACCTCGTTATGTCTATTTTAACATTGAATCATCAATTTATACTAAAACAAAACAGAATCGGGGCAGAAAACCGAAAACCGAACTGGCCGCGGAAATTTTCCAGTTTTTACACAACAACTTCGAAAATTCATAACTAAATCAATTCTTAATGAAATCGAGTGATTCAAGTTGCTATGAACTCCTTTAAGAGTCCCCTATCCAATGATAAAAGCCATTTAACAAATTATAATCAAGAGCTAGGTCAGTTCTCAAGAAAACCGAAACTCCCCATTTTTTAAGTCATAATTTTCTTATCCAACTTCAAAATTTCGTAATAAATTGAATATAGGTCCAAATTCGATGATTCACGATGCTATGCAAACCTTAAGGTGTCTAGTCTTTAATGATCAAATTCATTTAACAACCCAATATCATTAGCTCAACCGAATTTGAACAAAACCGAACCTGCCCTGTTATTTTCTTAAATTCCAGATTTTTTATCACCTTTAACCACTACCAAAATCTCTCCATATAAAACTCGAACATGATTTTATATCATCCTTAAACATCATTTAGTAGAATAAACCAGCAAGAGAAATTCGTGCATCCATTTTAAATTCTAAAAACCCTAACCAAAATTCTCCCAAAACTCCACCCAACTCACCCCTAAACCCTCCATTAAACTTATAAACTAAAAACCCATCAAAACTAAAGAGAGTTCACCTTTGAACTCAAGAAAATTGATGAAGAAAGATCGGAGGAGGGAGGGAGCCGCTGCGGTTCTTCTTTGCACAGAGAGAGAGAGAGAGAGAGAGAGAGAAGTGGTTTCACGTGAAAGCCAACCCCCCCCCCCCCCCCCCCCCCCCCCTTTTTGCCCTTTTCCTTTTATTTAACAAAAATCCATATTACATTTATATCCTTATTTAATTAAATCTTAAACTTAACCATTATTTCACCCATTTTGCTCCCATTACATTTACTCATGCCACCATTATTCACATTCAATTCATTTCCATAAGAATGTACATCACCAAGTATTCATTACAACTCAAGTCGATAATTTGACGGGTGCTAAAATTTTTATTTTTATTCATTCTCTTTTAAAACTTTGCTAATAATTCTAATTACAAAATAATTACATTTATACTATTCATCCCAAAAATCTATTAAACAACATAATTTATTAAATACCGAAATTAAAGTGTACGGTAATATTTTCGGGTGTTACATTCCACCCACCTTAATAAAATTTTGTCCTCAAAATTTGACTTAGCTTTATGTCCTCGTTATTACCGTCTTACGTCTTGCAGTCTTATACTTCGACTTACCATCACTCAATTCTTTTTGAGTCTTTTCCTTTCGTCAACTAGATCGAACGACTATGATTTCTTCCAACACTTGGGCTGTAACCTAAACTTCTGTATAACCTCATCGACTCTGTCTGTGTAATACCCGGTTCTGTTAAACCATTTCTCCATCCCTTTTAAACTAATGACACAATTTTTATGGCAATATTAAATGTAGGGTTAGTGGATGACTAGGCAAGGGCATAAGGGTAATTAGAAATCTGAAAGTTGATGACGTATTTAAGGAAACTATTATCGAAGTAGCCGCCACTGTTTTATTCCATTTCCTCCCCATTCTCAGCTCCTCAGCTTAGCAGAGCGCGATAGGAGACCCCCTTCGACCTTCTCCAGCGATTTCCTCCGAACTTGGTGAGTTTTGCTTCTATTCTAGCTACATTGTATCTATTATTGGTGGGAGGGATGATATTGAGGTTTTGGAGAAAACAGTGAGCGAGTGTTAGTTTCGATTTAAGTTGAAATCGGGAATGCACAATGACTAGAGTTTCCAAAACAGTTTCCCTTAGATTTATAGTGGTTTGAGATGAAGGTTAGAGGAAATTTAATGTATGCTCTGTCCATGGTTATAGGTTCGAGTAATACCCGAAGTAGCTTGCAAACAAGTTTTCTTTCCAGGAGACCAAGTAAGTAAAGTACTGCCTGTGCCTTCGGGCCTACATCACAAAACAGTAGGTGTAACGCCCGGATTTTCGGATTTTAGGATTTTCTAATTTCTTAGATAATTTTCGTAAATAGCAAATTAAAGTATTTTCTTGACCGGGATGTTTCCTTAGAGCCCTAGAAATTTACGGGAATTTTTAGTGGAATAAGTGAAATTTTAGAAACCCAATCGAGAAAAGTAATATTAGAGTTCCCGTTTTAACCTTTTAGTATATTAATTTGTAAAAATAGCAAAATAAGTCCGTTTTGGAAACGGTGAGTTTTGTTAGAACTCTAATATTAAATTGGAATATTTGGAGAAATAAGGAAATTACGGAAAAACCGAATTGATAGACTAATTAAAGAATTAAGCATAGAATTAATATTAGATTATTATTATTATTATTATTATAGTTTTATAAAAAAAAAATAAATATAATCGAACGATAGAATAACCATTCTGTCGTTTGTGTTGCTCGCGACACCGAGAGAGAGCAGGGGAGACGAAGGGAAGCGCGACTCTCCTCCGGCGACGGCGACGGCGATTTCTCGCCGTTTTCAGGCCAGACGACGGCGACACGTGATCTCCGGCCATCTCCGCGCGCAACCCGACCGGTAAGGCTCGGTTTCTCCCTGTTTTCATTCGGTTTTCGGGTCTGTTCATGGCCGTAGGTGTCGAGCTCGATTGAGCTCCGATCACCGGCCAAAATGTGTTGTCTCCGGCGCGGGTTTGCCGACCCTAGGGCTGGCTATTGTCGCTTGGCCGCGGAATGCCCAATTTGGGCGAAATTACAGTGAAGCCGATTTAGGGCAATTCGGGTTTGTGGTTTAGAACTTTGATTTTAGGTTAGTTTATGTTAATTGGATGTTAAAAGGATAGATTAGTGAAGAATTGAGATAGTTTTGATGAAAAATCGAAGAAGTGAAATTTTGGGGTAAAGGGCAGTTTCGGGTTTTGCTCAAATTGACCTAGTTCCGGTCATTTGTTTTAAAATTCCTTTTGGCAGATGAAAATAAGTTATTAGAGGAGCACGTGGCCGCTGGAATCGTTCGATTCCGATAACCGACGCGAAAGTTACGCGCGTTCGAAGTTTTAGGTCGGTTTTTACCGAACCCGAAATTGTGGCCCGTTTAGTTAGATTTTAGTTAGATTAAGCTATAAATAGTAGTTTAAGATGTTTTTAAGAAAATAAGAGTTTAGTTATGCCGAGCGAGTTCTAATGCAATGTTTTGATATGTTAGGTTTTTCAGGTTCCACGGTTAAGAGTCAAAATTCAAATAAATTGCTAAGGACGTCAGGTAAGTAGTGTACGTAAGTGCATTTGCCTTCGGGCCTACATCACAGTTCGGTCGGTTTGTATGCATGTGTGTTTTATGTTTTTATGTATAGTAGAGCACGCATCATGGTTTTACGATACGAAAACGAAACGAAAACGAATTTCCATGCTTTTACAAAATGATACAGTAGGATGTGAAATGTTGAGAACGAAACGATAAAGTACGTAAGAAAGACCACGGAAGGTGGGGTTGAGGTTGGCCGTCCCGTGAGGTGGACCGTGAGGTGTGCCTCCTTTTCCCCCGCTTTACGTGAGTGGCCGTCCCGAGAGGTGGACCATGAGGTGTGTCACTTTTCTAGGTCGAGGTTGGCCGTCCCGTGAGGTGGACCGTGAGGTGTGTCACCTTGATCTAGCACGTAAAGAAGCACCCAATAATAAGATAAAGAATGTGAAAGAATAAGACAGAAACGAAACAGTAGAAACTGCATATGTTAGGTAAAATGTTTTAAATTCATATAGTCACTACTTGCTAAGCATTAGGCTTATAGTTTGAGTTCTGTGATGTAGGTGCTGAAGAACAGGTACGGTGAGATTTCATGAGCATGCTAGGATCATGGACGCAGTTGGAGGAGTACGACTATGGTGGCAACCCGGCAACATTGTTAGGGCGATTCCGACCGTGGTTAGTAGGTGTCTATGGTTAGTATGTGGATGTGTTGTTTTGGAAATGTTTAAGTGTCATTTTGATTAAGAAAGTATTTGATTAAGAAAGTGAATGGAAGTGTCTATGTATGTGTATAGAATCATGATGGATGAAAGTATGAAAATGTTACGTATGTAGATCGGATGATTTGATAGAAAAACGTATGAAAGTAGAGTCTTTGATGTGTATGATGTGGTAGTAGAATGTCTAAGATGTGAAGTCTTTATTTTTGGAGAATATACTGGAACTGTTTGGGTATTTTAAACTGTTTGGTTATTTTAAAACAGGTAAGGATACGCTCGATTTTTAGAGCGATCCACGCAGTTTGTTTTCTTGAAAGTATAGGTTATATTAGTGTTTTGTTTTAATTGATCTTACTTTAATTGTTTTAAATGTTTTATTTGTTTTAAGTTATCAATGGTTTTAGTCTAGTTTTAAATGTTTTAAAAGTCGAAATGTTTTACGCTCAAAATGTTTAAGTCAAAATTAAACCTTAAAGGTTGTTAGAGGTAAGTCAATTGTCTAGGTTCGGTTTATTTTATAGTGTCGAGTGAAAAAGAAAAATTTTATGTGAAGACACGAGGGCTTAGGTGAAAGTTTATGTCAATGTAAAGTCAAGTCTTGTGACGGCCCTACGGGGTTGGGGTCGTTACAGTAGGTTTATGCATGTTTGAGTATTTTCTGTATGTTATGCATCATGTTTTTGAAAGAATACGAAAATGAATTTTCATATATCATATGGAAAGACGAGTACAGATTGAAACGCATTAGCGGTTAAGGGAACTAATCAACCCCTTAACTGATGTAGAGGATTTATGACATTGGGAGAGTTGATCCCACTCCCAAGGGAATTGAGGGATCAGAACAGCTATTAAGGGACCTCATCCACCCCTTAACTAATGAAGAGGATGTAGACATTGGGAGAGTTTATCCCACTCCCAAAGGAATCATGGGATCTGATCAGTCGACAAACGATGCGCAACTGAGATGAGAAAGTAGAAACTGCATAATTAGGTTTCATGTTTCAGCTTGTCATTCCATTATTGCTTTACTTACTTAGCATTAGGCTAATAGATGAGTTTTGTGATGTAGGTGTTGAGGCTACTGCAGGTGAATTTCCTGAGTGCACAGATGATTAGAAGTGGTTGGAGGAGTACATCCATGTCTCGGCTTGGTAAACTGATGAGGCGGGTTAACTGGTGTCAGCAGTTGTTGAAGTTTAGTTGATAATGGTTTAGTCTGAGTATGTCGAGTTTTCATAACAGTAGAAATTTTAGCATTTTGAATACGTTTTGAGATTTACTGATACTAGTAATCTGTTGAGTTTTAAATGTTGATTTTTATCGGGTTTGATTAATACCATGGCTTGAGTCGTTCCTGAATTGTCTTGGGGAAGCAAGTAAATACCTTTCTGTAGATAGTGTTGTGTTTCTTTTCTACCGTATGGTGTCGAGTGTTTTGTTCGTCGGATGATATAGATGTTTTGTTTGTCGTCTAGTGCCCGGATGAGGGAGATCATCCGGCTGACGTCACTGGTGGATGTAGAGTAAAGTCGATCGGATGAAGGAGATCATCCGGCTGACGTCACCGGTAGATGAAGGACGTATTTTGTCGTTTAGTGACCGGATGACAAATCTTATGTTTTGTCATTTAGTGACCGGATGAAAAATCTTATGTTTTGTCGTTTAGTGACCGGATGACTAATCTTACGCTTTGTCGTTTAGTAACCGGTGGATGTCTTTAAACAGCCTTCCCCCTTTTCGTTGACTTTGCTCAGCGGTCGATGAAATTGACTTTTGAAATCTTTAAATTTTTACGAGTTAAACCTTTGCTTCTCAACTGATTATTTCTTAATACTCCCAACGATTATTTTAATATGGTTTGTTTAATTTACTTTTGTTTAAACGATTTCCGCTGCAAGTTTTCATGTTTTGTCCAAATTCAAGTTTTGAATTTTTAACGAAGTTTTAAATTTGGCCCAAGTTTTTTTTTTGTAATATTCGGGTTTAAGAGTGACAAACCGGGTTAAGAGAATTCGGGGCGTTACAGTATGGTATCAGAGACATTCAGTTAAACCGTTCAAAAGATTTCTCATCAGTGCCAATCGTTGCATGGAAGTACTCCAACAACTGTAAGTGTTTATGTTAGTCTTAGTAATTAGATGTATATGAGAGTAGTTAACCTTTTTACAGGAATCCGGTATAATGGCCAGACGCCCAGGAAGACCAAGAGTGCCTAGAGAAATGCCTATTGTAAGAGGTGAGGAGGAGCCTAGTGTGATTAGGCAGCTGACGGATTTGGTGCGTCAGCAGACTGACATAGTGCGACAACAGTCCGACCAATTAGGAGTGTTATTGAACCGGGAAGCACAAGGAAGTGCCAACTCGGGCCATGGCAATGAGCATTCAGGGGACCGATTTCGTAGACTTCAACCGCCTACATTTGATGGAAGATCATCTAACCCGATTGTTGCTGAAGAATGGTTAAGGAAGATTGAGAGCATGCTCCGATGTGCCAACGTTGGAGAAGGAGATAAGGTCACCCTGGCAACGTTTCATTTTGCTGGAGATGCCCAGCTCTGGTGGGAGACAATTGAGACCACCACTGATACTTTGGCTATGACTTGGTCTCAGTTTAAGGACACCTTCTTTGAGAAATATTTTAACAGCTCGGTCCAGACTGCGAAGAAGGTGGAGTTCATGAACTTGAAGCAGACCGGGTCTGTGGCAGAGTATGTTAGACAATTTGAGTCTCTTTCCAGATTTGCTGGACACTTCATTCACAGAAACGAAGATAAGGTGTTTCAATTTATGAATGGACTGAAGCCAGAGGTGTACAGAGGAGTCAAATATTCAGGTTTTAAAGGATTGCCTTTCAGTGAAGTTGTGTCCACAGCCTTGGAGGTGGAGGAAGCCGAGATGAAATGTTCTGGGCCGAAGGAAGCCCCACGAAAGTTTGTTCAACCCCAACAACAGAGAGGAACGAAGAGGCCAAATGAAGGCCAGTATAGCCAAGGAATAGGGAAGAAGGTACCAGATACCAAGACATTTCCTCTGTCCCCGAGGTGTTCGAAGAATCACTCGGGGGAGTGTAGATTTGGATCGGGTAAGTGCTTCAACTGTGAAGAGGTTGGACACTTGTACAAGGATTGCCCAAAACCCCGGGTCATTCGATGTTTCCATTGCAACAAGGTTGGCCATGTCAACAGAGACTGCCCAGCCTTGAAGGGCGGACCTGCCAGGATTAAGCCAAGAATATTCTCCATGATGGGATCAAGTGATGAGGACCAGCCCGCTGTAGTATCAGGTACTATATTGGTTAACTCTATACCTGCTTTTACTTTGATAGATTCGGGTGCAACACATTCTTTTGTCGCCTCTACTTTTGCTGATAAGTTAGATGTACGGTTTACTTCCTCTGAGCATGTGTTTAACGTAGCATTACCCTCTGGTGAACGCATGCACTCTAACCAAGTGATGCCTGATAGCGTTGTATTAGTAGGAAATATGTATTTGCCTGCCGATCTCATTATCATGGACATAACGGGATTTGATGTAATCTTAGGGATGGATTGGTTGTTTAAGCATTATGCCACAATAGATTGTAGGAGTGGAATTGTTGGTTTTCAACCCCCTGGAGGTTCAAACCATACCTTCCAAGCTCTGAAGAAGAGTAAGGAAATGACTGTAATGACCTCTGCCAATTGTAAACCCTCCCCATGCAAAGGGTATTTGTGCTTTTTGGCCAGTGTTTTAGACACACAACTAGTAGAGAAATCAAGCCCCAAAAATGTCTTAGTTGTCCAAGACTTCCCTGAAGTATTCCTAGATGACCTTCCTGGCTTGCCACCAGATAGGGAAATTGAATTTGCGGTAGATGTTTACCCCGGCGCCGAGCCTGTGTCCAAAAATCCATATAGTCTAGCACCAACAGAACTTAAAGAATTGAAGAAACAGTTAGAGGATTTGTTGGCGAAGGGGTTCATACGCCCCAGCTTTTCACCATGGGATGCACCTGTCCTTTTTGTCAAAAAGAAAGATGGATCAATGCGTATGTGCATAGACTATAGAGAATTGAATAAACTGACTGTCAAGAACAAGTATCCATTGCCGCGGATTGATGATCTATTTGATCAGCTTAAGGGTGCAAGAGTTTTCTCTAAGATTGACCTTAGGTCCGGTTATTACCTGTTGAAGGTTAAATCTGAAGATATCCCAAAGACTGCCTTTCGCACAAGGTATGGACACTATGAGTTTTTGGTTATGTCTTTTGGTTTGACAAATGCACCAGCAGCCTTCATGGATCTCATGAATAGGGTGTTTCACGAGTATTTGGACAAGTTTGTCATTGTATTCATAGATGACATTCTAATCTATTCTAGAACCAAGGATGAGCATGCAAGGCATTTGAGTTTGGTGTTGAAAGTACTTAGGCAGCACCAACTTTATGCTAAGTTTTCCAAGTGTGAGTTTTGGTTGGACAGAGTTCACTTTCTTGGCCATGTGATCTCTGGAGATGGAATATCTGTTGATCCCGCCAAGGTTCAAGCAGTTAAGGAATGGCCTCAACCGAAGAATGCTGCAGATATTAGGAGTTTTCTTGGACTAGCAGGATATTATAGAAAGTTCATAGAAGGATTTTCGAAGATTGCTACACCCCTTACTATGTTAACAAGGAAAAATGTGAAGTATAATTGGACTGATAAATGTGAATCCAGTTTCCAGACCTTGAAACAGAAACTAACCAATGCCCCAATTTTAACCCTTCAAGCCGATGATGGTAAATTTAGTATTTACTGTGATGCTTCCAAGATTGGTCTTGGAGGTGTGTTAATGCAAGATGGTAAGGTAATAGCTTATGCTTCTAGACAGTTAAAAGTGCATGAAAAGAATTACCCTACACATGACTTAGAATTACCTGCTGTAGTCTTTGCATTGAAAATTTGGAGGCACTACCTGTATGGGAAAACTTGTGAGATATTTTCGGATCATAAAAGTCTGAAATACATTTTCACACAGAAGGAACTGAATATGAGGCAACGTAGGTGGTTAGAGTTTGTCAAAGATTATGATTTCGAGATTAAGTATCATCCTGGCAAGGCGAATGTAGTGGCTGATGCTTTGAGTAGAGTGACTCCTTCAGTCTCTGCATTGATTTTAGACATACCAATAGCTTTAGAGACAGAATTCCAAAGATTTAACATGGAAGCTGTGTCAAGTGTGTCAGCCATGCTTTCTGCCATATCTTTGAGGCCTACCATTTTAGAGAAAATAAAGGAAGTTCAAATGAATGACCCTGAATGCGATAAGTATAAGTTGAGCATGGATTCTACTGACAAGTTGGATTTCAACTGTTCAGTTGATGGAATTCTCAAGTTTCGAAATAGATGGTTTGTTCCGGCTGATACTGAACTTAGGAAGGAAATCTTATCAGAGGCACATTACTCAAGACTCTCTGTTTATCCTGGAAGTACGAAGATGTACAGAGATCTTAAGCAACATTATTGGTGGCCAGGTATGGAAAGAAGTGTGGCGGGGTATGTGGAGGCATGTCTGATCTGCTAGCAAGTCAAAGCTGAACATCAGAGGCTTGCTGGAACATTGCAACCTTTGCCAGTTCCTGAATGGAAATGGGAACAAATAACTATGGATTTTATTATAGGATTACCTAAAACAACAAAAGGTCACGATGCAATTTGGGTAGTAGTTGATCGTTTAACCAAATCAGCCCACTTTCTGCCAATGAAGATAACATACTCGATGGATCAATTGGCTGAGTTGTATGTGCATGAGGTTGTTAGACTGCATGGAGTTCCAAGCACCATAGTTTCAGACCGAGACTCCAGTTTTACATCCAAGTTCTAGAAAAGTTTGCACAAGGCTATGGGAACACAGCTTAGTTTTAGCACAGCCTTTCATCCTCAAACTGATGGACAATCTGAGAGAACTATCCAAACCTTGGAGGATATGCTTCGTGCATGTGTGCTGGAATTTCAAGGTTCTTGGAGTAAATATATACCATTGGTTGAATTCTCTTACAATAACAGCTTCCAAGCAACAATAGGCATGGCACCATACGAGGCATTATACGGGCGAATGTGCAGATCTCTATTATATTGGGATGAAGTTGGAGAAGCACGGTTGATTGGTCCTAATATTGTGCAGCAGACAGTGGAGAAGATTGCTCTTATCCGACAAAGAATCTTAACAGCTCAAAGTCGGCAGAAAAGCTATGCAGACAAAAGACGAAGAGAATTAGAATTTGATGTTGGTAATGAGGTTTTCCTTAAAGTGTCACCTTTCAAAGGAGTTGTGAGATTTGGGAAAAGAGGCAAGTTGAACCCCAGATATATTGGACCTTTTCAAATCGTGAAGAGAATTGGGAAGTCGGCATATCAACTTCTGTTACCAGCCTCTCTGGGGGGAATTCATAATGTGTTTCATGTTTCCATGCTAAAGAAATGTGTTAGAGATCCTTCACAGATTGTAGAACAGCAGAGCATTGAAGTCCTTCCTACTCTTGCATATGTGGAGAAACCAGTAAGGATCTTGGACTATGCAGTGAAGGTATTGCGCACCAAAGAAGTTCCACTAGTGAAAGTCTTATGGCACAATCAGAACATAGAGGAGACAACTTGGGAACGTCAGCAGGACATGATGGACCAACATCCAGAGTTATTCAGGTACTGAATTTTGAGGACAAAATTCTTTTAAGGAAGGTAGATTGTAATACCCGGTTCTGTTAAACCATTTCTCCATCCCTTTTAAACTAATGACACAATTTTTATGGCAATATTAAATGTAGGGTTAGTGGATGTCTAGGCAAGGGCATAAGGGTAATTAGAAATCTAAAAGTGGATAACGTATTTAATGAAACTATTATCGAAGTAGCCGCCACTGTTTTATTCCATTTCCTCCCCATTCTCAGCTCCTCAGCTCAGCAGAGTGCGATAGGAGACCCCCTTCGACCTTCTCCAGCGATTTCCTCCGAACTTGGTGAGTTTTGCTTCTATTCTAGCTACATTGTATCTATTATTGGTGGGAGGGATGATATTGAGGTTTTGAAGAAAACAGTGAGCGAGTGTTAGTTTCGATTTAAGTTGAAATCGGGAATGCACAATGACTAGAGTTTCCAAAACAGTTTCCCTTAGATTTATAGTGGTTTGAGATGAAGGTTAGAGGAAATTTAATGTATGCTCTGTCCATGGTTATAGGTTCGAGTAATACCCGAAGTAGCTTGCAAACAAGTTTTCTTTCCAGGAGACCAAGTAAGTAAAGTACTGCCTGTGCCTTCGGGCCTACATCACAAAACAGTAGGTTTATGCATGTTTGAGTATTTTCTGTATGTTATGCATCATGTTTTTGAAAGAATACGAAAATGAATTTTCATATATCATATGGAAAGACGAGTACAGATTGAAACGCATTAGCGGTTAAGGGAACTAATCCACCCCTTAACTGATGTAGAGGATTTATGACATTGGGAGAGTTGATCCCACTCCCAAGGGAATTGAGGGATCAGAACAGCTATTAAGGGACCTCATCCACCCCTTAACTAATGAAGAGGATGTAGACATTGGGAGAGTTGATCCCACTCCCAAGGGAATCATGGGATCTGATCAGTAGACAAACGATGCGCAACTGAGATGAGAAAGTAGAAACTGCATAATTAGGTTTCATGTTTCAGCTTGTCATTCCATTATTGCTTTACTTACTTAGCATTAGGCTAATAGATGAGTTTTGTGATGTAGGTGTTGAGGCTACTGCAGGTGAATTTCCTGAGTGCACAGATGATTAGAAGTGGTTGGAGGAGTACATCCATGTCTCGGCTTGGTAAACTGATGAGGCTGGTTAACTGGTGTCAGCAATTGTTGAAGTTTAGTTGATAATGGTTTAGTCTGAGTATGTCGAGTTTTCATAACAGTAGAAATTTTAGCATTTTGAATACGTTTTGAGATTTACTGATACTAGTAATCTGTTGAGTTTTAAATGTTGATTTTTATCGGGTTTGATTAATACCATGGCTTGAGTCGTTCCTGAATGGTCTTGGGGAAGCAAGTAAATACCTTTCTGTAGATAGTGTTGTGTTTCTTTTCTACCGTATGGTGTCGAGTGTTTTGTTCGTCGGATGATATAAGTGTTTTGTTTGTCGTCTAGTGCCCGGATGAGGGAGATCATCCGGCTGACGTCACTGGTGGATGTAGAGTAAAGTCGATCGGATGAAGGAGATCATCCGGCTGACGTCACCGGTAGATGAAGGACGTATTTTGTCGTTTAGTGACCGGATGACAAATCTTATGTTTTGTCGTTTAGTGACCGGATGACTAATCTTACGCTTTGTCGTTTAGTGACCGGTGGATGTCTTCAAACAGCCTTCACCCTTTTCGTTGACTTTGCTCAGCGGTCGATGAAATTGACTTTTGAAATCTTTAAATTTTTACGAGTTAAGCCTTTGCTTCTCAACTGATTATTTCTTAATACTCCCAACAATTATTTTAATATGGTTTGTTTAATTTACTTTTGTTTAAACTATTTCCGCTGCAAGTTTTCATGTTTTGTCCAAATTCAAGTTTTGAATTTTTAACGAAGTTTTAAATTTGGCCCAAGTTTTTTTTTGTAATATTCGGGTTTAAGAGTGACAAACCGGGTTAAGAGAATTCGGGGCGTTACAGTCTGTAGTCGGAATGCACACCAACCCAATTTCTACTTTTTTTTTTTTTGTAATAATCCCTCATAACTATTTCATCAATAGTACTTCTTGGTCACATACTTTATGGGGCAACTCACCGATTGTTGGTGACTATTTCAGTGGAGGCTTCTCAACTAGAATTTTCAATCTTCCTCATCAAAACACTTCAAGGTCTCAACGAGTCCATCTGGGAGCCAAAGTCACTACCTGTAACGACCCTCAAACTATTCCTAATTTCCCGTATGAAATTTTTCTTTTTAAGCCTCTAAATCAATTAAAAACATCCTCGAAAACCTTTAAAGAAAAATTCATTTATCATTCAAAAACAGTTTACATAAAACCACTCAACCTTCTATCATTCATCAATTTATCAACTTATCACTTCTTCACAATATCATTTCTATCTCCATTTCAATTATACATTTTACATAAACTTTCCAAACATTCATATGTTCTCGTAACTCTGTCCAAAACCGACTCTAAACACGATTAAAATGAAGTACATTTTCATGAAAACGAACTGCATGGTTCCGTTTAAAAGTGTAACATATCCTCCTGTTTACAAAATCACCAAGCAGTTCATAACATTCAAATAACTGAATTAACAAAAACGCTTTATAAATAGTTTGCTTAATCCTCTGCACATCAATCTATCAAAATACCAACCTATCAACTATCATCAAACAATCCCATAAAACTTTACAAAAACAGTTTATAAATAGGTTCCAATGAAAACGTTTAAATCATCAAATACGAATCTAACACCTAACCAGATCCAAGCATCCTATAATTTCTATACAATTCATCATCAGCCCAAAACACTCCAAAAACCCTCAAAACCTATACATACTTCCCCACGGGTCGGTAAGCGTCGACTGCGCCAGCACACCACCGCAGCCATTCTCCGTCAACTGCGTCACTCTCCAGGTGGAGGGGTCTCGTCCTCACCTAAGCCAAGATCACCTACACCATACAGACACATATGAGATATTGAAATCTCAGTAAGCTACGTAAATGCAGATGCATGCGTGCAGTGCATATGAAGTTCAGAAAACATGCATATCAGACATATAAGGTCATTTCATACAGATTGCCACCGAGATATCAGCCCTCTAAATGGAAAGGATACATCCCGCGGTCGGACTACCACTTTCGATTTAGAGGAGGGGGGTACATGCTCACAAACCCTACAGCCATGCCTGAGCCCCATCCCGCGTGACCAGATACAGATTACGTATTTTCGTTCATTATTCATTTCATTTGAAAACTTGTGCAGAAATCCATTTTCATGCCATTTTGAAACACGTGATGCATGAACAGTTATAAGCATAATGTAACCATACAATAAACAAACACATGTATACCATCAAGACCGAAATAAACTAACCTATAAACAATTAAACCTAACTACCCAACCAAAAGCAGATTAAACAAACAACTCTTCAGGGATCCTCGATACGACATCGAAGTATGGTGTAGACCGATTGGTCAAAGTAAGTCACGAAAACTTACCTGACGTCCGTTGCAAGGCTAGCTCCGTCCACGAGCGTGGTTCACCTACGCAATTGTTATCAATTTGTCGTTAATACGAGCTTAAACAATAATATGTCCAAATTTAACAAAAACCTTAACTAATGAATTTCCTAAAATCTTCACCTAACTAATCGAAGTATTTAAACAACGATTAACGCTCGATAGTTTAAAATCACAATTAACGAGTTTTCCTAAAAACCCGAAAATTCTCCAATTTTAACATTTCTCACAATTCACTCTAATTCCGTCCAATAACGTTCAATACGTCCTTTATATCGTTAATTACTATAAACCTATTAATTTCGGACTCTAATTTGGGTTCGGTAAAAACCGACCCGAAACTTCGAACGCACGTAACTTTCGCGTCGGTTATCGAAATCGAACGATTCCAGCGGCCACGCGCTCCTCTAATAACCTATTTCAATATGCCAAAAGGAATTTAAAAACAAACAACTCTAGCTAGGTCAAAAATCCAAAAACCCGAATCTGCCCATTCCCGAAATTTTCACCCTTTTTGATTTTCCATCAATTCTCATCAATTTCCTCACCGATTAACTACCCTAACATCGAATTAACATAAACTAACCCAAAATTCCGAGGCTACACACAAAACCCGAAATTGCCCAAATCGGGCATTCACTATTTTCGCTCAATTTGAGCTCCTCACTGCCAATCAACCATAGCCGACGTTAAGCTCGGCCATTTGACGCTAAACACGGCCAAAAGTGGCCAGAAATCAGAGCTCAATCGAGCTCGTCCTTCACGGGCCTAAATCGAACCGAAAACAGGGCAAGAAAATCGCCTTACCTGTCGATTCGTGCGCAGAGAAAGGCCGGACTATGCTCGCCGCCGTCGTCTGGCCGGAGGACGTCGGAAAACGCCGGTGAACCGGCCGTCGGTCGCCGTCGTTCTCTCCCTCTCCCTGTCTTCGCTCTCTCGGCGTCGGGCGCTCGTCGCTCGAACAGCAACCAAAAACAACAATTTTGTTGTTTTTGTTTTTATTTAATAATAATAATAATAATACTCTATTTTATTGAACATCACTACCTCTCGTGTTTTCAACTATTTCGAATTTCTTATTTCGCCAATAAATCCAACTTATTATCTGGGTTCTATTAAAACTGTCCGTTCGCAAATCGGACCTTGTTTACTATTTTTACCAAAACGTCATTTACGTTACGAAAAACGTATTTACTCGGAATATAGCGTGATTATTCCGAAAATTCCCAAAATTTCCTTAAAATTCTAATTACTCGTTAGGATCGTAATGACGTTTCCTTTTCGTAAAACGGACCTGATTGACATATTTACAAAAATATCATCCAATAATATAATAATAATATTCTTAAAAATCCGTACGAGCCGGATATTACACTACCCACTTAAGAACCTGGTTCCTTTGTGAATAAGAGATCTTATATACATCACATTTCATTCTAAAGCTACAATAACAAGCTCCCTCGTTATATCCTTAACTGAATTCTCATATAATCAACCTTACACTCTGTTTGTGTTACTCAAGTCCTTTCGAATTCTGAGTGTAGTCAATTCCCTAAGTTTCACCATTGATACGCTCTAAACCATTCATTATAACCTTAAGTCGGTTATGTATTCACCGGTCTCCATTTGTTGAATACGAGCCGAACCTTTGGAACCTTTCTAACTTAGTCTCACTTCTAAGTCTACTTAAATGGTTTCCATGCAAACCCTCGTTCTCCTTATTCTATAAATCGCGAATTTTACAATTCTCATAACATTAACTCTGATCTAACTTCCAACCTTAATCTCTCATTCAATCCAACAATCTGCTTCACTTATACCTAATATCGTACGATGATTTCTTCAAAGTCACTCAATGGTCTATCCTCTTTCGTCCTTCCCCGTCGAGTTCGAATATCTTACTTGTCTACTCGACTCGCATGCAATGATTCATCCAACGGTCTTCTTGTTTGAAAACTTGTTGTGGGTGAGTTTACGTCTTTAATCCTAATTTCCTCAAGTTCCCAAATCTTATTCCCAAAAGAAGGATTCAGAAACATCTATTCGTTAGGGTTAACCCTCCTAGATCGTCAAACACGGGTGTTTCTACTTTCTTACCGGAGGTAAGTTTTATGTTTATGGTTCTTAACTTAAACTGTAACCACTATAGACTCGCTCTAATTACACCATCATCCCTTCTATGGTCATACTGGTTGCTTTAAATTCCTAAGCACAACCTCACATCTGAAGTTCTTTCTACTTCCTATGATTTTGCTTACTAACCTCTACTCAAGCAACACCAAAGGTCTGACGTGTCTGCTACTCATTAATCACTCTTAACTTCACTAAGCCTCCCACCTAGTAAGTCAGTTGTAATCTTCTCACAAATCTAAAATCTTTCTTTATTGATTAGCCCTCTAAGGTGGTACTCTTTTATCTTCTTAACACACTCAAGATATCACAACATTCTAGGGTATCCCTTAATAGGTTTATATCTAACTCTCGTCTTTCTCTTGATTAGTCTCATCCTAATACTCCAAAGGGTTGTCAATATGACCCAGTCCCTATCTATTTAAAAGTCATATCTCACAGGGTGTATTCCTCTAACAGTAACCAAATCTTAAATGCCCAAACTCCTTTGCTAAGTCAAACTAATCCTACTAATGCATAACTTTATTTCTATATGGTCTTTATTTCCATATATGTAGCCTATTGTCTTCCCGTCGAGGTTCGCCTAGTGACCCTTCTTACCCACCTACTATTCTCTTACCTCCCTATTTTCAAGCCCATATATTATTACTATATATATTTTTTTATCATGCAAATATTGCCACACAAGTAATTAAAACAATACCTGCAATTAGAGAAGGCTGGCCCACATCATCAACATCGCTGGGCTCTATAAACGCAAAAACCCTCGGAGTAACCCTTTTCTGGTCACCACCCTGTGGGCCATGGCCCAGTAGAGGGCAATCCCTGACAAAATGGCCCGCACCACCGCATCTATAGCACCTATCTGTGCCCATTCTGCAATCACCGAAGTGCTCTTTCTGACATATAGGACACAGGGGCTTTTGAGTAGCTCCTTGCACTTGTTTCCCTTTGCCTTGGTCATCGTTTTCCGCATACAGTCTTTTAACACCTCTTTGTTGTTGATGTTGTTGTCCTTGTGGCTGCCGGTCTCCGTTTTGAGGTCGAGGCTGTATCTCACGGAAGAAGCCCTTAGCTGGCTCCATCGGTTTGACATAACTCTGATCAACGGCCTCAATCTCAAGTGCTCTGGCCACAACCTCATCATACGATACATTCTGTACTCCATATATGGTAAGACGCATCCGGAATTCCTGGCTAAGTCCCTGTAAAAATCTGCGTACCTTATCCTCATTAATGCTGACTTGACGTGGCGCAAATCGGGACAGTGCTTCAAACTTCCTCACATACTCGGCAGTAGAACCAACCTGCCGCAACTGCATAAACTCAACCATCTTCGCCTCTCGTACGGTATGGCTGAAATACTTATCATAAAATAACATTTTGAATCTCTCCCATCCCATAATCGTCACATCGGTGGTCGTCTTCACAGTGTCCCACCAAAATCGGGCATCTAAGGCAAGGTGGTAAGTCACCAACGCCACCTTCTCTCCGTCCTCAATGCTAGCATAGGCCAGCATGTCCTCCATGGTACGAATCCACTCCTCAGCTGAAGCGGGATCCGTAGACTGTCCGTTAAATATAGGGGCTGGAGCTTCTGAAACCTTTCCATCCCACGGTTGCCCGAAATAGCTGTCTCCCGAGCTCTAACGCCCTCTCGGTCAATAAGGGTGCCCAGCTGCTGAGACTGTCTCTCCATCTGCTGAGCCTGTCTCTCCATATGCTGAGATTGCTGGGCGATAAAGTCCTTAAGTGTATCAATCGTATCATCTCGGTCGTCTCGATCATTTCCTCGACGCACCATATTTAAATATATCTCCTATAAAAGTTAATAAAACAAATACTCTAAGTAATCGAAATAAAACAAAGCTATAAACGTACTTACAGTTGATGAAGAATGTCCGCGTAGTGGCTGTGCAGTCGAGCAGTCTACAGAACCGATTTTAAAACCCGGGGGCTCTGATACCATAACTATAGCGTCCCTTTTCCTAACCCTTCAATTACCGTACAAATTTTTCATTTTATACTCTAAACTTTAAACCTAGCGTTCGAGCGGAAATAAAACTTAAAATAATTTAAAACAATTATGTAAAACAATTAAAAACATTTAAAAACAATTTACACTTAAAAACAATTAAAAACAATTTCCTCTTTCTTTCTTTCCTTTTCTCCTGCACCAACTACACACTTCACAATTCAACATTTCCTTCGACACTTCACTACCATCAAACACTACATTCATCATAAAAACTTAAACCCAATCAAAACCCAACATTCACACACTCTCGTAACCTCATCAAAATCGACTCAAAACGAACTAAAATCATGTACATTTTCAGGAAAACGAACTGCGTGGATATGTTTAAAAATCAAGCATATCCCTCCTGTTTCAAAAGAAAATACCAAGCAGTTCCATTAAACTTTAGATAAAAACCTTAACAACACATTTTATAAACAGTTTGCTAAAACATTAGCACATCAAACTATCAACTAACCAGAACCAAACATCCTAATATGTTCTATCTGTACAAATATTCTATCTAGTCCACCTTCAGCCCAAAACATCCCATAACCCCAAAACCTATACATACTTCCCCACGGGTCAGGTAAGCATCGACTGCGCAACACACCACCGCAAGCCATCCTCCGTCAACTGCATCACTCCTCAGGTGGAGGGATTTTGTCCTCACCTATATCGAGGTCACCTACACCATACAAACACACTATGAGATAAAAATCTCAGAAAGCTCTACGTAAATGAAAATGCGTGCTATGCATATGCTGTTCATAAACCATTCAATCGTTTTACCTTTTCATTTTCTTTTTCGTTAACTTTTTTGTTTCCCTTTTCGTTTACCTTTTCGTTATCCTTTTCGTTATCCTTTTCGTTTACCTTTTCGTTTACCTTTTCATTTACTTTTTCGTTAACCTTTTCGTTTACCTTTTCATTTACTTTTTCGTTAACCTTTTCGTTTACCTTTTCGTTAATCCATTTTCGTTTACCTTTTCATTTCCCTCTTCGTTAATCATGATTCATGAACAATTCATATCTTAAAGTAAACAATCAATAATGTGTACCATCAAGACTATAAACACATAACCTATAACCTATAAAACATCTAAACCTGTCTACCCAACCAAAGTAAATAAACATACGCATCTCCAAAACTCCTCGAGACTACATTCGACGTACGGTGTAGGCCAATCGGCCAGAGAAATCACAAGAACTTACCTCGGGTCCTTAGCAAATTCGAGTTTGAAAGTCTTTGGCCTTACTTTTGCTAATCACAAGTAACCTAATCAAGACATCAAAATTAAACACTTAAAACGCACACCAGAATTTTCGGATTTACACTATAAAATTGGGTAAACTTTAAACGGTCGTAACTCTCTCAATTTTTATCCGTTTTCAATGATACAACCCATTTTGGAAACCTCGTTATGTATATTTTAACATTGAATCATCCATTTATACCAAAACAAAACAGAATCGGGGCAGAAAACCGAAAACCGAACTGGCCGCGGAAATTTTCCAGTTTTTACACAACAACTTCGAAAATTCATAACTAAATCAATTCTTAATGAAATCGAGTGATTCAAGTTGCTATGAACTCCTTTAAGAGTCCCCTATCCAATGATACAAGCCATTTAACAAATTAGAATCAAGAGCTAGGTCAGTTCTCAAGAAAACCGAAACTCCCCATTTTTTAAGTCATAATTTTCTTATCCAACTTCAAAATTTCGTAATAAATTGAATATAGGTCCAAATTCGATGATTCAAGATGCTATGCAAACCTTAAGGTGTCTAGTTTTTAATGATCAAATTCATTTAACAACCCAATATCATTAGCTCAACCGAATTTGAACAAAACCGAACCTGCCCTGTTATTTTCTTAAATTCCAGATTTTTTATCACCTTTAACCACTACCAAAATCTCTCCATATAAAACTCTAACATGATTTTATATCATCCTTAAACATCATTTAGTAGAAGAAACCAGCAGAGAAATTCGTGCATCCATTTTAAATTCTAAAAACCCTAACCAAAATTCTCCCAAAACTCCACCCAACTCACCCCTAAACCCTCCATTAAACTTATAAACTAAAAACCCATCAAAACTAAAGAGAGTTCACCTTTGAACTGAAGAAAATTGATGAGAAAGATCGGAGGAGGGAGGGAGCCGCTGCGGTTCTTCTTTGCACAGAGAGAGAGAGAGAGAGAAGTAATTTCACGTGAAAGCCAACCCCCCCCCCCCCCCCCCCCCTTTTTGCCCTTTTCCTTTTTATTTAACAAAAATCCATATTACATTTATATCTTTATTTAATTAAATCTTAAACTTAACCATTATTTCACCCATTTTGCTCCCATTACATTTACTCATGCCACCATTATTCACATTCAATTCATTTCCATAAGAATGTACATCACCAAGTACTCATTACAACTCAAGTCGATAATTTGACAGGTGCTAAAATTTTTATTTTTATTCATTCTCTTTTAAAACTTTGCTAATAATTCTAATTACAAAATAATTACATTTATACTATTCATTCCCAAAAATCTATTAAACAACATAATTTATTAAATACCGAAATTAAAGTGTACGGTAATATTTTCGGGTGTTACATGAAGAGCTCAGGATAGTGCTCCATCATGTCTTGCTGTCGCTCCCACGTCGCCTCCTCAACGTTGTGGTTGCGCCACAGCACCTTCACCTGTGGAATGTCTTTGTTGCGTAATTTCTTCACTGCATAATCCAATATTTCCACTGGTTTCTCCTCGTAGGATAACGTCGGCTGCACATCGACTTCTTGCTGCACCACTACATGAGATGGATCCCTCAGGCACTTACATAGCATCGATACGTGGAAAATGTTGTGCACACCCTCCATTGAAGCAGGCAACTCCAACTGATATACCATCTTTCCTACTCGTTTCGTGATCGGGAACGGTCCAACATACCTCGGAGTTAACTTACCTCGCTTCCCAAATCTCATTACTCCTTTAAAAGGCGAGATCTTCAGAAAAACTTCATCTCCTACCTCAAATTCCAGCTCCCACCTCCTACCATCGGCATAGCTTTTCTGGAAACTCTGAGCTGTCAAAATGCACTGTCGAATAAATTTGATCTTATCCGTAGTTTGCTGTACAATCTCTGGGCCAATCAGACTAGATTCTTGGACTTCGTCCCAATAAAGAGGTGATCTGCACTTCCTTCCATAGAGTTCCTCGTATGGAGCCATACTAATAGTATCCTGATAACTATTGTTATACGAGAACTCCACTAAAGGTAGATATTTACTCCAGGAACCCTGAAACTCTAACACACAAGCTCGGAGCATTTCCTTGCCATTAAAACCTTTCATCGTCCTCGGCAATCCAACAACGAAATCCATTGAAATCTGGTCCCACTTCCACTCGGGAACTGGCAATGGCTGTAACTTTCCAGCAGGTTGCTGATGTTCTGCCTTCACCTGCTAATAGACCAAGCATGTTTCTACAAATTCAGCTATTGACTTCTTCATGCTAGGCCACCATGCTTCTTGAGGTCTCTGTACATCTTAGTACTGCCCGGGTGAACAGAAAACCTCGACGAATGAGCTTCAGTTAAGATCTCCTTCTGAAGCTGCTCATTGCATGGAACATACCATCTATTACGGAACTTCAGAATACCGTCATCCGAGTAGCTGAACTCAGTCTGATCGTCAGACACCATACTCAGCTTAAATTTGTTGCACTACGAATCTTCTTGTTGAGCTTCTCTAATCTTTTCCAAAATAGTAGGCTTCAGAGATAGATCTGCTAATACTGTTGTCACATCCGAAACCAACTCTAGATCAAATCTCCAAAACTTCGTGCTCAACTCCCTGGACATCTCCGCTTTCATCGCTGACACTGAAGTCGACACACGGCTTAAGGCATCTGTAACTACATTGGCCTTACCGGGGTGGTATTTAATTCCAGATCATAGTCCTTCACCAACTCTAACCACCGCCGCTGCCTCATATTTAGCTCATTCTGAGTGAAGATATACTTCAGTCTTTTGTGATCTGAATATACTTCACATTGCTGACCATACAAATAATGCCTCCAAATTTTCAAAGCAAACACCACAACAGCTAAATCCTGATCATGGGTCAGATAATTCTTCTCATAGGACTTTAGCTGCCTGGAAGCATAGGCTATCACCTTATCATTCTGCATAAGCACACAACCCAGACCAATCTGAGAGGTATCGCAATAAATACAAAACTTCTCCTTTGCCACTGGCAATGTCAGAACTGGAGCTGTAGTCAATCTTTGCTTCAACGTCTAAAAGCTTAGCTCACACTCTTCAGACCACTCATACTTCATGTCTTTTCGTGTCAAACGAGTCATAGGTGCTGCTATTTTAGAAAACCCTTCAATAAACCTTCTGTAATAGCCTGCCAACCCCAGAAAACTCCGAATTTCACTGACATTCGTGGGCTGAGGCCATTCGTTAATTGCCTGAATCTTGGCTGGATCAATTGATATTCCGCCACTAGAAATAATATGGCCAAGAAAATGCACCTTAGTTAACCAAAAGTTACATTTCGAGAATTTTAAGTACAGCTGATGCCGCTTTAAAGTTTCCAGAACTATCCTCAGATGCTCCTTATGCTCCTCCTCGTCACGGGAATAAACCAAGATATTGTCGATAAACACAATCACAAATTTATCGAGATACTGCCGAAACACCCGATTCATTAAATCCATGAACGCCGCTGGAGCATTCGTTAAATCAAACGACATAACCAGAAACTCATAATGTAACGCCCGTGAATTTTGTTTTAGGGATTTTGAGTTTTTGGTTTCGAGTTTTAAATATTTTAAGCATTTATAGAGTCATAATTCGTAGAAATAGTGAATTAAGTCTAATTTGCAAACGAGAAGTTTCGTTAGGACTCTAAGAATAAATAGAAATATTTTGAGGAATAAGGGAATTTTGGAGAAGCTAAACCGATAGACGAAATAACGATTTAAGTTAAGAAATTAACTAAGGGCAATTAGGTATTTTACTAAGTCAAATTTTATTAAAAACTTAAAAATCTTCTCTCTTTCTCATTTCTTCCCTCCAAAGCACGCGATCCTCTCCCTCAACCTCGCGATTTCCCTCTCCTTCATCGCCATCTCCAACGATCGACCAACTCCTCCATTTTCGGCGGTTTTCCTTCAAGTTTCTTCAACAAATCAACCCTCCAAGTAAGCCCTATGTTTTAGTCAAGTTAGTTGTCATTTTTGTACTGGTTTTGGTTTAGGGTTTGTGAAGAAATTTAGGGATTTCGTTAGAAATCGATAGGGTTGTTAATTTATTACTCATTAATGATATAATAATGGTTATTTAAGTGAGTTTAACAAATTTATGATGTTTGTAGTTGATTAGAGTTAATGTAGGTTGTTGAAGGTGGTTGGAGAAAAACATTAATGGAGTTTTAGTAAATGCGAGCACAATGTGCTCGACGAAATGCCCGAACAATGTGAAGTAAAGTTTTTGGAAGAATTGGCTTAGCTCGGGATTTTGTTTAGTTTAGAATTTGATGATTTTGAGTTAAAACTAATGACGTTTTATAAAACTGCCTTAGGTAAGCCAAGCTCAAGGACGGTGCTCGGCATATTTAGGACTCCAGGTAAGTGAGTGTTAGGTTTCCGGCCCCTAAGGCCCTATGTCATATCGATGTTAGAATTGTTTGTTGTGTTTGTGATTGATGGTGGTAGGAGTCTTGGTAAGTCGGGAAGCCTATTGTAGCGTGTTAGCCATTAGTTCATAGTTTTGTCAGCCTACGTGCCATAAATGTTAAAGGGACGTTAGGAGTTGTTTTGATGGGAGTAGTGTATGTGTTTGTCTCCTCATGCATCATATTTTATGAACTGTGCATACGAACTATTTACGAGCATGTTTTTATGATGAATTGAACGATAAAGATTTAATGATTATATGTGTTCTCACAGGGTAAGACATGGTTCTCACGGGGCAAGTCACGGTTCTTACGGGGCAAGTCACGGTTCTCACGGGGCAAGGAAATGGTCTACTACGTAGACAAATGAGTTAATGTTAACAAAACAAAATGAAATGAACATATTTTATAAATGACATGCATATATGTAACAGTTATATTTAGTGCACTCTTTACTAAGCATTAGGCTTAATGTATTTATAGTATGATGTAGGTGACGAGAACGAAGGTGAGGATTTCCCTCCAGATGATAACGCTTAAGTGGTCGATGGGAGAGGATCGTGGCGACGGGGCGTGTTTTGGCTTGGTATGATGACTCGGGTGTGGACTCCGAATATTTTGGGGTAATATGGTGTATAGAGGAGGATGAATAGAATGAATGATAAATTTTAGGTTGTTTAGAGGAGTTTGATATTTTGGGAATAGTGTAATGAACGTAGACTTAGAGTTGATTTTATTTAGATGATTTGTACGTATTATTTTGGTGAAGTTTACGAAATTACGCATCTATGTTAGGTTGTTGAAATTGTGGTTTTATTGATGTGTTTGATGATTTAGGTGTTTCAAACTGTGTGGATTGGCTCGGTTTTAGAGCGATGCACGCGGTTCGTTTTCATGAGTTTTCTTGTATGCTTAGGTTGCGTTAATGACGCACTTTGGATGATTGATGAATGAATGTTTTGATTTAGGTATGATAGATTTTATGTTGGGGAGTATTGGAAGTTATTTGGTGAAGGGTATGGGGAAGTGGAAAGGAAAAAAAAAAAGAGTGGAAGAGAAAGGAGTAAGTAGCGTTCTGGAATTCAGATTCCAGAACGCATGCCGATCGCTCGCCCCTGGGTGGCGATCGATCGGCGGTTGTGGTAAATAGGCGACGCTTTGGAATGAAATTCCAGAGCGTCTGCCGAGCGATCGCCTGATAGGCGAACTCAAGGGGCGAACAATCGCCCAAATTGGGCGATCGATCGCCCCTCATTTTCCTTCACTGGCGACTGATCGCCAGTGAGGAAAGGTGACCAGTCGCCCCTTTTGGCTGATGCATTTGGCGATTTTGCCCTCCCCTTTTATTTTATTGATTTATTTGATTAGTTTCTATTTTACTTAAGGAGTTATGAAATGTGTTAAAAAAAAAAAGAAAATTTCTACGCAATATTATAGAGACTAAGTTAGGAGTAAGTTATGGCTAGGCCATGACGGTCCTGACTGGGTTGGGGACGTTACAGTTATGGTATCAGAGAGATTGAGTTTTAAAAGCGATTCTGCAAACTGCCTGCCAAAACACGAAACCGCCGCACGAGGACTCTCCATTGACTGTAAGTATTTAAGTTTAAGTATGATTCCTAGTTATTTATGATATTTCGTATTGTTTAATATGTCTAGGAACAAAATATGCCGAGAGCACCTAGACCGCCTCCAGGGAACCCTATAGACCAATTCATGGATATATTGCTACAACAGTCGGATCAAATTGGGGTTTTACTAAATCGGGAGGGAAATGGGAATGGACAAGGAAGTTCTTCACGGGACCAAGGTGGAGACAGATTCGACGCCTTGGGCCTCCGGCTTTCGATGGATAGTCTTCAGATCCTACGAGTGCCGAACAGTGGATTCGTAAGATTGAAAGTATGTTTGCTTATGCAAAAGTAGAGGAAGCCGATAAGGTGATGTTGGCAGTATTCAATTTGGAGAAAGATGCTATATTCTGGTGGGACACGATTAAGGCTACTACTGATGTGGAGGTTATGAGATGGGAAAGATTCAAAACGGTATTCTACAACAAGTATTTTAGTCGTACTCATCGGGCTAGTAAGAAGCTGGAGTTCGCCCAATTGCGCCAAACGGGGACGGTGGCCGAATATGTGCGAAGATTTGGGTCACTATCTCGGTATGCTGGATATATGATCTATGAGGAGGAGGACAAAATTCACCAATTTGTACAAGGTTTGAAACTAGAAATTCAAAAAGGGGTGATGACAGTGGACGACGAAAACGTGCCTTATCATAAGATAGTGGAAAGGGCTCTTTGACTTGATGACATAGAAATGAAGCTTCAGCGGCAGAGAGAAGCATCGAGAAGGTTTGTCAGAGATGCACGACCACAGCAACAGAATCACGGTTGGCAGCCACAACCACAACGTGGTGTCAAACGGGCGAATGAGACGCCTAGAGTTCAAGATAGGGGTAAACGTCCGCAAGGGGCGTCGCAGGCTCCTTTATGCCCTACTTGCCTAAAGAACCATCATGGGGAGTGCAAACTTCATAGTGGACGATGTTTTCGATGTGATAAAGTGGGCCACAAGGCCGTTGATTGCCTAGAGCCAAGTAGGAGGCCACCAGGCGGTCCCTCCCGGATCTTTTCTCTGATTGAAGACGAGGAAGCTACTCAGCCTTCAGTTGTTACAGGTACTATTTTGATCTGTGGAAACACTGCACATGTTCTAATTGACACTGGGGCAACCCATTCCTTTATAGCACAGAAGTATACGGTTAAATGGAAGTTAGATGTCGTCCCAGCTAATCGTGATTATAGTGTTATGTTGCCTTCCGGAGAGTATTTGCACTCCGATCAGGCGATACGGGGTGAAATTATATCTGTTGGAAGTCGGCAACTGTATGCGAACCTAATCATCATAAGTATGAAGGGGTATGATGTAATCTTGGGCATGGATTGGTTGTTTCGGCACTATGCCACAATTAATTGCAGGTCTGGAGTAGTAGATTTTAGACCCCCGAGCGGGGAGAATTACAGTTTTCCAGCGACCCTCCGTACGAGTGAGATGCCTCTTGTATTGTCAATGAGCGCCCAGTACTCCATAAGACCCAGATGTTTCAGTTTTGTAGCAAGCATCATGGATGTAAGAAAGCAAGATGAGCTGAAGTTAAATAACATTTCGATAGAGGAAAGCTTTATGAAAGTGTTCCTAGACGAGTTACCTAGCTTGCCTGTAAGTGCCTTATGCTCAATGAAGCATGGATGTTTTGGATTTATAGCAAGAGTTGAGGAAGTAAGCATGCGAGATGAGTTAAGGTTATGTGACATTCCAGTGGTTAGGGACTTTACAGAGGTATTCCTGGATGAGTTGCCTGGCTTGCCTCCAGATCGGGAAATGGAGTTCACAATTGAGATTATTCCTGGTTCGGTGCCAGTATCCAAGAATCCTTATAGAATGGCACCGGTTGAACTGAGGGAATTGAAAATTCAGCTGAAAGAGCTAACAGACAAGGGTTTTGTACGGCCCAGCGTTTCTCCTTGGGGCGCTCTGGTTTTATTTGTAAAGAAGAAAGATGGCTCCTTAAGAATGTGCGTAGATTACCGTGAGTTGAATAAGCTGACTATAAAGAATAAATACCCGTTACCGAGGATAGATGATCTATTTGACCAGTAGCAAGGAGCCACAGTATTTTCTAAGATCGATTTACGTTCTGGGTACTATCAGTTAAAAATTAGAGCCGAGGATGTACCGAAGACTGCCTTCAGAACACGTTACGGGCACTATGAGTTTAGGGTTATGTCCTTCGGTTTAACCAATGCTCCAGCGGCGTTTATGGACCTCATGAACAGAGTGTTTCGGAAGTTCTTGGATAAGTTTGTTATAGTGTTCATAGATGATATTTTGATTTATTCCCGAAACGACGAAGAACATGCAGAGCACTTGAGGGCCGTTATGACTACTTTCAAGCGACACCAGTTGTACGCTAAGCTTTCTAAGTTCGAGTTCTGGTTGAGTCAGGTGAATTTCTTAGGCCACGTGATTTCAAAAAGAGGCGTTTCAGTGGATCCGGCTAAGATTCAAGTGGTAAAGGAATGGCCTCAGCCTAAAAATGCAAGTGAAGTGTGAAGTTTCGTAAGCCTGGCTGGGTATTATCGGAAGTTCATCGAGGGGTTCTCAATCATAGCCAAGCCTCTGACGAACTTGACAAGTGAAGTATGAATGGACTAAAGCCTGTGAGAAGTGTTTTCAGACTCTAAAGCAAAAGCTGACCACAGCGTCTTTATTGATTCTACCAATGGAGAATGGAGTATACTGTATTTATTGTGACGGGTCCAAAGTTGGATTGGGATGCGTGTTGATGCAGGAAGGAAAGGTCGTTGCCTATGCTTCTAGGAAATTGAAAAGTTATGAGGAAAATTACCCGACGCACGACTTAGAATTGGCAGCGGTTGTATTCGCATTAAAGATATGGAGACACTACCTCTACGGACAGAAGTGTGAAGTGTTTTTGGACCATATAAGTTTAAAATACCTGTTTACACAGAAAGATTTAAATATGAGGCAGAGGAGATTGTTAGAATTCATGAAAGACTATGACTTCGAAATCAAGTATCATCCTAGAAAGGCAAATACAGTGGCAGATGCTTTGAGTAGGATGCCTAGGACAGAGGAGTCAGTTGCTTTCTGTATGTAAGCTTCATTGAGAAAGGAAATGCAGGGGTTTGAACTTGAATTAGTTTCAGAACTTTCGGCCCTACTTGCTGAATTGACAATACGGCCCACCCTGTTGGACAAAATAAAAGAAGCTCAACAGTTAGATACGGAAGAAAAGGTGGCTATTGTATCAAAATTATCAATTGTACCTTCCGATTTCAGTTACTCAGTGGATGTCATTTTGATGTTTCGAGACCGCTGGTACGTTCCAAAGGATGAAGAGTTGAGGAAGTTGGTTATGTTAGAGGCACATTCATCGTCGTTCTCAGTGCATCCAGGTAACACCAAGATGTACAGAGATCTGAAAGTGCTTTATTGGTGGCCGAACATGAAGAGTTATGTGGCCAGTTATGTACAATCCTGTCTTGTCTGCCAACAAGTTAAGGCAGAACACCAGAGGCCAGGCGGGATGTTACAACCTTTACCGATTCCCGAGTGGAAATGGGATCAAATTGCAATGGACTTTGTAGTTGGATTACCGAGGACAATAAAAAGGCACGACAGTATATGGGTCGTGGTTGATAGATTGATGAAAGCGGCTCATTTCTTGCCTGTAAAGATGACTTACACGATGAATCAGTTTGCATAACTTTATGTCCAAGAGATTATTAGATTACACGGGGTCCCTGTGTCGATTGTTTCAGATCGGGAGCCCAGGTTTACCTCAAGGTTTTGGAAAAGTTTGCAAAGCGCTATGGGTACTAAGTTGACTTTTAGCACGGCCTTCCACCCACAGACCGATGGACAATCTGAGAGGACGATTCAGATACTCGAGGATATGCTTAGAGCATACGTGTTGGAGTTTCAGGCATCGTGGAGCCGATATTTGCCTTTGGTTGAATTCGCATACAACAAAAATTATCAGTCCACGATTGGAATGGCTCCGTACGAAGCGTTGTATGGCAGAAAGTGCAGATCGCCACTGTATTGGGACGAGGTTGGCGAAGCTAAATTGATTGGCCCTGAAATTTTGCAACAGTTGTCTGAGAAGGTTGCTTTGATCAAGCAGAGGATGGAAACTGCACAAAGTCGCCAAAAGAGCTATGCTGATCGGAGAAGACGAAGTCTAGAGTTTGTTATTGGTGATGAAGTGTTTTTAAAGGTTTCGCCATTCAAAGGCATGGTTCGATTTGGAAGAAGAGGGAAGTTGAATCCGCGTTTTGTTGGACCGTTCCCTATTATTGAAAGGATTGGGGCTACAACATACAAGCTTCAGTTACCGTTGTCTATGGAGGGTGTACATGATGTCTTCTACGTGTCGATTTTAAGGAAATGTGTAAGGGATCCGACGCACGTGGTAGAACCAGTTAACCTTGAAATACAACCGACCTTGACTTATGAAGAGAAATCGATACAGATTCTGGAGTCTTCGGTTAAGGTTCTACGTAACAAGACGATCCCACTTGTGAAAGTGTTGTGGCGAAATCAAAATGTGGAGGAAGCCACGTGGGAGCGACGACAGGACATGATGGATAGATATCCAGAGTTGTTCAGGTACGAAATTTTGGGGACAAAATTTTAAATAAGGAGGGTAGGATGTGACGCATAGGAATTTCGTTTTAGGGATTTTGAGTTTTTGGTTTCGAGTTTTAAATATTTTAAGCATTTATAGAGTCATAATTTGTAGAAATAGTGAATTAAGTCTGATTTGCGAACAGGAAGTTTCGTTAGGACTCTAAGAATAAATAGAAATATTTGGAGGAATAAGGGAATTTTGGAGAAGCTAAACCGATAGACGAAATAACGATTTAAGTTAAGAAATTAACTAAGGGCAATTAGGTATTTTACTAAGTCAAATTTTATTAAAAACTTAAAAATCTTCTCTCTTTCTCATTTCTTCCCTCCAGAGCACGCGATCCTCTCCCTCACCCTCGCGATTTCCCTCTCCTTCATCGCCATCTCCAACGATCGACCAACTCCTCCGTTTTCGGCGGTTTTCCTTCAAGTTTCTTCAACAAATCAACCCTCCAAGTAAGCCCTATGTTTTTGTCAAGTTAGTTGTCATTTTTGTAGTGGTTTTGGTTTAGGGTTTGTGAAGAAATTTAGGGATTTCGTTAGAAATCGATAGGGTTGTTAATTTATTACTCATTAATGATATAATGGTGGTTATTTAAGTGAGTTTAACAAATTTATGATGTTTGTAGTTGATTAGAGTTAATGTAGGTTGTTGAAGGTGGTTGGAGAAAAACATTAATGGAGTTTTAGTAAATGCGAGCACAATGTGCTCGACGAATGCCCGAACGAAGTAAAGTAAAGTTTTTGGAAGAATTGGCTTAGCTCGGGATTTTGTTTAGTTTAGAATTTGATGATTTTGAGTTAAAACTAATGACGTTTTATGAAACTGCCTTAGGTAACCAAAGCTCAAGGACGGTGCTCGGCATATTTAGAACTCCAGGTAAGTGAGTGTTAGGTTTCCGGCCCTTAAGGCCCTACGTCACATCGATGTTAGAATTGTTTGTTGTGTTAGTGATTGATGGTGGTAGGAGTCTTGGTAAGTCGGGAAGCCTATTGTAGCGTGTTAGCCATTAGTTCATAGTTTTGTCCGCCTACAGGCCATAAATGTTAAAGGAACGTTAGGAGTTGTTTTGATGGGAGTAGTGTATGTGTTTGTCTCCTCATGCATCATATTTTATGAACTGTGCATACGAACTATTTACGAGCATGTTTTTATGATGAATTGAACGATAAAGATTTAATGATTATATGTGTTCTCACAGGGTAAGACATGGTTCTCACGGGGCAAGTCACGGTTCTTACGGGGCAAGTCACGGTTCTCACGGGGCAAGGAAATGGTCTACTACGTAGACAAATGAGTTAATGTTAACAAAACAAAATGAAATGAACATATTTTATAAATGACATGCATATATGTAACAGTTATATTTAGTGCACTCTTTACTAAGCATTAGGCTTAATGTATTTATCGTATGATGTAGGTGACGAGAACGAAGGTGAGGATTTCCCTCCAGATGATAACGCTTAAGTGGTCGATGGGAGAGGATCGTGGCGACGGGGCGTGTTTTGGCTTGGTATGATGACTCGGGTGTGGACTCCGAATATTTTGGGGTAATATGGTGTATAGAGGAGGATGAATAGAATGAACGATAAATTTTAGGTTGTTTAGAGGAGTTTGATATTTTGAGAATAGTGTAATGAACGTAGACTTGGAGTTGATTTTATTTAGATGATTTGTACGTATTATTTTGGTGAAGTTTAGGAAATTACGCATCTATGTTAGGTTGTTGAAATTGTGGTTTTATTGATGTGTTTGATGATTTAGGTGTTTCAAACTGTGTGGATTAGCTCGGTTTTAGAGCGATGCACGCGGTTCGTTTTCATGAGTTTTCTTGTATGCTTAGGTTGCGTTAATGACGCACTTTGGATGATTGATGAATGAATGTTTTGATTTAGGTATGATAGATTTTATGTTGGGGAGTATTGGAAGTTATTTGGTTAAGGGTATGGGGAAGTGGAAAGGAAAAAAAAAAAAGAGTGGAAGAGAAAGAAGTAAGTAGCGTTCTGGAATTCGGATTCCAGAACGCATGCCGATCGCTCGCCCCTGGGTGGCGATCGATCGGCGGTTGTGGTAAATAGGCGACGCTCTGGAATGAAATTCCAGAGCGCCTGACGAGCGATCGCCTGATAGGCGATCGCTTAGGCGAACTCAAGGAGCGAACGATCGCCCAAATTGGGCGATCGATCGCCCCTTTTGGCTGACGCATTTGGCGGTTTTGCCCTCCCCTTTTATTTTGTTGATTTTTTTGATTAGTTCTATTTTACTTAAGGAGTTATGAAATGTGTTAAAAAAAAAAAATTCTACGTAATATTATAGAGACTAAGTTAGGAGTAAGTTATGGCTAGGCCGTGACGGTCCTGACCGGGTTGGGGACGTTACACATAATGTCCATACCGAGTCTGAAAAGCCGTCTTTGGGATATCTTGCGATCTGACCTTCAACTGGTAATACCCCGATCTCAAATCAATCTTAGAAAATATCCGAGCTCCCTAAAGCTGATCGAATAGGTCATCAATCCTAGGCAACGGATACTTGTTTTTCACTATTAGCTTGTTCAGCTCCCGGTAATCAACACACATTCGAAGCGACCCGTCCTTCTTCTTAACAAATAAAACGGGCACTCCCCACAGTGAAAAACTAGGGCGTATAAAGCCCTTATCAACTAGTTCTTCCAACTGCTTCTTCAATTCTTTCAATTCAGGAGGAGCTAACCTGTAAGGGTTATTCGACACAGGTTCAGCTCCAGGGTATGTGTCAATGGAAAACTCGATTTCTCAGTCAAGAGGTAGACCAGGGAAATCATCCAGGAACACCTCGGGAAACTCACGAACGACTAAGACATCCTGAGATTTTACTTCTACCAAAGAATGGACATTTACAACAGTTGCAAGAAAACAAATAAACTCACCCTTAGCAGATTCCCGAGCATCCATCACTGAAAGCTTCTGTACCTGTCTCAAAGACTGTACTGTAAGCTTTTCACCATCCGGAGGATGAAAATTCACTGTTCCTGCTCGGCAGTCAATCGTGGTGTGGTGTCGGAACAACCAATCCATATCGAGTATAACATCATACCCGGTTATCCCCATTACAATCAAAATAGCTGGTAACTGCTTCCTTCTGACTGATATCATACTATCCTGCACTATCTGATTGGAATATAGACGCTCACCAGACGGTAAGAACACATCGAACATACACCCAGCAGGCTTCACTTCTAAATTTAATTTTACTACAAATGCTGCTGCAACAAACTGTAACACCCGAAAAATTTCAATAACGCGTATAGGCTTATGATTATGGTTAAGGTAATTAAAGTGAAGTAATATTTGTTATTGGTTAGAAGGGAGAAAAGAGTTTGGAAAATTCAAAACCAAAAAAAATTGTTTGAAAAGTCAAAGCACAATTGGACCAATAGAAAATTAGTTAGAAAAATTGAATGAAAGGAGAGAAAGGAGTAGCCAATCACGTTGGAAATGAAAGGAGAAAAAGGGGAAGGGTTGTTATTATAATTAAGTGAAATGTTGGTGTAAAAATGAAAAGTAAAAAGATTGTTTTATAAATTAAAAGAAAGTGAAGGAGAAAACATCAAAAAACCCTTCTTCTTCCCCTTGCTCTCCACGGTCCTTTGGCAGCCATTGAAGTGTATCTCCTTCCTTCAATCTTCTATTTTCTCAAGCTTTAAGGTAAGAGTTTAAGTGGGTTTTATGTTTGATGCAACTTAGGGTTTATTTTTAGTTTTGATGGAGTTTGTGTGAGTTTTAGTTAGGGTTTGGAAACCCTAGCTTGAGAGCTCCGAAATTTGGGTTCTTTGATGAGTGTTCTTCATAGTTTTGGTTATTTAAGTTTTAGATAGATTAGTTTAGGTTGATTTTAAGGATAGAGTGAAGATTGGAGTTGAATTTGGAAAAAATGGTTTTGTGCAAAAGGTGGCCGATTCTGTTGACTGGAGTTTTGGTTTGGTTATTGAATTGGTTTGGGTAATTTAAGCATTTCAATGGATAGTAGACGTGTAGAGCTTTCCGAGTTGGGGTGGCACGTCAAACTCCGTTGAAACATGAGGAAATTATGGCCGTTTAAAGTTGGACGTCGGTAAAGTTCATAAAAATCAGGTTTGTGTGTTTAATTGTGAGATTGTTTGAGTGTTGGTTAGTTTTAGGTTAAAAGTGATGGTTAGTTTAAGTTAGTTGAAGTTTTAGGATCCTTTAGCGTGTTACTAAGTAACTTTTCATTATTGGTTAGGTGATCGAACGTGTGATTTGACTGGTGGAAGTGAGAAAGCAATTACCGAGACGCCAGGTAAGTAGTGGATGTGTTCCTTTTGCCTTCGGGCCTACACCACAGAACGGTAGGGAATTGTTTGTTTGCTTTGTTTGGTTGTTTGCTTGATGTTTGTATGTGACATGTATCATTGTTTTCGAACTACGAAACGAGCAGGGTTTTAGCATGTTTTGAATTGTGTGGATGAAATGTAAGATATACAACAGTGTGATAGGCAAATGTGTCTCGAGTGCTACTCGAGAGGTACGCAACTGTGTCTCGAGTGCTACTCGAGAGGTACGCAAATGTGTCTCGAGTGCTACTCGAGAGGTACGCAACTGTGTCTCGAGTGCTACTCGAGAGGTACGCAAATGTGTCTAGAGTGCTACTCGAGAGGTACGCAAATGTGTCTCGAGTGCTACTCGAGAGGTACGCAACTGTGTCTCGAGTGCTACTCGAGAGGTACGCAAATGTGTCTCGAGTGCTACTCGAGAGGTACGCAACTGTGTCTCGAGTGATACTCAAGAGGTACGCTGTGTCTCCAGTAGAATGATATTCTACGAGAGAGGTACGCTTACGCTAATACATGCGATTTCTAACTCTCGGTTGTATGCATCGCGTGCTACTCGAGAGGTACGCAAATGTGTCTCGAGTGCTACTCGAGAGGTACGCAAATGTGTCTCGAGTGCTACTCGAGAGGTACGCAACTGTGTCTCGAGTGATACTCGAGAGGTACGCTGTGTCTCGAGTAGAATGATATTCTACGAGAGAGGTACGCTTACCCTAATACATGCGATTTCTAACTCTCGGTTGTATGCATCGCGTTCTCACTACATTTAGCGTAAGCGTACCTCTCTCGTAGAATATCATTCTACTCGAGACACAACGTACCTCTCTCGTAGACATGACCAGCTTCAAAATAGTTATAACATTTCCCTTGAAACTGCCCACACTCTCCGGGATGGGACTTCAGGCACTTTGGACACTGCGGAAACTTTCTCTTCTGTCGTTGGTGTGGCTTTTTACCACCCCTCTGATCACTTATATTTCTTCCAGGTCTTTTAGTTCCCTGTTGCTGTGAAGATGATCCTCCTCGGCTAAATTGAGCTGTAATGTCCTTAAACATCCTCTTCGGAGCCTCAACAGGTTTAAGAATCTTACCAGCAGTTGCCTCTACCTCCAAAGCTTTGGCTACCACCCGGTTGAATGGTATTCCATCAATCCCGAACGTCTTCACCAGCATCTCAATTTCCAGCTTCAATCCCTATACAAACTGAAAGATTTTGTCTTCCTCTCTGCTGACCAGATGGCTGGCAAACTTGGACAATGCTTCAAACTGCTGAATATAGTCTCCCACAGATCCGGTCTGCTTCAAGGCCATAAACTCCAATCTCTTCGCCGCTTGGACTGTTCAGTTGTAGTATTTATCATAAAATAAGTCCTTGAATTCTTCCCAAGTCATGCTCTGAATATCAGTTGTAGCCTTTACTGTTGCCCACCAGCTTTGGGCACTGTTAGACAAGTGGAAAGTAACACATTTCACCTTATTCTCTTCCTCCACCTCCGCAACATTAAACATGTTCTCCATAGTACATATCCAACTTTCAGCAGCTGTCAGATCAGTCAAACGTCCTTCAAATGCCGGGGGCTTTAACTTTCTAAACCTCTCTCCGCTAGAGCCCGCTCCAGAGCTGGACCCTGCTACCAGATTTCCCGGTAGCCCTTGATTCATAAAAAATCTCAACAACTGCGATTGCACATTGAGCAGATCCCGGAGTTGCTTATTAGGGTCTTCAGGTTGCTCAGGTTCATTTGGTTCATTCCTAGGTCGTCCGGTTCGTCTTGGTTGTCTTGGGTTTCTTGGCATTTTCTATTCCTAAAAAGGGTTAGAAAATCTAATCTTAGAAAAGAACTAACTAAAGGTAAAGAAAGACTTACAGTCGGTGAAGCACGTTGCAAGGCGGTCGGCATTGTCGGGTAATCCTCTGAACGACTCGACCATTTTGCTCTGATACCAACTTTGTAAAGCCCCGAACCCGCCCCGGCTCAGTGCGTTATTTTGCTACGCTATCCCGCGTTTAAAGCAACGTTTAAAATAATTTTCGCTAATTTTTCGACTCGGTTTTTGGGTTTTCCGAACCCTCAATTTTTGTTGGGAAACGTGCACAAAATACGTTTAAAATACGTCAGAAAATGTCAGATTAAAATAATTTGAAAATAGGAAAATTTTTTAAAAAAAATTAAATCTCGGGTTACTGTTCATGCGCGCGCACCAGCGCCCCACCTACGCGCCCAGCCCGACCTTCACCACTTTTCCTCTACTTTTTCCCAAGCCAAACACCTCCAAAACTCTTAAAATTTTAACAACACACTCCCGACACCCCAATCTTCAAGTCCCGTAAAAATTTGGAAAACCGACTTAAAACGGATAATTAGAAAAATAGCAAACGTAAACCCAACGTTATTTAGTTTAAAATCAAAACGGACGGCGTAACGCCTAAAATTCGATAAACCAAACCCTGAAACCAAAACCATAAAACATATAGTTTAATAGTCCAAATACGTACAAACACTATCAACAACCCTATCGACTCACAAACCTTCCAAAAAACCAAGAAAAGATTTATCATACAACTTACCAAAACTCTCCACATTTTTCTAACTTTTCTCAAAACAAAAGCTTTACAAAATATTTACAAAACCATCTACAACAAAACATTCACCTCCCACCAGGGAAAACAGTGGTCAAGACGCCCCGAAGATAGCCTGCACCAACGAACTCCCTACTCCTCCGACTGTGGCCTAATCCTCGGCTGTCTCATCTACCTCACCTGTAAAGAACTCGTCACCTACACCATAGAACACAAAACGTAAGCCTAATGCTTAGCAAGTAGGGAATAACAAATGCGACAACACAATGCAATCAACCTAACACATGCAGTTTCTACCACTCAGTTGTGCTTATTTGCTGTTCGTTGCTTTAATCATTTCAAAAGACGTGTGATTTGAGTAGGCACACATCCTATAACCGTCTAGGACGGCCACACTCAGAACCACCAGAGCAAGACCAGACAACTCTCATCCCATAACCGTCTAGGATGCCATACATGATCTCCCTCGTCGATCGTAGAATCCTATAACCGTCTAGGATTTCATACTCTCGACCTTTACGTATTTTAGCCAATCATCCATCATAGAGATCCCCTCGTGGTGCTGCACTCCAGCACCTAATCCCGACAAGGCACACTAATTCAGATTGCGTATTTTAGCTGGTCACCTCTCGTAGAGTTCCCTCCGGGGTGCTACACTCCAGCACGTAATCCCAACAAGGCACACTACTCAAGATGCATTTTACAATTTACTTATCTGATTACATTTCACGTTCACAACCAAACCATACAAAAAACTCGTAACTGAAAACCATGATGCATGCCAACAATATGTAACACAACACGAAATAAATACCATTACCCTACCGTTCTATGGTGTAGGCCCGAAGGCGAAAGGATAGCTACCACTACTTACCTGGTGTCTCGGCACGTTCTCGCTCACTCTGTCCGACCAAAGTACACGCTCGATCACCTAAAATAACGGAAACTTAACTCAGTAATACACTAAAGGATTCTAAAGAAATCAACTAACCAAACTAACATTAACTTTTCAACCTAAAGCCACCAAACCCGATTTTTATACAATTTTTACCGTCCACATTCAAACGGCCATAACTTTCTCGTTTTCAACGGATTTCGACGTGCCACCCCAACTCGGAAACCTCTACACGTCTATTATCCATTAAAACACTCAAATTAACCAAATAAATCACTTAGCCAATCCGAAAACCAGGGAAACGAATCGGTGTTCACCTTTGCATAAAACCCGGTTTTGTTTAATTTACTTCCAATCCATAAACTAACCACTCAAGCAACCTAAACTAACATACTTAAGGATTAATTGATTAAAATAGGAAGAAAACCCTAAAGGAGAACTCAATTTTCGGAGTCCTTCACCTAGGGTTTTCAAACCCTCACCAAATTCACTTAAAACACACTAAAATTACCAACAAACTTCACCTAAAGGTATAAAAACCAAAAACAGTATATTATTACCTTGAAATCCTTGAAAAACTATGGAAAGAAGGAGGAAGAAGCTTCGATGGATGGCTGGATCGTTGGAGGAAAGAAAAGGGGAGAAGATGACTAAAACTTTACCATTTTATCCTTTATAACCTCACCTTTTTCTACATTTTTTTATTCCCTTCCATAATCTATTTAAAATTACAATTTAAACCCTCCCTTTTTCCTTTGAATTCCAACGTGAAATGCTCCTTGCATACCACCTTTTCATTCACAAAATTAGTTGCAATTTGATTGGTTATTTAACTTTGACTTTTTCAACCTTTGAATATTCAAACCATAGAATTTTCAAACCTACTCCTTTTGCCTTATCAATTTTGTTTTCCTTCTCTTTGCATGACTTGTAACACCACTAGTCTGCCTGACCCGGTTTCACTACCCAAAACATTGAACTGAACTAAGAGAAATTACGGGAAATTTTAAATTTTCTCTCAATGATTATAATTCTATCTTTAATCCTCAACTGTACAGCGGAGAACCCAATAAGTAGACAACGTCTATAATTAGGCAAAATGTTAAGACACTTAGCCGAAGAGAATTGGAAACTCAAGGACACCTACCGATTACAAAACGACAAGGCATGGTGCACGCTCCTACCGATTGACACATGCACATTACATAATTTGTTAAACTTCATCCGATCACAAAACGACAAGACCTAATATTGACTTCTACCGATAGACACATGCACGTCACGTGACTCGTTTAACTCCTTCCGATCACAAAACGACAAGACTTAATACATACTCATGCCGATAATGGGAAACCTACATCTACCGATTGACACATGCGCATCACGTGATTCATTATACTCCTTCCGATCACAAAACGACAAGACTTAATACATGCTCATGCCGATAATGGGAATCCTACATCTACCGATTGACACATGCGCATCACGTGATTCATTATACTAACTCCTTCCGATCACAAAATGACAAGACTTAATACATACTTATGCCGATAATGGGAATCCTACATCTACCGAATGACAAATGCGCATCACGTGATTCATTATACTTCATTCCGATAGAAGACATGATCCGATGGAAGACTTAATCCGATGGAGACTTAATCCGATAGAAGACTTCATCCGATGGAAGACTTCATCCGATGGAAGACTTCATCCGATGGAAGACATCATCTGATGGAAGACTTCATCTGATGGAGACTTCATCCGATAGAAGACTTCATCCGATGGAAACACAATCCGATGGAAACACAATCCGATGGAAGACTTCATCCGATAGACAGGAAACTTTCAGACTTTCATAAACTTCAACACGACTGATTAAACTAACACACAGTTGGACCATAATCTCATTTAGAATACGTGTAGCAAGAGACTCTAACAAAACAGATCATTCTATCATTTCACGATCATTCTCAAACTCAGAAGTTAGTAAGTCAGGTTCCAGTATCCTTTGTTTTAAGAAAACATCCTACATAGACCTCAGTATTCATAACCTTACTAACATGATAAAAGTAGTAACCAGGAGTTGAAATCGCCTTTCCAGCTGCCAATCTATCACCCTGAGCACCTTTTAGCAACCGGCCTTAATCATCCTCATTAGACTTGAAATCCTCACCTGGTAGTTTTTCACCTACATCATAAGGTTTAAACTATAAGCCTAATGATTAGTAAGGAATGCAAAGATAACATGTATGCATGAATGCACAAGTTAAAGAAACACATGTTCATGATCTTTTCGTGTTTTTGTTCTTGTTCATGTTCATCGTTTTCATCATATGGATTAAGGGAGGATTTGTGCCGAAAAGGGGGGTTGACAATGAGAGTGTTCATAGTCCCTTGCGGGTCGTATTCATGGTCCTCCTTTTGGACAGTGACATACGTTAAACCGCCCCCAACCCTCTCTTAATCCTTGTTGCATAAGTTTCATATTCATATCTTGTTCATGGAAGAAATCATGCACTTAAAACAATTTCATATGCTTGGGAAAACATTCATGATGTATGAGCATGAGTAATCTTAGTTCATCAGACTACTGAACAAGCCATTCATTCATCAAGGATTCGTAACATCAACTCGAGTATCATAACAAGATAGACAATAGCACAGAAAATATTTAAACTCGTAGACAACTTCTATCTAGTACCCTTGTGATGTAGGGCCCTAAATGGCTGGGAATCTTACTCACTCACTTACCTGGTTTCCTTAGCAACTTGAGCACTTCTCTTCAAACTTCTTCACCTAGAAACATTTCACATTACAGTGTTAAATCAAAATCCTAACTAAAAATCGTCCTAGTGTCTAACATAAATATTTCTAAATCTTCCTAGTCGAGCGCCTAGTGTGTACAGATTAAAACTTCTAGAACCTAAATAACCAGATTAAATCTAACAACTAAACATGGTCTGTTATCTTAATGTCCAGAATCGAATCAGAAATGTAACGCCCCGAATTATATAAACCCGGTTCGTTACTCATATACCCGAACATAACCAGGAAATTTTGGTCCAAATTTAAAACTTTGCTCAAAAGTCAAATTTGAACGTTTGTTAAAAACACAAAAAAAAAACTTGAAGCAGAAAATATTTGAGCAAAGCAAAGTTAAGCAAAACTATAAAACAGTGTTCGAATAATCAGTTAAAATATTAAGAATTAATTTGGACAAAAGAGATGAAAGCTTAAGCATAAAATACTCAAAATTCGTAAAAGGTCGAACGCATCTGCCGCTAAATAAGGTCAACGAAAAAGGGCAGAAATAAAACTGAAGGCTTCCACCGATGACGTCAGCCGGAGGAATCATTCTTCCAACTTCAGCCGATCGCAAAACGACAAGTTTTGCTACTCGCATTTACCGATGACGTCAGCCGAATGAATCATCCATCCAGCCTCTACCGATCACAAAACGACAAATACACTTACTCGCATCTTCCGGAAGGTAAAATACTCAACATCATCCGGTTACAAAACGACAAAAGACTTATACCTTCATCATCCGATGGATAAAATACTCAACATCATCCGGTTACAAAACGACAAAAGACTTTTACCTTCATCATCCGATGGATAAAATACTCGACATCATCCGGTTACAAAACGAAAAATTTTCTACTTATATCTTTTGATGGCTTCCACTGAAGACATCATTCGATGACTTTACTGAAGACATCTTCCGATAGACAACAGAACAACAACATAGCAACAATTTCACTATAAACAAATAAAACTCTGACTACCAAAAGAACTTGAGCATTTTACTAAAACCGTTTAAAACTACATAAATCCGTGTACTACTCCAAAATTTTGGTAAAGACAACTATTAAAACTAAAAGTGTATCATTCTCAGAAAGAGTCTCAAATTGTATTCAAAACATCAAAACTACTACTGTCACTAAAACTCTCAACATATTTAAATTGAATCATGGTTTACTAAACCTTCTCATCCACTGACATCAGTTAAACCACCCCATCAGTTCGCCGAGTCGAGGCATGAATGTACTCCCCCAACCAGCCTATTCCTCAGCATACTCAAAAATCACACTTGCAGTCACTTCTTCACCTACATCACAAAACTCATCTATTAGCCTAATGCTAAGTAAGTAAAGCAATAATGAAATGAAATGCTGAAATATAAATTCCTAAATATGCAGTTTCTACTTTCTCATCTCTGTTGCATATGCATTCATCACTGATCTGATCCCTCAATTCCATTGGGAGAGGGATAAGCTCTCCCAAAGTTATAAATCTTCTTCATCAGTTAAGGGGTGGATTAGTTCCCTTAATAGCTATAATGATCCTATATTCCACTTGGGAAGTGGATCAATATTCCCAAAGTTATAAATCCCTTCATAAGTTAATGGGTGGATTAGTTCCCTTAATAGCTTGTCTGTTGCAATCATTACATTCCTTACCATGCCAATACATGATAATTCATTTTCGTATTCTTTAAAAAACATGATGCATGACATACAGAAAATATTCAAGTACACACACAACCTACTGTTTTGTGATGTAGACCCGAAGGCACATGCATACTTTACTTACCTGGTCTCCTGGAAAAACGTCTCGGTGATTGGCTACTTCGAGAGCTTACTCAATCCTAAAATCATAGACATAGCATACATTAAACTTTCTCTAATCTTCATTCTAAACCGCTAGAAATTTAAGGAAACTAGTTTGGAAGCTTAGTTCATTGTGCAATCCCGATTTACCGCAAAGACCCGAACTAGTTCACTCACAGCATTCTTGAAACTCACACTTATACTCTCCCCTAATCATCGATAGCTACCAATGCAGCAAGGAATCGAAATAGAACTCACATAGTTTGGGAGAAAATCGAATGGAAGAATCACCTAGAGAGCTCTGCTGCTTGAGATGAAGACCGAGGGGAAAAATAGGAAAATGGTTGCGGCTACAGTGCATTAATCACAAAGCCTCTTTCCTTAAATAGCTTATCCATTATAAGTTCTCAATTTACCACTATGCCCTTACTTAGTCATTCATTAACCTAATTAATATTTCCCTCAATTTTCTCCATAACATGCTTACTATTAAATAACGGAATAGAAATTAGTTTAATAGAATCAGGTGTTACAGGAAATGCCATTAATAAACACAGATCAAGATTGTCACTACCATTACTCTGTTAGTGAAGAATCTGAATTCTCAAGTTCTAGCTGAAGATAGAGCTCTAAGTAACTACATAGTAACTACATTGTCTAAGTCTTACCTAGAGCGTGGATTGTCGAAGTGGAAGCTGAAGAACTGGTCACCGACGAAAGAATAGCTAGCAGAGAGGGAGCTCTGGAGTGAAGGAAATCGCCAAGAGAGGAAATGTGGGCTACAGTGAGGTTTTAATGAGGTTTAAGAATTCTCATAACCTATTTATACCAATAAGAATCCACCTTAATTACAAACTTGCCACCCAACCTAGTTTCACTCAACTTGCAATAAATAAGTCTTGGCATTAAATTTAAAATCATAAAGGTCAATAAAAAGGGTGACAATTAAAATGGTTAAGAAAATCACCTGGCCGAAATTGTCGGGTGTTACATGACTTCTAACCCTTCATTCCTAAACATTAAACCCTCTAATCGTTACTCTTAAACCTATACGCGTTATAGGAAATTATTAGGTGTTACATTCTCCAAATTTTCTTATTTCACCAATAACTCCAACTTATTATCAGGGTTTTATTAAAACTATCTGTTCGCAAAATGGACCCCGTTTACTATTTTTACCAAAGTATCCTTTATATTACGATAAACGTAATTCCCGTAAAATTAGTGTTAAACTCCTAAAATTCCCAAATTTTTTTTAAAATCAATATTAATTATTAGGATCATAATAACGCTTTCTTTCCATGAAACCGACTCAATTCGACATAAGTACAGAAAATGCTATTATTCGCACATATTACAAAAATCCCGTAAATCCGGGTGTTACACTTTTAGATTGAGTCTTGTGACTTAGTTGTTGTGCTAATTGTGAATTAAGTCTTTGGTTAATAGCATGAGGTATGCATGACTAATCTTTGATATAATTAGTGATTGCTACTGTAACACCCGGTTTCTATTAACCGATTTACCTTTTTCATTTTTTTAAAAAATTGAAATTTGAGTGATTTAGTGATTAGGTTAATAAGTGAAGGAGTAAGGATAAAATGGTAAATTAAAATTTATTGTGGATAACATATTTAAGGAAAGGTTTAATGATGTTTAGCCGCCACTATTTCTCCATTTTCCTTCTCGGTATTCAGCTCAAGCTCAATAGAGCTCCAGGCAATTTTCTCCTCCGATCTCTATTTCCTCAAACCAGGTAAGTTTTCCCTTCGTTTTCTCGAGATTTAGTGGCTAGATAACAGAGAGAGTGCAAGGTGTGTATTTTTGAGAATGCTGTGAGTGAGTTGAGTTCGGGTTAGTGTTGAATCAAGAATGTGCGATGATCCGAACTTTTAAACTAGCTCCTTAGAGTTGTGAATGGTGTAGGATGAGGTTTAGTGAAGATCTGAATGGTATTTGTTTTATGATATTAGCTGAACAGGGCTTCCAAAGTAGTTGAAACCGAGCGATTTCCAGGAGACCAGGTAAGTGAGGTTTGCTTGCGCCTTCGGGCCTACATCACAAAACATTAGGAATATGTTTATTTGAATGTGTCTGTATGTTATGCATCATGTTTTAAAAGTATACGAAAATGAATTTGAATGCATGTTGGCATGGTAAGGAATGAACATAATGAAACAGCTATGCGAAACAGATTTACTGTTAAGGGAAGTAATCCGCCCCTTAATGAGAAAGTGGATATTTAGACTTTGGGAAACTTGATCCGCTTCCCATCGAACAGGGGGATCAGAAACAGCTATGTGAATCAGATTTACTGTTAAGGGAAGTAATCCGCCCCTTAATGAGTCAGTGGATATTTATACTTTGGGAGGAGTGATCCAACTCCCAATTTCACAGGGGGATCAGATCAGAACGATGCATTTGCAACTGAAATGAGAAAGTAGAAACTGCATACCTAGGAATTTATGATTCAGCATTACATTACATTATTGCTTTACTTACTTAGCATTAGGCTAATAGATCAGTTTTGTGATGTAGGTGAGGAAGCGACTGCAGGTGTGTTTACTGAGTTAGCTGAGGACTAGACTGGTTGGAGGAGTGCAACTTTGCAACAATTTGGCAGTTGATGAGGCGGTTTAACTGATGTCAGTTAGTGTGAAGGTTTAGTTGACTATGTTTCAATTTAAGTATGTTCAGTTTTCATGACAGTAGTGGTTTCAATGTTTTGAATACGTTTTGAGATTTTTCTGATAATAGAGTTCTGTTGGGATTTAATGTTGGTACTCACTAGGTTTTTAGTAATGTAATGGTTTGAATTGTTTCTGAATGGTCTCAGTGAAGTGAGTAAATTCCTTTCTGTAGTTAGAGTTTTGTTTGTATACTAAGGAGTAGTTGAAATGTCGCTCTGTTCTCTATCGGTAGATGATGTCTATCGGTAGATGTTGAGTTGTTGTTCTGTTGTCCATCGGTGGATGTTGTGTGTTTTGTTCACTGATAGATGTTGGCGGATTGAATCATCCGGCTGACGTCATCGGTTGATGTGTGTAGGAAATGTGTGTTTTTGGTCTATCAGAGGACGTCTTTTGTAAAAGCCATCGGATGATGTCTTTTTGTTAAAGTCATCGGATGATGTCTTCAGTGGAATCCATTGGATGATGTAGAATGTAATTTGTTGTTTAGTGACCGGTGGATGTCAAGTGTTAAATCCATCGGATGATGTAGAATGTAATTCGTCGTTTAGTGACCGGTGGATGTCGAGTATTAAATCCATCGGATGATGTAGTAGAAGTTTTGTCGTTTAGCGACCGGTGGATGTCGTTTGTTAAACCTATCAGATGATGTCGAGTACTTTAACTATCGGTGAATGAGAGTAATATGTTCTGTCATTTCGTCACTGGAAGGAGCCTTCTGCTATCTGTTTCAGTTTCTTCCGTTGACTTTGCTCAGCGGCAGCTGCGTTTGACCTTTGCAACTTTTAAAGTATTTCGCAATTTAAACCTTTATTTCTTTTGACTGATTATTCCTTACCATCCAAACCAATTCTTTAAGCAATGTTCTATGGTTTTGTTTAACTCTAGTTTTGCTAAAATGATTTCCGCTGCAAGTCTTTAAATGTTTTGAGGTTTTAGAAAATGTCAAATTTTGACTTTCGAGTGAAGTTTTAAATTTAGACCAAAGTTTCTTAGTTATGTTCGAGCTTTGAGTAACGAATCGGGTTTATAAAAATTCGGGGCGTTACAGGTACCCAACCAAACCACTTTGTTTGCGTTGTTTGCTTGTGTGTGTTGTTTGTTTGTTTGTCTTTAGAGTCTAGTGCTTGGTCAATTAGTTTAATTATTGTTGGCCAAGGTAAAGACAAAATCAAAATATATATACATATTATCTTATCTTTTGAGGATTTTTTAGTTTCCACTCCTTAATGAGCATTGGCAAGGGATAAACCAAGGAGTTGGATGAACTTTTTGGCAACAAGGTATGTACCCATGAAACCTTACTTGAATTTCTTTGGAATTAGTTGAATAGTAGGTTGATTGGATGAATTGCATATTGGAGATCAAATCTTTCTTGTAAGTTCTTGCTATAATTTGGATATCATGTTTAATTCTCTTTGTCTAAGCTTGATTTAATTTGTTGAAAAGAACTAGAGAAGAATTTTGTGATCAAATTATTGTTGCCTCTTGTTTTTGAAATGATAAATCCTAATAAGCGTGTACCCCCACCCCCCCGGTTAGGTGGAGAAGGTTGTCCAATCGTGGGACTTGTCCTCTCCATCTAATAGGCTGAGACCTCGGTGACATTCTGTCTACGACGTAATGATAAGAAAATGTTGCATGATTTCTGAACCTCATACGCATAGCATGCATTGCATTTACGAAACTTGCTGAGCCTTTAGCTCATAGTTGTCTGTATGGTGTAGGTGATTTCGAGACAGGTGAGGACGATGTTCCTCCACCCGATGTATAGGATGGTTGAAGAAGAATGGCTGCGGTGGTGTACATGGGCAGTCGACGCGTATTTTGACCTCTGGGGGTAACAGTTAGGTATTTTGAAGGTTTTTGTGCGTAATGGGTTGATGGTGGATTAGATAAGTTAATTGTGCAGTTAGATATATGTTAGGTTGGTTGGATCTGGATAATGGATTGATGTTTATAAAATATTTTGTTAAAACTGTCGTTTAATGAACTGCTGGATTATTGAATTTCGTAGGGCTTTTTTTGGTTTTAAAATGGTTCCACGCAGTTTGTTTTTACGAAAATTACTATGTTTTTAGACACGTTCAAAGATATGTTTTCGGTCGTTTAATTGGTGATTTATTTTGAAGTGTATACATGTGAAGTGTAGGGAAGGAGAAGGAGGAAAGAAAAGAGTGGCGAGCTCCCTGGAATTTTGGATTCCAGGGAGGTTACCGATCGATCGCCTAAGGAGGTGATCGATCGGCAACTAAGGTTGCCGTTCTCTAGAAAATCCAGAGAGGATGACGATCCATCGCCCAAATGTTGGGCGATCGATCGCCACTGTGAGGGGCGATCGTTCGCGCCTCAAATTTTTGGTCCAGGCGATCGATCGCCTGTTTTTGGCGATCGATCGCCCCTGCATGTTTTGGGACAATTGTCCCTTCTGCCCTCCAAGCTTTGGCCGATGTTTTAATTGTTTTATAATTGTTTTAAGCTTTATTTCAATTGTTTTAAGTTTCTTTAGGTGGTTTTCAAAATTGTTTTCGAACGATTTTAACAATTTAGTCCAGTAATTAAATTCTGCTCAATTGTTACAAAGTTTACAAGGATAAAAAAAATAGTAATAAATATTACGAGAAAATAAGGGTACAGTGTTAGAGTCGCTACAGTTATGGTATCAAAGCCCTCGGGTTTTAAAAATGGTTCTGTAGACTGCTCGACCGCGCATGCCAATACACGGACGTCCTTCTTTAACTGTGAGTATGTTTAAAAGCTTTATTTGATTTCAATTTCTGAGGATTATTTGTTTTAACTTTTATAGGAGTCGTATAAGATGGTTCGAGGAAAAGATCGTAGAGAAGAGGCTTTAGACCGACTTACAGAGCTGCTGGACCGTCAGGCCCAGCACATGGACAGGCAAGCACAACAGATCAAGCGTTTGGTGAATCATGAGGACCGTCAGGCCTGAGAGGTGGTCGTCCCAAACCATCAGGGCAAGGAGAGATTTCAAAAATTACAACCTCCGGTGTTCAACGGACAATTATCGGACCCGTCTTTAGCCGAAAAATGGATCCGAACTATGGAAGATATGCTAGGATACGCGGAGGTAGAGAACGGGAGTAAGGTGGCCTACGTCACCTTCCATTTGGCATTTGACGCCCGTTTTTGGTGGGACTCAATTAAAGCAACAACGGACGTGACTATTATAACTTGGGAGCAGTTCAAGACCGTATTTTTTGATTAGTACTTCAGCCACACTATGAGAGTGGCTAAGAGGAACGATTTTATGCAGCTGAAGCAGATAGGGTCAGTTACCGATTATATAAGGAGGTTTGAGGCTTTGTCACGATTTGCGCCGCGTCTTGTAAGCGACAACAAAGACAAGGTGCATAAATTTATGGAGGGCCTGAATCCGGAAATCCGGATGCATGTGGTAGTGTCAGGAATTCAAGATGTGCCCTATTCAGATATCGCAGCTAGAGCCTTGGATTTTGAGGTTGCCAGAGTGACTTGCATTAAGCCGAGGGAGCCAGCTAAGGGCTTCTTCCGCTCAGTCACAGAACCGAGGTTGGCAGCCTAGAGTACAACAACCTCAGCAACAACAGAGAGGTGTCAAGAGACCTTCTGAAAGGGGTGACGATCGAGGGAATGGAAAGCAAGTAAAGGGGGCTCCTCAGATACCTTGGTGCCCCAAATGTCAGTGAGAACACAGTGGAGAGTGCCGAGTTTGCACTAATAAATGTTACAGATTTGGTGAAGTTGGCCATTACGTCTGGGATTGCCCGAAGCCAGGCCGGGATCAGTTGGGCGGGCATCAGAGGAGAGTTGTGCCCAGGATCTTTGCCTTTATTAAGCCTGGTGATATTGACGACGAGGCTCAGCCTTCCGTGATAGCAGGTAACATTTTGATTACGGGCCTATCTGTATTTTCTTTGATAGACAAGGGGGCTACGCACTCTTTTGTTTCCACTGCATGTGTGCCTAGACTGAAGCTTGTGTCTAAGTTAGCAGAATGCGAATATAGTGTGATGCTACCTTCAGGAGAGCGTATGCAGTCAGGTCATGTTATCCAGGGAAATATTGTCTCGGTTGGGAACAGTACCCTCTATGCTCGTCTGATTGTTATGGGTATAGAGATCTACGATCTTATTTTAGGGATGGACTGGCTATCACAGCACTTCGCCACCATCGATTGTCGATCTGGGATTGTGACTTTTCGACCCCTGGGTAAAGCCGAGTTTTCTTATCAGGCGATAAACAGATTGGGTGGATCGCCTATTTCCTATTCCATGAAGGTCAACGAGCAGTTTAAAGGTGAGTGCTCTATTTATTTGGCCACAGTAGTTGATACTCAGTTGCTCAGTGGAGTAAAGCCCAGTGACATTCCTAAAGTCAGAGAATTCTCTGAGATATTCCTTAATGTTCTTCCCGGATTACTGCCGGACAGGAAGATTGAATTTATCATTGATGTATATCCGAGTTCCATGCCAGTGTCTAAGAATCCATATTGATTGGTGCCTGCTGAATTGAGAGAGTTGAAAACTCAGCTTGAGGACTTGTTAGATAAGGGTTTCATCCGACCCAGTTGTTCACCCTAGGGTGCACCAATTCTGTTTGTTAAGAAGAAAGACGGGATTCTCAAGATGTGTGTGGATTACAGAGAGCTGAATAAGCTTACAATGAAGAACAAGTATCCACTGCCCCATATCGATGATTTATTTGACCAGCTGTAAGGTGCCCGAGTGTTTTCTAGGATTGACCTACACTCGGGTTATTATCAGTTGAAGGTCCGGAAGGAAGATATTCATAAAACGGCGTTCCAAACGAGGTACGGGCATTATGAGTTCCATGTTATGTCTTTCGGACTTACTAATGCCCCTACAGCATTTATGGATCTGATGAACCGCGTCTTCAAGGATTATCTAGACAAGTTCGTTGTAGTTTTCATCGACGACATTTTAATTTATTCTAAGACAAAGGAGGAGCATGAAGAGCAATTGCAGATTGTTCTAGGAATTTTGCAACGACACCAGCTATATCCCAAGTTCTCCAAATGTGAGTTTTGGCTGGATAGGGTCAGTTTTCTTGGCCATATTATATCACAGGAAGGGGTTTTTGTGGATCCGAGCAAAATTCAGGTGGTCAGAGATTGGCCACAGCCTAAGAACGTGCGGGAGGTACGGGAATTTCTCGGGTTGGCTGGCTATTATCGGAAGTTCATAGAGGGATTCTCGAAGATTGCAGTTCCTCTTTCACGCTTGACTCGGAAGAACGAAAATTTTATATGGTCGGCTGCTTGTGACAGCAGTTTCATGGAGTTAAAGTAGAGATTGACCGCAGCTCCAGTGTTGACATTGCCTGTTGAAGGCAATAAGTTCAGCATATATTGTGATGCATCTAGAGTTAGGCTCGGATGCGTGCTTATGCAAGAAGGGAGAGTTATCGCGTATGCTTCTCGGCAGTTGAAACCGTATGAGCAGAATTACCTTACGCACGACCTGGAGTTAGCAGCCATGGTTTTCACACAGAAGATTTGGAGACATTATTTATATGGGCAGCAGTGCGAGATATTTTCAGACCACAAGAGCTTGAAGTATTTGTTTACGCAGAAGGAACTTAATATGCGGTAGAGAAGGTGGCTAGAGTTCGTCAAAGATTATGAGTTTGAGATTAAGTACCATCCGTGAAAGACGAACAAGGTCGCTGATGCTTTGAGCCGAATGCCTACTGCGAGTCAGCCTTCATTTACAGCGATGTCAGTTACGTTGCGTTCTGAGATTGAGAAGTTCGATGTGGAGATTGTAGCAGAATTGTCCAGTATGCTCACCAACATTTCTCTCAGACTGACTATTCTGGATAAGATACGTGAAGCTCAACAGAAAGATATGGAGTGTGAGGAGCTTCGATTGAGTATGGCGTCTAGAGACTTGTCTGATTACAACTTGTCAGATGATGGTATTCTAAAGTTCAGGCAAAGATGGTACGTGCCTAATGATGAGGAGCTAAAGAAGGAGATATTGGCCTAGGCACATTCTTCAGCATACTCTGTGCATCCAGGAAGCACTAAAATGTACAGAGACTTAAAGCAACACTTCTGGTGGCCGAACATGAAGAGAGAGGTCGCCAAGTACGTTGAAACCTGTTTAGTTTGTCAACAGGTAAAGGCAGAACACCAGAGGCCGGCCGGAACACTACAACCACTGTAGATTCCGGAGTGGAAATGGGAGTAGATCTCCATGGATTTTATTGTGGGGCTCCCGAGGACGACGAGAGGACATGACGGCATCTGGGTGATCGTGGACCGATTGACAAAGTCGGCTCACTTTTTTTCTGTGAAGATGACGTCTTCTATGGATCAGTTCGCTGAGCTTTATGTGCAGGAGATCGTCAGACTGCATGCAGTACCAGTTTCGATTGTCCTAGATCGAGATCCGAGATTTACATCGAAAATCTATGGGAACTCAGCTAAATTTCAGCACGGCTTTTCATCCTCAGACTGATGGTCAGACTGAGAGGACGAATCAGATTCTAGAGGATATGCTCAGAGCTTGTGTGTTAGAATTTCAGGGATCGTGGAGCAGGTATTTGCCACTGATCGAGTTCTCTTACAACAACAGCTTCAAAGCTAGCATTGGTATGGCTCCGTATGAAGCTTTGTATGGTCGAAAGTGTAGATCTCCATTATATTGGGACGAGGTTGGTGAAGCCAGTATTGTTGGTCCTGAGATCCTACAACAAACGGCAGAGAAGATTGCCGTTATCCGACAGTGTATCGAGATAGCTCAGAGTCGACAGAAGAGCTATGCTGACACGAGACGGAGGGAACTAGAATTCGAAGAGGGTGATAATGTTTATTTGAAGGTTTCTCCGTTTAAAGGTGTAATGCGATTCAGAAGAAAGGGTAAGCTAAACCCTCGATATGTGGGGCCCTTCCCTATTTTGAAGAAGATCGAGAAGATGGCGTATCGACTACAGCTTCTAGCTTCAATGGAAGGCATCCACAATGTATTTCACGTGCCTATGCTTCGAAACTGTTTGCGCGATCCATCGCATATTGTGGAGGCAAGAGATATCGAGGTAATGCCTACATTGACTTATGTGGAGAAGCCTGTACGTATCTTAGAGTCTTCCATCAAAATATTGCGCAACAAAGAAATCCCGCTAGTCAAAGTCTTATGGCAGAACCACGAGGAAGAAGAAGCTACTTGGGAGCGACAGCAGAATATGATGGCTAAGTATCCTGAGTTGTTTGTATGATCAAATTTTGAGGACAAAATTTAAATAAGGTGGATGGAATGTAACACCTGGATTTACGGGATTTTTGTAATATGTGCGAATAATAGCATTTTTGTAATTATGTCGAATTGAGTCGGTTTCGTGAAAAGAAAGCGTTATTATGATCCTAATAATTAATATGGATTTTAAGAAAATTTTAGAAATTTTAGGAGTTTAACGCTAATTTTACGAGAATTACGTTTAACGTAATATAAATGATACTTTGGTAAAAATAATAAACGGGGTCCATTTTGCGAACGGATAGTTTTAATAAAGTACTGATAATAAGTTGGAGTTATTGGTGAATTAAGGAAATTTGGAGAAACCGAATCATTAGACAATTAATGAAACAAAGGATGAAACAAATAGAAAATCAAAGGAAGGGCAAAATGGTAATTTGCTAAGTAAAATTGTAATTAATAACATAACTCTTTCTTCTTCCTTCACCATTTTCAAGCGAAGCTCTCTGTGCATTTCTCTCTCAGGCGATTTTCTCATCGCCTCTCACGGTCCTCTCCTCTCCAACGTCCATTATTCCCCCGGTTGACCTCCGTTCTTCACGTTTTCCTTCCCAAACTCGATTCTAGGTAAGGTTCTATGGTTTTGGAAAGTTTATTCGTAGTTTTTGGGTTGTTTAACGTTAGGGTTTTCGTTAGGATTTCGTTAAAAAACGTGATTTAGGGTTTAAAATTCATAGGTTTACCGTGTTTGTGGATATAAAGGACATATTGAGCGTTATTGGACAAAGTTAATCGATTTAGGACAAATGTTAGAGATTGATGAATTTTCAGGTTTTTGGAAAAACTCATTAATGGCGGTTTCGGGGTATCGAGCGTTAATTGTTTGTTAAAATGCCTCGATTAGTTAAGTTATAATTTTAGAAATTTCCTTAGTTAAGGATTTTGTTAATTTGGGCGTTAATGGTTCAAACTGGTTTTAACGACAATATTGTGAATTTGCCTTAGGTGAACAAAGCTCGTGGACGGAACTTGGTTTGCAACAGACACGAAGTAAGTTATCGTGACTTACTTTGGCCAATTGGCCTACACCGTACGTCGAAGTTGCGTCGAGGATCATTGGAGTTTTGTTTGCTTAAATGTTTTGGTTGGGTAGTTAGGATTAGTTCTTTTATAGGTTATGTTTTTATTGTCTCGATGGTATGTACGATGTATGTTTACTTTATGCATTTAACTGTTCATGCATCACGCCTTTTTAAAATAGCATGAAAACGGATTTCTGCACGTGTTTAAGAAAATGAAATGAACGAACGAAATGAATCTACGTAATCTGTTATCTGGTCATGCGAGGTGGAGCTCAGGCACGGCTGTATACAGATCTAAGTGTGTACACCCCCCCCGGGTTAGGTGGAGAGGGTTGTCCAATCGTGGGACGTGTCCTCTCCATCAAATAGGCTGAGACCTTGGTGACATTTTGTCTGCGACGTAATGATAAGAAAATGTTGCATGATTTCTGAACCTCATACGCATAGCATGCATTGCATTTACGAAACTTGCTGAGCCTTTACCTCATAGTTATCTATATGGTGTAGGTGATTTTGAGACAGGTGAGGACGACGTTCCCTTACCCGATGTACAAGATGGTTGAAGAAGAACGGCTGCGGTGGTGTGCATGGGCAGTCGACGCGTATTTTGACCCGTGGGGGTAACAGTTAGGTATTTTGAGGTTTTTGGACGTAATGGGTTGATGGTGGATTAGACAGGTTAATTGTACAGTTAGATATATATTAGGTTGGTTGGATCTGGTTAATCGATTGATGTTTATAAAATATTTTGTTAAAATTGTCGTTTAATGAACTGCTGGATTATTGAATTTCTTAGGGTTTTGTTTGGTTTTCAAATGGTTCCACGCAGTTCGTTTTTACGAAAATTACTATGTTTTTAGACACATTCAAAGATATGTTTTCGGTCATTTAATTGGTGATTTATGTTGAAGTGTATACGTGTGAAGTGCAGGGAAGGAGGAGGAGGAAAGAAAAGAGTGGCGAGCTCCCTGGAATTTCGGATTCCAGGGAGGTTGCTGCTCTCTGGAAAATCCAGAGAGCATGGGGATCGATCGCAGGGTGATCGATCACCAGTGTGAGGGGCGATTGTTCGCCCCACAAATTTTTGGTCCAAGCGATCGATCACCTGTTTTGGGCGATCGATCGCCCCTGCATGTTTTGGAACAATTGTCTCTTCTGCCCCCCAAGCTTTGGCCGATGTTTTAATTGTTTTATAATTGTTTTAAATAATTGTTTTAAATAATTGTTTTAAGTTTGTTTAGGTGGTTTTCAAAATTGTTTTCGAACGATTTTAACAATTTAGTCCACGAATTAAATTCCGTTCAATTGTTACAAAGTTTACAAGGATAAAAAATAATAAAATAAAATAATACGAGAAAATAAGAGTACAATGTTAGGGTCGCTACAAGTGGGATCATATCTCAATGGATTTCGTAATTGGCTTACCGAGGACAACCAAGGGACATGATAATATATGGGTCGTAGTGGACAGACTGACAATGTAACGACCCCAACACAGTCTGGGCCGCCATGAGCATTGCCTTGACGTACATTTACTTCTAGTTTCATTCCATGACATAAAACTTTTCATTTTCCCTCGTGATACCATAAATCCTAGACTCGGATCATAAATCATTTAAGGTTATATATATTTTCGAAAACTCGCGGACATATAACTTAAACAACATCGACTAAAATCTTAAACCCACTGAACTCAACCCATGGACTTATTTAAGCTTATCATCCGCAGACCACGTGTTACCCACGTGATTTCATTAACTCGGCAGACGACATCTACCGCTCACATCCACCGCTCACTTCTACCGCTCACATTCACAAAACATATCCACCGCTCACATTCACTGAATACATCCACCTCTCAGACCACGTGTTACCCATGTGACTTCATTAACTCGGCAGATGACATCCACCGCTCACATTCACCACTCACTTCTACCGCTCATATCCACAGAACACATCCACCAATCAACAGTAACGCTTAACATCCACCGATCAACAATAACACTAAACATCCACCGGTGAACAGTAACACTCAACATCCACCGGTGACGTCAGCCGGATGACTCAAACATCTAACATCCACCGATCAACAGTAACACTCAATATCCACCGGTGAACAGTAACACTCAACATCCACCGGTGACATCAGCCGTGTGACTTAAACCTCCAAATAATTCTTAACTTCTACGAACCTCAAACTTCATTCCCATAAACTCATTCAACAAAATTCATAAACTCGACCAGAATAAACGTAGCAGAAGACTTTCAAAAAAATGGATTTAAAACCATTTATCTTATCATTAAAATTGTAACACCCGAATTTAAGGGATTTTATAAATTAATAATATAATGGCATTTTTATAATTATGTCAATTAGGTCGGTTTCGTGAAAAGAAAGCGTTATTACAATCCTAATAATTAATAAAGATTTTAAGAAAATTTTGGGAATTTTAAGAGTTTAACGCTAATTTTACGAGAATTACGTTTAACGTAATATAAAGGATACTTTGATAAAAATAGTAAACGGGGTCCGAATTTTGAACGGACTGTTTTAATGGAACCCTTTTGTTAACGACCTCTTATCCCAGCAAGATATTGTCCGCCCTAGGGATTGGGCCACAGCCCAATATCCTCCCCTCACGGCTTTGTTTGGTGAGAACTTCCCGGAAGGTCACCCAACCTGGAATTGCTCTCGCCGAAGCACTTTTAACTTCGGAGTTCTTATGGGATCCATTGCTAATTGTGCTCCAAAACGCGTCTTGCTATCTTGGGAGGGATCTCTTACATATGTTTCATTTCCATGTACTTCCCCAAGCGATGTGTGATTGTGACGACCCCTTTTTACGACCTGTCACCTTCTGGTTCGCCCGCGCGGACGTAGCGCCATCCGGGTTCCGATTCGTAAAGCCATCGTACCCATACGTGCATATTCGGGTCATCACAATTACCCCCCACCCTCGGGGGCCCAACGTCCTCGTTGGCCACATTTCCGGTTGGGTACAGGCTCTGATACCATTTCTAACGACCCCTTATCCCAGCAAGATATTGTCCGCTCTTGGGATTGGGTCACAGCCCAATATCCTCCCCTCACGGCTTTGTTTGGCGAGAACTTCTCGGAAGGTCACCCAACCTGGAATTGCTCTCGTCGAAGCACTTTTAACTTCGGAGTTATTATGGGATCCGTTGCCAATTGTGCTCCAAAACACATCTTGCTATCTTAGGAGGGATCTCTTACATATGTTTCATTTCCATGTACTTCCCCAAGCGATGTGGGATTGTGACGACCCCCTTTTTACGACCTGTCACCTTCCGGTTCACCCGCGCAGACGTACCGCCATCCGGGTTCCGGTTCGTGCAGCCATCGTACCCATACGTGCATATTCGGGTCATCACAATCACCCCCCCTAGGGGGCCCAACGTCCTCGTTGGCCACATTTCCGGTTGGGTACAGGCTTTGATACCATTTGTTGTAACAACCCCAGTTGGAGTCGCCACGTAATTCATAACTTAACCTCTTAATCAATCAGTTCTTACTTCATGCACCTTGTTCATTATTAGTGTTATATATATATTTTTTTTCACAAACATCTCCTAAACTGCATCTACCGATGGAGTCATAGACTCTCATCGACCGATGGTCACGTGCCTACCATGCGACACATCTGTTTCCAAACATCTCTTAAACTACATCTGCCGATAGAGTCATAAACTCACGTCGACTGATGGTCACGAGCATCTCACGTGATTCGCAGACATCATCCGGCAGAAGACTTATTCGCTTCTGCCAATCGCTAGGTGACAAAGAGTATCACTTACATCGACCGGTAGCAAACGACAAATATTATGCTACTTCTACCGATGGTAAAACATCTACCGGTCACTAGACGACAATACAACACTTACATCATCCGGTATTTGAGATACATAACATCTACCGATAGACATGTGCAATCCACGTGCTCCTTTAAGGCATCTTCCGATAGAGAACATCTACTAGTGGATGCAAGCTCATACATCTTCCGATGGAGGATATCTATCGGTTGATGCAAACTCATACATCTTCCGATAGAGAACATCTATCGGTGAATGCAAATTCCTAACATCATCTGATAGAGTACAGCTATTGGTGGACATAGATATGCACAGACTTCTAACTTCATTGACTAATCACTCTTATAAATGAAAATCAAAGATTCATCCAGAATACATATAGCGGAAGACTTAACAACAAATCATTTAACAATCCTTATAATCATTCCCAGACTCAGTAGTCAACCAGACAATTTCAAAACTCAATGTTATAAAAATAAACTCATCCTGCTTAAACTACCATATTCTTAATCATAACAAAATCATAAAGCATTAACCAGGGCTCTCAATCGCCATCCAGCCTAATGCTTAGACATCTTCATTAGCTTCGGAATCCTCACCTAAAATCTCGTCACCTCCATCATAAGGTTTAAACTATAAGCCTAATGCTTAGTAAGGAATGCAATACTAACATGTATAGGTGAATGCATAGTTGCAAGAAAATCATGATCATGTTCGTTTCATGCTCTTTTCTTGTTCTTATTCGTGTTCTTGTTCATCACTTTCATCATATGGATTAAGGGAGGATTTGTGCTGTAAAGGGGGGTTGACAGTGCAAGTGTACATAGTCCCTTTCGGGCCGTATTCATGGTCCTTCTCTTTGCAAAATGACATACGCCAAACCGCCCCTAACCCTCACCTAATCCGGTTGCATAAGTTTCATATTCATTCTCATATCTTATTCATGGGGAAAAAATGCTCATAAATCATTTTCATATGCTTGAAAAGTAAATCATGATGCATGACATGAATGCTCTTAATCATCAAGCTATGGAAATTATCATTCTAAATAGTTGATTTCATAGGCTCAACAGAACATCACATTATATAGTTCTCAAACATCCGTAAATCATCCAAGTACAACCATCTTACTAACTTAAAACAAACATCAAGCACATAACTAATTTAGTACTCTTAAGATGTAGGGCCCTAGTGGCCGGAAGTCTTAATACATTAACTTACCTGGTGTCCTTTGCAAATGGAATACTCCTTTCAAATCTTCTTCACCTAAATCATTTCACATTACCAAGTTAAAAATAAAATCCTAATAGTACTAACCAAAAATCATCCTAATGCTTAACCTACTTGTATTTCTATATTCTTCTGTCGAGCACCTTGTGTGCATGGATTAAATTTCTACAATCTAAATAACCAGATTCATCCAGTAACTAATCGCTTACAGCTATCTAAATGTCCAGAATCAACTCGGAAATGCCTTTACTAAACGCATAATAGAAATGATCCTATTATTACTCTGCCATTAAAGAATCTGAAGCCTCGGGTTCTAACTGAAAACAGAGCTCAAAGTATCTACCAGTAACTACATTCATTAAGTCTTACCTGGTAAGCTGAGTATCGACGAGAACAAAGGAGAATCGGTTGTTGCTAGCTGCTGCGAGAGAGAGAGAGAGTTTTGGGAGGATTGGAATCACCGAGAGAGAATGTCGGCTACAGTGGGGTTCTTTGTGAGGTTTAAGAGTTTCCATTTTCTACTTATACCAAATAAGTTCCTCCTTAATTACAATTCTGCCACTACAATAGAAATCTAATAAGCTTTGGCATATAATTATTAAATAAAAGGTCAAATAAAGAGGCGACCGTTAATTCCGTTAAGAAAATCACATGACTGAGAATGTCGGGTGTTACATTTATAACGACCCCTTATCCCAGCAAGATATTGTCCGCTATGGGGATTGGGCCGCAGCACAATATCCTCCCCTCACGACTTTGTTTGCCGAGAACATCCCAGAAGGTCACCCAATCTAAAATTGCTCTCGCCGAAGCACTTTTAACTTCGGAGTTCTTATGGGATCCGTTGCCAATTGTGCTCCAAAACGCGTCTGGCTATCTTTGGAGGGATCTCTTACATATGTTTCATTTCCATGTACTTCCGCAAGCGATGTGGGATTGTGACGACCCGAATATGCACGTATGGGTACGATGACTGCAGGAACCGGAACACGGATGGTGGTGCGTCCACGCGGGCCCCCCTCGGGGGCCCAACATCCTCGTTGACCACATTTTCAGTTGGGTACAGGCTCTGATACCATTTGTAACGACCCCTAATCCCAACAAGATATTATCCGCTCTAGGGATTGGGCCGCAACCCAATATCCTCCCCTCACGGCTTTGTTTGGTAAGAACTTCCCGGAAGGTCACCCAACCTGGAATTGCTCTCACCGAAGCACTTTTAACTTCGGAGTTCTTATGGGATCCGTTGCCAATTGTGCTCCAAAACGCGTCTTGCTATCTTGGGAGGGATCTCTTACATATGTTTCATTTCCATGTACTTCCCCAAGCGATGTGGGATTGTGACGACCCCTTTTTTACGACCTGTCACATTCCGGTTCGCCCGCGCAGACGTACCGCCATCAAGGTTCCGGTTCGTGCAGCCATCGTACATATACGTGCATATTCGGGTCATCACAATCACCCCCCCTCGGGGGCCCAACGTCCTCGTTGGCCACATTTTCGGTTGGGTGCAGTCTTTCATACCATTTGTAACAACTCCTTATCCCAGCAAGATATTGTCCGCTTTGGGGATTGGACCGCAGCCCAATATCTTTCCCTCACGGCTTTGTTTGGCAGAGAACTTCCTAGAAGGTCACCCAACCTGGAATTACTCTCGCCGAAGCACTTTTAACTTCGGAGTTCTTATGGGATCCGTTGCCAATTGTGCTCCAAAACGCGTCTTGCTATCTTGGGAGGGATCTCTTACATATGTTTCATTTCCATGTACTTCCCCAAGCGATGTGCGATTGTGACGACCCCCTTTTTACGACCTGTCACCTTCCAGTTCGCCCACGTGGACGTACCGCCATCCGAGTTCCGGTTCGTGCAGCCATCGTACCCATACTTGCATATTCGGGTCATCACACTAGTAATAAGTTGAAGTTATTAGCGAAGTAAGGAAATTTGGAGAAACTGAATCGTCGGTTAATTAACGAAACAAATGATGAAACAAATAGAAATTAAAGGAAGGGCAAAATGGTAATTTGCAAAGTAAAAATTTATTAAAAATCTAGATTTTCTCTTCTTCCTTCAGCATTTCACGATTTCTTCTTTCTCTCCCCTGTGTTCTCCGGCGATTCCCTCACGATGTTCCACTTCTTACGTCGATTCCTCCTCCGTTCGACTCATTTTCTTCGTGTTTTCTCCTCCTCTCGCAACCCTAGGTATGGCTCTATGCTTTTGGAGCGTTATAGTTCGGTTTTCACGAAGTAATACGGTTAGGGTTTCGTTTAGGGTTTTATGAAAAACGTGATTTAAGGTTTGAAATTGATAGGTTTACCGTATTTGTGAGTATATTGAACGTTTTAAATGTTATTGGCCGAAATCTAGAGTGTACACGGTGTTTAGGTTGAAAACCAGATATTTGGAGCTTGAGAATCTCCGTCAATGGAGTTTAGAAATTTACGAGCGTCAGTTGCTCGGTAAAATGCCTCATTGGCTAAGTTAAAATTTTAGGAGAATTTACTTAGTTAAGATTTCGTTAAATTTAGACGTTTAACGGTTTAATCTCGTTTTAATAATAACTGTTGTGTTTTGCCTCAGACGAACGACGCTCGTGGATGGAGCTCAAAGTTCAGCGCTCACAAGGTAAGTTCTTGTGACTTACTTGGCCGAGTGGCCTACACCGTACCTCGATGCCGCGTTGAGGAATATTGGAGTTTATTTGTTTATATGCTTTGGTCAGGTAGATAAAGTTAGTTCTTTATAGGTTATGCTTTTTATGGTCTTGATGGCATGTATGATGTATGTTTACTTTATGCCTTTATCTGCTCATGCATCACATATTTTAAAATAGGATGAAAACAGATTTCTGCACGTGTTTATAAAATGAAATGGACTAATGCAAAGAAAATACGTAATCTGTTATCTGGTCACGCGAGGTGGGGCTCAGGCACGGCTGTTTACGGATGTAAGCGTGTACCCCCCCCCCCCCCCCCCCCCCCGTTAGTTGAAGAGGGCAGTCCAACCGTGGGATGTGTCCTCTACATCTAATATGCTGAGACCTCGGTGATATTCTGTCTACGACGAAATGATAAGAAAAATGTTGCATGATTTCTGAAACTTATATGCACAGCATGCATTTACATTTACAAAACTTACTGAGCCTTTAGCTCATAGTGTGTCTGTATGGTGTAGCTGATTATGAGACAGGTGAGCACGACATTCCTCCTCCTGAAGCATGAGACCACTTGAAGAAGAATGGATACAGGAGTGTGTTGGCGCAGTCGAGGCGTTTCATGACTCGTGGGGATGTATGTAGGTATTTTGGGTTATTTTGGATAGAAAAGATAGAACATTATAGAATGTTTGGATCTGGACTAGCTGATAGGTTTATGTTTTGAAGTTTTTAAACGTTTTGAAAACTTGTTTTGCAAATGCTTTGTAATTTACTTTATAGGGATATGTTTGGTTTTTAAACATATCCATGCGGTTTGTTTTCATAAGATTTTACCATGTTTAAAATACGTCTCGAGTCGGTTTTAAGTAAGATTATGGATGATGTACAAGCGTCGAGAGATTTGATGTTGAAATGTATAATTGAGATGTAAGTAGAGTTGTGTTAATGAAATTGTTAAATTGAGGGTGAGTTAAGTTGTTATACAGGGAAAATGAAGGAAGAAAGAAAAAAAAGGGAGGTAGGGGGGGGGGGGGGGGGGGGGGGGGGGGCGAGCTCTCTGGAAAAATTCCAGAGAGCTTGGACATCGATTGCCTGTTTGGGGCGATCGATCGCCCCTCCTTGGTCAGGCGATCGCTGGGCAAATTATGTGATCGCCAAAGGGCGATCGATCGCCCCTCACTTTTTTTCCACAAGCGATCGATCGCCTATTTTGGGCGATCGATCGTGTAATACCCGGCTTTACGGGATATTAATATTATATTATATGATGGCATTTTTATAAATATGTAAAAATAAGTCCGTTTTACGAAAGGAAAGCGTCATTAGAATCCTAATTATTAATAGGAATTTTAAGGAATTTACGAGATTTTTTGGAGTAATAATGCTATATTTTGAGAAATTACGTTTCTCGTAATATGAATGGCGTTTTACTAAAAATAGTAAACGAGGTCCGTTTTGCGAACGGAAAGTTTTAATAAATCCTAAATAATAAGTTGGACTTATTGGTGAAATAAGGAAATTTGAGGAAAACGAATCATTAGTTAATTAACGAAATAAAGGACGAAACAAATAGAATTAAATGCTGAGGGCAAAATAGTAATTTGCAAAGTCAATTTTATATTAAAAACTCAAATCCCTCTTCTCCTTCACCATTTCATGCCAGAAGCTTCCCTTTTTCGATTTTCCTCTCTGCCGTCGACGATTTCCTCCACTTCCGACCTCCGTTCTCTGCTCCGATCGTCTTGATTCTTCGCGATTTCTTCTCCTCTCGCAACCCAAGGTAAGAATCTATGACTTCGGAACGTTAGTTTTAGATTTTCACGGAGTTTGAATGTTAGGGTTTCGTTAGGGTTTATGTAAAAAATGTGAATTTTGAGTTCAAAATCGATAGGTTTCTCGTGATTAAGGATATAGTGAACGTATTTGACGTTGTTGGATGAATTTACTTGATTTAGGGTGAATGTTAAATTTTGTGAAAATTCTAGATTTAGGAAAAGCTCATAATTAGGGATTTGAGGTTCCGAGAGTGTAATTGCCCTATGAAATAGCTCAATGAATTTGATTAAAGCTATAGGAAATTTCTTTAGTTAATGTTTTGTTAATTTGGACATTTAGTAGCTTAAATTAGTTTTAACGGTGAATATTGTGTTTTGCCTCTAACAAACAACGCTCGTGGACGGAGCTTGAGCTGCAACGGACACGAGGTAAGTTCTCGTGATTTTCTTTGGCCGATTGGCCTACACCTTATGTCGAGGTCGTCTCGAGGAGTTTTGGTTACGCGTATGTTTAAATTGTTTTGGTTGGGTAGTTAGGATTAGTTCTGTATAGGTTATGTTTTTAATTGCTTTATTGTCTCGATGGTACGAATCATGTATGTTTACTTTATGTCATATCGAACTGTTCACGCATCACATGTTTTTAAAAGAACATAGAAAATGAATTTCTACACGATGTTTTAAAGAAAATGGCGATGTGGCCTGGAGAGGGGCTTGACCTATTGTGAAGATCGACTACGGGTTTGTCACAATACCACATCTATTATGTACTCATATAGTTATACAGTTATAGATCATGCGAGATGGGGCTCAGGCACGGCTGTATGCGTTGTAAGCGTGTACCCCCCTCTCTTAGCTGGAAAGAGTAGTCCGACTGCTGGATGTGCTCTCTCTGGTTAGGGGGTTGAGATCTCGATGACACCCACAGAGTAAAGATAAAGAAAATGCTGCATGATTTATGAACTCATATGCATAGCATGCATGTACATTTACGAGAGCTTGCTGAGATTTTATCTCATAGGTGTCCGTATGGTGTAGGTGACTTCGACATAGGTGAGAACGAGATCCCTCCACCTGAGGAGTGATGCAGTTGACGGAGGATGGTCACGGGAGTGTGTTAGCGCAGTCGAGGCATATTTTGACCCGTGGGACTCATGGTTAGGTGTTTTGAGGGTTTTCGGGAATTGTCGTGTGGATGATTGTATAGTTAGAAACATTTTAGGATGTTTGGTTCTAGATAGTTGATAGGTTTATATTAATTGATAGGTTTATATTTGATAGTTCAAGGTTTTCGTAAAACTGTTTATAAAATGTTTTCGTTAAGCTTTTGTAAGGATTTTTATGAAATTGTATAGAATTGCTTTAGGTTATGCACGGATATGCTCGAGTTTTAGAGCTATCCACGCAGTTGGATTTAAAGTTTCTATCACGTATTAATTTGGTTTAGGAGTACGTTTTGAGTTAAATGTTCGGGCGATTATGAGGTGTTTAGTATGTTAATTTGAAGGTATTGAAGGTTTGAAGAAAATGTAAATTTGTGATGTGGGGTGTGCGGTGATAGTGAAATTTCTTGGTGTTTTGCTCTCTAGAATTTTGGATTCTAGAGAGCATTTGTATGAAATATAAAAGAGAAAGAAGAAGTGAAGTGAGGCGACTGATCGCCATTGTGAGGGGCGACCAATCGCCCCTCCATGCTTGTGTTCGGCGATCGATCTCCTAAATAAGGAGATCGATCGCCCTTCATTTGCTTACACATTGGCGATCAATCTCCTGAATTTTGGAGATCGATCGCCCTCTTTGTTTTCAATGCGGCGATCGATCGCCGAATGTGGGCGATCGATCGCCTCTTCATTTTGGTCACCAGAAGACGAATATGCCCTCCCCTTTTCGGCCGATTGATTAATTGTTTTATTAAAACTTTTAAAATTTTATTTAATTACTTTTGTGTTCGTTTTTAATTGGTTTAAAAGTTAGATTTCAATTCTGATTCAGATTCTGCTTAAGGTTAAGTTAACGTTTATAATGATAAGTTTATTAGGATAATAAGTGTAAAAAAAAATGGGACAATTGTCCCTTTTGTCCCTCGCAATGCTTTCTGTTATTTTAAATTGGTTTTAATTTATTTTAAGTTTGTTTAAATAGTTTATACACATAGACTCCACCGATTTCAATTCTGATTTAACAAGATTTAATTTCGCTCAAACGTTACGAAATTTATAAAGTGTACAAGGATAAAAAAAAAATACGAGAAAATTAGGACATGGTTAAGGGTCGCTACAAAAACATAACATTGTACAAGACAATACCAATATTCATCATCATAAGGAAACTTTATCTTTCTTATACTTCAATATCATAGACCTTACTAAAACATGCTACGAGCAACACTCCACGGGTTAAAATCGCTTCCCAGCCACAAAATCCACACCATGAGCATCATCCAACAACTCAACTTATGCCTCATCATTTAATTTGAAGTCTTCACCTTCCAATCTGTCACCTACATCATAAGGTTTAAACTATAAGCCTAATTCTTAGTAAGGAGTGCAACATTTACATAAATGCTCATGAATGCATGCTTCGTGAAAATCATATTCTTCTTTATATTCCACATGTAACACCCGACAACTTCGGACAGGTGAACTTTCTTAACGAAAACATAATTAACTGCCACCTCTATATAAATATATTTCTTTGGTCGGAAATTTGGGCGCCAAAGTTTAATTAGTTCTTTTTATAAAATTAGGTTTGGTGGAAAACTTGTAATTAAGCCTAGCTTATTAAGTGTATAAATAAAAAATGGAAATCCTTAAACCTCACAAAAACCTCCACCAGCCGACTTTCCTCTCTCAGCTGACTCTCTCTCTCCCCTCAGCTCCCTTCTCTGTTCTTCCTCCAACGATCAACTTCCTTCGGATTTCTTCCCATACTCCAAGCTCGAGGTAAGATTTGGATAATGTGTTTACTGATTAGTCATTTGAGAGTTGATTAGAGATTTAGATTTGGGCTTTCTGAGGAAGTTGTAGTATCATGGTAGTTATAGCTATTAACATAGCATTTATAATTGTTGTAGATAATAAGTAGAAATAATGAACGTTGGCTGAGCCTGGGTAGTTGGTGAACCCGAACACCATTATCGTTTAGCTGAGGTTTTTATGCACACTAGGTGACTGATATAATGCTCGAATGGAAATGAGTTAGACTTCTATTTTATATACTTAGTTAGAAAGCTACCATTCTGGAATATTAGACTACTTAGGATTTGTTTTCTTACATTAATACGTGAAATGTCTTAGGTGGGAAAAAGCTCCAAGTGAAGGAAAGACATTGTTAAGGAATCCAGGTAAGTGAGTGTGTTAAGTTTCCGGCTATTAGAGCCCTACATCACAAGGGTAGCAGGGTGAGTTTGTTTCTGGTATTCAATGATGTTTGGGAAGATCGTATGTTTTAGTATAATGTTTGAGAATAGTGTATACTTGATTTTCTAGTGAACGACTCCTCTCATGGCCTCCTGTTTCTGAAAATGTCTATGTCTATGCATCATGATTTACTTACCGAGCATACAAAATGTTTTAATGCATTCCCTTTATAAATGAAACAAGAGGAATGAAACGCATGAAAACCTGATTAAGTGAGAGTTGGGAGCAGTTTTTGCCATGTCACTGTCCAGGAATGGACCATGATTCTTGCCCGCAAGGGCCATGTACACGCGCACTGCCTACCCCTTCGGCACAAACTCCTCCTTAATCCATGTTATGAAAGCGATGATCAAGAATGTGATTCTCATGATATGAATATGAATGTGAACACAAACATGATTCCTGATTTGAATAAAATGTAAACACGATTTCATTAAGTATGCATTCATGAGTATTCATATATTTGTTGCACTCCTTACTAAGCACTAGGCTTATAGTTTGAACCTTATGATGTAGGTGACGAAACAGCAGGTGAGGACCTCACTCAAGAAGAAAATGCTTAGGTCTGGTTGCTGGTTGCTGGTTGCTGCTCATGGTGATGATTTGTGGCTGGGAAGCAATTTTTAACCCGCGGAGTGTTGCTTTCAATACGATTTAGTAAGATCTATGATAAGATTGCATGAATGGGAAAAAAATTTCTTTATGTTAACATATATTTGACTTATTAAGTACGAGTTTAAGTTCAAGAAGGTTCCAGATTTAAGAATCTTCTCTATGTGATAAGTCTTCCGCTATGAACTTAAGTTAAGGATTGCGAGGTTTATGTGTATGGGGATTTTTGGAAAAAGGGGAGTTAAGTTTTTAGAAAGAAGGAGGGAAAGAATTGAAGTCTCAACTTTGATCAATAATCGGTAGATGTTTGATTACTGATGAGCGGCAGATGCTGGATGAATGCGTCATCTGGCTGACGTCACTGGAAGATGTTGAGTATTATTGATCGGTGGATGCTAGGTGATTGAGTCATCCAGCTGAAGTCACCGGTAGATGTTGAGTGTTATTGATCGATGGATGCTGGGAGATTGAGTCATCCGGCTGACGTCATCGGTGGATGTCGTGTATTACTGTTGAGCGGTAGAAGTTACTCGGTTAATATCGAGTGTCACTATTGAGCGGTAGAAGTTACTCTGATAATGAGTGTCTCTGTTGAGTGGCAGAAGCTACCCGGCAGATGTTGAGTGTTTATGATGATCGGTGGATGCTGGATGAATGCGTCATCCGGCTGACGTCACCAGAAGATATTGAGATTATTGATCGGTGGATGCTGGGAAATTGAGTCATCTGGCTGACGTCAACGGTAAATATTGAGTGTTGTTGATCGGTGGATGCTGGATGAACGGGTCATTCGGCTGACGTCATCGGTGGAAGTTGAGTGTTACTGACCGAAGGATGCTGGGTGAATGAGTCATCCGGCTGACGTCATCGGTAGATGTGGGATATTACTGTTGAGCGGTGGATGTCACTCGACAGAAATGAGCAGTGGATGTGAACGGATGAAGTCATTCCGATTGTCTGTGCATTCTTCTCTTTAAATAGATTTTTCCCAAATGATTTTAAATGACTTCGAATTTGATTGGAATTTCTTTTAAAACGTATATTGTTTCTTAAAATATATTTGGAGTATCACCACATACTTTAGTAATAAAAGTATTTTCAATATTTTTAATTTTTTTTCAATTATTTTAGGTTGTTTTAACTGATCTTCAATTTTTAAATAATAAATTTCTGATTTTAAAAAACTAATATGTTTTTGTTTATCTAAATATTGAGTTTTTAATTCATTTATAAAAGTGTCTTCAGGGTACATAATAAAAGCATAATAAATAGATTGATTGTTAAAAGTAGCACTTATACCCTTTTCATCAATATTTTTAATAGGCATAATCATATTTAAAAATGGAGTTCCTAAAATAATTTTATGTTGTAAGTTTTTAACCAATAAAAAAGTAGTTGTTATACTAACATTATTATCGCAAATAATAGCATCAGATAATTTATAGTTTACTTTTAATTTATTTCCACCTGCTGAATATAAAGATTGTTTTGTTTTCTCAAAATATTTAGTGGAAATAATTCCTTCTTTAATACAATTAATGTCAGCACCACTATCTATAAGGGCTATTAAATCAGAGATAATATAGTCTTGATTTATAATTAGATTAATTTTAATAAACCATTTTTGAAATCTCAGTTTTGTTAAAATATTTATATCATTATCATTATAAGGGGTAACTTCATTATTAGAAGAGGAACCAATATTCATATAGGCTTCTAGTTTTTCTATTCTTTCGTTGTTATTAATCTGATATTGATTATAATTAAATAATAATTCTTGTAATTCATTTTTAAGATCTTTAACTTCTCTATTAAGATCTTGAATAGTTACAGGTTTAATTTTAGCCTGATCTATGTTTAGGAGGAGTAGGAGGAGTACTACTTTCTCCTATTGAAGAATATTGATGATAATAACTAAGTCGACCCTTTCCAGGGCCCCTAGTACTTCTACGACCACCACCACCTCCAAGGGGTTTATTCATTCTGTAAAAATACACTTTGAGCAATATAAGAAAGTTCAACAATATGCTTTTTTCTATCCCAAAATATATTTGGAGTATCTCCACATACTTCAGTAATAAAAGTATTTTCAATAGATTTAATTTTTTCAATTATTTTAGGGTGTTTTAATTGATCTTCAATTTTTAAATAATAAATTTCTGATTTTAAAAAACTAATATGTTTTTGTTTATCTAATTATTGAGTTTTTAATTCATTTATAAAAGTGTCTTCAGGGTACATAATAAAAGCATAAATAGATTGATTGTTAAAAGTAGCACTTATACCCTTTTCATCAATATTTTTAATAGGCATAATCATATTTAAAAATGGAGTTCCTAAAATAATTTTATGTTGTAAGTTTTTTGTAACACCCGGCATTTTGCCATGTAGATATTCCTTAAATTATTCAACGGGATTAATGGGAATAATCATGCAAGGTTTGTTTTTATTAATTTGCTAATGTTTCCAGTTGAATATGTATGATTCATAAAACCAAATGGTGAAACTAAATAGCAAATTAGTTAAAGACCAATGGAAGGGTAAAATAGAGAGAAATTAAGGTTGGTGGGAAATAGCCAATGGATGAATTCCATCTGGCAACTTGTTGAAGAAGCCATGTCTTCTTCCTTCCCTCCCGTTCTTCTCTTCATTCTGGCGTGAAACTCCCTCCTGTTTTCTCTCTTCCAGTCGAGGAACAACCATCGAAGTTACTTCAATCTCCTCGGCTCCTTTCTGTTTTCCCGCTGAGGTAAATGTCTGGTTGAATGCTAACGAATTTGGACAAGTTTAATGCGAGTTTTCACTGAGATTTAGGGTTATTATTTTAGAGAAAACTCACTGTTTTTGGATGAAAACACGTTGGTGTGTTTTCTAAAGTGTTGAAACGTGTTTGCTACATTCCTACGAGATATTAGTTAACATTTGTAGCGTGTTTGAATTCTGTACATCCAATTACAGATCCGAGCTTTCCAGGGTCGTTCGAGCACACTGCATTGCTGCAAACAGGTAAGTTCATGCATTTACGTTGGCCCTTAAGGCCCTACAACTTGGAGGTACTAGGTATGGTATGGGTAGATAGGTTTTAGGTTATGTTTTAAGTTGAATATGTCTCCATCATATCCTGTCTTCCTGTTGTATCATTATGCCATCTGTGAATGTTAAGTTTAAGCATCGCACTTATTCATGCATACACGTTTTCCTGTAAAATCATGCAAATGTTTTCAGCACTGGTTTTGAAGTAAGTAAGATAAAATCTGTAATGTAAATGTACGGTTAAGTGTGGATGAGGACTGACATCCTGTCAAGTACTCCTGTTATGTCCTGAAGCGGCATGTACACCCTGTTGCGCCAGCTCCTCCTCCCACTTATACCTCCCTGTCCAGTGAAATGTAATGTAATGTAATGTTCCTGTATTTGAAACGTTCATGCATAGCATATGCATCACTGCATTTATTTCTGATATGTTCTTACTGAGCTCTAGGCTCATAGGTGAACTCCCTGTTGTAGGTACGGATACTCCAGATGAGGACCTTATGCCTCATAATGACGAGCTGATGTAGTTGGGGAATTGAGCTCATTGGGGGTGGTTGCTGCAGCCAGACAAAGTCTGCCCCGAGGTTTAAGTATTTAAAGTAAAGTCTATGTCTGCAAAACCTTTTCTGGAATTCTGGCGTTGTGTTTACACCTCTGTATAGTCCTGTGTTTTGTTTAAAACTCTGTAGGAAATTCTGCTGGATATGTAATGTATAGTTTCTTGTGTTTGAGTTTTAAATCTCTGTTTGACCATTGATAGTTGTCTCCTGAAATATTCTGTTGTTGATGTATTCAAAACCTCTGTATTTGACGGATTGTATCCATATATTTTAAATGTTTTGAAAACATTCTGGAACTGTTTGAGTTCTCCCTTTTCAGGTCATGCATGGATAGCCTCGAATTTTTGAGCTATCCATGCAGTTTGTCTGATTGAACTCCTGTCATTTGTAGAGTATGATTCAAAAACTTTGTTTTGAAATCGGGTTTGAAGGTCTGAAGCCCTCATGCCTCCTATTACGATGTTCCCTGCCTGTAAGTCTTTATGTTAAAATTTGCCAAGTTTTATCTCAAAAACTGCATCTTCCGATCACGTTCACTGCTGTTTTAAGTGTTCATCTACCGGTTGACGTCATCCATCTTCCGGCTGACATCATCACCTTCTGCCGGTCTCGTTTATTGTCTCCATCTACCGGTTGACGTCATCCATCTTCTGGCTGACGTCATCATCTTCTGCCGGTCTCGTTTATTGTCTTCATCTACCGGTTGACGTCATCCATCTTCCGGCTGACGTCATCACCTTCTGCCGGTCTCGTTTATTGTCTTCATCTACCGGTTGACGTCATCATCTTCCGGCTGACGTCATCACCTTCTGCCGGTCTCGTTTATTGTCTTCATCTACCGGTTGACGTCATCATCTTCTGCCGATTATGTTTACTGCTTGTATCTTCCGGTTGATGTCATCTTCTCTTCCGGCTGATGTCAGCGATTTTGTCGTATCTGAATCAACCGCTGCCCGCTGCCCGTCTGTTTCACTGTCTTTAGAAAATTTCATTCACCACTGCCCATAATGTTTAGTCTTTCGCCCAGTTATTTCACAGTTGCTTCCTGCTTTTATGCTTATGATTTCTTGTTTACTTCCTGTTCATTCTGTTTGATTATTTTCTTCGCCATTCCTTCTCTTCTGTTATTCATTTCCGAATTGTGCATAGTTCTGTTACTCACCGTAGTCCTTCCCTCTCTGTAAATTTTTATGTTCAGGGTATTGCATTAAGTTTTATTTAATCCATCGAAGTTCTTTTATACTAGGTCTTCCGCCGATGTTTTTTTTCTGTTTCCTGTTTCCATTTGTAACTGTTATCCAGAATCTCTTTTACTGCTTTTCCGTGTGATCTCAAATCCAGAACTCTTTCTCTCCCTCTGTTTAAAGTTCTGTAGGTGTCCGGTCTGATCTCATATAAGTTTAAAAAAAAAAAAAAATGTCTTGTTTCTGTAAAATGTCTGGTGTGATGACTCCGATCCCGGACCCCGATCGGGTACGGTTTTGGGGCGTCACATTTTTAACCAATAAAAAAGTAGTTGTTATACTAACATTATTATCGCAAATACTAGCATCAGATAATTTATAGTCTACTTTTAATTTATTTCCACCTGCTGAATATAAAGATTGTTTTGTTTTCTCAAAATATTTAGTGGGAATAATTCCTTCTTTAATACAATTAATGTCAGCACCACTATCTATAAGGGCTATTAAATCAGAGATAATATAGTCTTGATTTATAATTAGATTAATTTTAATAAACCATTTTTGAAATCTCAGTTTTGTTAAAATATTTATATCATTATCATTATAAGGGGTAACTTCATTATTAGAAGAGGAACCAATATCCATATGGGCTTCAATTTTTTCTATTCTTTCATTGATATTAATCTGATATTGATTGTAATTATACAATAACTCTTGTAGTTCATTTTTAAGATCTTTTACTTCTCTATTAAGATCTTGAATAGTTACAGGTTTAATTTTAGCTTTATCAAGTCTATTAAAGACTTCTGTTAAAGAATAATGTTGACCTCTTAACTTAGGTTTTTCAATTATTTCTTTATCATTGTTTTGATTAATAATAATTTCAATAATCTTTTTTCTAAAGATAGGATCATGAATCTGATCTAGATTATCTAAAATATTTTGTTGATCAGTTGTCAATACATTGACTTGACATTTTTGACAGGTTTCACCCTCAGATGAAGACGACTCATCAATAATATCTTCTGACTCTGAAGATTCTTCTTCCGAATAAGTTAATAATAGTTTTTCTAAGGTTAATTTTAACCTTTCGTCTATATCCATGCTATTTAGTTTATGTCTAGTGGTACATTTTGAAGCATAATGGCCAAATTTACCACATTTATAACATTTAATTTCAGAAATATCTTTTTTAGATTTTTTCTTTTTATTTCTATGAGAAGATTCAAGAATATCTTGTTTTTGCTTATATTTTTTAAAAGCTCTTTTTTGTAATTTCTTTTTACGTTTATATTTCATATATTCTTCGCTTTTATCAGCTTTGGATAAACCTTTTAGAGTAGGTTTAGGAATATGATAAGCAAATTGATCACAAAATTCACCTATTTCTTTTTTACCATCTAAATTTTGTTTTTTAAATTGATATTGTAATTTCATATCATTACATAAACTTAAACCTTCTTGAACACATACACTAATTAAATGACCATAAGTACATGTAGCCCAAGGAATAAAATGTCCATCATTTAATTCTAATAATTTCTTTTTAATTCTTTTAGAAAATAAAGGAGGTAATCCATCTATAAATTTAGATTTCCAGTGCTCAGAATTAGCATCTGGCCTTTGCATAACTTTAGTTATAAAAACATCTTTATACCATCTGAATTCGGTTAAAGTTCTACATCTTAAATTTTGTAATAATTCTCTACCTCTTTCTTGTCTTTGTTCGGTAGCTCCAATAAAATGTAATATAATAGCTTGTATTAGTGTATAAACACTATCTTCATAAACCAAATTATTTTCATGTCTTACAGCGGTTAATATTTCATGACGTTGTTCTAGAGATAAATAATTATCCCACCAACCTTTTAAAGCACCATTAACTCCATTAATAATAAAGGCTGCTATATCAGAATCTTTATTCTGAGAGGCTTTACAAACGCTAGAATACATTAACATTTTTTGGAGTAATTCATAAATTTGATATTCAGTTAAACCATCTAGGTTCCAATCATATATAGTTTTGGCAGTATAAGAAGATTGTTCATGTAACCAATTTTCTTCCCATAATAAATCTACGGGAGTGGGTCTTTTATAATAAGTTCTTCTAATTCTATCTCCACCAGGCCCTTTATCCTCATATCTAACTCTATGAATACTTAAAGGGTCTCTAGATTCTGGTAAAGGATAGATATAATTACATTCAGTAAAAGATTTTTCTATTTTTTTAATATCTTTTAAATGAGAAGGCATATCCTCGTTACTAGAAGTATCATCTGCTGGCCAAGAACTAGAATCAATAGTTGGATGAATTTCAGTGTGATAATTTTCCATAGAATTTTCGGCTTGTGTATTAATAACACTAATATTTAATTGTTTTATTCTTTTAGCTAATTGTTCAATAAAGTCATTATTGTCTTTGGGAGATTTAAAATTAAATTTAGATTTCACTATAGGAGGTTTTAAATCAGGAATAGAAATATTTTCTTTCTTTATTCTAGATGTCGAAGGAGGTGTCATAGGAATTTCTTCTATAGGCCTTTTCGTTTCCTTTTCAGATAATTTAATTATTTGAGTTTCAACTCTTGATAATTGTTGTCCTATAGTACTCATATGAATATTATTATAATTTATTTGTTTAATTATAATATCATTTTATCTTCAATAGGTTGAGATAAACTAACCAAAGGAATAGCTTCAATAGTATTATTCTTTAGACTAATAGGTTCTAAAGGTGGATGTATAGATTTAATACTTTCATTATTTTTTATATTCCAAGTTTTACAATGATTATTATATTCTTCTAAAATATTAATTTGATATTTTGATACAGGTTTATAAAATATCGTTAAATACCATTCACTAAAAGTGATGAGATTCTGTTTCAAATCTAGATAAGAATAATATAAATCTTTTAATTTTTTAAATTCTTCAGATTTTTTATAATATTTTTTATCAATCCAATTTCTGAGAATAGCATTTTCAGGTGATTGATATTCTTTGTTACATATTTTTCTAATATCATCTTTGCTTAAATTTGAGTAATTCATCATAATTTAAATTCCATTTCTGAAACAGTAGGTGACTCTCTTTTATAAGGTTGAGAGGTTTCTCCTTTTTCATATTTAGAATTAGAAAATTGATTAGAATAAACACCATGAGGTATTTGTTGTTCAGATATTTTTAAAGCTTCAATATTAGAAATAGGAGTTTCAGATACAGAAAATCTAGAACTAGGTAAATCTACTTGATAAGGAGGAATAGATGACCTAGAAGATAGACTTCTGGAAAAAGATATTTTTCTTGATTGATTATTATCAAACTTAATTTCTATATGTCCTTCAGAGGTTTGAATAATTTGATCGATTTTTTTATTAATAATTGGTTGAGGTAATACAGCTTGAGGAATAGTCCATTTATTTAATACTTCTTCTTGAGATAATTCTATAATTTCTTCATTTTTAATAGAATTTTCAGAGAATATATTTGAGATCAAATTCATATTCAATTTGTAGAATTTACTTTCAAATAACATAACTACTTGACTTCAAGTTTTCAACTATAAATAGATATAAGGTTTAACTTCGTATTGATCTTCGATTCATCTCGTATTGACTTGTGGATAACTTCGTATTGATCTATTAATTCCTTCTATACTAATCATGTGACTAATGAGACTACTTGCACTGTCAAAGACTAATTTCACAAAGTTTGCAAATGTCTCTCAACCATGCAAATGGGTATTTTTGCCTGACGCCTTTCTCACGGCTAAGCGGCCACACACCCCAACACGGCAACAGAAAGACATCATACAAACAAGATGAAATCACAGCAAGTATTCTTTGCACATGAAAGCACGAAAAGAGTTAATAGAATCGTGTTGAAGAGATCACCTCATCGTATTGAGAAGAACAAAAGATCATATTGAAGTTAAAACAAATATCGATTTACATAAGAAAACTTATCGACAAGTCCTTAGTTATTTGAAAGCAAATACAAATTTAGCCAATCATTTGGCTCTGATACCAAAGGGGGAAGCGATGAGAGAAGAAGTATAAGAGAAGTATAAGAAAATACTTACTTGTTTATTCACAGTAGTTGTATCATACAAAGAGGGAGAGAGAGAACAATCAGAGCTAGAGTTTTTACAAGGAGAGAAGGCAAAACTCTAAAAAAACTTGAGAAAGAAATGCAAACTAGCTCCCTTATATAGAAACGGGAGTTACAAGCGACAAACTAGTAAAAGTAGATTCCCACTTATCAACTAGTGGGGCCTATACACAAAGCAAACAAAAGTAGATTCCCACATAGTGTATGGTGGGACCTAGGCTAGGGAAAAAAACAAACTCCATAGGCTATAGTGGAGTACGAAGATGCTTTCATAATGGAGTGGTAGGGACCACTTATATCTTTCCATACTGACGAATTTTAGTCATTACTAAAATACATTTAGTCTTTAAGTAGTCCACTTCTTTACTTCGGTCACCGTTAAATAAAGGCATAGCTTGTTGATGATTCTCGTCAAGCTGTTTAAATAACTGCATCAAATAATGAGTCTTTTCTTGATATTGCTGCACCAATTGATTACTAAATTCTAGAAATCTTCTATAATTTTGTGCTTGCATATGGAGCGGTAGCCAAGTAGGTCTGTTGAAAACTTTTCAGTAATTTCTTCTAGAAATGGGGCCAATATCCACGATAATGGCTAGGATGATAATCACGGTAACGGAAAGTCCTGTCATGCGAGCAGGGAAATACCCAATATTCTAAGGGGCTAAATTATAAGGATTCATCCGATCAATAAATTGTGGCAAATAATACAGCTGTCGATCCGCAAATATTTCCTCAATATGTTGATCTTCCCACTCAGGCCAATTCATAGATCTTTCTTTTCTTTTCCTTTATATGTCAAAAGAAACATATTTTCTTCAAAGTCTTCCTTAATAAAAGCAAAAGGCTCAACATTATAAGTATGGTCAATATCCATATGAGGTGTTTGAATATTAATAATTGAGTTTTCATAGCCTCAAATAATTTTTCGTCTTTTTCTTCCTTAGTCATATCAGGATATATTCGAGAAATAGTAGCATAAAGCGTTTCAATATAATTGATATTATCCTGTTCATCTTCAGCATCATTAATAGTTTTCTGTTTTGCTTTTTCTCTATAGATATTAATAGATGTCTTAATACTTGTTAAACACTTATTAGTCTCATAACGAGACTCCCATTTTACATAAAAGTTCCTTTGAACTGCATATAAACCCAAATAAGGGTCTTGATAAATCTCAAGATTCCATTGCCATATCCAGTTTATCTGGAATTCAGAGCAAAACCATAATAATTCTTGCTCTTTATTAAATATTTCCTATTGATAAAATAGGATGATACTTTAACCAAATATGAAACTCTTCTTGATACGCAGGAAATAAAGCTAACTCCGGAGAGTGTTCCGACTTAGTTATTATCATCATATTCTTCAATAGGAGAAAGTAGTACTCCTCCTACTCCTCCTAAAACTGCTCCCGAAATATTCGAGCAGGAGATCATATTTGAAAAAGCATATACGTGCTACTATTTTTCCTTTTATGAAAAGGATTTATTATTGGCTAATAAAGACGCCTGGTATATCAAAGAGAGATATTTGGGCTCTCATCATTATTTAATGACTGATGGAAAGCATCGGCTTTATTATGAGCATATTCTTATCGAAACACAGTCGGTTCAGATTGTGCACCATTATATTGGTGAATATGGAAAATCTGCTATCACTTATTCGAAATGTTATATTATCAGGGTTATACATCCTCAAGAATGGGGCTTAAATGTGTTTGCTATTAGAAGCCTCAAGAATGATCAAAAGTATAATTATTGGGATTATGTTAATGCTTGGACAAATATGTTCAACAAGATGAAATCACAGCAAGTATTCTTTGCACATGAAAGCACGGAAAGAGTTAATAGAATCGTGTTGAAGAGATCACCTCATCGTATTGAGAAGAACAAAAGATCGTATTGAAGTTAAAACAAATATCGATTTACATTAGAAACTTATCGACAAGTCCTTAGTTATTTGAAAGCAAATACAAATTTAGCCAATCATTTGGCTCTGATACCAAAGGGGAAAGCGATGAGAGAAGTATAGAAGTATAAGAGAAGTATAAGAAAATACTTACTTTTTATTCACAGTAGTTGTATCATACAAAGAGGGAGAGAGAGAACAATCAGAGCTAGAGTTTTTACAAGGAGAGAAGGCAAAACTCTAAAAAAACTTGAGAAAGAAATGCAAACTAGCTCCCTTATATAGAAACGGGAGTTACAAGCGACAAACTAGTAAAAGTAGATTCCCACTTATCAACTAGTGGGGCCTATACACAAAGCAAACAAAAGTAGATTCCCACATAGTGTATGGTGGGACCTAGGCTAGGGAAAAAAACAAACTCCATAGGCTATAGTGGAGTACGAAGATGCTTTCATAATGGAGTGGTAGGGACCACTTATATCTTTCCATACTGACGAATTTTAGTCATTACTAAAATACATTTAGTCTTTAAGTAGTCCACTTCTTTACTTCGGTCACCGTTAAATAAAGGCATAGCTTGTTGATGATTCTCGTCAAGCTGTTTAAATAACTGCATCAAATAATGAGTCTTTTCTTGATATTGCTGCACCAATTGATTACTAAATTCTAGAAATCTTCTATAATTTTGTGCTTGCATATGGAGCGGTAGCCAAGTAGGTCTGTTGAAAACTTTTCAGTAATTTCTTCTAGAAATGGGCCAATATCCACGATAATGGCTAGGATGATAATCACGGTAACGGAAAGTCCTGTCAATGCGAGCAGGGAAATACCCAATATTCTAAGGGGCTAAATTATAAGGATTCATCCGATCAATAAATTGTGGCAAATAATACAGCTGTCGATCCGCAAATATTTCCTCAATATGTTGATCTTCCCACTCAGGCCAATTCATAGATCTTTCTTTTCTTTTCCTTTATATGTCAAAAGAAACATATTTTCTTCAAAGTCTTCCTTAATAAAAGCAAAAGGCTCAACATTATAAGTATGGTCAATATCCATATGAGGTGTTTGAATATTAAATAATTGAGTTTTCATAGCCTCAAATAATTTTTCGTCTTTTTCTTCCTTAGTCATATCAGGATATATTCGAGAAATAGTAGCATAAAGCGTTTCAATATAATTGATATTATCCTGTTCATCTTCAGCATCATTAATAGTTTTCTGTTTTGCTTTTTCTCTATAGATATTAATAGATGTCTTAATACGTGTTAAACACTTATTAGTCTCATAACGAGACTCCCATTTTACATAAAAGTTCCTTTGAACTGCATATAAACCCAAATAAGGGTCTTGATAAATCTCAAGATTCCATTGCCATATCCAGTTTATCTGGAATTCAGAGCAAAACCATAATAATTCTTGCTCTTTATTAAATAATTTCCTATTTGATAAAATAGGATGATACTTTAACCAAATATGAAACTCTTCTTGAATAACTGCAGGAAATAAAGCTAACTCCGGAGAGTGTTCCGACTTAGTTATTATCATCAATATTCTTCAATAGGAGAAAGTAGTACTCCTCCTACTCCTCCTAAAACTGCTCCCGAAATATTCGAAGCAGGAGATCAATATTTGAAAAAGCATATACGTGCTACTATTTTTCCTTTTTATGAAAAGGATTTATTATTGGCTAATAAAGACGCCTGGTATATCAAAGAGAGATATTTGGGCTCTCATCATTATTTAATGACTGATGGAAAGCATCGGCTTTATTATGAGCATATTCTTATCGAAACACAGTCGGTTCAGATTGTGCACCATTATATTGGTGAATATGGAAAATCTGCTATCACTTATTCGAAATGTTATATTATCAGGGTTATACATCCTCAAGAATGGGGCTTAAATGTGTTTGCTATTAGAAGCCTCAAGAATGATCAAAAGTATAATTATTGGGATTATGTTAATGCTTGGACAAATATGTTCAACAAGATGAAATCACAGCAAGTATTCTTTGCACATGAAAGCACGGAAAGAGTTAATAGAATCGTGTTGAAGAGATCACCTCATCGTATTGAGAAGAACAAAAGATCGTATTGAAGTTAAAACAAATATCGATTTACATTAGAAAACTTATCGACAAGTCCTTAGTTATTTGAAAGCAAATACAAATTTAGCCAATCATTTGGCTCTGATACCAAAGGGGAAAGCGATGAGAAGAAGTATAAGAGAAGTATAAGAGAAGTATAAGAAAATACTTACTTTTTTATTCACAGTAGTTGTATCATACAAAGAGGGAGAGAGAGAACAATCAGAGCTAGAGTTTTTACAAGGAGAGAAGGCAAAACTCTAAAAAAACTTGAGAAAGAAATGCAAACTAGCTCCCTTATATAGAAACAGGAGTTACAAGCGACAAACTAGTAAAAGTAGATTCCCACTTATCAACTAGTGGGGCCTATACACAAAGCAAACAAAAGTAGATTCCCACATAGTGTATGTAACGCCCCGAACCCGCCCCGGGCCCGGTGCATCACGTTGCAAACCAATCCCGTATTTAAAACATCGTTTAAAATAATTTTCGTAAAATATTCGGCTCGGTTTTGTAAAATTCCTGGCTCGATGTTCGGGTTTTTCGAAGCCTCAAAATTTCTTGGAACACGTGTCTAAAATACGTTAAAATACGTTGGAAAAATGTCGGGTCGAAACATGTTGGAAATTGGGAGAAAAACGAAATTTAAAAAAAATTGCAAGGAAGGGCGCTGGGCGCCAGGCGCGCCCAGGCTGTGCGGCGTGCGCCGCACGCGCGCGCTGCGCGCGCGCCAAGCGCGCCGCACGTGCCGCACGCGCGCGCGCGTCCCGCGCTGGGGCGCACCAGCTCGCCCCTCTTCTTTGTTTTCACGACCGATCGTGGCTAAAAGCCCGATCGGTCGGGCCTCCTCGGGTTTTCTTCACCCAGAAATTTCCCGACCGCGACCGGTCATGCCCCGGGCCCGATCGGTCGGGCCGGCTCGGGTTTTTCACCACCGAAAACACCCTAAAATGCCCTTTTTAACCTTTTTCCACCTTCCTACACATTTTAACACTTTTCTACATTCCCGACACCTCCAAAAATTATGAAAATTTGAACATACCTTCCCGACACCTAAATTTTCAAGCCCCATAAAAATCTCGGAAAACCGACTTAAAACGAATAAATACAAAAATCACAAACATAACCCGACGTTAGTTATTTTAAAAACAAAACGGCAATATAACGCCTAAAACTTTAAATACCCAAAACCTGAAATAAATCCCGGAAAACACACAACTTCCATCACGAACAACTATACTCACTATCCACCTCCAAATCAACTCGTAAACCCGGTAACATATATACGAAAGTATTTACGAACACAATTTACCACAACGTATTAAAGTTTCCTAACTTCCACAAAACAACTATCCATACCAAAATAACATTCACCTCCCACTACCCGAGGAAAAGTGGTCCAGACGCCCCGACAAATGACCTGCACCGGCGAGCTCCGTACTCCTCCGACTGCGGCCTAATCCTCGGCGGTCTCGTCAACCTCACCTGTCAATTACTCGTCACCTACACCACAGAACACAAAACGTAAGCCTAATGCTTAGCAAGTAGGGAATAATAATATGCAAACACAAACAAAGTACGATGCACCCACAACCCTTACACAACCCTAATACATGCGATTTCTAACTCTCGGTTGTATGCATCACGTTCTCACTACAGTTAGCGTAAGCGTACCTCTCTCGTAGAATATCATTCTACTCGAGACACAGTTGCGTACCTCCCGAGTAGCACTCGAGACACAGTTGCGTACCTCCCGAGCAGCGCTCGAGACACAGTTGCGTACCTCCCGGGTAACACCCGAGACACAGTTGCGTACCTCCCGAGTAGCACTCGAGACACAGTTGCGTACCTCCCGGGTAACCCCCGAGACACAGTTGCGTACCTCCCGGGTAACACCCGAGACACAGTTGCGTACCTCCCGAGTAGCACTCGAGACACAGTTGCGTACCTCCCGGGTAACCCCCGAGACACAGTTGCGTACCTCCCGAGTAGCACTCGACACACAGTTGCGTACCTCCCGGGTAACCCCCGAGACACAGTTGCGTACCTCCCGAGCAGCGCTCGAGACACAGTTGCGTACCTCCCGGGTAACACCCGAGACACAGTTGCGTACCTCCCGAGTAGCACTCGAGACACAGTTGCGTACCTCCCGGGTAACCCCCGAGACACAGTTGCGTACCTCCCGAGTAGCACTCGAGACACAGTTGCGTACCTCCCGGGTAACCCCCGAGACACAGTTGCGTACCTCCCGAGTAGCACTCGAGACACAGTTGCGTACCTCCCGAGCAGCGCTCGAGACACAGTTGCGTACCTCCCGGGTAACCCCCGAGACACAGTTGCGTACCTCTCGAGTATAAATCCTTCTACTCAAGACACATTTGCGTATCTTACGTTTCAAACTCAACTCACGACTCAAAACATGCTCAAAACACGTATTTTAGCCAACCATGCAGAACACTCTTCTCTAGCGTAGCGTACTATAACTCACGGTGCATGTTTCAATAAAGATATGCAATACTACTCGAAACAACCCAACGAAACACGACACGAAACAAAACAAACATCTCCCGAGGCTATAAAGCATTTCACACTATGATGCATGTCGCACAATTACTTAACCAGACCAAAACAAAGCAAAGCAATCAACCAACAATGAAGACAAACAAAGAACAAACAACAACCCTACCGTTCCGTGGTGTAGGCCCGAAGGCAAAACAAACGTCCTCTACTTAGCTGGTTGCCCGGATTCCAGTTGCTTACTTTTACCGATAATTCAATCGTCCGACGTCCTAAAATAACAAAGATGTAACTTCATAAGTCACCAATAAAATCTAAAGGATTCTTAAACCTAAAACTAAACAACACTTAAACAACTTCACACTCAAAACACTCAAACTCGGTTTTTTCCCAAAATTGACCGTCAAACTTCAAACGGTCGTAACTCTCTCGTTTTTCAACGAATTTAGACGTGCCACCCCAACTCGGAAACCTCTACACATCTACTATCCATTGAAACACCCAAATCAACCAAACAAGCACATTAGCTAACTCGAAAATCCATCAAACAGAATCGGGTATATGGTGTTCTTCAACCATTTTTGTGGAACACTCTTTCAATCTTCCATCTAACCCCTCTAACAACCTAAACCAATCCATTAAACAACTAAATCATCAAAATAGGAAAGACATCTAACATTTAAACTCAATTTTTCGGACTTCACATTCTAGGGTTTCCTAACCCTATGCAATCCCCCACAAAACACCCTAAAAACACTCCTAATCTTCATCCAAAGTTACAAAAACCAAAACCCATAAAGTTTTACCTTAAAATCTCCTTGAGAAATTGAAGCAAAGGAGAGAGGAGAGGCGGCTATGGAGGATGAAGGAGGAGATCGATGAAGGTTGAAGAAGAAAAAGGAAAAACATCACTTTAAACCAAACTTTCTTTCCACTTTTGACTTTCCTCCTCCAAACTTTCTAAAATTGAAAAACCACCCATTCTTTTCCCCTCTCTCTTTCTTCCAACGTGAACCCTCTTTTCACCCTCACTTTTTATTCATTTTTCTCAATCAATTAAGGTTTGACAAATCCTATTGGTTGTTTGACTTTTCAAACCCCTTTGGTTTTAATTGTCAAACCACTTTATTTTCTTTCTCTTCCATTTCAATGCTCACCATTAATCTTGAATAACTAAACTCTCATAACCGTATATACTAGGACATACGTGCGTTATAGGAAATTCTCGGGTGTTACAGTGTATGGTGGGACCTAGGCTAGGGACAAAAACAAACTCCATAGGCTATAGTGGAGTACGAAGATGCTTTCATAATGGAGTGGTAGGGACCACTTATATCTTTCCATACTGACGAATTTTAGTCATTACTAAAATACATTCAGTCTTTAAGTAGTCCACTTCTTTACTTCGGTCACCGTTAAATAGAGGCATAGCTTGTTGATGATTCTCATCAAGCTGTTTAAATAACTGCATCAAATAATGAGTCTTTTCTTGATATTGCTGCACCAATTGATTACTAAATTCTAGAAATCTTCTATAATTTTGTGCTTGCATATGGAGCGGTAGCCAAGTAGGTCTGTTGAAAACTTTTCGGTAATTTCTTCTAGAAATGGGCCAATATCCACGATAATGGCTAGGATGATAATCACGGTAATGGAAAGTCCTGTCAATGCGAGCAGGGAAATACCCAATATTCCAAGGGGCTAAATTATAAGGATTCATCCGATCAATAAATCGTGGCAAATAATACAGCTGTCGATCTGCAAATATTTCCTCAATATGTTGATCTTCCCCCTTTGGTATCAGAACCAAATGATTGGCTAAATTTGTATTTGCTTTAAAATAACTAAGGACTTGTCGATAAATTTTCTAATGTAAATCGATATTTGTTTTAACTTCAATACGATCTTTTGTTCTTCTCAATACGATGAGGTGATCTCTTCAACACGATTCTATTAACTCTTTCCGTGCTTTCATGTGCAAAGAATACTTGTTGTGATTTCATCTTGTTTGTAAGATGTCTTTTTGTTGCCGTGTTGGGGTGTGTGGCCGCTTAGCCGTGAGAAAGGCGTCAGGCAAAAATACCCATTTGCATGGTTGAGAGACATTTGCAAACTTTGTGAAATTAGTCTTTGACAGTGCAAGTAGTCTCATTAGTCACATGATTAGTATAGAAGGAATTAATAGATCAATACGAAGTTATCCGCAAGTCAATACGAGATGAATCGAAGATCAATACGAAGTTAAACCTTATATCTATTTATAGTTGAAAACTTGAAGTCAAGTAGTTATGTTATTTGAAAGTAAATTCTACAAATTGAATATGAATTTGATCTCAAATATATTCTCTGAAAATTCTATTAAAAATGAAGAAATTATAGAATTATCTCAAGAAGAAGTATTAAATAATTGGACAATTCCAGAAATTGAACCAAAAACTATTTATAAAATAGGAACTTTTGAAAATCTTATTAATCGTATTGTTAAAACTTCCGAGCAAACTATTTGCTTAGATTCTAATGAAAAAACTATAAAATTATTAGGATTAAAAGATATTCAAAAATATTTTACTAAATATAAATATATCCATATTGGACTTATTCAAATAGCTTTTAAACCATTGACTATTCCAGGTTTAAATGCAAGTATATTAGCTACTCTTAGAGACGTTAGGAGTCAAAATTATAAAGAATCTTTAATGGGTGTTATACAAACCAGTCTATGTCATGGTCCCATTTATTTTAATGTTTATCCTAATTTAACTTTATCTTTGACTGATAAAAATTTATTTGAATCAGTAGTTTTAAATATTCAAACTCATGGCTACGAGTTTCTTCAAGGTTCAGAAACTATTGCTATAATCTATAGATTAAGTTATAAAGTAATGAATACTTTATGTCCTCAAGTTAAATTAAAAGATAATCCAGGAAAAACTTTATTAATTGAAAGTGATATTATGAAAACTAATATACCTATTCCTAGATTAATAAACTGGGATGAAGTCACATTTCCAGAACAATGGACTATTCCTCAAGCTGTATTACCTCAACCAATTATTAATAAAAAAATCGATCAAATTATTCAACCCCTGAAGGACATATAGAAATTAAGTTTGATAATAATCAATCAAGAAAAATATCTTTTTCCAGAAGTCTATCTTCTAGGTCATCTATTCCTCCTTATCAAGTAGATTTACCTAGTTCTAGATTTTCTGTATCTGAAACTCCTATTTCTAATATTGAAGCTTTAAAAATATCTGAACAACAAATACCTCATGGTGTTTATTCTAATCAATTTTCTAATTCTAAATATGAAAAAGGAGAAACCTCTCAACCTTATAAAAGAGAGTCACCTACTGTTTCAGAAATGGAATTTAAATTATGATGAATTACTCAAATTTAAGCAAAGATGATATTAGAAAAATATGTAACGAAGAATATCAATCACTGAAAATGCTATTCTCAGAAATTGGATTGATAAAAAATATTATAAAAAATCTGAAGAATTTAAAAAATTAAAAGATTTATATTATTCTTATCTAGATTTGAAACAGAATCTCATCACTTTTAGTGAATGGTATTTAACGATATTTTATAAACCTGTATCAAAATATCAAATTAATATTTTAGAAGAATATAATAATCATTGTAAAACTTGGAATATAAAAAATAATGAAAGTATTAAATCTATACATCCACCTTTAGAACCTATTAGTCTAAAGAATAATACTATTGAAGATATTCCTTTGGTTAGTTTATCTCAACCTATTGAAGATAAAAATGATATTATAATTAAACAAATAAATTATAATAATATTCATATGAGTACTATAGGACAACAATTATCAAGAGTTGAAACTCAAATAATTAAATTATCTGAAAAATCAAATAAAAAGGTTATAGAAGATAATCCTACGACATCTTCTGCGACATCTGGAAGAAGGAAAGAAAATATTTCTATTCCTGATTTAAAACCTCCTATAATGATATCTAAATTTAATTTTAAATCTCCCAAAGACAATAATGACTTTATTGAACAATTAGCTAAAAGAATGAAACAATTAAATATTAGTGTTATTAATACACAAGCCGAAAATTCTATGGAAAATTATCACACTGAAATTCATCCAACTATTGATTCTAGTTCTTGGCCAGCAGATGATACTTCTAGTAACGAGGATATGCCTTCTCATTTAAAAGATATTAAAAAAATAGAAAAATCTTTTACTGAATGTAATTATATCTATCCTTTACCAGAATCTAGAGACCCTTTAAGTATTCATAGAGTTAGATATGAGGATAAAGGGCCCGGTGGAGATAGAATAAGAAGATCTTATTATAAAAGACCTACTCCTGTAGATTTATTATGGGAAGAAAATTGGTTACATGAACAATCTTCTTATACTGCCAAGACCATATATGATTGGAACCTAGATTGTAACACCCGGAAAATTTTGACTACGTGTTTAGACCTAAGTTAGTGAGGTATGAGAGTGCTTTGTGAGGGGTTTAGAAGGGATAGGTTGAGAAGAGAAAATGAAGTGGTTTGGCAATTCAAACCAAAGGGTTTGAAAAGTCAAACAACCAATAGGATTGTTTTAAGCATTAATGGTATGAAAAATGATGAAATAAAATAATGGAAAGGAGAGATTAAAGTGGTGCTTCGATGAGTGATTCACGTTGGAAAACTTTAGACCAAAGAAAAGTGGTTAGTTTTTGTAATTAAGAAGAATGTTGTGGAAAAATTCAAAAGAGAGAAAAATGGAGAATTTAAGGGTTTGGTTTCCTTCTTTTCCTTCCATCTTCTTCTCCACGATTTTCGTCCAAGCTTGGCGTCCTCCATATCTGCTTCTTGCCCTTTCTTTTCTTCAATTTTCCAAGGTGCTTTCAAGGTAAAATCATGTGGGTTTTCAATTGCATACATTAAGGGTTGATTTGTTGAGGTTTTTAGGGCGTTTGGTGAGAGTTTGCATAGGGTTTGGAAACCCTAATTGGTGAAGTCCGAAAAATTGAGTTTAGATGTTATATTTGATTCCTATTTTGGTAGTTTAGTGGTTGAATGGAGTGATTTAGGTTATTAGAGGGATTAGATGGAAGATTGAAAGAGTGTTACACAAAATAGGTTGAAGAACACCATATACCCGATTCTGTCTTTGGGAATTTCGGGCTGACCAAAGTGTTTGTTTGGTTGAATTGAGTGCTTAAATGGATAGTAGACGTGTAGAAGTTTCCGTAATGGGGTGGCACGTCGAAATCCGTTGAAAAACGAGAGAGTTACGACCGTTTGAAGTTGGACGGTCAATTTTGGTGTAAAAATCGGGTTTGGAGTTAAGTTGTGAGTTTAGGAGGAAATGTGTGCTTAGTTTAATTAGAAAATCCTTATAATTTATTTAGGTTGTTACTAAGTGAATTTCTGTATTGGTTAGGTGATCGAACGTTTGATTTTGTTGGACGGTGTGAACAAGGAAGTATCGAGCAGCCACCAGGTAAGTAGTGGAGTGCGTGTTTGTTGCCTTCAGGCCTACACCATAGAACGGTAGGGATTGTTTGATTGTTGCTATGTTTTGCTTTGTGTCATGCATCGTGTGTCATGCATCATGGTTTTCTAAACTACGAAATTACGTGTTTTGCATTCTTGAGCGGTGAGAATGAAATGAAAGATAAGAAAAGATTTGCAACGTGGTCGTGAGTATGAATTTCTCGACCTATTCGTGCTTGAAGTGCACAATGGGGTTGGTGCTTGAAGTGCACCCGTACGGAGGATTCTACGATCGATTGGGGGATTCTAATGTACGTAATGAGTCGTGAGTATGAATTCCTCGACCTATTCGTGCTTGAAGTGCACAATGGGGGTTGGTGCTTGAAGTGCACCCGTGCTTGAAGTGCACGGAGGATTCTACGATCGATTGGAGGAGATTCGGTTGGCCGTCTTGGACTGTGTTGGGACGTGTGCCTCCGGTCTAGCTCCGTGGGTCAAGGTGTGGCCGTCCTGGACTGTGTGGGGGCGTGTGCCTACTTGATTCACACGGAAGTGAAAGATAAAAATGCAATTGAAACGAAAAGAAAACAACTGAGTGTGTAGAAACTGCATGTTAGGATTGAGTCGAGCATTTAGCGTGTCGTTGTGCATTATTCCCTACTTGCTAAGCGTTAGGCTTACCTTTTTGTGTGTTCTGTGGTGTAGGTGACGAGTTTTATACAAGTGAGGTTGATGAGACAGCTCAGGATTAGGCCGCAGTCGGAGGAGTACGGAGTCCGCCGGTGCGGGTCATTGTCGGGGCGTCTGGACAACTGTTCGTCGGGTAATGTGGGAGGTGAACATTTTGATAGATGGTTGTTTAGTGTTTGTAATGTTTTGAATGTTGGGAGTAAGGTAGAACCAAGGGTGAACGGGTTGTTATAACTGTTTTAGTACCGGTTGTACGGTTTCGATGTAAATGATTTTATTTTGTGTGTCGTTTTGGTTGAAACTACTTTCGTAATGGTTGTTAGCGTTTGGGGATTGAAATGGTATATTTTTGGGTTAAATTTTCAGGTTTTGGGTATTTAAAGTTTTAGGCGTTATATTGCTCGTTTTGGTTTTAAACTATTTAACGTCGGGTTATGTTCGCTATTTTTTTTATTTAATCATTTGAAGTCGGTTTTCTATAAAATTTACGGGATTTGAAGATTTAGGTGTCGGGAGTATGTGGTTAAAATTTCATGGGTTTTGGAGAAGTTTAGCTTAAGGAAAAGTGGAAAAACAAATTTGCATGCAGGTGTCGACATGTACTGTTCATTCTGTTGTAAAAGTGTCGACACCAAAGACAAGGTGTCGACACTTACTGTTCACAGAGTTGCAAAAGTGTCGACACCAAATACAAGGTGTCGACACCTTTTGCAAAGAAAAGGGACCAGAGAGCAAAACTGTTTTAAAGTGTTGACACCTACTGTTCATAGTGTCGACACTTTACTGTTCATACTTCAATTTTTAACATTTTGACGCTTATTTCAAACCAGTTTTAACCCGACTTTTTCCGACATATTTTAAACATATTTTGGCACGTTTTCCAACAAAATTTGAGGGTTCGAAAAATCCGAACATCGAGCCGGGAATTTTACAAAACCGAGCCGAATATTTTTATTAAATTACTTTTAAACGTCGTTTAAATTCGAGAGTTGTTTGCAAAGTGACGCACCGGGCCCGGGGCGGGTTCAGGGCGTTACATAGATGGTTTAACTGAATATCAAATTTATGAATTACTCCAAAAAATGTTAATGTATTCTAGCGTCTGTAAAGCCTCTCAGAATAAAGATTCTGATATAGCCGCTTTTATTATTAATGGATTTAATGGTGCCTTAAAAGGTTGGTGGGATAATTATTTATCTCTAGAACAACGTCATGAAATATTAACCGCTGTAAGACATGAAAATAATTTGGTTTATGAAGATAGTGTTTATACACTAATACAAGCTATTATATTACATTTTATTGGAGCTATCGAACAAAGACAAGAAAGAGGTAGAGAATTATTACAAAACTTAAGATGTAGAACTTTAACCGAATTTAGATGGTATAAAGATGTTTTTATAACTAAAGTTATGCAAAGACCAGATGCTAATTCTGAGCATTGGAAATCTAAATTTATAGATGGATTACCTCCTTTATTTTCTAAAAGAATTAAAAGGAAATTATTAGAATTAAATGATGGACAATTTATTCCTTGGACTACATGTACTTATGGTCATTTAATTAGTGTATGTGTTCAAGAAGGTTTAAGTTTATGTAATGATATGAAATTACAATATCAATTTAAAAAACAAAATTTAGATGGTAAAAAAGAAATAGGTGAATTTTGTGATCAATTTGCTTATCATATTCCTAAACCTACTCTAAAAGGTTTATCCAAAGCTGATAAAAGCGAAGAATATATGAAATATAAACGTAAAAATAAATTACAGAAAAAATCTTTTAAAAAATATAAGCAAAAACAAGATATTCCTGAATCTTCTAATAGAAATAAAAAGAAAAAATCTAAAAAAGATATTTCAGAAATTAAATGTTATAAATGTGGTAAATTTGGCCATTATGCTTCAAAATGTACAAGTAGACATAAACTAAATAGCATGGATATAGACGAAAGGTTAAAATTAACCTTAGAAAAACTATTATTAACCTCTTCGGAAGAATCTTCTAGTTCAGAAGATATTATTGATGAGTCATCTTCATCTGAGGATGAACCCTGTCAAAAATGTCAAGTCAATATATTAACAACTGATCAACAGAATATTTTGGATAATTTAGATCAGATACATGATTCTAATTTTAGAAAAAAGATTATTGAAATCCTTATTCAACAAAGCCAGGATAAAGAAATAATTGAAAAACCCAAGTTAAGAGGTCATCATTATTCTTTAACAGAAGTATTTAATAGAATCGATCAGGCTAAAATTAAACCTGTAACTATTCAAGATCTTAATAGAGAAGTTAAAGATCTTAAAAATGAATTACAAGAATTATTATTTAATTATAATCAATATCAAATTAATAACAACGAAAGAATAGAAAAACTAGAAGCCTATATGAATATTGGTTCTAATAATGAAGTTACCCCTTACAATAAAGGTAATGATCTTAATATTTTAACTAAATTAAGATTTCAAAAATGGTTTATTAAAATTAATTGAATTATAAATCAAGATTATGTTATCTCTGATTTAATAGCCCTTATAGATAGTGGTGCTGACATTAATTGTATTAAAGAAGGAATTATTCTCACTAAATATTTTGAGAAAACAAAACAATCTTTATATTCAGCAGGTGGAAATAAATTAAAAGTAAACTATAAATTATCTGATGCTAGTATTTGCGATAATAATGTTAGTATAACAACTACTTTTGTAACGCCCCCGAACCCACCCTGGCTCGGAGCGCTACTCTGCTAACCAAACCCCGATTAAAACATGATTTAAACTAAGTTTAGACTCGCTAATTTCCCTTAACCCTAACCTACACGCACCATGGCGTTATCTTCGAAAAATTCGACAGAGTAACGCCTGAAAATGGCGCCTCAAAAATGTAAATACCTACATAAAACCCAATCCAGAATATTCCTAATCTCCAACAATCAACCAGAATGTTCTTAACCATCTAACCAACCTACAAAATCCCCAATATAGGGTAACACCTCACTCTCAACTATAACTAAATACAACAATTACACATGTCTATCCCATAACTGTCAATCAAAAAGAAACATTACACATTCCCATCGATTCCACAAACAGACATTTACAATACTATCAACATACAAAACCCACATCTTCCGAAGACCATGGTGGAGTCGCCCCGACAAATGCCCGCACCGGCACGCCCCATGCATCACCGACTGCTTCCAAGTCCTGACTGACTCACATAGCTCACCTATACCTGCGTCGTTACCTACACCACAGAACACACACACACACGTAAGCTTACGCTTAGCAAGTAGGGAGTAACAAATAATAACAAGAAAAATGCACACACTACCCTACTCTAACACCACAACACAACACCCCTCGACACGACAACTCAACACAAAGATACAACCCCACCCAATGCAACTCAACAACGTAAAACATCACTAACAACACGACCAAACAATGCAACACAACACCACAATGCAATGCAATCCTATCATATGCAGTTTCTACACACTCTGTTGTTTTCTTTTCGTTTCGGTTGCATTTATCTTTCACTTCCAGGTGAATCAAGTAGGCACACGCCCCCACACAGTCCAGGACGGCCACGCCTTGACCCACGGAGCTAGACCGGAGGCACACGTCCCAACACAGTCCAAGACGGCCAACCGAATCTCCTCCAATCGATCGTAGAATCCTCCGTGCACTTCAAGCACGGGTGCACTTCAAGCACCAACCCCATTGTGCACTTCAAGCACGAATAGGTCGAGGAATTCATACTCACGACTCATTACGTACATTAGAATCCCCCAATCGATCGTAGAATCCTCCGTGCACTTCAAGCACGGGTGCACTTCAAGCACCAACCCCATTGTGCACTTCAAGCACGAATAGGTCGAGGAATTCATACTCACGACCACGTTGCAAATCTTTTCTTATCTTTCATTACATCATCCTCACCACTCAACCCTGCAAAACACGTGATTTCGTCAGTTAGAAAACCATGATGCATGTGTCAACCAAGATATGCAATACAACACAATACGACGATATGACACCACACGAAACAACCGACACAACCACAACAATGCTTGACCGACAAAGAAGACAACCAAGACATCAACAACTAAACAACACTAAACGACAACAACAACTCACACACTACTCGAACACCAACCAACAAACAAACACCAACCAACCAATAAGGCATCAACAACCAAACAACAAAATAAGTCCTACCATTCCGTGGTGTAGGCCCGAAGGCAAAACAAACGTTCTCTACTTACCTGGCGTCCTAGCTCGCTGAGGGTACTCGATTACCTGTCCATCTACAGCTCGACCTACGATAAATATTCATCAAACCATTAAAATCAAGCCTACATCTACTAATTACTCTCAAACTCCTATTTCTAGCCCAATCCAATGAAAGCCTAACTAAATGGGTCACCAATTTGGGTTCGGTAAAAACCGACCCAAACCTTCAAACACGCGTAACTTTTGCGTCGGATATCGGAATCGAACGATTCCAGCGGCCACATACTCCTCTAATAACCTATTTTAACGTACCAAAAGGAATTTTAAAACGAATGACCGTAGCTAGGTCAAATATCCAAAAACCCGAACTGCCCCTTAACCCGGAATTTCCCCTTTTTTAATTTTTCATCAATTAGCAACCAATTTCACACTAATCAACCATATTTAACCTCAATTAACATAATCTAACAAAAAACCCCAAGAATACACAGCAAAACCTAAATGCCCTAAATCGGCATTCACTGAAATTCGCCCAAATTGGGCTCCTCACTGTCAATCAACCATAGCCGGTCCAAGGGTTGGCAAACCCACGCCGGAAGCAGCCCATTTCGGACGGCGATCGGAGCTCAAAGTCGCTCCTCACCCTCGGCCACGACAGAACCGAAACAGAGAGGAAACCGAGTTTACCTGGTCGGTTCGTGCACGGAAACCACGCGTCGCCATCGTCTGGCCGGAGAACGCCGGAAATCGGCGGTGGTTGCCGTCGGAGGAGCGTCGCTCGCCGCTCGGTTCTCCCTCTCCCCTGCTTCGCGCTCGGTGTCGGGCTCCAACAACCAAAATGGCTTCGGCCATTTTTGTTGATTTTAATTAACAAATAATAATAATAATAATAATAATAATAATACATTAAAACTAACATTAATAACATAATACCATTTTGCCCTTCCAAATCCGTTAAATCTCGTCCTTAATTTATAAATTTCGTAAATTTGACTCTCATCCCGTACCCAGCTTAATTTTTCTCAATTAATAACCAATTAGTTTAAACCAACTTACTCACTTTTCTTTTAAATCAATAAAAACAACTATTTATCAAATAACTACCTTATCCATTTATTCTCTCAATTTCCTTTAAAAAAAACCTGGGTGTTACAACTTTTTATTGGTTAAAAACTACAACATAAATTATTTTAGGAACTCCATTTTTAAATATGATTATGCTATTAAAAATATTGATAATAATAATAATAATAATAATAATAATAATAATAATAATAATAATAATAATAATAATAATAATAATAATAATAATAATAATAATAATAATAATAATAATAATAATAATAATAATAATAATAATAATAATAATAATAATAATAATAATAATAATAATAATAATAATAATAATAATAATAATAATAATAATAATAATAATAATAATAATAATAATAATAATAATAATAATAATAATAATAATAATAATAATAATAATAATAATAATAATAATAATAATAATAATAATAATAATAATAATAATAATAATAATAATAATAATAATAATAATAATAATAATAATAATAATAATAATAATAATAATAATAATAATAATAATAATAATAATAATAATAATAATAATAATAATAATAATAATAATAATAATAATAATAATAATAATAATAATAATAATAATAATAATAATAATAATAATAATAATAATAATAATAATAATAATAATAATTACTTTAACAATCAATCTATTTATTATGCTTTATTATGTACCCTGAAGACACTTTTATAAATGAATTAAAAACTCAATATTTAGATAAACAAAAACATATTAGTTTTTTTAAAATCATAATTTATTATTTAAAATTGAGATCAATTAAACACCCTAAAATAATTGAAAAAATTAAATCTATTGAAAATACTTTTTATTACTGAAGTATGTGGAGATACTCCAAATATATTTTGGGATAGAAAAAAGCATATTGTTGAACTTTCTTATATTGCTCAAAGTGTATTTTTACAGAATGAATAACCCCTTGGAGGTGGTGGTGGTCGTAGAAGTACTAGGGGCCGTGGAAAGGGTCGACTTAGTTATTATCATCAATATTCTTCAATAGGAGAAAGTAGTACTCCTCCTACTCCTCCTAAAACTGCTCCCGAAATATTCGAAGCAGGAGATCAATATTTGAAAAAGCATATACGTGCTACTATTTTTCCTTTTTATGAAAAGGATTTATTATTGGCTAATAAAGATGCCTGGTATATCAAAGAGAGATATTTGGGCTCTCATCATTATTTAATGACTGATGGAAAGCATCGGCTTTATTATGAGCATATTCTTATCGAAACACAGTCGGTTCAGATTGTGCACCATTATATTGGTGAATATGGAAAATCTGCTATCACTCATTCGAAATGTTATATTATCAGGGTTATACATCCTCAAGAATGGGACTTAAATGTGTTTGCTATTAGAAGCCTCAAGAATGATCAAAAGTATAATTATTGGGATTATGTTAATGCTTGGACAAATATGTTCTATATTCAGAATCCTCAGAGAACCCATTTATGGTTCTTCTCTATTAATCCTGAAATTATAAAAACAGAGGATAAATTTCCTCCTTGGTTTTATGTTTGGTGGCAGGAACACTCTCCGGAGTTAGCTTTATTTACTGCAGTTATTCAAGAAGAGTTTCATATTTGGTTAAAGTATCATCCTATTTTATCAAATAGGAAATTATTTAATAAAGAGCAAGAATTATTATGGTTTTGCTCTAAATTCCAGATAAACTGGATATGGCAATGGAATCTTGAGATTTATCAAGACCCTTATTTGGGTTTATATGCAGTTCAAAGGAACTTTTATGTAAAATGGGAGTCTCGTTATGAGACTAATAAGTGTTTAACACGTATTAAGACATCTATTAATATCTATAAAGAAAAAGCAAAACAGAAAGCTATTAATGATGCTGAAGATAAACAGGATAATATCAATTATATTGAAACTCTTTATGCTACTATTTCTCGAATATATCCTGATATGACTAAGGAAGAAAAAGACGAAAAATTATTTGAGGCTATGAAAACTCAATTATTTAATATTCAAACACCTCATATGGATATTGACCATACTTATAATGTTGAGCCTTTTGCTTTTATTAAGGAAGACTTTGAAGAAAATATGTTTCTTTTTACATATAAAGGAAAAGAAAAGAAAGATCTATGAATTGGCCTGAGTGGGAAGATCAACATATTGAGGAAAATATCTGATACCAAAGGGGAAAGCGATGAGAAGAAGTATAAGAGAAGTATAAGAAAATACTTACTTGTTTATTCACAGTAGTTGTATCATACAAAGAGGGAGAGAGAGAACAATCAGAGCTAGAGTTTTTACAAGGAGAGAAGGCAAAACTCTAAAAAAACTTTTGAAAGAAATGCAAACTAGCTCTCTTATATAGAAACGAGAGTTACAAGCGACAAACTAGTAAAAGTAGATTCCCACTTATCAACTAGTGGGGCCTATACACAAAGCAAACAAAAGTAGATTCCCACATAGTGTATGGTGGGACCTAGGCTAGGGACAAAAACAAACTCCATAGGCTATAGTTGAGTACGAAGATGCTTTCATAATGGAGTGGTAGGGACCACTTATATCTTTCCATACTGACGAATTTTAGTCATTACCGTCAAGCTGTTTAAATAACTGCATCAAATATTGAGTCTTTTCTTGATATTGCTGCACCAATTGATTACTAAATTCTAGAAATCTTCTATAATTTTGTGCTTGCATATGGAGCGGTAGCCAAGTAGGTCTGTTGAAAACTTTTCGGTAATTTCTTCTCGAAATGGGCCAATATCCACCAATAATGGCTAGGATGATAATCACGGTAACGGAAAGTCCTGTCAATGCGAGCAGGGAAATACCCAATATTCCAAGGGGCTAAATTATAAGGATTCATCCGATCAATAAATCGTGGCAAATAATACAGCTGTCGATCCGCAAATATTTCCTCAATATGTTGATCTTCCCACTCAGGCCAATTCATAGATCTTTCTTTTCTTTTCCTTTATATGTCAAAAGAAACATATTTTCTTCAAAGTCTTCCTTAATAAAAGCAAAAGGCTCAACATTATAAGTATGGTCAATATCCATATGAGGTGTTTGAATATTAAATAATTGAGTTTTCATAGCCTCAAATAATTTTTCGTCTTTTTCTTCCTTAGTCATATCAGGATATATTCGAGAAATAGTAGCATAAAGCGTTTCAATATAATTGATATTATCCTGTTCATCTTCAGCATCATTAATAGCTTTCTGTTTTGCTTTTTCTTTATAGATATTAATAGATGTCTTAATACGTGTTAAACACTTATTAGTCTCATAACGAGACTCCCATTTTACATAAAAGTTCCTTTGAACTGCATATAAACCCAAATAAGGGTCTTGATAAATCTCAAGATTCCATTGCCATATCCAGTTTATCTGGAATTCAGAGCAAAACCTGAAACACCCGAGATTTTTCTATAACTCGTATAGGCCTAAGAGTAATCGATTAGAGAGTTGTTGTTAGGAATGAAATGTTGGAAATAAGGCAATAGATAGAAGGGTTTGACAAGTCAAAACAACTTGTAATTGGTGGAGGTTTGTTGTTGAAAAGTCAAAGTTCACCAACCAATTAAAAAGAAGTTAAATTAAATGAAAAAAGTGGTTAATTTGGTTGGTGTTTGGCGTTGGATTTAAAGAGAGAAAATGAGTGAGAGAGTTTGACAATTCAAACTATTGTGATTGGTTGAATGAGTGGTCGAAAAGTCAAGTAACCAATGGGAAATTGGTGAAGTAAATGAATGAATAAAATAATGGTGAATTTTGGTATCTTTGGCATTGGAAATGCAATGGGAATGAAGGGCTTTGTGGTAATTTACTTGGAGTTATTAAATGGTTATTAATTAAAGGATTTAAAAAGAGAGAAAGATAGGTTTTTTCATTCATTTTCTCCCTCTTCATCGTGCTTCTCTCTCATTCCTCCATAACCGATTCTTCCCTTCCTCCTCTCTTTAATTTCTCAAGTGATTTCAAGGTAAATTCATATGGGTTTTGGTTTGTGTACATTTGGATGGAGTTTGGAAGTGTTTTTAGTAAATTTGGTTGAGTTTTGTGAATGTTTGAAAACCCTAGGTTAGGGATTTCGAATTTTAGCTTTCAATTGGTTGTTTTCCTTCCTAATTGATTGGTTTAGTTGTTGAATGGATAGATTAGGTGGTTAGAGTGATTAAATTGTGGATTGGGAGTAATTTGCACAAAAACCGGAATTGTGCACAAAAGGGGCCGATTCTGTCTTGGTTATTTTCGGTTTGGCCAAAGTGTTTGTTTGATTAATTTAAGCATTTCAATGGATAGTAGACGTGTAGAGGTTTCCGTAATGGGGTGGCACGTCGGATTCCGTTGAAAAATGAGGGAGTTGTGACCGTTTGAAGTTTGACGGTTGATTTTGGGTAGAAAATCGGGTTTGGTGTTTTGAATGTGTATGGTGCTCTAAATATTGTTTAGTTTTAGTTAGAAAATCTTTTAGAATTTATTGATAGCTTACTGAGCTAAGTTTCCATTGTTTTAGGTCGTCGAACGAATAAATTTACCGGGATAAGTGAGCAAGTAGAAGCTGAGCATTCAGGTAAGTAGTTGTGATTTCCTTCCGCCTTCGGGCCTATACCACAGAACGGTAGAGTTATTTCTTCTTTTTGCGTTGTGTTGGTTGTTCTGGGTTGTGTCGTGATGGGTGTTCTGTGTGTTATTGCATATTTGGGCATGCATCATGGTATAGCACGTTAGAAACGATTAGTGGCATTGTTTGGCACTGTGAGCATGAACGTAATCAGATAAAGCAAATTGTAATTGCATCTCGAATAGGGTGACTTGTCGGGCTGGGTTGCTGGTAGTAGCACCCCGAAGGGAACTCTATGAGAGATGACCGGCTAAAACACGAGATCCTGATTAGGGTGCCTTGTCGGGCTGGGTTGCTGGTAGTAGCACCCCGAGGGGACCTCTATGAAGGATGACTGGCTAAAATACGTAAATTCTGATTAGTGGGCCTTGTCGGGCAAGGTTGCTGGTAGTAGCACCCCGAGGGGACCTCTATGAAGAATAAAAGCAAAGTGGAAGAATTAAAGCAAAGAACAGAAAATAAGCACAACTGAGTGTTAGAAACTGCATGTGTTAGGTTAATTGCACTGTGTAGAGTCGCATTTGTGTTTCCTACTTACTAAGCATTAGGCTTACGTGTTTGTTCTGTGGTGTAGGTGACGAAGCGTTTTCTGGTGAGGTTGATACTGAGGATTTGGACTAGGAGCGGTCGGGGATGCATGGAGCTCACTGGTGCAGGCTGTTTGTAACACCCGGTTTATTAGAATTAAAATAACCAATTAATCTTCTAAGTGTGAATTTTATAGAATGAAATAGGGAGAAATAGCAATTAGGTTAATGAGTAACTAAGTGAGGGCATAAGGGTAATTGTCAATTTATATTGTGGATAACGTATTTAAGGAAAGAGTAAATGAGGTATAGCCGTCAATGCTCATTTCACTCTCGATTTTTCAGCTCAAGCAGCCGAGCTCTCTAGGCGATTCTCCTCGCTCGGTTCTCCTTCGACTTAGGTAAGTTTCTTTTCCTTATTTCTCTTGTGGTATAGTGGTGAAATGCCTGGAGGATTGCAATGTGAGGATTTTGAGGATGCTGAGATTGAGTGTAGATTCGGGTTTTAGCGATAAGTAGGAATGCTCGGGTAGTAGAGTTTCTAACTAGATTTCTCGAACCGCTGTTTGATATTTTGAAAGGTTTAGTGAAGCCTTGATTTATATTCTGTATGAACTTAGGTGAACAGACCTCCGAAGTAGCTAGCAACCAGACAGATTTCCAGGAGCCAGGTAAGTAAAGTATTGCTTGTGCCTTCGGGCCTACATCACAAAACAGTAGGTTTATGTGTGCTTGAATGTTTCTATTGTCCATGCATCATGTTTTGTTAAAAGTTACGAAAATGAATTTCATGTAAGAAATGATAAGGTATGAACAGTATGCGACAGACAAGCTATTAAGGGAACTAATCCACCCCTTAACTTATGAAGGGATTTAGACATTGGGAGAATTGATCCCACTCCCAAGGGAACCATGGGATCAGATCAAGTGTTAAGGGAATTCATCTGCCCCTTAATTAAGTAGGAGGATGTAGACATTGGGAGAATTGATCCCACTCCCAAGTGAACCATGGGATCAGATCATGTTATGAACGAATGCGTATGCCACTGAGATGAGAAAAATAGAAACTGCATATTTAGGAGTATAAGTTTAACATTTTACTTCATTCATATACTGCTTTACTTACTTAGCATTAGGCTAATAGATGAGTTTTGTGATGTAGGTGAAGAAGTGTTAGCAGGTGTGTCTCCTGATCGTGTTGAGGAATAGTGGACGTTGGAGGAGAGCATTCAGGCTTCGGCATGGTAACTGATGGGGCGGTTTAGCATGTTGTCTACAGATGTGGAGGTTTAGTGGATAATGATTTAATCGAGTATATGAAGTTTTTAGTAAATGAGATTACAGCTATTTGACTTTGTTTTCGAGAATTTCTGATTTTCATGTTTTTACTGAATTTGATCAATACAATGACTTGGAGTGTTATGAATGGATTTTTGGTAAAATGTTTTAAGTCTGTTAGATAGTCGAAGCTTTCTCGGGTTATAGACAGGTTTTTAGTCCATTGGTAGAATTGAATAATTTTTTTTTGTATCAGTGATATGTGTATAGGTTATTGCGTTCTGTGGAAGGAAATCGTGTTGATGTCTATCGGAAGAAGGAGTCTATCGTGATGGGGGTGTCAGTCTGTCGGAAGATGGAAGTCCTATCGGCAAATGCCTTAGAGTCATGTGAGAAGCAGTGTCGGCAAATGTATTCTATTCGATGCGGAAGTGTAGAATTAAGTCGTCGAGTAGTGAATCGGAAGATGTAGAGTAATCTGTTTTGTCGTTTAGTGAATCGGAAGATGTAGAGTAATCTGTTTTGTCGTTTAGTGAATCGGAAGATGTAGAGTAATCTGTTTTGTCGTTTAGTGAATCGGAAGATGTAGAGTAATCTGTTTTGGTCGTTTAGTGAATCGGAAGATGTAGAGTAATCTGTTTTGTCGTTTAGTGAATCGAAGATGTAGAGTAATCTGTTTTGTCGTTTAGTGAATCGGAAGATGTAGAGTAATCTGTTTTGTCGTTTAGTGAATCGAAGATGTAAGTAATCTGTTTTGGTCGTTTAGTGATCGGAAGATGTAGAGTAATCTGTTTTGTCGTTAGTGAATCGGAAGATGTAGAGTAATCTGTTTTGGTCGTTTAGTGAATCGGAAGATGTAGAGTAATCTGTTTTGGTCGTTTAGTGAATCGGAAGATGTAGAGTAATCTGTTTTGTCGTTTAGTGAATCGGAAGATGTAGAGTAATCTGTTTTGTCGTTTAGTGAATCGGAAGATGTAGAGTAATCTGTTTTGTCGTTTAGTGAATCGGAAGATGTAGAGTAATCTGTTTTGTCGTTTAGTGAATCGGAAGATGTAGAGTAATCTGTTTTGGTCGTTTAGTGAATCGGAAGATGTAGAGTAATCTGTTTTGGTCGTTTAGTGAATCGGAAGATGTAGAGTAATCTGTTTTGTCGTTTAGTGAATCGGAAGATGTAGAGTAATCTGTTTTGTCGTTTAGTGAATCGGAAGATGTAGAGTAATCTGTTTTGGTCGTTTAGTGAATCGGAAGATGTAGAGTAATCTGTTTTGTCGTTTAGTGAATCGGAAGATGTAGAGTAATCTGTTTTGTCGTTTAGTGAATCGGAAGATGTAGAGTAATCTGTTTTGGTCGTTTAGTGAATCGGAAGATGTAGAGTAATCTGTTTTGTCGTTTAGTGAATCGGAAGATGTAGAGTAATCTGTTTTGTCGTTTAGTGAATCGGAAGATGTAGAGTAATCTGTTTTGTCGTTTAGTGAATCGGAAGATGTAGAGTAATCTGTTTTGTCGTTTAGTGAATCGGAAGATGTAGAGTAATCTGTTTTGTCGTTTAGTGAATCGGAAGATGTAGAGTAATCTGTTTTGTCGTTTAGTGAATCGGAAGATGTAGAGTAATCTGTTTTGTCGTTTAGTGAATCGGAAGATGTAGAGTAATCTGTTTTGTCGTTTAGTGAATCGGAAGATGTAGAGTAATCTGTTTTGTCGTTTAGTGAATCGGAAGATGTAGAGTAATCTGTTTTGTCGTTTAGTGAATCGGAAGATGTAGAGTAATCTGTTTTGTCGTTTAGTGAATCGGAAGATGTAGAGTAATCTGTTTTGTCGTTTAGTGAATCGGAAGATGTAGAGTAATCTGTTTTGGTCGTTTAGTGAATCGGAAGATGTAGAGTAATCTGTTTTGTCGTTTAGTGAATCGGAAGATGTAGAGTAATCTGTTTTGTCGTTTAGTGAATCGGAAGATGTAGAGTAATCTGTTTTGGTCGTTTAGTGAATCGGAAGATGTAGAGTAATCTGTTTTGTCGTTTAGTGAATCGGAAGATGTAGAGTAATCTGTTTTGTCGTTTAGTGAATCGGAAGATGTAGAGTAATCTGTTTTGTCGTTTAGTGAATCGGAAGATGTAGAGTAATCTGTTTTGTCGTTTAGTGAATCGGAAGATGTAGAGTAATCTGTTTTGGTCGTTTAGTGAATCGGAAGATGTAGAGTAATCTGTTTTGGTCGTTTAGTGAATCGGAAGATGTAGAGTAATCTGTTTTGTCGTTTAGTGAATCGGAAGATGTAGAGTAATCTGTTTTGTCGTTTAGTGAATCGGAAGATGTAGAGTAATCTGTTTTGGTCGTTTAGTGAATCGGAAGATGTAGAGTAATCTGTTTTGTCGTTTAGTGAATCGGAAGATGTAGAGTAATCTGTTTTGTCGTTTAGTGAATCGGAAGATGTAGAGTAATCTGTTTTGGTCGTTTAGTGAATCGGAAGATGTAGAGTAATCTGTTTTGTCGTTTAGTGAATCGGAAGATGTAGAGTAATCTGTTTTGTCGTTTAGTGAATCGGAAGATGTAGAGTAATCTGTTTTGTCGTTTAGTGAATCGGAAGATGTAGAGTAATCTGTTTTGTCGTTTAGTGAATCGGAAGATGTAGAGTAATCTGTTTTGTCGTTTAGTGAATCGGAAGATGTAGAGTAATCTGTTTTGTCGTTTAGTGAATCGGAAGATGTAGAGTAATCTGTTTTGGTCGTTTAGTGAATCGGAAGATGTAGAGTAATCTGTTTTGTCGTTTAGTGAATCGGAAGATGTAGAGTAATCTGTTTTGTCGTTTAGTGAATCGGAAGATGTAGAGTAATCTGTTTTGTCGTTTAGTGAATCGGAAGATGTAGAGTAATCTGTTTTGTCGTTTAGTGAATCGGAAGATGTAGAGTAATCTGTTTTGTCGTTTAGTGAATCGGAAGATGTAGAGTAATCTGTTTTGTCGTTTAGTGAATCGGAAGATGTAGAGTAATCTGTTTTGGTCGTTTAGTGAATCGGAAGATGTAGAGTAATCTGTTTTGTCGTTTAGTGAATCGGAAGATGTAGAGTAATCTGTTTTGTCGTTTAGTGAATCGGAAGATGTAGAGTAATCTGTTTTGGTCGTTTAGTGAATCGGAAGATGTAGAGTAATCTGTTTTGGTCGTTTAGTGAATCGGAAGATGTAGAGTAATCTGTTTTGTCGTTTAGTGATGGTTATGTTTGTGGTTTGTTTTGAATGGTTAATGGAATGGAAATGTTTGAGTAGTTTTGGTTTGGGTGGTTTGTATATAGGATTTGTAAGCTGCTTTTTGGTGATGTGTTTAAGGATTTGAGTAGTGCTTGTTTGGTTGACTTTCATTTTTGGTATATTAGTTGTGATTTTTGTTAGGTGGAGTTTAACTGTGGTTTAACTGTGTTTATTTTTCAGGGTTTTGGTTTAGAAACTTTTAGGCGTTATATTGCGATTTTGGTTTTTAAACTAAATAACGTCGAGTTATGTTCCCTATTTTCTATATATTCATTTTAAGTCGAAAAAATTTACGAAAATATTTTTTTAAACGACGTTTAAATGCGGGATTTGTTCTGCAACGTAGCGTACCGGGCCCGGGGCGGGTTCGGGGCGTTACAAAACCATAATAATTCTTGCTCTTTATTAAATAATTTCCTATTTGATAAAATAGGATGATACTTTAACCAAATATGAAACTCTTCTTGAATAACTGCAGGAAATAAAGCTAACTCCGGAGAGTGTTCCTGCCACCAAACATAGAACCAAGGAGGAAATTTATCCTCTGTTTTTATAATTTCAGGATTAATAGAGAAGAACCATAAATGGGTTCTCTGAGGATTCTGAATATAGAACATATTTGTCCAAGCATTCACATAATCCCAATAATTATACTTTTGATCATTCTTCAGTGTAACACCCGACATTTTTGCCTATGTAATTATTCCCCGAATATGTAAGCAGAATTTCTCCGATATGAATGCAATGATTGTTTTTAATAAAATTGTCGATGTGTTTAATCGAGCGAGGGTGATTCGTGAGACCGTATCGATTAAACTAAATAATGTTTTAATTAAAAACCAATGAAAGGGCAAATTAGGAAGAAATTAAGGTTGGTGGGAGAAAACAAATAGATGATTGACATGTTGCAGCTTGTTGAAGAAGTTAAGTTCTTTCTCCTACGTGAATGTTCATTCACTTCTTTGTTTCCCCTCATCTCTCTCGGCTTTCTCTCTTCCAAGCGATTGAAACAAAACTTCCACACTTTGTTTCTCCAGCGTTTCTCCGTTTTCTTCAGCAAAGGTGAGCGTCTTTTAATGCTAATAAATTTGGACAAGTTTAAGGTGAGTTTTTATCGAAGTTTAGGGTTTCGGTTTTCGGTGAAAACTCACTGTTTTTGGATGAAAACACGTTGGTGTGTTTTCTAAAGAGTTGAAATGTGTTTGCTGCATTTCCTACGAGATATTAGTTAGCATTTGTAGCGTGTTTAAACTCTGAACATTCATGCTACAGGTCCGAGCTTTCCAGAGACGTTCGAGCATACTACTTGGCTGCACACAGGTAAGTTCATGCATCTACGTTGGCCCTTAAGGCCCTACAACTCGGAGGTACTAGGTCTGGTTCGGGTAGATAGGTTTTAAGTTATGTTTTAAGTTAAATATATGTCCATTATATTCTGTTTCCCTGTTGTATTCATTCTGTCACCTGAAATGTTAAGTTTAAGCATCGCACTGATTCATGCATACACGTTTTCCTGTAAAATCATGCAAATGTTTTCAGCACCGGTTTTGAAGTGAGTAAGATAAAATCCTGTAAAGAAAATGTACGGTTAAGTGTGGACGAGGACTGGCATCCTGTCAAGTACTCCTGTTATGTCCTGAAAGTGGCATGTACATCCTGTTGCGCCAGCTCCTCCTCCCACTTATACCTTCCTGTCCAGTGAAACGTAATGTAATGTAATGTTCATGTATTTGAAAATGTTCATGCATAGCATATGCACACTGCATTTCATGTTCTTACTGAGCTCTAGGCTCATAGATGAACTCCCTGTTGTAGGTACGGATACTCCAGAGGAGGACCTTGCTCCTCAAGCTGATGAGTAATGGATTGTGGTGGATCGAGCTCATTGGAAATGGTTGTTGCAGTCAGATAAATTCTGTGTAGAGGTTTAAGTCTTTAAAGTAAAGTTCATATTTGTAAACTCTTCTGGATGTTTGTGGTTTCTGTTTTAAAACTCTGTTGTAGTCTTGTGTTTTGTTTGAAAGTTTTGTTGGAAATTTGAAATGTATAAGTCCTGTTGTTGATGTATTTAAAACCTCCGTATTTGACAGATTGTATCCATATATTTTAAATGTTTTGAAAACATTCTGGAACTGCTTGAGTTCTCCCTTTTCAGGTCATGCATGGATAGTCTCGAATTTTAGAGCTATCCATGCAGTTTGTCTGCTCGAACTCCCGTCATTTGTAGAGTATGAATTCAAAACTTTGTTTTGAAATCGGGTTTGAGGGTCTGAAGCCCTCATGCCTCCTGTTTTGATGTTCCCTGCCTGTAAGTCTTTATGTTAAAATTTGCCAAGTTTTATCTCAAAAACTGCATCTTCCGATCACGTTCACTGCTGTTTTAAGTGTTTATCTACCGGTTGACGTCATCCATCTTCCGGCTGACGTCATCACTTCTGCCGGTTATGTTTACTGTTTTTGTCTTCCGGTTGACGTCAGCATAAGTCTTCCGCCCAGTTTATAAATTTTGTGTTGACGTCAGCATAAGTCTTCCGCCCAGTTTATAATTTTTGTCTTCCGGTTGACGTCAGCATAAGTCTTCCGCCCAGTTATAATTTTTGTCTTCCGGTTGACGTCAGCATAAGTCTTCCGCCCAGTTATAATTTTGTCTTCGGTTGACGTCATCTTTTCTTCCGATGACGTCATACGCCTTTCGCCCAACAGCTTCCTGCTTCTATGCTTATGATTTCTGGTTTACTTCCTGTCCATTCTGTTTAATTATTTTCTTCGCCATTTCTTCTCTTCTGTTATTCATTTCCGAATTGTGCATAGTTCTGTTATACACCGTAGCCTTCCACAGTATGCTTCTTCCCAGTTAAGTTCTCTTAAATGTCCCTGTCTTCCTGCATTTTCGTTTCTCTTCTGTTATCCGTTATTGAATCCCGTTTTGCTTTCAACTCCAGAGAACTCTCTCTCTCGGTGAAGTTTTATAGTTTGTAAACGTTCTGTTCCCTGTTTTCTGTTATAAAAAAAAAAATATGTGCCCGTTTTCTGCAAATGTCCCGGAGTGACGGCTCGGTTCTCGGAGCCCGATCGGGTTCGGTTTCGGGTCGTCACAGAAATGGTATCAGAGAGACACGGTTTTAAAACCGATTCTGTGAAGTGTCTGACTGCGCAACCCGCCACGTGAGATCGCTCCACCAACTGTAAGTATTTAGATTACTGTAACTGTCCTGTTTATTTAAAATTAGGTTATTCTGTTATTCTTATAGGACTATCTTAGAAATGGTGAGAGGACATCAGGAAGAATCCAGTGAAAGCTCTCGGGCCATAGACCGATTGACAGAGCTGGTGGGGGTACAATCCCGCATGGTTGATCGAATGATGGCCAGAGAAGACGACAGAAACAATAACCATGGAAATATCAATCGTGATAATGCGCCGCGAGACAATAGTGGAGACAGATTCCGGCGACTTCAGCCACCCTCATTTGATGGGTTGTCTACAGACCCGACCCGTGCTGAAACCTGGATTCGAACTATGGAGAAGATGTTCAGTTATGCAGAAGTAGAAGACAACAAGAAGGTTACTTGTGCCACGTTCCATCTCACTGAAAGTGCTGGATTCTGGTGGGATGCAGTACAGTCGTCTACAGTGGCGTTGAGCTGGGAAGGGTTCAAGGGGATTTTCTACGATAAGTACTTTGACCGAGGAGCGAGAAAGGAGAAGTTACTTGAGTTTTCTCGGCTGCGACAGTATGGATCTGTGGCCGAGTATGTTCAGAAATTTGAGTCGCTATCCCGATATGCAACACACATGGTGGCCACTGATGAGAACAAGGTGCACCAGTTTATTCAAGGTTTAAAGATGGACCTTCTGCGAGGAATCACGACTGGAGGTTTTGATGAGGCACCATATGTGAAAGTGGTGGCCAAGGCTTATCAACTGGAGGCCTTAGAAATAAAGTCCCAGAGACAGAGAGAACCACCGAGAGGAATTATAAGAAATACTCCTCAACAACAACAACAAAAGATTCAGAATGTACATCCTCAACAGCAACAGAACAGGGGCATTAAAAGGCCCAATGAGACCCTTACTTACCAAGACAAAGGGAAGAGACCTATGGGAGCTCCTCAGCCTCCTGTCTGCCCACGTTGCCAGAAGAATCATACAGGAGACTGCAGGCTCTTTACTGGTCAATGTTTCCGGTGTGGTAAAGAAGGCCATCAAGTCCGGAATTGTCCGGTGCCTGACACAAGGCCGGTTGGTGCTATGCCTAGAGTGTTTGCAATGATGGAGGACGTCGATAATGCTGATCAGCACACAGCAATTACAGGTACAATATTAGTATGTAATGTGCCTGCTTATACCTTGTGGGACACGGGGGCCACACATTCGTTTGTGGCCATGGACTTTGTAGTTAGACAAAAGTTTTGTAGTACGTCGTCAGATCAGCCTTACAGCGTTATGCTACCGTCCGGAGAGTTTATGCACTCCGAGCAGGTTGTAAGGGGTGATATAGTGTCAGTGGGAGACCAGAAGTTACATGCCAATCTCATCGTCATTGGGATGAAGGGATACGATGTTATTCTGGGGATGGACTGGCTGTTTAAACATTACGCCACCATCAACTGTAGGTCCGGGCTTGTGTCATTTAAGCACCCAAATGAAGTAGGATTCTCTTATCAGGCGGTACCGAAGAAACACCGTATGCCTGTGATATCTTCCTTGAAAGCTCAACGACTGATGAAGTCAGGGTGCATTGGATTTCTGGCCCACGTTGTGGATGTTCAAGGGCAAGGTGAGGTGGAACTTCAAAATATTCCGGTGGTTCGGAACTTCCCTGAAGTTTTCCTAGATGACTTACCGGGATTGCCACCTGATCGTGAGATAGAATTTGAGATCGATGTGTGTCCTGGTGCGGAACCGGTGTCAAAGAATCCGTACCGCATGGCACCAATTGAGCTAAAGGAGTTGAAGACTCAGCTCAAGGAGTTAGTGGACAAGGGCTTTGTGCGCCCTAGCTTCTCTCCGTGGGGTGCTCCCGTCTTGTTTGTCAAGAAGAAGGATGGGTCCCTGCGGATGTGTATTGACTACCGTGAGCTGAACAAGTTGACTATCAGGAATAAGTACCCGTTGCCAAGAATCGATGATTTATTCGATCAGCTACAGGGGGCTCGGGTATTTTCTAAGATTGACTTACGCTCCGGCTATTACCAGTTGAAGGTCAGAGCTGAGGATATTCCAAAGACTGCCTTCAGAACCCGGTACGGACACTACGAGTTCTTGGTGATGTCGTTCGGGTTGACTAATGCTCCGGCAGCATTTATGGACCTAATGAACAGGATATTCCATGATGTCTTGGATAAATTTGTGATCGTTTTCATCGACGACATTCTGGTTTATTCCAGGAGTGTGGCTGAGCATGAGAAACACTTGGCTATGGTACTGTCAATCCTAAAGCAACATCAATTATATGCCAAGCTGTCAAAGTGTGAGTTCTGGTTAAACAAGATTAATTTCTTGGGCCACGTGGTGTCTGCTGAAGGAGTATCTGTGGACCCGGCCAAGATTCAGGCTGTGAGGGATTGGCCCAGGCCGAGAAATGCAAGTGAAGTACGAAGCTTTATCGGGCTAGCTGGTTATTACAGGAAATTCATCAAGGGGTTTTCTGTGATCGCGAAGCCTATGACCAGCTTAACAAGGAAGGAAATCAAGTTCAAGTGGTCTGAAGCATGTGAGGAGAGCTTTCAGACACTTAAGCAGAAATTAACCACTGCTCCTCTGTTAGTATTGCCAGTTGAAGATGGCAAATTCAGTGTATACTGTGATGCGTCAAAGATTGGCCTGGGATGCGTATTGATGCAAGAGGGTAAAGTGGTAGCATACGCATCAAGACAGTTGAAGAACCATGAACAAAACTACCCTACTCACGACCTTGAGTTAGCGGCAGTTGTATTTGCGCTGAAAGTATGGAGACACCACCTATATGGACAGTCATGTGAGGTGTTTTCTGACCACAAGAGTTTGAAGTACCTCTTTACTCAGAAAGAGTTGAATATGAGACAAAGGCGGTGGTTAGAATTTGTGAAAGATTACGATGTTGAGATCAAATACCATCCTGGTAAAGCTAATGTGGTAGCTGATTCACTGAGCAGGATGTCAGCTACCATGCAACCAGTTATGTCGGCCGTATCAATGCCTTTGAGGACGGAGATACAGAAGTTCGATATGGAGATGGTTTCTGGGCTATCGGCCATACTAGCAGATTTGACGCTACGACCCACCGTCCTGGACCGAATTAAAGAAGCTCAGAAGACCAATTCAAAAGAGATGGCTGATATGGTGAGCAAAGTACCAATGGCTTCTTCCGATTTCAGTTATTCGGGAGATGGAGTTCTAAAGTTCAAAAACAGATGGTATGTTCCGAAAGACGAAGAGCTACGGAAGCACATCTTATCGGAAGCCCACTCATCTCTTTTCTCTGTGCATCCTGGAAGCACGAAGATGTACCAGGATTTGAAACTTCACTTCTGGTGGCCGAATATGAAGAATGAAGTGGCAAAATATGTGGAGTCTTGTATGATATGCCAACAGGTCAAAGCTGAACATCAACGACCAAGTGGAACGCTTCAACCTCTTCGATTCCCGAATGGAAATGGGAGAACGTTACAATGGACTTCGTTGTTGGTCTGCCAAGAACAGTTAAAGGCCATAATAGCATTTGGGTCATAGTGGACAGATTAACGAAGTCGGCCCATTTTCTACCTGTGAAGACGACGTTCACCATGGATCAGTATGCCGAGCTGTATATTAGTGAGATTATTAAGCTGCATGGCATTCCTGTATCAATCGTCTCAGACCGTGATCCCAGATTCACTTCCAGATTTTGGAAAAGTTTGCAAAGCTCCTTGGGCACTAGATTGGACTTCAGCACGGCATTTCACCCACAGACGGATGGACAATCTGAGAGAACGATTCAGACATTGGAGGATATGCTAAGATCGTGCGTGCTGGAATTTCATGCTCCTTGGAGTAGATACCTGCCACTTGTGGAGTTTGCTTACAACAATAGCTACCAGGCTACGATCGGTATGGCTCCATATGAAGCACTTTATGGCAGGAAGTGTAGATCCCCATTATGTTGGGATGAAGTCGGAGAAACCAAGCTTATCGGCCCCGAAATACTGCAACAGATGTCTGGGGTAATAACGGCGATCAAGCAAAGAATCCAGGCTGCACAAAGTCGACAGAAGAGCTATGCAGACCATCGGAGAAGGGATTTAGAGTTTGCTGAAGGTGATGAAGTATTCTTGAAGGTGTCACCTTTCAAGGGCGTGATGAGGTTTGGAAAGAAAGGGAAGCTAAGCCCAAGGTTCATTGGCCCTTTTCCCATCTTGAAGCGTGTGGGAAGCGTGGCGTACAGACTACAGTTACCTGCGTCTATGGAAGGAGTACACAATGTTTTTCACGTGTCGATGCTGAGGAAATGTGTACGAGATCCAACTCAGATCGTGGAACACGTGGACTTCGATATCATGCCGACATTGACATATGAAGAGAGGCCCATACAGATTCTGGATACCTCAGTCAAGGTATTGCGCAACAAAGTGGTCCCATTGGTGAAAGTTTTGTGGCGTAATCACAATGTGGAGGATGCCACATGGGAAAGAGAAGCGGATGTTAGGACTCAATATCCGGATCTCTTTGCTTAGGCAAATTTTGGGGACAAAATTTCTGTTAAGGTGGGTGGAATGTAACACCCGGCATTTTTGTCTATGTAATTATTCCCCGAATATGTAAGCAGAATTTCTCCGATATGAATGCAATGATTGTTTTTAATAAAATTGTCGATGTGTTTAATCGAGCGAGGGTGATTCGTGAGACCGTATCGATTAAACTAAATAATGTTTTAGTTAAAAACCAATGAAAGGGCAAATTAGGAAGAAATTAAGGTTGGTGGGAGAAAACAAATAGATGATTGACATGTGGCAGCTTGTTGAAGAAGTTAAGTTCTTTCTCCTACGTGAATGTTCATTCACTTCTCTGTTTCCCCTCATCTCTCTCGGCTTTCTCTCTTCCAAGCGATTGAAACAAAACTTCCACACTTTGTTTCTCCAGCGTTTCTCCGTTTTCTTCAGCAAAGGTGAGCGTCTTTTAATGCTAATAAATTTGGACAAGTTTAAGGTGAGTTTTTATCGAAGTTTAGGGTTTCGGTTTTTGGTGAAAACTCACTGTTTCTTGATGAAAACACGTTGGTGTGTTTTCTAAAGAGTTGAAATGTGTTTGCTGCATTTCCTACGAGATATTAGTTAGCATTTGTAGCGTGTTTAAACTCTGAACATTCATGCTACAGGTCCGAGCTTTCCAGAGACGTTCGAGCATACTACCTGGCTGCACACAGGTAAGTTCATGCATCTACGTTGGCCCTTAAGGCCCTACAACTCGGAGGTACTAGGTCTGGTTCGGGTAGATAGGTTTTAAGTTATGTTTTAAGTTAAATATATATCCATTATATTCTGTTTCCCTTTTGTATTCATCCTGTCACCTGAAATGTTAAGTTTAAGCATCGCACTGATTCATGCATACACGTTTTCCTGTAAAATCATGCAAATGTTTTCAGCACCGGTTTTGAAGTAAGTAAGATAAAATCCTGTAAAGAAAATGTACGGTTAAGTGTGGACGAGGACTGGCATCCTGTCAAGTACTCCTGTTATGTCCTGAAAGTGGCATGTACATCCTGTTGCGCCAGCTCCTCCTCCCACTTATACCTTCCTGTCCAGTGAAACGTAATGTAATGTAATGTTCATGTATTTGAAAATGTTCATGCATAGCATATGCACACTGCATTTCATGTTCTTACTGAGCTCTAGGCTCATAGATGAACTCCCTGTTGTAGGTACGGATACTCCAGAGGAGGACCTTGCTCCTCAAGCTGATGAGTAATGGATTGTGGTGGATCGAGCTCATTGGAAATGGTTGTTGCAGTCAGATAAATTCTGTGTAGAGGTTTAAGTCTTTAAAGTAAAGTTCATATTTGTAAACTCTTCTGGATGTTTGTGGTTTCTGTTTTAAAACTCTGTTGTAGTCTTGTGTTTTGTTTGAAAGTTTTGTTGGAAATTTGAAATGTATAAGTCCTGTTGTTGATGTATTTAAAACCTCCGTATTTGACAGATTGTATCCATATATTTTAAATGTTTTGAAAACATTCTGGAACTGCTTGAGTTCTCCCTTTTCAGGTCATGCATGGATAGTCTCGAATTTTAGAGCTATCCATGCAGTTTGTCTGCTCGAACTCCCGTCATTTGTAGAGTATGAATTCAAAACTTTGTTTTGAAATCGGGTTTGAGGGTCTGAAGCCCTCATGCCTCCTGTTTTGATGTTCCCTGCCTGTAAGTCTTTATGTTAAAATTTGCCAAGTTTTATCTCAAAAACTGCATCTTCCGATCACGTTCACTGCTGTTTTAAGTGTTTATCATACCGGTTGACGTCATAACCTTCTGCGGTCTGGTTACTGTTTGTCTTCCGGTGACGTAGATAGTCTTCTCCCAGTTAAAATTTGTATCCGGTTGACGTAAGCATAAGTCTTCACCGCAAGTTTTAATTTTGTCTTCCGGTTGACGTATAGATAAGTCTTCCGCCCAGTTGATAATTTTTGTCTTCGGTTGACGTCAGCACTAAGTCTTCCGCCCAGTTTATAATTTTTGTCTTCCGGTTGACGTCAGCATAAGTCTTCCGACCAGTTTATAATTTGTCTTCCGGTGACGTCATCTTTCTTCCGATGACGTCATACGCCTTTCGCCCAACAGCTTCCTGCTTCTATGCTATGATTTCTGGTTTACTTCCTGTCCATTCTGTTTAATATTTTCTTCGCCATTTCTTCTCTTCTGTTTATTCATTTCCGAATGTGCAAGTTCTGTTATACACCGTAGCCTTCCACAGTATGCTTCTTCCCAGTTTAAGTTCTCTTAAATGTCCCTGTCTTCCTGCAATTTCGTTTCTCTTCTGTTATCCGTTATTGAATCCCGTTTTGCTTTCAACTCTAGAGAACTCTCTCTCTCGGTGAAGTTTTATAGTTTGTAAACATTCTGTTCCCTGTTTTCTGTTATAAAAAAAAAAAATATGTGCCTGTTTTCTGCAAATGTCCCGGAGTGACGGCTCGGTTCTCGGAACCCGATCGGGTTCGGTTTCGGGTCGTCACAACGTTGGCCCTTAAGGCCCTACAACTCGGAGGTACTAGGTCTGGTTCGGGTAGATAGGTTTTAGGTTATGTTTTAAGTTAAACGTGTTTCTGTTATATTCTGTTTCCTGTTGTATTCATTCTGTCATCTGTGAATGTTAAGTTTAAGCATTTCACTTATTCATGCATACACGTTTCCTGTAAAATCATGCAAATGTTTTCAGCACCGCTTTTGAAGTAAGTAAGATAAAATCCTGTAAAGAAAATGTATGGTTAAGTGTGGACGAGGACTGGCATCCTGTCAAGTACTCCTGTTATGTCCTGAAAGTGGCATGTACATCCTGTTGCGCCAGCTCCTCCTCCCACTTATACCTTCCTGTCCAGTGAAACGTAATGTAATGTAATGTTCATGTATTTGAAAATGTCCATGCATAGCACGTGCATCACTTTGCATTGTATGTTCTTACTGAGCACTAGGCTCATAGCTGAACTCCCTGTTGTAGGTACGGATCCCGTGGATGAGGACTTGGTGCCTCAGGCCGATGTGTAGGTTGCAGTTGGCGGATCGAGCTCTCAGGGTTGGTTGCTGCAGCCAGACATATTTCTGTCCCGAGGTTTAAGTTTTTAAAGTAAAGTTCATGTGTGTAAACTCTACTGTGATTCTGCTGGTTTTGGTTTTAAAACTCTGTTGGGATTCTGTTGGAAATTTGGATAATGTATAGGTTTTGATGTTTAAGTTTTAAACTTCTGTATTTGACAGTTGAATTATGGTTCGAAGTATTCTGAAATTTGTTTGGAATATTTTCTGTTAGTCTGTGCATGGATAGTTTCTGGTTTTAGAGCTATCCATGCAGTTTGTTTTCTCGAATCTTTGTCATGTTGTCAAATATGCTGTTTTAAAACTGTGTTTTGAAATCGGGTTTTTAATAAATTTTGAAGTTTTATGCCTTCTGTTGTTATGTCTTCTGTTGATATGTCATCCTGTTAAATGTTGTCAATCCAGTCATCCGCCCAGTTATATGCCTTAGTCATCCGCCCAGTCAAAGTCAATTTAGTCATCCGCCCCAGTCAATTCAGTCATCCGCCCAGTTTAAAACCCCGTCTTCCGGTTGACGTCACCGAAGTCTTTCGCTCGGTGTAAATATGTCTTCCGGCAGACGTCATCCCAGTTTTCCGCCAGTATAATGCTTATATCTTCCGGTTGACGTCATCCATCTTCCGGCTGACGTCATCTCCTCATCTGATCTCAGTTACCGTCTGTGTCTTCCGCTTGACGTCACTCGTCTTCCGGTTGACGTCACCACCTCTTCTGCCCAGTTTTATCCAGTCTCTACCGCTGAACCCTGTTCACATTTTTAGTCATCCGGTCACTGTTCACACTTTTAGTCATCCGGTCACTGTTCACTTTTTGTATTATTCTCATTATCCATTATTCACATCCAGCTTAAATGTGTTTTCCAGTTTCACTTCCAGAGAAGGTTTATACTCTCTGTTAAGGTTTTAAAAGTATAAAGTTTTTTTAAAAAAAAAATATATGTGCCCGTTTTCTGCAAATGTCCCGGAGTGACGGCTCGGTTCTCGGATCCCGATCGGGTTCGGTTTTGGGTCGTCACAGTAAAGGCTTCTAATAGCAAATACATTTAAGCCCCACTCTAAAGGATGGATAATCCTGATAATATAACACTTTGAATGTGTAATAGGTGACTTTCCATATTCACTCAAATAATGGTGGACAATCTGAATAGATTGAGTTTCTATCAGAATATGTTCATAATAAAGGCGATTTTTGCCATCTGTCGTCAAATAATTGTGAGAGCCCAAATATCTCTCTTTGATATACCAGGCGTCTTTATTAGCCAATAATAAATCCTTTTCATAAAAAGGAAAAATAGTAGCACATATATGCTTTTTCAAATATTGATCTCCTGCTTCGAATATTTCGGGAGCAGTTTTAGGAGGAGTAGGAGAAGTACTACTTTCTCCTATTGAAGAATATTGATGATAATAACTAAGTCGACCCTTTCCACGGCCCCTAGTACTTCTACGACCACCACCACCTCCAAGGGGTTTATTCATTCTGTAAAAATACACTTTGAGCAATATAAGAAAGTTCAACAATATGCTTTTTTCTATCCCAAAATATATTTGGAGTATCTCCACATACTTCAGTAATAAAAGTATTTTCAATAGATTTAATTTTTTCAATTATTTTAGGGTGTTTTAATTGATCTTCAATTTTTAAATAATAAATTTCTGATTTTAAAAAACTAATATGTTTTTGTTTATCTAAATATTGAGTTTTTAATTCATTTATAAAAGTGTCTTCAGGGTACATAATAAAAGCATAATAAATAGATTGATTGTTAAAAGTAGCACTTATACCCTTTTCATCAATATTTTTAATAGGCATAATCATATTTAAAAATGGAGTTCCTAAAATAATTTTATGTTGTAAGTTTTTAACCAATAAAAAAGTAGTTGTTATACTAACATTATTATCGCAAATACTAGCATTAGATAATTTATAGTTTACTTTTAATTTATTTCCACCTGCTGAATATAAAGATTGTTTTGTTTTCTCAAAATATTTAGTGGGAATAATTCTTTCTTTAATACAATTAATGTCAGCACCACTATCTATAAGGGCTATTAAATCAGAGATAACATAATCTTGATTTATAATTAAATTAATTTTAATAAACAATTTTTGAAATCTTAATTTAGTTAAAATATTAAGATCATTACCTTTATTGTAAGGGGTAACTTCATTATTAGAACCAATATTCATATAGGCTTCTAGTTTTTCTATTCTTTCGTTGTTATTAATCTGATATTGATTATAATTAAATAATAATTCTTGTAATTCCTTTTTATGATCTTTAACTTCTCTATTAAGATCTTGAATAGTTACAGGTTTAATTTTAGCCTGATCTATTTATTAAATACTTCTGTTAAAGAATAATGATGACCTCTTAACTTGGGTTTTTCAATTATTTCTTTATCCTGGCTTTGTTGAATAAGGATTTCAATAATCTTTTTTCTAAAATTAGAATCATGTATCTGATCTAAATTATCCAAAATATTCTGTTGATCAGTTGTTAATACATTGACTTGACATTTTTGACAGGGTTCATCCTCAGATGAAGATGACTCATCAATAATATCTTCTGAACTAGAAGATTCTTCCGAAGAGGTTAATAATAGTTTTTCTAAGGTTAATTTTAACCTTTCGTCTATATCCATGCTATTTAGTTTATGTCTAGTGGTACATTTTGAAGCATAATGGCCAAATTTACCACATTTATAACATTTAATTTATGAAATATCTTTTTTAGATTTTTTCTTTTTATTTCTATTAGAAGATTCAGGAATAGCTTGTTTTTGCTTATATTTTTTAAAAGATTTTTTCTGTAATTTCTTTTTACGTTTATATTTCATATATTCTTCGCTTTTATCAGCTTTGGATAAACCTTTTAGAGTAGGTTTAGGAATATTATAAGCAAATTGATCACAAAATTCACCTATTTCTTTTTTACCATCTAAATTTTGTTTTTTAAATTGATATTGTAATTTCATATCATTACATAAACTTAAACCTTCTTGAACACATACACTAATTAAATGACCATAAGTACATGTAGTCCAAGGAATAAATTGTCCATCATTTAATTCTAATAATTTCCTTTTAATTCTTTTAGAAAATAAAGGAGGTAATCCATCTATAAATTTAGATTTCCAATGCTCAGAATTAGCATCTGGTCTTTGCATAACTTTAGTTATAAAAACATCTTTATACCATCTAAATTCGGTTAAAGTTCTACATCTTAAGTTTTGTAATAATTCTCTACCTCTTTCTTGTCTTTGTTCGGTAGCTCCAATAAAATGTAATATAATAGCTTGTATTAGTGTATAAACACTATCTTCATAAACCAAATTATTTTCATGTCTTACAGCGGTTAATATTTCATGACGTTGTTCTAGAGATAAATAATTATCCCACCAACCTTCTAAAGCACCATTAAATCCATTAATAATAAAGGCAGCTATATCAGAATCTTTATTCTGAGAGGCTTTACAAACGCTAGAATACATTAATATTTTTTGGAGTAATTCATAAATTTGATATTCAGTTAAACCATCTAGGTTCCAATCATATATGGTCTTGGCAGTATAAGAAGATTGTTCATGTAACCAATTTTCTTCCCATAATAAATCTACAGGAGTAGGTCTTTTATAATAAGTTCTTCTAATTCTATCGCCACCAGGCCCTTTATCCTCATATCTAACTCTATGAATACTTAAAGGGTCTCTAGATTCTGGTAAAGGATAGATATAATTACATTCAGTAAAAGATTTTTCTATTTTTTTAATATCTTTTAAATGAGAAGGCATATCCTCGTTACTAGAAGTATCATCTGCTGGCCAAGAACTAGAATCAATAGTTGGATGAATTTCAGTGTGATAATTTTCCATAGAATTTTCGGCTTGTGTATTAATAACACTAATATTTAATTGTTTCATTCTTTTAGCTAATTGTTCAATAAAGTCATTATTGTCTTTGGGAGATTTAAAATTAAATTTAGATATCACTATAGGAGGTTTTAAATCAGGAATAGAAATATTTTCTTTCTTTATTCTAGATGTCGAAGGAGGTGTCATAGGAATTTCTTCTATAGGCCTTTTCCTTTCCTTTTCAGATAATTTAATTATTTGAGTTTCAACTCTTGATAATTGTTGTCCTATAGTACTCATATGAATATTATTATAATTTATTTGTTTAATTATAATATCATTTTTATCTTCAATAGGTTGAGATAAACTAACCAAAGGAATAGCTTCAATAGTATTATTCTTTAGACTAATAGGTTCTAAAGGTGGATGTATAGATTTAATACTTTCATTATTTTTTATATTCCAAGTTTTACAATGATTATTATATTCTTCTAAAATATTAATATGATATTTTGATACAGGTTTATAAAATATCGTTAAATACCATTCACTAAAAGTGATGAGATTCTGTTTCAAATCTAGATAAGAATAATATAAATCTTTTAATTTTTTAAATTCTTCAGATTTTTTATAATATTTTTTATCAATCCAATTTCTTAGAATAGCATTTTCAGGTGATTGATATTCTTCGTTACATATTTTTCTAATATCATCTTTGCTTAAATTTGAGTAATTCATCATAATTTAAATTCCATTTCTGAAACAGTAGGTGACTCTCTTTTATAAGGTTGAGAGGTTTCTCCTTTTTCATATTTAGAATTAGAAAATTGATTAGAATAAACACCATGAGGTATTTGTTGTTCAGATATTTTTAAAGCTTCAATATTAGAAATAGGAGTTTCAGATACAGAAAATCTAGAACTAGGTAAATCTACTTGATAAGAAGGAATAGATGACCTAGAAGATAGACTTCTGGAAAAAGATATTTTTCTTGATTGATTATTATCAAACTTAATTTCTATATGTCCTTCAGGGGTTTGAATAATTTGATCGATTTTTTTATTACTAATTGGTTGAGGTAATACAGCTTGAGGAATAGTCCATTGTTCTGGAAATGTGACTTCATCCCAGTTTATTAATATAGGAATAGCTATATTAGTTTTCATAATATCACTTTCAATTAATAAAGTTTTTCCTGGATTATCTTTTAATTTAACTTGAGGACATAAAGTATTCATTACTTTATAACTTAATCTATAGATTATAACAATAGTTTCTGAACCTTGAAGAAACTCGTAACCATGAGTTTGAATATTTAAAACTACTGATTCAAATAAATTTTTATCAGTCAAAGATAAAGTTAAATTAGGATAAACATTAAAATAAATGGGACCATGACATAGACTGGTTTGTATAACACCCATTAAAGATTCTTTATAATTTTGACTCCTTGCGTCTCTAAGAGTAGCTAATATACTTGCATTTAAACCTGGAATAGTCAATGGTTTAAAAGTTATTTGAATAAGTCCAATATGGATATATTTATATTTAGTAAAATATTTTTGAATATCTTTTAATCCTAATAATTTTATAGTTTTTTCATTAGAATCTAAGCAAATAGTTTGCTCGGAAGTTTTAACAATACGATTAATAAGATTTTCAAAAGTTCCTATTTTATAAATAGTTTTTGGTTCAATTTCTGGAATTGTCCAATTATTTAATACTTCTTCTTGAGATAATTCTATAATTTCTTCATTTTTAATAGAATTTTCAGAGAATATATTTGAGATCAAATTCATATTCAATTTGTAGAATTTACTTTCAAATAACATAACTACTTGACTTCAAGTTTTCAACTATAAATAGATATAAGGTTTAACTTCATATTTGTAACGCCCCGAACCCGCCCCGGGCCCGGTGCGTCACGTTGCAAACGAATCCCGTGTTTAAAACGACGTTTAAAATAATTTTCGTAAAATATTCGGCTCGGTTTTGTAAAATTCCCGGCTCGATGTTCGGGTTTTTCGAACCCTCAAATTTTCTTGGATCACGTGTCTAAAATACGTTAAAATACGTTGGAAAAATGTCGGGTCAAAACATGTTGGAAATCGGGCGAAAAACGAAAAAAAATAAAAAATGGGGCAAAGAGGGGCGCTAGGCGCGCGCTGGACGCGCGCTGGGCACCAGGCGCGCCCAGGCGGTGTGCAGCGTGCGCGCTAAGCGCGCGCTGCGCGCGCGCGCGTCCCGCGCTGGAGCGCACCAGCTCGCCCCGCATCTTGATTTCCACGACCGATCGTGGCTAAATGCCCGATCGGTCGGGCCTCCTCGGGTTTTCTTCACCCAGAAATTTCCCGACCGCGACCGGTCGTGCCCCGGGCCCGATCGGTCGGGCCCGCTCGGGTTTTTCATCACCGAAAACACCCAAAAACGCCCTTTTTAACCTTTTTCCACCTCCCTACACGTTTTAACACTTTTCTACATCCCCGACACCTCTAAAAATTCTGAAAATTTAAACATACCTTCCCGACAGCTAAATCTTCGAGTCCCGTAAAAATCTTGGAAAACCGACTTAAAACGAATAAATACAAAAATAACGAACACGACCCGACGTTAGTTATTTTAAAATCAAAACGGGCAATATAACGCCTAAAACTTTAAATACCCAAAACCTGCAAATTTAACCCAAAAATATACCATTTCAATCCCCAAACACTAACAACCATTACGAAAATAGTTTCAACCAAAACGACACACAAAACAAAATCATTTACATCGAACCCGTACAACCGGTACTAAAACAGTTATAACAACCCGTTCACCCTTGGTTCTATCTTACTCCCAACATTCAAAACATTACAAACACTAAACAACCATCTATCAAAATGTTCACCTCCCACACTACCCGAGGAAAAGTGGTCTAGACGCCCCGACAACAGCCTGCACCGGCGGACTCCGTACTCCTCCGACTGCGTCCCAATCTTAGCCTTCTTCGTAGCTCTAACCTGTACTCCTGTCGTCACCTACACCACAGAACACACACACACACGTAAGCTTACGCTTAGCAAGTAGGGATAACAATATAAACAAGCCCAATGCACACTCAAGCTCACCCAACCCCAAACATAACGACACAACACTACTCGGCACTACATCGCAACACAACATTACCCAATACGACAACATAACACCACACTCCAAGACAACTCAACAACAATACAATGCAGTCAACCTAGCACATGTAGTTTCTACTCTCGGTTGTATGTATCACGTTCTCATTTCATTAATCGTAGGCGTACCTCTCTCGTAGAATATCCATTCTACTCGAGACACATTTGCGTACCTCTCGAGTAGCACTCGAGACACATTTGCGTACCTCTCGAGTAGCACTCGAGACACAGTTGCGTACCTCTCGAGTAGCACTCGAGACACATTTGCGTACCTCTCGAGTAGCACTCGAGACACAGTTGCGTACCTCTCGAGTAGCACTCGAGACACAGTTGCGTACCTCTCGAGTAGCACTCGAGACACAGTTGCGTAGCTCTCGAGTAGCACTCGAGACACATTTGCGTACCTCTCGAGTAGCACTCGAGACACATTTGCGTAGCTCTCGAGTAGCACTCGAGACACATTTGCGTAGCTCTCGAGTAGCACTCGAGACACAGTTGCGTACCTCTCGAGTAGCACTCGAGACACAGTTGCGTACCTCTCGAGTAGCACTCGAGACACAGTTGCGTACCTCTCGAGTAGCACTCGAGACACCTCAAAGCAAAGCAACCAATTCACAATTCAAACAAAGCAAAGAAAGCAACAAACAATAATTCCCTACCGTTCCGTGGTGTAGGCCCGAAGGCAAAACTAACGTCCTCTACTTACCTGACGTCTCGGTAATTGTTTTCTCACTTCCACCAGTCAAATCACGTGTTCGATCACCTAACAAATAACGAAAAGTTACTTAGTAACAACCTAAATAAATTATAAGGATTTTTCTAACTAAACTATCACACATTTCGACCTAAACTCACAACTTAACTCCAAACCCGATTTTTACACCAAAAATTGACCGTCCAACTTCAAACGGTCGTAACTCTCACGTTTTTCAACGGATTTCGATGTGCCACCCCAACTCGGAAACCTCTACACGTCTACTATCCATTGAATCACTCAAATCAATCATCCAAACACAAAGGCTAAGTCGGACATGCTAAAACAGAACCGTTGCACTTTAGGGTAAAAACCGATTTTCCACACTTTCACTTCCAATCCTCAATCCAACCACTCCAACAACCTAAACTAAGCCATTCAACAACCAAAACATCAAAGTAAGAAAGAAATCTAACATTGCAACTCAAATTTCGGAGGTCAAGAATTAGGGTTTCCAAACCCTAATCAAAATCACTTAAAACTCACTAAAACCTTCAATAAACTTCACCTCAAAGTATAAAAATCAAAACCCATGCATTATTACCTTGAATCTCCTTGAGAAAATGAAGCAAAAGAGAGAGAGGAAGAAGCTATGGAGGATGAGGGTTTGGGGAGAAAAATTGTGGAAGAGAAGAAATGAACACCAAGGAAAGTTTCCACCAATAAATCCTCCATTTTTTCTTTCTTTTAAAAATTCTCCTCCAAACTTTTTATAATTGAAAATCCACCCTCCCTTTTCTCCTTTCTTTAAGTCCAACGTGAGCCATACACCTCTCCACTTTTCATTCATTTTATCTATTCTTTTTCATACCATTAATGAATGAAAAATATCCTATTGGTCCATGTATTAGTTTGACTAGTTTGACTTTCAAACTTTCCACTAATCACCTTTCTCTTTTAATAACCTTCTAAACCCCTCACAAAGCACTCTCATACATCACCAACTTAGGTCTCAACACGTAGTCAAAATTTTCCGGGTGTTACAATATTGATCTTCGATTCATCTTGTATTGACTTGCGGATAACTTCGTATTGATCTATTAATTCCTTCTATACTAATCATGTGACTAATGAGACTACTTGCACTGTCAAAGACTAATTTCACAAAGTTTGCAAATGTCTCTCAACCATGCAAATGGGTATTTTTGCCTGACGCCTTTCTCACGGCTAAGCGGCCACACACCCAAACACGGCAACAGAAAGACATCTTACAAACAAGATGAAATCACAGCAAGTATTCTTTGCACATGAAAGCACGGAAAGAGTTAATAGAATCGTGTTGAAGAGATCACCTCATCGTATTGAGAAGAACAAAAGATCGTATTGAAGTTAAAACAAATATCGATTTACATTAGAAAACTTATCGACAAGTCCTTAGTTATTTGAAAGTAAATACAAATTTAGCCAATCATTTGGCTCTGATACCAAAGGGGGAAGCGATGAGAAGAAGTATAAGAGAAGTATAAGAAAATACTTACTTGTTTATTCACAGTAGTTGTATCATACAAAGAGGGAGAGAGAGAACAATCAAAGCTAGAGTTTTTACAAGGAGAGAAGGCAAAACTCTAAAAAAACTTTTGAAAGAAATGCAAACTAGCTCCCTTATATAGAAACGGGAGTTACAAGCGACAAACTAGTAAAAGTAGATTCCCACTTATCAACTAGTGGGGCCTATACACAAAGCAAACAAAAGTAGATTCCCACATAGTGTATGGTGGGACTTAGGCTAGGGACAAAAACAAACTCCATAGGCTATAGTGGAGTACGAAGATGCTTTCATAATGGAGTGGTAGGGACCACTTATATCTTTCCATACTGACGAATTTTAGTCATTACTAAAATACATTCAGTCTTTAAGTAGTCCAGTTCTTTACTTCGGTCACCGTTAAATAGAGGCATAGCTTGTTGATGATTCTCGTCAAGCTGTTTAAATAACTGCATCAAATAATGAGTCTTTTCTTGATATTGCTGCACCAATTGATTACTAAATTCTAGAAATTTTCTATAATTTTGTGCTTGCATATGGAGCGGTAGCCAAGTAGGTCTGTTGAAAACTTTTCGGTAATTTCTTCTAGAAATGGGCCAATATCCACGATAATGGCTAGGATGATAATCACAGTAACGGAAAGTCCTGTCAATGCGAGCAGGGAAATACCCAATATTCCAAGGGGCTAAATTATAAGGATTCATCCGATCAATAAATCGTGGCAAATAATACAGCTGTCGATCCGCAAATATTTCCTCAATATGTTGATCTTCCCACTCAGGCCAATTCATAGATCTTTCTTTTCTTTTCCTTTATATGTCAAAAGAAACATATTTTCTTCAAAGTCTTCCTTAATAAAAGCAAAAGGCTCAACATTATAAGTATGGTCAATATCCATATGAGGTGTTTGAATATTAAATAACTGAGTTTTCATAGCCTCAAATAATTTTTCGTCTTTTTCTTCCTTAGTCATATCAGGATATATTCGAGAAATAGTAGCATAAAGCGTTTCAATATAATTGATATTATCCTGTTCATCTTCAGCATCATTAATAGCTTTCTGTTTTGCTTTTTCTTTATAGATATTAATAGATGTCTTAATACGTGTTAAACACTTATTAGTCTCATAACGAGACTCCCATTTTACATAAAAGTTCCTTTGAACTGCATATAAACCCAAATACGGGTCTTGATAAATCTCAAGATTCCATTGCCATATCCAGTTTATCTGGAATTCAGAGGAAAACCATAATAATTCTTGCTCTTTATTAAATAATTTCCTATTTGATAAAATAGGATGATACTTTAACCAAATATGAAACTCTTCTTGAATAACTGTAGGAAATAAAGCTAACTCCGGAGAGTGTTCCTGCCACCAAACATAAAACCAATGAGGAAATTTATCCTCTGTTTTTATAATTTCAGGATTAATAGAGAAGAACCATAAATGGGTTCTCTGAGGATTCTGAATATAGAACATATTTGTCCAAGCATTCACATAATCCCAATAATTATACTTTTGATCATTCTTCAGGCTTCTAATAGCAAATACATTTAAGCCCCACTCTTGAGGATGGATAATCCTGATAATATAACACTTTGAATGTGTAATAGGTGACTTTCCATATTCACTCAAATAATGGTGGACAATCTGAATAGATTGAGTTTCTATCAGAATATGTTCATAATAAAGGCGATTTTTGCCATCTGTCGTCAAATAATTGTGAGAGCCCAAATATCTCTCTTTGATATACCAGGCGTCTTTATTAGCCAATAATAAATCCTTTTCATAAAAAGGAAAAATAGTAGCACATATATGCTTTTTCAAATATTGATCTCCTGCTTCGAATATTTCGGGAGCAGTTTTAGGAGGAGTAGGAGAAGTACTATTTTCTCCTATTGAAGAATATTGATGATAATAACTAAGGCGACCCTTTCCACGGCCCCTAGTACTTCTACGACCACCACCACCCCCAAGGGGTTTATTCATTCTGTAAAAATACACTTTGAGCAATATAAGAAAGTTCAACAATATGTTGTTTCTTAAAATATTTTTGGAGTATCACCACATACTTCAGTAATAAAAGTATTTTCAATATTTTTAATTTTTTTTCAATTATTTTAGGTTGTTTTAACTGATCTTCAATTTTTAAATAATAAATTTCTGATTTAAAAAACTAATATGTTTTTGTTTATCCAAATATTGATTTTTTAATTCATTTATAAAAGTATCTTCAGGGTACATAATAAAAGAATAATAAATAGATTGATTATTAAAAGTAGCACTTATACCTTTTTCATCAATATTTTTAATAGGCATAATCATATTTAAAAATGGAGTTCCTAAAATAATTTTATGTTGTAAGTTTTTAACCAATAAAAAAGTAGTTGTTATACTATCATCATTATTGCAAATACTAGCATCAGATAATTTATAGTTTACTTTTAATTTATTTCCACCTGCTGAATATAAAGATTGTTTTGTTTTCTCAAAATATTTAGTGGGAATAATTCCTTTTTTAATACAATTAATGTCAGCACCACTATCTATAAGGGCTATTAAATCAGAGATAATATAGTCTTGATTTATAATTAGATTAATTTTAATAAACCATTTTTGAAATCTCAGTTTTGTTAAAATATTTATATCATTATCATTATAAGGGGTAACTTCATTATTAGAAGAGGAACCAATATCCATATGGGCTTCTAATTTTTCTAATCTTTCATTAATATTAATCTGATATTGATTGTAATTATACAATAATTCTTGTAATTCCATTTTAAGATCTTTAACTTCTCTATTAAGATCTTGAATAGTTACAGGTTTAATTTTAGCCTGATCTATTCTATTAAATACTTCTGTTAAAGAATAATGATGACCTCTTAACTTGGGTTTTTCAATTATTTCTTTATCCTGGCTTTGTTGAATAAGGATTTCAATAATCTTTTTTCTAAAATTAGAATCATGTATCTGATCTAAATTATCCAAAATATTCTGTTGATCAGTTGTTAATACATTGACTTGACATTTTTGACAGGGTTCATCCTCAGATGAAGATGACTCATCAATAATATCTTCTGAACTAGAAGATTCTTCCGAAGAGGTTAATAATAGTTTTTCTAAGGTTAATTTTAACCTTTCGTCTATATCCATGCTATTTAGTTTATGTCTAGTGGTACATTTTGAAGCATAATGGCCAAATTTACCACATTTATAACATTTAATTTATGAAATATCTTTTTTAGATTTTTTCTTTTTATTTCTATTAGAAGATTCAGGAATATCTTGTTTTTGCTTATATTTTTTAAAAGATTTTTTCTGTAATTTCTTTTTACGTTTATATTTCATATATTCTTCGCTTTTATCAGCTTTGGATAAACCTTTTAGAGTAGGTTTAGGAATATTATAAGCAAATTGATCACAAAATTCACCTATTTCTTTTTTACCATCTAAATTTTGTTTTTTAAATTGATATTGTAATTTCATATCATTACATAAACTTAAACCTTCTTGTACACATACACTAATTAAATGACCATAAGTACATGTAGTCCAAGGAATAAATTGTCCATCATTTAATTCTAATAATTTCCTTTTAATTCTTTTAGAAAATAAAGGAGGTAATCCATCTATAAATTTAGATTTCCAATGCTCAGAATTAGCATCTGGTCTTTGCATAACTTTAGTTATAAAAACATCTTTATACCATCTAAATTCGGTTAAAGTTCTACATCTTAAGTTTTGTAATAATTCTCTACCTCTTTCTTGTCTTTGTTCGGTAGCTCCAATAAAATGTAATATAATAGCTTGTATTAGTGTATAAACACTATCTTCATAAACCAAATTATTTTCATGTCTTACAGCGGTTAATATTTCATGACGTTGTTCTAGAGATAAATAATTATCCCACCAACCTTTTAAAGCACCATTAAATCCATTAATAATAAAGGCAGCTATATCAGAATCTTTATTCTGAGAGGCTTTACAAACGCTAGAATACATTAATATTTTTTGGAGTAATTCATAAATTTGATATTCAGTTAAACCATCTAGGTTCCAATCATATATGGTCTTGGCAGTATAAGAAGATTGTTCATGTAACCAATTTTCTTCCCATAATAAATCTACAGGAGTAGGTCTTTTATAATAAGTTCTTCTAATTCTATCGCCACCAGGCCCTTTATCCTCATATCTAACTCTATGAATACTTAAAGGGTGTAACGCCCCGAATTATCTGAACCCGGGTCGCTACTCATTACTTGACCATGACTAAGAAATTTTCGGATAAATTTTAAAACTTCATTCGACAGTCAAAATTTGACATTTTCTATACATTCAAAACATTTGAAAACTTTGCAGCGGAAAATCATTTAAACAACTATGAAGTTAGACGAACTGTAGAATATACTGTTGGGGTGATTAACGGAAGTGTTGAAGTCATCTGCCGACGACAAGGTCAACGAAAGAAGCAGAAATAGAAAACCGAAGACTTCATCAGTGACAAAACGACAAATCACCTATTTCGTTTTCCGGTGACGTCAGCGGCATCAACCGAAAACGACGAAACACCCATTCCCTCTTCCGGTCAGTAAACGACAAAATACCTATTTCCTCTTCCGATGAGTAAACGACAAAATACCTATTTCCTCTTCCGATGAGTAAACGACAAAATACCTATTTCCTCTTCCGATGACGTCAGCCGGAAGACAATTACTTTCCTCTTCCGATGACGTCAGCCGGAAGACATACTCACCCGACTTCCCTTACACTTCTTCTGCCGATGACGTCAGTCGGAAGACAAATGCTTTCCTCTTCCGATGACGTCAGCCGGAAGACATACTCACCCGACTTCCATTACACTTCTTCTGCCGATGACGTCAGCCGGAAGACAAATGCTTTACTCTTCCGATGACGTCAGCCGGAAGACATACATGAGACATCTACCGGTAGACTTCCCTCTTCCGATAGACATCAACACAATTCCTTTCAACAGAACGCAATAAACCTCTACACATATCCACTGATACAAAATTATTCAATTCCCACCAATGGACTAAACAACCTGTCTATAACCCGAGAAAGATTCGACTATCTAACAGACTTAAAACATTTTACCAAAAATCCATTCATAACACTCCAAGTCATTGTATTGATCAAAATCAGTAAGAACATGAAAATCAGAAATTCTCGAAAACGAAGTCAAGCAGCTGTAATCTCCTTTATTAAAAACTCCATATACTCAATTTAAATCATTATCCACTAAACCTCTACATCTGTAAACAACATGCTAAACCGCCCCATCAGTTACCATGTCGAGGCCTGAATGCACTCCTCCAACGTCCACTATTCCTCAACATGATCAGGAGACACACCTGCTAACACTTCTTCACCTACATCACAAAACTCATCTATTAGCCTAATGCTAAGTAAGTAAAGCAGTATATGAATGAAATAAAATGCTGAGCTTAAACTCCTAAATATGCAGTTTCTATTTTCTCCTCTCAGTGGCATACATATTCGTTCATATCATGATCAGATCCCATGGTTCCCTTGGGAGTGGGATCAATTCTCCCAATGTCTACATCCTCATACTCAATTAAGGGGCGGATGAATTCCCTTAACAGCTGATCTGATCCCATGGTTCCCTTGGGAGTGGGATCAATTCTCCCAATGTCTAAATCCCTTCATAAGTTAAGGGGTGGATTAGTTCCCTTAATAGTTTGTCTGTCGCATACAGTTCATACCTTACCATTCCTTACATGAAATTCATTTTCGTAACTTTTAACAAAAACATGATGCATGGACAATAGAAATATTCAAGCATACATAAACCTACTGTTTTGTGATGTAGGCCCGAAGGCACAAGCAATACTTTACTTACCTGGATTCCTTGCAAATGCTCGGTTAAGAGCTACTTCGGGGGTTTGTTCACCTATATTCATAAACAGAACGTTAAACCTCAATCTAAGCTATTCAGAAATCTGAGGAGTGGGTTGGGCATTTCTATTTATCTAACATTCCCGATTCTGTTCTAATCCTCAAGCAGAATCTCTCACTCGTAACATTAACAAAATGCATACGTTGGGATCCTTAAGCTACCTAGGTACTAAAATCAGCAATTAATCGAATCAAAACTCACCTGGGTTGGAGGAATCGGTGAGGAAATCGCCTAGAGAGCTCTGCTGGGTTGAGCTGAAAACCGAGAGTGAAATGAGTATGACTGCTATACCTCATTTACTCTTTCCTTAAATACGTTATCCATTTGCAAAATTGACAATTACCCTTATGCCCTCACTTAGTTACTCATTAACCTAATTGATTTTACCCCTAATTTCATTCTATAAAATTCACACTTAGAAGATTAATAGATTATTTTAATTCTAATAAACCGGGTGTTACAATCTACCCTCCTTAAAAGAATTTTGTCCTCAAAATTCAGTACCTGAACAATCTTGGATGCTGGTCCATCATGTCTTGCTGGCGTTCCCATGTTGTCTCCTCTATATTCTGATTATGCCATAAGACTTTTACTAGTGGAACTTCCTTGTTGCGTAATACCTTCACTGCATAATCCAAGATTCTTACTGGTCTCACCTCATAGGTCAGTGTGGGTTGAATTTCAATGTTCTGTTGTTCCACAATCTGAGATGGATCCCTTAAGCACTTCTTAAGCATAGAAATATGGAACACATTGCGGATTCCTTCCATAGAGTCTGGCAATTGCAGTTCATATGCTGATTTCCCAATCCTCCTCAAGATTGAGAAAGGTCCAACATATCTTGGGTTAAGCTTCCCTCTCTTCCCAAATCTTACAACTCCTTTGAATGGTGACACCTTAAGAAAAACCTCACTACCAACTTCAAACTCTAACTCTCTGCGTCTTCTGTCAGCATAACTTTTCTGTCGACTTTGAGCTGTTAAGATCCTCTGACGGATGAGAGCAACCTTCTCAACAGTTTGCTGCACAACATCAGGACCAAGTAACTGTGCTTCACCAACTTCATCCCAGTACAAAGGTGATCTACATTTTCGTCCATATAATGCTTCATACGGTGCCATTCCTATTGTTGCCTGAAAACTGTTGTTATAAGAAAATTCCACCAAGGGCAAATACTTGCTCCAAGAACCTTGAAAATCCAAAACACATGCCCGGAGCATATCCTCTAATGTTTGGATGGTTCTTTCTGATTGTCCATCTGTTTGAGGGTGGAAAGCTGTACTGAAACTAAGCTGAGTCCCCATTGCCTTGTGCAAACTCTTCCAAAACTTAGATGTAAATCTAGCATCTCGGTCCGAAACTATGGTGCTTGGAACTCCATGCAATCTAACAACTTCCTGAACATACAACTCAGCAAGTTGATCCATCGAGTATGTCGTCTTCATGGGCAGAAAATGGGATGATTTGGTCAAACGGTCAACTATCACCCAAATTGCATCATGTCCTTTAGTTGTCCTAGGTAGTCCCACAACAAAATCCATGGTTATTTGTTCCCATTTCCATTCAGGAACTGGTAAAGGTTGTAATGTTCCTGAGGGTCTCTGATGCTCGGCTTTAATCTGCTGACAACACAAACATGATCCAACATGTTCTGCCACACTTCTTTTCATACCTGGCCACCAGTAATGCTGTTTAAGGTCCTTATACATCTTCGTACTCCCAGGGTGAACTGAGAATCTAGAAGAATGAGCCTCAGAAAGAATCTCATTCCGAAGTTCCATAATGGCAGGAACAAACCATCTGTTTCTAAACTTAAGAATTCCATCGGAAGAACAGTTAAAGTCTAAATTGTCCGCAGAATCCATACTTGACTTGTACTTGCTGCATTCATCATCATTTGACTGAGCTTCCCTTATTTTCTCAAGAATTGTAGGTCTTAAGGTTATGGCCGAAAGTATAGCTGTTACATTGGATACTGCCTCTAGATTAAACTTTAGGAATTCAGATTCTAAGGCTAATGGTAAGTCAAGTATCAATGCTGAAACTGATGTTGTCACTCTGCTCAAAGCATCAGCTACTACATTCGCCTTACCGGGATGGTACTTAATCTCAAAGTCATAGTCTTTTACAAATTCCAACCATCTACGTTGCCTCATGTTTAGTTCCTTCTGTGTGAAAATGTACTTCAGGCTCTTATGGTCGGAAAATATTTCACAAGATTGTCCATACAAATAATGTCTCCAAATTTTAAGTGCAAATACCACAGCAGCTAATTCTAAGTCATGTGTAGGGTAATTCTTCTCATGAGTTTTCAACTGTCTAGAAGCATAGGCTATTACCTTTCCATCTTGCATCAACACACAACCAAGACCAATCTTGGATGCATCACAGTAAATACTATACTTACCACCTTCAACTGGAAGGGTTAAAATAGGAGCATTGGTCAGTTTCTGTTTCAAAGTTTGGAAACTAAGTTCACATTCATCGGTCCATGTGTACTTTACATTCTTCCTAGTCAACTTAGTGAGAGGTGTAGCAATCTTTGAAAATCCTTCAATGAACTTTCTATAGTATCCTGCTAGTCCAAGAAAACTTCTGATATCGGTGGCATTCTTCGGTTGGGGCCATTCCCTAACTGCTTGAACCTTAGCTGGATCAACAGATAATCCATTTCCAGAAATGACATGTCCTAAAAAGTGAACTTGGTCCAACCAAAATTCACACTTAGAAAACTTGGCGTATAATTGGTGCTGTTTCAGTAATCCTAACACTAAGTTTAAGTGTTCTGCATGCTCCTCCTTGGTTTTGGAATAGATTAGAATGTCATCTATAAATACAATGACAAACTTGTCCAAATACTCATGAAACACTCTGTTCATAAGGTCCATGAATGCTGCTGGTGCATTTGTCAAACCAAAAGACATAACCAAAAACTCATAATGCCCATACCTTGTGCGAAAGGCAGTCTTTGGGATATCTTCAGATTTAACCTTCAACTGATAATAACCTGACCTCAGATCAATCTTAGAGAAAACTCTTGCACCATTGAGCTGGTCAAATAAATCATCAATCCTAGGCAGGGGATACTTGTTCTTAACAGTTAACTTATTCAGTTCTCTATAATCGATGCACATGCGCATTGATCCATCCTTCTTTTTGACAAAAAGGACAGGTGCACCCCACGGTGAAAAGCTCGGGCGTATGAACCCTTTCTCTAACAACTCTTCCAACTGCTCTTTTAATTCCTTGAGTTCTGCAGGTGCTAACCTATAGGGATTTTTAGACACAGGTTCAGCTCCAGGGTAGACATCTACAACAAACTCAATTTCTCTATCTGGTGGCAAACCGGGAAGGTCATCTAGAAACACTTCAGGGAAGTCTTGGACAACAAGGATATTTTGAGGAGTTGCCTTACCTACAAGTTGTGTATCTAGAACACATGCCAAGAAGCACAAGTACTCCTTGCATGGTGAAGGTCTAAAATTTAAAGAAGTCATAACAGACATTTCCTTACTCTTCTCTGAAGCTTGGAAGGTATGTTTCAAACCACCAGGGGGTTGGAAACTAACTATCCCAGTCCTACAATCAATTATGGCGTGGTGTTTGAACAACCAATCCATTCCTAAGATTACATCAAATCCCATTATATCCATAACAATTAAATCAGCAGATAGATTTTTGTCCCCTACTAATACCATGCAATCATGCAACACTTGGTTGGAATGTAAATGTTCACCAGAGGGTAAAGCAACATTGAATACATGCCTAGAAGGTGTGGATTGTACTTCTAACTTATCAGCAAAAGCAGACGCAACAAAAGAATGGGTTGCTCCTGAATCTAGCAAGGTAAAAGCAGGCATAGAATTAACCAATATAGTACCTGACACAACAGCGGGCTGGTCCTCTTCGCCCGACTCCATCATGGAAAATATTCTCGGTTTTATCTTAGCAGGGCCACTCTTCAACGTTGGGCAGTCTCTGATGACGTGGCCAGTCTTATTACAGTTGAAACATCGAAGGACTCTGGGCTTCGGGCAATCCTTAAGCGAATGTCCAAACTCCTCACAGTTATAACACTTACCAGTCCCAAACCTACACTCGCCCAGGTGGCTCTTCATACATTTCATGCACTGAGGAAACTTCTTGGCATCAGGTACCTTCTTTCCAGTACCCTGACTACCCTGGCCTTCAGCAGGCCTCTTTATCCCTCTCTGCTGGTGGGGCTGAAAGAACTTTCGCGGGGCTTCCTTTGGTCCAGCACACTTCATTTCAGCTTCTTCTGCCTCCAATGCAGTAGACACTACTTCACTGAATGACAAGCCTTTGATGCCTGAATACTTTACTCCTCTGTAAATTTCTGGCTTTAGACCTTGCAGGTATTGAAACACTTTGTCCTCATTCCTATGAACGAGGTATCCAGCAAACCTTGACAGAGACTCAAATTGTCTGTTGTACTCTGCCACAGACCCAGTCTGCTTCAAGCTCAAAAACTCAGCCTTCTTAGCGTTCTGGACAGTGGTGCTAAAGTATTTCTCGTAAAAGACTTCCTTGAATTGCGACCAGGGCATGGTTGCGATATCGGTGGTGATCTCCAGCGACTCCCACCAAAGTTGCGCATCACCGGCTAGATGAAACGTTGCCAAAATGACTTTCTCTCCTTCTCCAACATTGGCACACCTGAACATGCTCTCTATCTTTCGAAGCCATTCCTCAGCGACAATCGGGTTAGATGACTTTCCATCAAATGTGGGTGGTTGCAGCCTACGAAATCTATCCCCTGAATGCTCATTGACTTGACCTGAATTGGCACTTCCTTGTGTTTCCCGACTCAATAACACACCTAACTGGTCAGATTGCTGTCGCACAATGTCTGTCTGCTGACGCATCAACTCCGTCAGCTGTCTAATTACACTTGAATCTTCTTCACTCCTCAAGTTTGGCATCTCCCTAGGTACTCTTGGTCTCCCCGGTCGTCTAGCCATTTGTATAAGGTTCTGCACAAGGTTATCTATACTCATAAACATCTTATAACTAAAGCTAACATAAACACTTACAGTTGTTGGAGTATATTCATGCGACGATTGGCACTGATGAGTAATCTTCTGAACGGTTTAGCAACATGGCTCTGATACCATACTGTAACGCCCCGAATTATCTGAACCCGGGTCGCTACTCATTACTTGACCATGACTAAGAAATTTTCGGATAAATTTTAAAACTTCATTCGACAGTCAAAATTTGACATTTTCTATACATTCAAAACATTTGAAAACTTTGCAGCGGAAAATCATTTAAACAACTATGAAGTTAGACGAACTGTAGAATATACTGTTGGGGTGATTAACGGAAGTGTTGAAGTCATCTGCCGACGACAAGGTCAACGAAAGAAGCAGAAATAGAAAACCGAAGACTTCATCAGTGACAAAACGACAAATCACCTATTTCGTTTTCCGGTGACGTCAGCGGCATCAACCGAAAACGACGAAACACCCATCCTCTTCCGGTCAGTAAACAACAAAATACCTATTCCTCTCGATAGTAACGACAAATACCTATTTCCTCTTCCGATGAGTAAACGACAAAATACCTATTTCCTCTTCCGATGAGTAAACGACAAAATACATTCCTCTTCCGATGACGTCAGCCGGAAGACAATTACTTTCCTCTTCCGATGACGTCAGCCGGAAGACATACTCACCCGACTTCCCTTACACTTCTTCTGCCGATGACGTCAGCCGGAAGACAAATGCTTTCCTCTTCCGATGACGTCAGCCGGAAGACATACTCACCCGACTTCCATTACACTTCTTCTGCCGATGACGTCAGCCGGAAGACAAATGCTTTACTCTTCCGATGACGTCAGCCGGAAGACATACATGAGACATCTACCGGTAGACTTCCCTCTTCCGATAGACATCAACACAATTCCTTTCAACAGAACGCAATAAACCTCTACACATATCCACTGATACAAATTATTCAATTCCCACCAATGGACTAAACAACCTGTCTATAACCCGAGAAAGATTCGACTATCTAACAGACTTAAAACATTTTACCAAAAATCCATTCATAACACTCCAATTCATTGTATTGATCAAAATCAGTAAGAACATGAAAATCAGAAATTCTCGAAAACGAAGTCAAGCAGCTGTAATCTCCTTTATTAAAAACTCCATATACTCAATTTAAATCATTATCCACTAAACCTCTACATCTGTAAACAACATGCTAAACCGCCCCATCAGTTACCATGTCGAGGCCTGAATGCACTCCTCCAACGTCCACTATTCCTCAACATGATCAGGAGACACACCTGCTAACACTTCTTCACCTACATCACAAAACTCATCTATTAGCCTAATGCTAAGTAAGTAAAGCAGTATATGAATGAAATAAAATGCTGAGCTTAAACTCCTAAATATGCAGTTTCTATTTTCTCCTCTCAGTGGCATACATATTCGTTCATATCATGATCAGATCCCATGGTTCCCTTGGGAGTGGGATCAATTCTCCCAATGTCTACATCCTCATACTCAATTAAGGGGCGGATGAATTCCCTTAACAGCTGATCTGATCCCATGGTTCCCCTTGGGAGTGGGATCAATTCTCCCAATGTCTAAATCCCTTCATAAGTTAAGGGGTGGATTAGTTCCCTTAATAGTTTGTCTGTCGCATACAGTTCATACCTTACCATTCCTTACATGAAATTCATTTTCGTAACTTTTAACAAAAACATGATGCATGGACAATAGAAATATTCAAGCATACATAAACCTACTGTTTTGTGATGTAGGCCCGAAGGCACAAGCAATACTTTACTTACCTGGATTCCTTGCAAATGCTCGGTTAAGAGCTACTTCGGGGGTTTGTTCACCTATATTCATAAACAGAACGTTAAACCTCAATCTAAGCTATTCAGAAATCTAAGGAGTGGGTTGGGCATTTCTATTTATCTAACATTCCCGATTCTGCTCTAATCCTCAAGCAGAATCTCTCACTCGTAACATTAACAAAATGCATACGTTGGGATCCTTAAGCTACCTAGGTACTAAAATCAGCAATTAATCGAATCAAAACTCACCTGGGTTGGAGGAATCGGTGAGGAAATCGCCTAGAGAGCTCTGCTGGGTTGAGCTGAAAACCGAGAGTGAAATGAGTATGACGGCTATACCTCATTTACTCTTTCCTTAAATACGTTATCCATTTGCAAAATTGACAATTACCCTTATGCCCTCACTTAGTTACTCATTAACCTAATTGATTTTACCCCTAATTTCATTCTATAAAATTCACACTTAGAAGATTAATAGATTATTTTAATTCTAATAAACCGGGTGTTACAAAGGGTCTCTAGATTCTGGTAAAGGATAGATATAATTACATTCAGTAAAAGATTTTTCTATTTTTTTAATATCTTTTAAATGAGAAGGCATATCCTCGTTACTAGAAGTATCATCTGCTGGCCGAGAACTAGAATCAATAGTTGGATGAATTTCAGTGTGATAATTTTCCATAGAATTTTCGGCTTGTGTATTAATAACACTAATATTTAATTGTTTCATTCTTTTAGCTAATTGTTCAATAAAGTCATTATTGTCTTTGGGAGATTTAAAATTAAATTTAGATATCACTATAGGAGGTTTTAAATCAGGAATAGAAATATTTTCTTTCTTTATTCTAGATGTCGAAGGAGGTGTCATAGGAATTTCTTCTATAGGCCTTTTCCTTTCCTTTTTAGATAATTTAATTATTTGAGTTTCAACTCTTGATAATTGTTGTCCTATAGTACTCATATGAATATTATTATAATTTATTTGTTTAATTATAATATCATTTTTATCTTCAATAGGTTGAGATAAACTAACCAAAGGAATAGCTTCAATAGTATTATTCTTTAGACTAATAGGTTCTAAAGGTGGATGTATAGATTTAATACTTTCATTATTTTTTATATTCCAAGTTTTACAATGATTATTATATTCTTCTAAAATATTAATATGATATTTTGATACAGGTTTATAAAATATCGTCAAATGCCATTCGCTAAAAGTTATTAGATCCTTTTTTAAATCTAAATAAGAGTAATATAAATCTTTTAATTTTTTAAACTCTTCAGGTTTTTTATAATATTTTTTATCAATCCAATTTCTTAGAATAGCATATTCAGGTGATTGATATTCTTCGTTACATATTTTTCTAATATCATCTTTGCTTAAATTTGAGTAATTCATCATAATTTAAATTCCATTTTTTAAACAGTAGGTGACTCTCTTTTATAAGGTTGAGAGGTTTCTCCTTTTTCATCTTGAGAATTAGAATATTGATTAGAATAAACACCATGAGGTATTTGTTGTTCGGATATTTTTAAAGCTTCAATATTAGAAATAGGAGTTTCAGATACAGAAAATCTAGAACTAGGTAAATCTACTTGATAAGGAGGAATAGATGACCTAGAAGATAGACTTCTAGAAAAAGATATTTTTCTTGATTAATTATTATCAAACTTAATTTCTATATGTCCTTCAGAGGTTTGAATAATTTGATCGATTTTTTTATTAATAATTGGTTGAGGTAATACAGCTTGAGGAATAGTCCATTTATTTAATACTTCTTCTTGAGATAATTCTATAATTTCTTCATTTTTAATAGAATTTTCAGAGATTATATTTGAGATCAAATTCACATTCAATTTGTAGAATTTACTTTCAAATAACATAACTACTTGACTTCAAGTTTTCAACTATAAATAGATATAAGGTTTAACTTCGTATTGATCTTCGATTCATCTCGTATTGACTTGCGGATAACTTCGTATTGATCTATTAATTCCTTCTATACTAATCATGTGACTAATGAGACTACTTGCACTGTCAAAGACTAATTTCACAAAGTTTGCAAATGTCTCTCAACCATGCAAATGGGTATTTTTGCCTGACACCTTTCTCACGGCTAAGCGGCCACACACCCCAACACGGCAACAGAAAGACATCATACAAACAAGATGAAATCACAGCAAGTATTCTTTGCACATGAAAGCACGGAAAGAGTTAATAGAATCGTGTTGAAGAGATCACCTCATCGTATTGAGAAGAACAAAAGATCGTATTGAAGTTAAAACAAATATCGATTTACATTAGAAAACTTATCGACAAGTCCTTAGTTATTTGAAAGCAAATACAAATTTAGCCAATCATTTGGCTTTGATACCAAAGGGGGAAGCGATGAGAAGAAGTATAAGAGAAGTATAAGAAAATACTTACTTGTTTATTCACAGTAGTTGTATCATACAAAGAGGGAGAGAGAGAACAATCAGAGCTAGAGTTTTTACAAGGAGAGAAGGCAAAACTCTAAAAAAACTTTTGAAAGAAATGCAAACTAGCTCCCTTATATAGAAACGGGAGTTACAAGTGAATAAACAAGTTAGTATTTTCTGTCAATGCGAGCAGGGAAATACCCAATATTCCAAGGGGCTAAATTATAAGGATTCATCCGATCAATAAATCGTGGCAAATAATACAACTGTTGATCCGCAAATATTTCCTCAATATGTTGATCTTCCTACTCAGGCCAATTCATAGATCTTTCTTTTCTTTTCCTTTATATGTCAAAAGTCACCTATTACACATTCAAAGTGTTATATCAAAGGGGGAAGCGATGAGAAGAAGTATAAGAGAAGTATAAGAAAATACTTACTTGTTTATTCACAGTAGTTGTATCATACAAAGAGAGAGAGGGAGCGAGAGCAAAGGGGGAAGCGATGAGAAGAAGTATAAGAGAAGTATTTTCTTATACTTCTCTTATACTTCTTCTCATCGCTTCCCCCTTTGGTATCAGAGCCAAATGATTGGCTAAATTTGTATTTGCTTTCAAATAACTAAGGACTTGTCGATAAGTTTTCTAATGTAGATCCGGCATTTTTGCCATGTAGATATTCCTTAAATTATTCAACGGGATTAATGGGAATAATCATGCAAGGTTTGTTTTTATTAATTTGCTAATGTTTCCAGTTGAATATGTATGATTCATAAAACCAAATGGTGAAACTAAATAGCAAATTAGTTAAAGACCAATGGAAGGGTAAAATAGAGAGAAATTAAGGTTGGTGGGAAATAGCCAATGGATGAATGCCATCTGGCAACTTGTTGAAGAAGCCATGTCTTCTTCCTTCCCTCCCGTTCTTCTCTTCATTCTGGCGTGAAACTCCCTCCTGTTTTCTCACTTCCAGTCGACGAACAACCATCGAAGTTACTTCGATCTCCTCGGCTCCTTTCTGTTTTCCCGCTGAGGTAAATGTCTGGTTGAATGCTAACGAATTTGGACAAGTTTAATGCGAGTTTTCACTGAGATTTAGGGTTATTATTTTAGAGAAAACTCACTGTTTTTGGATGAAAACACGTTGGTGTGTTTTCTAAAGTGTTGAAACGTGTTTGCTGCATTTCCTACGAGATATTAGTTAGCATTTGTGGCGTGTTTGAATTCTGTACATCCATTTACAGATCCGAGCTTTCCAGGGGCGTTCGAGCACACTGCATTGCTGCAAACAGGTAAGTTCATGCATCTACGTTGGCCCTTAAGGCCCTACAACTCGGAGGTACTAGGTCTGGTTCGGGTAGATAGGTTTTAGGTTATGTTTTAAGTTAAACGTGTTTCCGTTATATTCTGTTTCCTGTTGTATTCATTCTGTCATCTGTGAATGTTAAGTTTAAGCATTTCACTTATTCATGCATACACGTTTTCTGTAAAATCATGCAAATGTTTTCTGCACCGGTTTTGAAGTAAGTAAGATAAAATCCTGTAAAGAAAATGTATGGTTAAGTGTGGACGAGGACTGGCATCCTGTCAAGTACTCCTGTTATGTCCTGAAAGTGGCATGTACATCCTGTTGCGCCAGCTCCTCCTCCCACTTATACCTTCCTGTCCAGTGAAATGAAATGTAATGTAATGTTCATGTATTTGAAAAAGATTCATGCATAGCACGTTCATCACTCTGCATTGTATGTTCTTACTAAGCTCTAGGCTCATAGATGAACTCCCTGTTGTAGGTATGGATCCTCCAGATGAGGATTTTGTGCCTCAAGCTGATGAGTTTGGGAGGTTGGCGGATTGAGCTCACTGGGGTTGGTTGCTGCAGTCGGACCAATGTCATCCCTGTGAGATTGCATTTTTTTTATGTTAGGTCAAGTCCTGTATAGCTTTTGAAACTTTAAAACCAATGTGAAATCTGTATCTTTATGTCTTCAAAACTCTTGTTGTGAAATTTTGGAATGTAGGTCCTGTCTGTTTAGTTCTGTTGTAAATTATAAACGATGTATAGGTTTTAATGGTGGTGTATTTTAAACCTCTGTATTTGACAGATTGTATCCATATATTTTAAATGTTTTGAAAACATTCTGGAACTGCTTGAGTTCTCCATTTTTCAGGTCATGCATGGATAGTCTCGAAATTTAGAGCTAACCATGCAGTTTGTTTTTCTTAGAAATCTGTAAATTTTGAATCGGGTTTGAAGGTTTGAAGCCTTATACCTTCTGTTTTAAAGTTTCCTGTTGGAATGTCCTCCTGTTAAAAAGTGGTCCAATTTTGTCTTTAAAATCAAGTCCTCCGCCTAGTGTAAATATGTCTTCCGGTTGACGTCAGCATAAGTCTTCCGCCCAGTTTATTCAGAGTTTCTGTTTTTGTCTTCCGGTTGACGTCAGCATAAGTCTTCCGCCCAGTTTATTCAGAGTTTCTGTTTTTGTCTTCCGGTTGACGTCATCCATTCTTCCGGCTGACGTCATCGTCTCATCCGATTCTTTCTGCTGCATATATCTGTCGATGACGTCATCACATCTTCTGATGACGTCATCACACATCTGATCCAGCTTTACTCAGCATCTACCGGTGACGTCATTCATCTACCGGCTGACGTCATCACCTTCTGCCGATTTGGTTTAAAGTCTGTTTATTGCATGTTTCTTCCGATGACGTCATCACATCTTCCGATGACATCATCACCTCATCCGGTGTGAGCTGCTGTTTTTATCTTCCGGTTGACGTCATCTTCTCTTCCGGCTGATGTCAGTGATTTTGTCGTATCTGAATCACCACTGCCCGTAATGTTTAGTCTTCCGCCCAGTTATTTCACAGTTGCTTCCTGCTTTTATGCTTATGATTTCTGGTTTACTTCCTGTTCATTCTGTTTGATTATTTTCTTCGCCATTCCTTCTCTTCTGTTATTAATTTCCGAATTGTGCATAGTTCTGTTACTCACCGTAGTTCTTCCCTCTCTGTAAATTTTTATGTTCAGGGTATTGCATTAAGTTTTATTTAATCCACCGAAGTTCTTTTATACTAGGTCTTCCGTCGATGTTTTTCTGTTTCCTGTTTCCATTTGTAACTGTTATCCAGAATCTCTTTTACTGCTTTTCCGTGTGATCTCAAATCCAGAACTCTTTCTCTCCCTCTGTTTAAAGTTCTGTAGGTGTCCGGTCTGATCTCATATAAGTTTAAAAAAAAAAATATGTCTTGTTTCTGTAAAATGTCCGGTGTGATGACTCCGATCCCGGACCCCGATCGGGTACGGTTCTGGGGCGTCACAAGATCGATATTTGTTTTAACTTCAATACGATCTTTTGTTCTTCTCAATACGATGAGGTGATCTCTTCAACACGATTCTATTAACTCTTTCCGTGCTTTCATGTGCAAAGAATACTTGCTGTGATTTCATCTTGTTTGTATGATGTCTTTCTGTTGCCGTGTTGGGGTGTGTGGCCGCTTAGCCGTGAGAAAGGCGTCAGGCAAAAATACCCATTTGCATGGTTGAGAGACATTTGCAAACTTTGTGAAATTAGTCTTTGACAGTGCAAGTAGTCTCATTAGTCACATGATTAGTATAGAAGGAATTAATATATCAATACGAAGTTATCCGCAAGTCAATACGAGATGAATCGAAGATCAATACGAAGTTAAACCTTATATCTATTTATAGTTGAAAACTTGAAGTCAAGTAGTTATGTTATTTGAAAGTAAATTCTACAAATTGAATATGAATTTGATCTCAAATATATTCTCTGAAAATTCTATTAAAAATGAAGAAATTATAGAATTATCTCGAGAAGAAGTATTAAATAATTGGACAATTCCAGAAATTGAACCAAAAACTATTTATAAAATAGGAACTTTTGAAAATCTTATTAATCGTATTGTTAAAACTTCCGAGCAAACTATTTGCTTAGATTCTAATGAAAAAACTATAAAATTATTAGGATTAAAAGATATTCAAAAATATTTTACTAAATATAAATATATCCATATTGGACTTATTCAAATAGCTTTTAAACCATTGACTATTCCAGGTTTAAATGCAAGTATATTAGCTACTCTTAGAGACGCTAGGAGTCAAAATTATAAAGAATCTTTAATGGGTGTTATACAAACCAGTCTATGTCATGGTCCCATTTATTTTAATGTTTATCCTAATTTAACTTTATTTTTGACTGATAAAAATTTATTTGAATCAGTAGTTTTAAATATTCAAACTCATGGTTACGAGTTTCTTCAAGGTTCAGAAACTATTGCTATAATCTATAGATTAAGTTATAAAGTAATGAATACTTTATGTCCTCAAGTTAAATTAAAAGATAATCCAGGAAAAACTTTATTAATTGAAAGTGATATTATGAAAACTAATATAGCTATTCCTAGATTAATAAACTGGGATGAAGTCACATTTCCAGAACAATGGACTATTCCTCAAGCTGTATTACCTCAACCAATTATTAATAAAAAAATCGATCAAATTATTCAAACCCCTGAAGGACATATAGAAATTAAGTTTGATAATAATCAATCAAGAAAAATATCTTTTTCCAGAAGTCTATCTTCTAGGTCATCTATTCCTCCTTATCAAGTAGATTTACCTAGTTCTAGATTTTCTGTATCTGAAACTCCTATTTCTAATATTGAAGCTTTAAAAATATCTGAACAACAAATACCTCATGGTGTTTATTCTAATCAATTTTCTAATTCTAAATATGAAAAAGGAGAAACCTCTCAACCTTATAAAAGAGAGTCACCTACTGTTTCAGAAATGGAATTTAAATTATGATGAATTACTCAAATTTAAGCAAAGATGATATTAGAAAAATATGTAACGAAGAATATCAATCACCTGAAAATGCTATTCTCAGAAATTGGATTGATAAAAAATATTATAAAAAATCTGAAGAATTTAAAAAATTAAAAGATTTATATTATTCTTATCTAGATTTGAAACAGAATCTCATCGCTTTTAGTGAATGGTATTTAACGATATTTTATAAACCTGTATCAAAATATCAAATTAATATTTTAGAAGAATATAATAATCATTGTAAAAATTGGAATATTAAAAACAATGAAAGTATTAAATCAATACATCCACCTTTAGAATCTATTAATCTAAAGAATAATACTATTGAAGCTATTCCTTTAGTAAGTTTATCTCAACCTATTGAAGATAAAAATGATATTATAATTAAACAAATAAATTATAATAATATTCATATGAGTACTATAGGACAACAATTATCAAGAGTTGAAACTCAATTAATTAAATTATCTGAAAAATCAAATAAAAAGGTTATAGAAGATATTCCTACGACATCTTCTGCGACATCTGGAAGAAAGAAAGAAAATATTTCTATTCCTGATTTAAAACCTCCTATAATGATATCTAAATTTAATTTTAAATCTCCCAAAGACAATAATGACTTTATTGAACAATTAGCTAAAAGAATGAAACAATTAAATATTAGTGTTATTAATACACAAGCCGAAAATTCTATGGAAAATTATCACACTGAAATTCATCCAACTATTGATTCTAGTTCTTGGCCAACAGATGATACTTCTAGTAACGAGGATATGCCTTCTCATTTAAAAGATATTAAAAAATAGAAAAATCTTTTACTGAATGTAATTATATCTATCCTTTACCAGAATCTAGAGACCCTTTAAGTATTCATAGAGTTAGATATGAGGATAAAGGGCCTGGTGGAGATAGAATTAGAAGAACTTATTATAAAAGACCCACTCCCGTAGATTTATTATGGGAAGAAAATTGGTTACATGAACAATCTTCTTATACTGCCAAGACCATATATGATTGGAACCTAGATGGTTTAACTGAATATCAAATTTATGAATTACTCCAAAAAATGTTAATGTATTCTAGCGTTTGTAAAGCCTCTCAGAATAAAGATTCTGATATAGCTGCCTTTATTATTAATGGATTTAATGGTGCTTTAAAAGGTTGGTGGGATAATTATTTATCTCTAGAACAACGTCATGAAATATTAACCGCTGTAAGGCATGAAAATAATTTGGTTTATGAAGATAGTGTTTATACACTAATACAAGCTATCATTTTACATTTTATTGGAGCTACCGAACAAAGACAAGAAAGAGGTAGAGAATTATTACAAAACTTAAGATGTCAAACATTAACAGAATTTAGATGGTATAAAGATGTTTTTATAACTAAAGTTATGCAAAGGCCAGATGCTAATTCTGAGCACTGGAAATCTAAATTTATAGATGGATTACCTCCTTTATTTTCTAAAAGAATTAAAAAGAAATTATTAGAATTAAATGATGGACAATTTATTCCTTGGGCTACATGTACTTATGGTCATTTAATTGGTGTATGTGTTCAAGAAGGTTTAAGTTTATGTAATGATATGAAATTACAATATCAATTCAAAAAACAAAATTTAAATGGTAGAAAAGAAATAGGTGAATTTTGTGATCAATTTGCTTATCATATTCCTAAACCTAGTTTAAAAGGTTTATCAAAAGCCGATCAAAAAGAAGAATATCTTAAATATAAAAAGAAGAAAAAATTACAAAAAAGAGCTTTTAAAAAATATAAGCAAAAATATGATATTCCTGAATATTCTAATAGAAATAAAAAGAAAAAATCTAAAAAAAGATATTTCTGAAATTAAATGTTATAAATGTGGTAAATTTGGTCATTATGCTTCAAAATGTACAACTGGACATAAATTAAATAGTATGGATATAGACGAAAGGTTAAAATTAACCTTAGAAAAACTATTATTAACTTCTTCGGAAGAATCTTCTAGTTCAGAAGATATTATTGATGAGTCATCTTCATATGAGGATGAACCTTGTAACGCCCCGAACCCGCCCCGGGCCCGGTGCGTCACGTTGCAAACAAATCCCGTGTTTAAAATGACGTTTAAAATAATTTTCGTAAAATTCCCGGCTCGATGTTCGGGTTTTTCGAACCCTCAAATTTTCTTGGAACACGTGTCTAAAATACGTTAAAATACGTTGGAAAAATGTCGGGTCAAAACATGTTGGAAATCGGGAGAAATTAAAAAAAACAAGATTTTGCACTAAAAAGGGGGCTGGGCGCGCGCTGGGCGCCAGGCGCGCCCAGCCTGTGCGGTGTGCGCGCTGCGCGCGCGCGTCCGCGCGCTGGGGCGCACCAACGCGCCCCACATCATGCTTTCCACGACCGATCGTGGCTAAATGCCCGATCGGTCGGGCCTCCTCGGGTTTTCTTCACCCAGAAATTTCCCGACCGCGACCGGTCGTGCCCCGGGCCCGATCGATCGGGCCCGCTCGGGTTTTTCATCACCAAAAACGCCCTAAAATGCCCTTTTTAACATTTTTCCACCTCCCTACACATTTTAACACTTTTCTACATCCCCGACACCTCCAAAAATTCTGAAAATTTAAACATACCTTCCCGACACCTAAATCTTCGAGTCCCGTAAAAATCTCAGAAAACCGACTTAAAACGAATAAATGCAAAAATAGCGAACACGACCCGACGTTAGTTACTTTAAAATCAAAACGGGCAATATAACGCCTAAAACTTTAAATACCCAAACACTAACAACCATTACGAAAATAGTTCCAACCAAAACGACACACAAAACAAAATCATTTACAACAAAACTGTACAACCGATACTAAAACGTTTATAACCAACCGTTCCCCTTTTGTTCTACCTTACTTCCAACATACAAAACATCACAAACACAAAGGCAACCATCTATCAAAATGTTCACCTCCCACACTACCCGACGAACAGTGGTCCAGACGCCCCGACAACAGCCTGCACCGGCGGACTCCGTACTCCTCCGACTGCGGCCTAATCCTGAGCTGTCTCATCAACCTCACCTGTATAAAACTCGTCACCTACACCACAGAACACACACACACACGTAAGCTTATGCTTAGCAAGTAGGGAATAACAAAATATAAACATCCACCATTCACCTCAACTCACACACAGCCCTAACACCTCCACACAACACCACTCACCTTAACAACACAACACAACAGTGCAACTCTCACACGATCCTAACACATACAGTTTCTAACCCTCGGTTGTATACCTCACGTTCTGATTGCATTTGTCTCTAGTAAAATCCCTCTCGGGGTGCTCAACGAGCCACGTGCCCGACGAGGCTATTTGTAACACCCGGCATTTTTGCCTATGTAATTATTCCCCGAATATGTAAGCAGAATTTCTCCGATATGAATGCAATGATTGTTTTTAATAAAATTGTCGATGTGTTTAATCGAGCGAGGGTGATTCATGAGACCGTATCGATTAAACTAAATAATGTTTTAGTTAAAAACCAATGCAAGGGCAAATTAGGAAGAAATTAAGGTTGGTGAGAGAAAACAAATAGATGATTGACATGTGGCAGCTTGTTGAAGAAGTTAAGTTCTTTCTCCTACGTGAATGTTCATTCACTTCTCTGTTTCCCCTCATCTCTCTCGGCTTTCTCTCTTCCAAGCGATTGAAACAAAACTTCCACACTTTGTTTCTCCAGCGTTTCTCCGTTTTCTTCAGCAAAGGTGAGCGTCTTTTAATGCTAATAAATTTGGACAAGTTTAAGGTGAGTTTTTATCGAAGTTTAGGGTTTCGGTTTTCGGTTAAAACTCACTGTTTCTGGATGAAAACACGTTGGTGTGTTTTCTAAAGAGTTGAAATGTGTTTGCTGCATTTCCTACGAGATATTAGTTAGCATTTGTAGCGTGTTTAAACTCTGAACATTCATGCTACAGGTCCGAGCTTTCCAGAGACGTTCGAGCATACTACTTGGCTGCACACAGGTAAGTTCATGCATCTACGTTGGACCTTAAGGCCCTACAACTCGGAGGTACTAGGTCTGGTTCGGGTAGATAGGTTTTAAGTTATGTTTTAAGTTAAATATATATCCATTATATTCTGTTTCCCTGTTGTATTCATTCTGTCACCTGAAATGTTAAGTTTAAGCATCGCACTGATTCATGCATACACGTTTTTCTGTAAAATCATGCAAATGTTTTCAGCACCGGTTTTGAAGTAAGTAAGATAAAATCCTGTAAATAAAATGTACGGTTAAGTGTGGACGAGGACTGGCATCCTGTCAAGTACTCCTGTTATGTCCTGAAAGTGGCATGTACATCCTGTTGCGCCAGCTCCTCCTCCCACTTATACCTTCCTGTCCAGTGAAACGTAATGTAATGTAATGTTCATGTATTTGAAAATGTTCATGCATAGCATATGCACACTGCATTTCATGTTCTTACTGAGCTCTAGGCTCATAGATGAACTCCCTATTGTAGGTACGGATACTCCAGAGGAGGACCTTGCTCCTCAAGCTGATGAGTAATGGATTGTGGTGGATCGAGCTCATTGGAAATGGTTGTTGCAGTCAGATAAATTCTGTGTAGAGGTTTAAGTCTTTAAAGTAAAGTTCATATTTGTAAACTCTTCTGGATGTTTGTGGTTTCTGTTTTAAAACTCTGTTGTAGTCTTGTGTTTTGTTTGAAAGTTTTGTTGGAAATTTGAAATGTATAAGTCCTGTTGTTGATGTATTTAAAACCTCCGTATTTGACAGATTGTATCCATATATTTTAAATGTTTTGAAAACATTCTGGAACTGCTTGAGTTCTCCCTTTTCAGGTCATGCATGGATAGTCTCGAATTTTAGAGCTATCCATGCAGTTTGTCTGCTCGAACTCCCGTCATTTGTAGAGTATGAATTCAAAACTTTGTTTTGAAATCGGGTTTGAGGGTCTGAAGCCCTCATGCCTCCTGTTTTGATGTTCCCTGCCTGTAAGTCTTTATGTTAAAATTTGCCAAGTTTTATCTCAAAAACTGTATCTTCCGATCACGTTCACTGCTGTTTTAAGTGTTTATCTACCGGTTGACGTCATCCATCTTCCGGCTGACGTCATCACCTTCTGCCGGTTATGTTTACTGTTTTTGTCTTCCGGTTGACGTCAGCATAAGTCTTCCGCCCAGTTTAAAATTTTTGTCTTCCGGTTGACGTCAGCATAAGTCTTCCGCCCAGTTTAAAATTTTTGTCTTCCGGTTGACGTCAGCATAAGTCTTCCGCCCAGTTTATAATTTTTGTCTTCCGGTTGACGTCAGCATAAGTCTTCCGCCCAGTTTATAATTTTGTCTTCCGGTTGACGTCATCTTTTCTTCCGATGACGTCATACGCCTTTCGCCCAACAGCTTCCTGCTTCTATGCTTATGATTTCTGGTTTACTTCCTGTCCATTCTGTTTAATTATTTTCTTCGCCATTTCTTCTCTTCTGTTATTCATTTCCGAATTGTGCATAGTTCTGTTATACACCGTAGCCTTCCACAGTATGCGTCTTCCCAGTTTAAGTTCTCTTAAATGTCCCTGTCTTCCTGCATTTTCGTTTCTCTTCTGTTATCCGTTATTGAATCCCGTTTTGCTTTCAACTCCAGAGAACTCTCTCTCTCGGTGAAGTTTTATAGTTTGTAAACGTTCTGTTCCCTGTTTTCTGTTATAAAAAAAAAAAAATATGTGCCCGTTTTCTGCAAATGTCCCGGAGTGACGGCTCGGTTCTCGGAGCCCGATCGGGTTCGGTTTCGGGTCGTCACACTATTCTACTTTAGACCTTCTCTAGTAAAATCCCTCGCGGGGTGCTCAACGAGCCACGTGCCCACGAGGCTATTCTACTCGAGGCTAACTCTGGTATAATCCCTTGCGGGGTGCTCAACGAGCCACGTGCCCACAAGGCGATCCTACCCTAGGCCATCTCCAGTAAAATCTCTCCTTGATAAATTGAAGCAAAGGAGAGAGGAGAAGCGGCTATGGAGGATGAAGGAGAAGATCGATGAAGGTTGAAGAAGAAAAAGGAAAAACATCACTTTAAACCAAACTTTCCTTCCACTTTTGATTTTCCTCCTCCAAGCTTTCTAAAATTGAAAAACAACCCATTCTTTTCCCCACTCTCTTTCTTCCAACGTGAATCCTCTTTTCACCCTCACTTTTCATTCATTTTTTTTTCATTCAATTAATGCATGAAAATCCTATTGGTTGTTTGACTTTTCAAACCCCTTTTGTTTGAATTGTCAAACCACTTTATTTTCTTTTCTCTTCCATTTCAATGCTCACCATTAATCTTGACCATTTCAATGCTCACAATTAATCTTGAATAACTAAACTCTCCTAAACTCTCCTAACCATAGATTCTAGGACATACGTGCGTTACCGGAAATTCTCGGGTGTTACAAACCCTGTCAAAAGTGTCAGGTAAATGTATTGACAACTGATCAACAAAATATTTTAGATAATTTAGATCAAATACATGATCCTATCTTTCGAAAAAGGATTATTGAAATTATTATTAATCAAAACAATGATAAAGAAATAATTGAAAAACCTACCATCAATATTCTTCAATAGGAGAAAGTAGTACGTGGCCTACTCCTCCTAAAACTGCTCCCGAAATATTCGAAGCAGGAGATCAATATTTGAAAAAGCATATACGTGCTACTATTTTTCCTTTTTATGAAAAGGATTTATTATTGGCTAATAAAGACGCCTGGTATATCAAAGAGAGATATTTGGGCTCTCATCATTATTTAATGACTGATGGAAAGCATCGGCTTTATTATGAGCATATTCTTATCGAAACACAGTCGGTTCAGATTGTGCACCATTATATTGGTGAATATGGAAAATCTGCTATCACTCATTCGAAATGTTATATTATCAGGGTTATACATCCTCAAGAATGGGGCTTAAATGTGTTTGCTATTAGAAGCCTCAAGAATGATCAAAAGTATAATTATTGGGATTATGTTAATGCTTGGACAAATATGTTCTATATTTAGAATCCTCAGAGAACCCATTTATGGTTCTTCTCTATTAATCCTGAAATTATAAAAACAGAGGATAAATTTCCTCCTTGGTTCTATGTTTGGTGGCAGGAACACTCTCCGGAGTTAGCTTTATTTCCTGCAGTTATTCAAGAAGAGTTTCATATTTGGTTAAAGTATCATCCTATTTTATCAAATAGGAAATTATTTAATAAAGAGCAAGAATTATTATGGTTTTGCTCTGAATTCCAGATAAACTGGATATGGCAATGGAATCTTGAGATTTATCAAGACCCTTATTTGGGTTTATATGCAATTCAAAGGAACTTTTATGTAAAATGGGAGTCTCGTTATGAGACTAATAAGTGTTTAACACGTATTAAGACATCTATTAATACCTATAAAGAAAAAGCAAAACAGAAAGCTATTAATGATGCTGAAGATGAACAGGATAATATCAATTATATTGAAACGCTTTATGCTACTATTTCTCGAATATATCCTGATATGACTAAGGAAGAAAAAGACGAAAAATTATTTGAGGCTATGAAAACTCAATTATTTAATATTCAAACACCTCATATGGATATTGACCATACTTATAATGTTGAGCCTTTTGCTTTTATTAAGGAAGACTTTGAAGAAAATATGTTTCTTTTGACATATAAAGGAAAAGAAAAGAAAGATCTATGAATTGGCCTGAGTGGGAAGATCAACATATTGAGGAAATATTTACGGATCGACAGCTGTATTATTTGCCACGATTTATTGATCGGATGAATCCTTATAATTTAGCCCCTTGGAATATTGGGTATATATATATATATATATATACAAAAAAAAAAGAATTGGGTTGACATTTTGTATTACGAATATGATTATACAAAATTCTCGACCTGTCGAGTTTCTGGTCTTGACATCATACATAAAAGGAATCATGTTTGTGTTCATGTTCTTGTTTCGTACGTAAAGAAAGGAGGGATTTACGCAGGAGTAGGCACAGGCACTAACTTGCCCTCGTCTACCTCGCAGACCACATGTCTTGCCCTCGTCTATCTCGTAGACCACATATCTTGCCCTCGTCTATCTCGTAGACCACATATCTTGCCCTCGTCGATCTCGTAGACCACATATCTTGCCCTCGTCTATCTCGTAGACCACATAACTTGCCATGAACATGCCCTGTGCCTTACTCGCTAACTACCCAAACTTGACTATTGCATACATTACATGTTCTTTACTTCTTACTGAAAACGTGCATGTGAAGACATTTCATTTACACTTGAAGGAAAACATGATGTGTAATACCCGGCTTTACGAGATTTTATATTATAATATATATTGGCATTTTTGTAAAATATGTCAAATCAAACCCGTTTTACGAAAAATAGGTGCCATTATGATCCTAATTATTAATTGGAATTTTAAGGAATTTACGAGAATTTTTGGAGTAATAACGCTATATTCCGAGTAATTAAGTTTCTCGTAATACAAATGACGTTTTAATAAAAATAGTAAACGAGGTTCGATTTGCGAACGGACAGTTTTAATAAATCTCAAATAATAAGTTGGACCTCATGGAGAAATAAGGAAATTTGGAGAGCCCGAATTGTTGAACAATTAACGAAACAAAGGATAAAACAAATAGAATTAAGTGATAAGGGCAAAATCGTAATTTGCAAAGTCAATTTTATATTAAAAACTCAATCTTTCTTCTCCAGCACTCCACCCTCACGATCCTTTTTCCTCCCCTTCGACAGCCCCTCTCCCTCGCACGCGATTCTCACCTTCGTCGACGATTCATCCTCCGTTCTTCGAAGTTTCTTCGCGTTTTCTTCTCTATTCGCGATTCTAAGTAAGTCTCTAACTGTAGCACCCGGTTTCAATAAATCAAAATAAGTTATTAAACGGTGGTATATAATTTTTATGGTTAAAATTTAGTGAAATGTTGATTAGGTTGTAAATGACTAGGCAGGGGCAAGATGGTAATTGCGAATTTATATTGTGGATAAGGTATTTAAGGAAAGGTTTAGTGAGGTTTAGCCGCCACTGTTTTATTACTCTTACCTCTCAGCTCAAGCAGACTACCTCTGGGCGATTTCCCCTCCGGTTTTCCCCAACCAAGGTGAGTTTTGAATCAACTACTTGCCGTTCTAGTGCTAGGGTAGCTGAAGGATTGCAATGTATGTATCTTCGATAAGCTGCGGGTGAGAGATTTGGGTTTTGGGGTTTAGTGATGTATCGGGAATGCTTAATCAGTAGAGCCCCAAACTGGCTTCCTTAGACTTCAGTAGTTAGATAAAGTTTAGTGGAGATCTAATCCATAATCTGTCAATGGTTTTAGGTGAGCAGATTTTTGGAGTAGCATATAGCCGAGCGATTTCCAGGAGCCAGGTAAGTAAAGTAATGTGTGAGCCTTCGGGCCTACATCACAAAACAGTAGGTTTATGCATGTTTGAGTGTTTCTTTTCTTTATGTCATGCATTAAGTTTTTGAAGAATTACGAAAATGAATTTATGTGCAAGGTTATGATGAGTATGAATTGAATGAAACAGAGTAGCTGTTAAGGGAAGTAATCCGCCCCTTAACTGAGTAGAGGATTTATTACATTGGGAGAACCGATCACACTCCCAAGGGAATTAAGGGATCTGTATTAGCTGTTAAGGGAAGTAATCCGCCCCTTAACTGAGTAGAGGATTTATTACATTGGGAGAACCGATCCCACTCCCAAGGAAACTTAGGGATCAGACCAGTTTATGAACGATGCACAACTGAGTTGAGAAAATTAGAAACTGCATGATCAGGGTTTATGTTTCAGCATACATTTCATTAATGCTTTACTTGCTTAGCATTAGGCTAATAGATGAGTTTTGTGATGTAGGTGTTGAGGATACAGCAGGTGATTTCCCTGAGAGCATAACCGAGTAGATGAGGTTGGTGGAGCACGGCTGTGCAACGGTCAGGCATCTGATGGGGCGGTTTGACTGGTGTCATTGACTAACAAAGATTAATTGACAGTATTTCAAATTTATTATACTGAGCTTTCATGACAGTAGAAATTTTAATGTTTTGGAATTCGCTTTTGAGTTTCTTTTCTGATAACGATATTCTGTTGGGATTTCAAGATAGTACTTATGAGTTTCTAGTGACACAAAGGTTTGGATTGTCTCTGGTTAGTTTTAGCAAGAATGAGTTACTTGAAGTTTTCAAAAGTATTCTTAGTTTTCTCTGAATTTAGTATTCTGTTGGTTTATTACTGGATTTGCAAGTGAAGCGATTAGAGTTGTTGTTTTGCTCTTTATCGACAGATGATATCTGTCGGTAGATGTTGAGTAAATTTTAAATTCTATCGGAAGATGTCTTCAGAAAAGCCATCGGAAGATGTAAATTTTATAGTCTATCAGTAGATGCTTTAAGGAGTTACGTGAGTAGCACGTGTCGGCAGATGTAGTCCATTCCATCGGAAGAGGGAGAAACCCGTTTGTCGTTTAGCGAATCGGAAGGCGTGGAGTCATATTGTTGTTATCGAAAGATGACGTGTGTTTGTCTATTGAGAGATGAAATTGCGCTGACTTCATCGGCAGATGAAGTTATGTTAACTTCATCGGCAGATGAAGTGGTGTGTGAAGTTACCATGATTTCAACGGCAGATGAAGTTGTGGGTGAAGTTGTGTAGACGTCATCGGCAGAAGCCTTTGGTTTTCTGCTTCTGCTCCTTCCGTTGACTAGTCGTCGGCAGACGAGTTCAACTCGTGACGTCATCGGCAGAAACCTCGTTCCGTTTCCTTCCGTTGACTTTGTCGTCGGCAGATGAATTCGACTTTTGTAATTCCTTGAGTAGTCCCTCATTTAAAACCTTATTTTCTCTTGACCGAATACTTTAAACATTTCCATTAATCTTTCCAACAATATTTTCACAGCTAGTTAAATCCCCATTGTAGTTTTAAATAATTTTCCGCTGCAAAGTTTTCAAATGTTTTGAACGTTTAGAAAATATCAAATTTTGAATGTCGAATGAAGTTTTAAATTTATTCAAAATTTCTTAGTTATGATCAAGTAATGAGTAGCGAACCGGGTTCAGATAACTCGGGGCGTTACAGTATGGTATCAGAGACATTCAGTTAAACCGTTCAAAAGATTACTCATCAGTGCCAATCGTTGCATTGAAGTACTCCAACAACTGTAAGTGTTTATGTTAGCTTTAGTTATAAAATGTTTATGAGAGTAGTTAACCCTGTGCAGGAAATTAGTAAAATGGCTAGGCGCCCAGGAAGACCAAGAATACCAAGAGAGATACCAAGTCCTAGACGTGAGGAGGACTCTAGTGTAATTAGGCAGCTGACAGAATTAATGCGTCAGCAGACTGATATTGTGCGTCAACAATCTGATCAATTAGGAGTGCTGTTGAATCGGGAAGCACAAGGAAGTGCTAACTCAGGTTCTAACAGTGAACATTCTGGAGATAGATTCCAGAGACTGAGACCACCCACATTTGATGGACATTCCTCCGATCCAGTCATTGCTGAGGGATGGCTTAGGAAGATTGAAAGTATGTTCAGGTGTGCCAACATAGGAGAAGAAGAGAAAGTCACATTGGCAACCTTTCATTTGGCTGGAGAAGCTCAGCTCTGGTGGGAGACAATAGAAACCACCACAGATGTTTTGACAATGCAATGGTCACGATTCAAAGACATTTTCTACGGGAAGTATTTCAATAGCACCGTCCAAACTGCAAAGAAGTTGGAGTTTCTGAACTTGAAGCAGACAGGGTCTGTGGCCGAGTATAGTAGGCAATTTGAGTCCCTGTCCAGGTTTGCTGGACACTTTGCTCACAAAGACGAGGATAAGGTGTTCAAGTTTGTGCATGGACTGAAACCAGAAATTTACCGAGGAGTTAAATTTTGCGGTATTAAAGGTTTGGTGTTAAGTGAAGTAGTGTCCACTGCTCTGGAAGTGGAAGAGGCTGAAAGGATGTGTGCTGGAACAAAGGAAGTCCCACAAAGGTTTGTTCAACCACAACAACAGAGAGGGATGAAGAGGCCGAATGAAGGCCAGAATAGCCAAAGATCAAGGAGGAAGGTACCGGATAGTCAGAAGTATCCCCAGTGTCCGAAGTGTCTGAAAAGTCATTTGGGTGAATGCAGGTTTGGATCGGGAAAGTGTTTCAATTGTGATGAAGTTGGGCATGCTTTCAGAGATTGCCCGAGACCCAGAGTCACTCGGTGTTTCAACTGCAGCAAGGTTGGTCACTTTAACAGAGACTGTCCGGCCTTGAAGAATGGCCCTGCTGTGATTAAGCCAAGAATATTCTCCATGGTTGAGCCAGGCGATGATGAGCAGCCTGCTGTGGTGTCAGGTACTATACTGGTCAATTCCCTACCCGCTTTTACATTGATAGATTCTGGTGCAACACATTCATTCGTAACATTGACATTTGCTGATAAGTTAGATGTAAAGCTTACCTCTACTGTGCATGTATTTGATGTTGCCTTACCCTCTGGTGAACATATGCACTCTAACCAAGTAATTCCTGATAGCAATGTATTGGTAGGGAACATGAATTTACCTGCCGATCTCATTATTATGGACATAATGGGATTTGATGTAATCCTAGGAATGGATTGGTTGTTTAAACATTATGCCACAATTGATTGTAGGACTGGAATAGTTAGTTTCCAACCCCCTGGTAATTTGAAACATACCTTTCAGGCCTCAAGGAAGAGTGAGGTGATGTCTGTGATGACTTCCATTAACACTAGACCTTCCCTGTGTAGAGGGTATTTGTGCTTCTTAGCTAGCGTTTTAGACGCACGGCTTGTAGGAAAGGCAAATCCTCAGAATGTCCTAACTGTCCGAGACTTTCCGGAAGTGTTTTTAGATGACCTTCCTGGTTTACCACCCGATAGAGAAATCGAATTTGTTGTAGATGTTTACCCCGGAGCCGAGTCTGTGTCTAAAAATCCATATAGACTAGCACCAACAGAACTTAAAGAGTTAAAGAAACAGTTGGAGGACTTGTTGGAGAAGGGATTCATACGCCCAAGCTTCTCACCGTGGGGTGCACCTGTCCTCTTTGTCAAGAAGAAGGATGGATCAATGCGTATGTGCATTGATTATAGAGAATTGAATAAGTTAACTGTCAAGAATAAGTACCCTCTACCGAGGATTGACGACTTATTTGACCAACTTAAGGGTGCGAGAGTTTTCTCTAAGATTGACTTAAGGTCCGGTTATTACCAATTGAAGGTTAAATCCGAAGACATCCCAAAGACTGCTTTTCGTACAAGGTATGGACACTATGAGTTTTTGGTTATGTCTTTTGGTTTGACAAATGCACCAGCAGCCTTCATGGATCTCATGAATAGGGTGTTTCGTGAGTATTTAGATAAGTTTGTTATTGTATTCATTGATGACATCCTAATCTACTCTAAAACTGAGGACGAGCATGCAAGGCATTTGGGTTTGGTGTTGGAGTTACTAAGACAGCACCAACTTTATGCTAAGTTTTCCAAGTGTGAATTTTGGTTGGACAGAGTTCACTTTCTTGGTCACGTGATCTCTGGTGATGGAATATCTGTCGATCCAGCTAAAGTTCAAGCAGTTAAGGAATGGCCCCAACCGAAGAATGCTACAGATATCAGGAGCTTTCTTGGACTAGCAGGGTACTACAGAAAGTTCATTGAGGGGTTTTCGAAGATTGCCACACCCCTCACTATGTTAACAAGGAAAAATGTAAAGTATATTTGGACTGATAAGTGTGAGTTCAGTTTCCAAACCTTAAAGCAGAAATTGACCAATGCACCTATACTAACCCTTCCTGTTGAAAATGGTAAGTTTAGTATTTATTGCGATGCTTCCAAAATTGGACTTGGCTGTGTTTTGATGCAAAACGGAAAAGTTATAGCTTATGCATCTAGGCAATTAAAAGTGCACGAGAAGAATTATCCTACTCATGACTTAGAATTAGCTGCAGTGGTTTTTGCATTAAAGATTTGGAGGCACTACCTGTATGGACAAACTTGCGAAATATTTTCAGATCATAAGAGTCTGAAGTACATTTTCACACAGAAGGAGCTAAACATGAGGCAACGTAGATGGTTGGAATTTGTAAAAGACTATGACTTTGAGATTAAGTATCATCCCGGCAAAGCGAATGTAGTGGCAGACGCTTTGAGCAGGGTGACTCCATCGGTTTCTACGTTGATTATAGACATACCGATAGCCTTAGAGACTGAATTCCTAAGGTTTAACCTTGAAGCAGTATCTAGCGTGTCAGCCATGCTTTCGGCCATATCTTTGAGGCCTACTATTTTGGGGAGAATAAAGGAAGTTCAAATGAATGACGCTGAATGCAATAAGTATAAGCTGTACATAGATTCTACTGTCAAGACAGATTTCAACTGCTCGGCTGATGGAATCCTTAAGTTTAGAAATAGATGGTTTGTTCCAGCTAATGTCGAGCTTCGAAAGGAAATTCTATCCGAGGCTCATTCTTCTAGACTCTCTATTCATCCTGGAAGTACTAAGATGTACAGAGATCTCAAGCAGCATTTTTGGTGGCCAAGTATGAAAAGATGTGTGGCGGAGTACGTGGAGTCATGTTTGGTCTGCCAGCAGGTCAAAGCTGAACATCAGAGGCCTGCAGGGACATTGCAACCCCTACCAGTTCCGGAATGGAAGTGGGAACAAGTGACAATGGATTTTGTTACAGGATTGCTTAGAACAGCAAAAGGACACGATGCAATTTGGGTAATAGTTGATCGTTTGACCAAATCCGCCCATTTTCTGCCTATTAAGATAACATATTCGATGGATCAACTAGCAGAGTTGTATGTGCAAGAGATCATTAGATTGCATGGAGTTCCAAGCACTATAGTTTCAGACCGAGACTCTAGATTTACATCTAAGTTTTGGAAAAGTTTGCATAAGGCTATGGGAACACAACTTAACTTTAGCACAGCCTTTCACCCTCAAACAGATGGACAATCCGAGAGAACTATTCAGACCTTAGAGGATATGCTCCGAGCGTGCATATTAGATTTTCAAGGATCTTGGAGTAAGTATTTACCATTGGTAGAGTTCTCTTACAACAACAGTTTTCAGGCGACAATAGGAATGGCACCGTATGAGGCATTATATGGACGAAAATGCAGATCACCTTTGTACTGGGATGAAGTTGGTGAAGCACAACTACTAGGTCCTGATATCGTGCAGCAAACAGTGGAGAAGATTGCCCTAATCCGACAGAGAATTTTGACAGCTCAAAGCCGACAGAAAAGCTATGCAGACAAAGTTGAACCCCAGATTTATTTGACCGTTCACTATCCTGAAAAGAGTTGGGAAAGCAGCCTATCAATTACAGCTACCAGCTTCTATGGAAGGAATACATGATGTGTTCCATGTCTCTATGCTAAAGAAGTGTATACGGGATCCAACTCATGTCGTTGAACAGCAGAACATTGAGATTCAACCTACACTCACCTATGAAGAAAAGCCAGTAAAGATTCTAGATTATGCAGTGAAGGTATTGCGCAACAAAGAAGTGCCACTAGTAAAAGTCTTATGGCACAACCAGAACTTGGAGGAGACAACTTGAGAACGCCAGCAAGACATGATGGATCAACATCCGGAGTTATTTAGGTACTGAATTTTGAGGACAAAATTATTTTAAGGAGGGTAGATTGTAGCACCCGGTTTCAATAAATCAAAATAAGTTATTAAACGGTGGTATATAATTTTTATGGTTAAAATTTAGTGAAATGTTGATTAGGTTGTAAATGACTAGGCAGGGGCAAGATGGTAATTGCGAATTTATATTGTGGATAAGGTATTTAAGGAAAGGTTTAGTGAGGTTTAGCCGCCACTGTTTTATTACTCTTACCTCTCAGCTCAAGCAGACTACCTCTGGGCGATTTCCCCTCCGGTTTTCCCCAACCAAGGTGAGTTTTGAATCAACTACTTGCCGTTCTAGTGCTAGGGTAGCTGAAGGATTGCAATGTATGTATCTTCGATAAGCTGCGGGTGAGAGATTTGGGTTTTGGGGTTTAGTGATGTATCGGGAATGCTTAATCAGTAGAGCCCCAAACTGGCTTCCTTAGACTTCAGTAGTTAGATAAAGTTTAGTGGAGATCTAATCCATAATCTGTCAATGGTTTTAGGTGAGCAGATTTTTGGAGTAGCATATAGCCGAGCGATTTCCAGGAGCCAGGTAAGTAAAGTAATGTGTGAGCCTTCGGGCCTACATCACAAAACAGTAGGTTTATGCATGTTTGAGTGTTTCTTTTCTTTATGTCATGCATTAAGTTTTTGAAGAATTACGAAAATGAATTTATGTGCAAGGTTATGATGAGTATGAATTGAATGAAACAGAGTAGCTGTTAAGGGAAGTAATCCGCCCCTTAACTGAGTAGAGGATTTATTACATTGGGAGAACCGATCCCACTCCCAAGGGAATTAAGGGATCTGTATTAGCTGTTAAGGGAAGTAATCCGCCCCTTAACTGAGTAGAGGATTTATTACATTGGGAGAACCGATCCCACTCCCAAGGGAACTTAGGGATCAGACCAGTTTATGAACGATGCACAACTGAGTTGAGAAAATTAGAAACTGCATGATCAGGGTTTATGTTTCAGCATACATTTCATTAATGCTTTACTTGCTTAGCATTAGGCTAATAGATGAGTTTTGTGATGTAGGTGTTGAGGATACAGCAGGTGATTTCCCTGAGAGCATAACCGAGTAGATGAGGTTGGTGGAGCACGGCTGTGCAACGGTCAGGCATCTGATGGGGCGGTTTGACTGGTGTCATTGACTAACAAAGATTAATTGACAGTATTTCAAATTTATTATACTGAGCTTTCATGACAGTAGAAATTTTAATGTTTTGGAATTCGCTTTTGAGTTTCTTTTCTGATAACGATATTCTGTTGGGATTTCAAGATAGTACTTATGAGTTTCTAGTGACACAAAGGTTTGGATTGTCTCTGGTTAGTTTTAGCAAGAATGAGTTACTTGAAGTTTTCAAAAGTATTCTTAGTTTTCTCTGAATTTAGTATTCTGTTGGTTTATTACTGGATTTGCAAGTGAAGCGATTAGAGTTGTTGTTTTGCTCTTTATCGACAGATGATATCTGTCGGTAGATGTTGAGTAAATTTTAAATTCTATCGGAAGATGTCTTCAGAAAAGCCATCGGAAGATGTAAATTTTATAGTCTATCAGTAGATGCTTTAAGGAGTTACGTGAGTAGCACGTGTCGGCAGATGTAGTCCATTCCATCGGAAGAGGGAGAAACCCGTTTGTCGTTTAGCAAATCGAAAGGAGTGGAGTCATATTGTTGTTATCGGAAGATGACGTGTGTTTGTCTATTGAGAGATGAAATTGCGCTGACTTCATCGGCAGATGAAGTTATGTTAACTTCATCGGCAGATGAAGTGGTGTGTGAAGTTACCATGATTTCATCGGCAAATGAAGTTGTGGGTGAAGTTGTGTAGACGTCATCGGCAGAAGCCTTTGGTTTTCTACTTCTGCTCATTCCGTTGACTAGTCGTCGGCAGACGAGTTCAACTCGTAACGTCATCGGCAGGAACCTTGCGGTGGTGTGTTGCGCAGTCGATGCTTGGCCTGACCCATGGGGAAATATGTACGTGTTTTGAGGGTATGGGGACATTTTGGGTTAATGGAGGATTAGACAGATTTATTGTATAGCTAGATACATTTTAGGTTGTTTGGATCTGGATAGGTTTAAGTTTTGATGTTTTGAAATGTTTTGGAAACTGATTTGATAACCGTTTGGTTGATTTCAAAAACAGGTTGATTTGTTTAGGTTTTAAACGTATCCACACAAATTGTTTTTATGAAATTGGGTTATGATTTAAATGTGTTTAGAGACGTTTGTTTTTAGAGTGATTGGTGAAATGCGAAATAGATGGAATTTTGAATAAGCAGAGGTTAATGTTATTGTGATGTTTGATGTGTTAAGTGCATGTGTACGTAGGAAGAAAAAGAAATGAGAGAAGACGAAGTAAGGAAGAGAAAGAAAAGAATGGGAGGCAGAGGAGATGCCGAACAGTCGCCAGGGGGCGATCGTTCGCCCCTCATTCGGTTGCGCTCTGGAAGAAATTCCAGAGCGCATGCCGAGCGATCGCTAGGCATGGCGATCACTGGGCAGGGACGATCGCCCAGGGGCGATCCGACTGGCGATCGCTCTCCAGTGTGTGATCACCATGGGGCGATCGATCGCCCCCTTCATTTTGTGGCGATCTTCCTCTTTTTTCCCGCTTGCTGTTTTGTTTTATTTTCAATTGTTTTAATTAAACGTTTTAAGTTTTATTTTAATTGTTTTGTTATTTTAATTGGTTTGAGGTTTTGTTTTAACTGATTTAAAAACGTGGATTTCAATTTTAATTTCAGTTTAAACTCCGCCTAGAGTCATTTAAAGTTATAAGTATAGGGATAAAAAAAAATAGTACGGAAAATTGGGTACAGTGTTAGGGACGTGACATGATGTATGAGAGAATTGCGCATAAAAGCATCACACTATAGAGAACAAGCCATCACCATATGACATATCATAATGCTATTCTTTTCAGCACAACATAACACTCAACCAATCATAACTCAAGTGATAAACATAAGTACAAACTTCCTAGTACCCTGGTGATGTAGGGCCCTAATGGCCGAAAGCCTACACACCCACTTACCTAGCCTCCTTAGCAATGCCGAGCCTTCACTTTAGACCTTTTTTGTAACACCCGAGTTAACGGCCAGATGATTTTCCTAACTGTATTAACAGTCATGAATATTAATCTTTGCAGTGTAGGACTTATACCAAGAATAATTAATTTCATGTGGATTTAAACTAGGTTGGGTGGCAAAGTTGTAATAATGGAGGGTGATGACCATTATATAAAGAAAAAGGAAATATTTTAAACCTCACTTGAACCACTGTAGCCGACACCTTCCTTTTTGGCGATTTCTTCTCTCCCAAGCTCTTGCTCTCTGCTTCCGGCATACTCTCTTCGACGATCGGTTTCTCTGCCACTACTCGACTACTCTGTGCCCGAGGTATGCATTAGTCAATGTACTTATCTGCTAGCTTGTTAGCCCTGTTTTCTACTCGGCATTGGAGTTTTGGACTTTCCGATGGCCGACTAATAATAAGAACATTTGGAATCTGTGAGTGAGAATGCTTTTATCAAATCGATTCTGGACATTTAGAACAACCACCCCTGAGTTATCGATAATAGAATCTGTCTGTTCTGGGATTTTGATTTCAAACTGCACAGGGTATTAGACTAAGGATTCGGGAATAACTTTAGCTATTAAATCTTAGGATAACTTGAGATTAGAACTATTAAGATTTTGTTTTAACTACTGCAATGCAAATGTTTTAGGTGAAGAAGTTTGAAGAGAAAGGAGCTCAAGTGCTAAGGAGACCAGGTAAGTGAATGTATTAAGATTTCCGGCTAATAGAGCCCTACATCGTGGGAGTACTAGGTTGAGATGTCTAATGTTTACCTTATGATAATGAGCTTTTCTGCACTTGAAGGATTTATGTATGTTGCGAGTTATACTATTTGATGACCTGCTAGTGAATGTGAAGTTGTCTGCTCTGGTATGATCCTTGTCATAGTTTGATGAGTTAAAAGTTCTCATGTTTATGCATCATGAATGTTTCTCGCATAAGAAAATGTTTTAACGCATGTTTTCCATGAACAAGATATGTATGTATATATGTATATATATAAGATTTATGCAACGTGGATTAAGTGAGGGTTGGGGGCGGTTCGGCGTATGTCACAGTCCAAAGAAGGACATATGAATACGACCCGCAGTAGGGAACAAGATCAAACTCACTGTCGAACCCCCTTTACCGGCACAAATCCTCTCTTGATCCACACAACCTAAACAAAGAATATGATCAAAGACTATCAATGACGAATATGATCAATGACTATGAATGATGAATATGATCAATGACTATGAATGATGAATATGATCAATGACTATGAATGATGAATATGATCAATGACTATGAATGATGAATATGATCCATGACTATGAATGATGATTACGAGCAAAGACATGAACAAGAAAAGACTTATGAGCATGTGATTTTCCCAAATTATACATTCATGCATCCATGTTAGTGTTGCATTCCTTACTAAGCAATAGGCTTATAGTTTAAACCTTATGATGTAGGTGACGAGTTTTCAGGTGAGGAACTCAAGGTTAATGAGGATGTCTAAGCTTGGTTGCTGGAGGATGCTCAGTGTGACAGTGAAGGCTGGATAGGCGATTAAGTTCCCTGGTTATACTCATAGTAAGTCAGAAAAGTTTACGATGAACAGATGACTAAATAGAATAGAATTTCTATAACAATGAGATTTGGATTTGAAGGGCTTGTCTTTAGAGTCTGAATACGATTTTAAGGATAAATGAATGGTTTGTTTTGTTTGAGTCTTCTGCTATGCGTATTTTTAGGTGAGTTTATGATTGCTACTCTTTGAGGTTTACAAGTTAATAATCGGGTGAATTGTGATATGTTCTATCGGATGAAGATGTTTGATGATTATAGTGTTTTACTGCCGTATGATAGAAGCTGGATGAGGCAATCATCCGGCTGACGTCATCGGCAGATGTAGAGTGTTTAAGCCATCGGATGATGAAAGTGTTATTTTGTCGTCTAGCGATCGGTAGATGTAGAGTGTTTAAGCCATCGGATGATGAAAGTATTATTTTGTCGTCAAGCGATCGGCAGATGCAGAGTGTTTAAACCATCGGATGATGAAAGTGTTATTTTGTCGTCTAGCGATCGGCAGATGCAGAGTGTTTAAGCCATCGGATGATAAAAGTATTATTTTGTCGTCTAGCGATCGGCAGATGTAGAGTGTGTAAGCCATCGGATGATGAGAGTGTTATTTTGTCGTCTAGTGATCGGCAGATGTAGAGTGTTTAAGCCATCGGATGATGAAAGTGTTATTTTGTCGTTTAGTGATCGGTAGATGTAGAGTGTTTAAGCCATCGGATGATGAAAGTGTTATTTTGTCGTCTAGCGATCGGTAGATGTAGAGTGTTTAAGCCATCGGATGATGAAAGTGTTATTTTGTCGTCTAGCGATCGGCAGATGTAGAGTGTTTAAGCCATCGGATGATGAAAGTGTTATTTTGTCGTCTAGCGATCGGTAGATGTAGAGTGTTTAAGCCATCGGATGATGAAAGTGTTATTTTGTCGTCTAGCGATCGGTAGATGTAGAGTGTTTAAGCCATCGGATGATGAAAGTGTTATTTTGTCGTCTAGCGATCGGTAGATGTAGAGTGTTTAAGCCATCGGATGATGAAAGTGTTATTTTGTCGTCTAGCGATCGGTAGATGTAGAGTGTTTAAGCCATCGGATGATGAAAGTGTTATTTTGTCGTCTAGCGATCGGTAGATGTAGAGTGTTTAAGCCATCGGATGATGAAAGTGTTATTTTGTCGTCTAGCGATCGGTAGATGTAGAGTGTTTAAGCCATCGGATGATGAAAGTGTTATTTTGTCGTCTAGCGATCGGTAGATGTAGAGTGTTTAAGCCATCGGATGATGAAAGTGTTATTTTGTCGTCTAGCGATCGGTAGATGTAGAGTGTTTAAGCCATCGGATGATGAAAGTGTTATTTTGTCGTCTAGCGATCGGTAGATGTAGAGTGTTTAAGCCATCGGATGATGAAAGTGTTATTTTGTCGTCTAGCGATCGGTAGATGTAGAGTGTTTAAGCCATCGGATGATGAAAGTGTTATTTTGTCGTCTAGCGATCGGTAGATGTAGAGTGTTTAAGCCATCGGATGATGAGAGTGTTTAAGCCATCGGATGATGAAAGTGTTATTTTGTCGTCTAGCGATCGGTAGATGTAGAGTGTTTAAGCCATCGGATGATGAAAGTGTTATTTTGTCGTCTAGCGATCGGTAGATGTAGAGTGTTTAAGCCATCGGATGATGAAAGTGTTATTTTGTCGTCTAGCGATCGGTAGATGTAGAGTGTTTAAGCCATCGGATGATGAAAGTGTTATTTTGTCGTCTAGCGATCGGTAGATGTAGAGTGTTTAAGCCATCGGATGATGAAAGTGTTATTTTGTCGTCTAGCGATCGGTAGATGTAGAGTGTTTAAGCCATCGGATGATGAAAGTGTTATTTTGTCGTCTAGCGATCGGTAGATGTAGAGTGTTTAAGCCATCGGATGATGAAAGTGTTATTTTGTCGTCTAGCGATCGGTAGATGTAGAGTGTTTAAGCCATCGGATGATGAAAGTGTTATTTTGTCGTCTAGCGATCGGTAGATGTAGAGTGTTTAAGCCATCGGATGATGAAAGTGTTATTTTGTCGTCTAGCGATCGGTAGATGTAGAGTGTTTACTCCACCGGATGGTATAAACATGGTCTTGTCATCTAGTGACCGGTAGATGTGGTTCATTATTCTATCGGTAGATGCAGTCTATAGCTTAAAGTTTTCCCTTCACTAGCCGATACACATTGTACTGCCCGCCGGCAGATATGTAATGTTTTTCCTTTGCCGATTGAGGCTTAGCGAATCGCATATGACATCTCGAGTTAAATTATGTTTCAAGAAAAAAAAAGAAATACACTACTGATAATGAATCATGTGTGAGTAACAAGGATTAGATGATTAAGAAAGATACGGATTATGTGACGATCCTTCCAGGGTCGCTACATTTTTCACCTAAAACATTTTACATTACAATGTTAAAATCAATCCTAAATATCCTGAAATCCAAAACCGGCTAAGTTCCTAACTAAGGTAACCCCTTAAGAATCCGGTTTATAGTTATTAGGCATTCCATCAAACACCTTAAGTGCATATATTAATTTCCAAAAGCATCAGTGGGATTTTAAATCCTTCATCTGGTAGAACTTAAACCAACATTCAGTATTTCTCAACCTATCATCAATAAAGTCCTACATTCCAACATCTAAGCCAATGATACAACAGTCCTATAAATACTAACATTACTCTAGCATTTTCAAAGCCTTAGAACTTCAAACCCGAACAAATGCGAATTCCAAAAATCGAGGTTAACTGTCTAGAATACTTAAAATCTTACCTAGGGATTGAATCTTGAAGAAAACGGAAAAGGAAGAATCAATTGCGAGGAAGTCGTGGCTGCGCGATAGGGGAGTCGCCGAAGGGAAGGAGAAATTGTAAAGAAAAAGAGAGGAGTGGGCTGAAAAGTGGAGGGAGAGGTTTTGTGAGAGTTTTAGACTTTCCATTTTCTAATTATATCAATTAAATCTAACTTATTTACAATTCTTGCCATTACCTAATTTTCCTCTTAAAACAAGTAATACCCGTCATCTCAAGACCTCGTAAATTTTCACATTCTACAAGTCACCCCAAAATTATTCACGGGATAATTACTTGGCGACGTGCTGGTTGTTACAGAGAAAGACGGCCCATTTCTTACCGGTAAAGATGACCTATATGATGAATCAGTTCACAGACTTGTATGTCCAAGGGATTATCAAATTACATGGGATTCTAGTATCAATTTTTTCAGACCGGGATCCCATGTTTACTTCGAGGTTTTGGAGAAGTTTACAATGCACTATGGGTAATAAGTTAACGTTTAGCATTGCGTTTCATCCTCAGACCGACAGACAATCTGAAAGGACGATTCAGATACTTGAGGATAAGTTGAAGGCATGTGTGCTAGTGTTTCAAGCATCATGGAGCCGGTATTTACCACTGGTCGAGTTTGCTTATAATAACAGCTACCAGTCCACAATTGGTATGTCTCCTTATGAAGCATTGTATGGTAGAAAGTGCAGATCGCCACTGTATTTGGACGAAGTGGGCTAAGCAAAACTGATTGGTCCAGAGATTTTGCAAAATATCTGAGAAGGTCACTGTAATTAAACTAAGAATGGGAACCGCACAGAGCCGACAAAAGATCTATGCAGATCGAAGAAGGAGAGATTTGGAGTTTGTAGTAGGAGACGAAGTTTTCCTAAAGATTTCGCCGTTTAAGGGCGTTGTTCGATTCGGCAAGAAAGAAAAATTGAATCCATGGTTCGTCAGACTGTTTTCAATAACCGAAAGGATAGGAGCTACGTCATACAAGCTACAATTGCTGTCATCTATGGAAGGAGTACATAATGCCTTCCACGTGTCGATGTCACGAAAGTGCGTACGTGATACAACGCATATAATGGAACCGGTTAATCTTGAAGTTCGGTCGACTTTGAAAAGACGATCCTTCTAGTAAAGGTGTTATAGAGGGATAGCAATGTAGACGAAGCCACGTAGGAACGCCAACAGGACATGACGGAAAAATATCCAGAGTTGTTTAGGTACGCAATTTTGGCGCTCAAATTTCTATTAAGAATGGTAGGATGTAATGCCCGAGATTTTTGGTTTTTCACTATATAGTGTTATATTCGTAAATAAAGGAATCTAGGGTCGTTTTACAAACGGGAAGTTTTATTAGAACCCTAGGAATTAATTGAGATCTTTAGTGGAATTAGAAAATTTTGAAAAATCCAAATCGATAGGCTAAATAACGAAATAGGTAGAGCATTAGGTTGAAGGGAAAAGTTGTAATTAAGAGTTAAAACTTTAAAAAACACAAATAACCCCCCCCCCCCTTCTTCACGAACGCATTCTGTCACGACCCTAGTAGGTCGAGGCAGGTTCTAGACATAACTTAGTCATTTAAATCTTAGAACCATTTCTTATAAATTCTTTTTTTAAAACTCATGGACGTTTAAAAGGAAAACAAACAAAAACCTTAAATTCTCAAAACTCAACTCTTTCATTTATCTGACGGCGTATTAATCCTCAGAGTTGGATGACATAAAATCGGGAACAATCTTGTTCATAAGATCGATCAACTTAATTGTCCACGAACTACTTTAGCGTTTTCGTCCACTGACTGTTAAACATTAATGCTCTCTGATCAAGTGGCTTCATCCGACGTTCATAGACTTACTTAATTTATTGTCTATGAACCACGTGGCTTTGTTATCCACAATCAACGTGACGTCAACACTCACGGATTACATAGACTCATTGTCCACAGACTAACGCCCATAGATTTACTTAGTTTATCGTCCACAAACCATGTGACTTACTCGTCCACAGTCCACGTGACTTCATCGTTCCAGCTTTAGACTACAACTTTAGACGACAACTTTACGCTTACCAAAATGGAAGACTGTTTTCACTTATCAAATCTTACCATAACTATGGATGATGACTCATTCATAGCTTTGGACGACTGTTTTTACTTACAAAATAGAACACATAGACAACCGATCGATCGCCTTCCCTGGCGAACATTCGGCTAGCTCTTTGAAACTGACTCTATAGGTAATCTCACATCTCATTTCACAGGAATCATTTTTTTATCATAAAACTTAAACGTGCGTAGCGAAAGACTTAAAGAAAATAGATGAATCCTTACTCTTAAAATCTTCTTTAAACATGAAATTGTACCAAACAATCCCAGCATTCATTTTTAAACATGTTCGTTTACTTGTTCTTGTTCTTTTCATGTTCTTGTTCATCATTTACATAACATGGATTAAGGAGGGTTTGTGCCGAAGCGGGTAGGCAGAGTGCGTGTACATGGTCCTCTCAGACAGAGTTCTTGGTCCATTTCTGGACAGTGACATGGCCAAACTGCCCTGACCCTCACTTAATCATGGTTGCATACATTTCATATTCATATCTCATTCATAAAAGGAGCATGTACATAAAACATTTTCCCATTCTTGGAAGACAAACCATAATGCATGAACATGAATGCACTTAAATCATCAGACTATGGAAAGAATCATTCCAGCACAGACGACTTCATAAACTCTATCATAACATCACATAACATAACTCTCAGTCATCCATAAATCATCAAGCAACATCAATACAGATTTCCTAGTACCCTTGTGATGTAAGGCCCTAAAGGCTAGAAACCTAGCACACTCATTTACCTGGACTCCTTAGCAATGTCGTGCCTTCACTTGAATCATTCTCCACCTAAGACATTTCATACTTCAATGTTAAATATATCCTAAATAATCTAAACTCAAAGCTGGTAAAATATTAGTTAAAGAAATCATCATAGAATCTAGGTTAGACCTCTAAGGCATTTTGCTGAGCACCTAGTGTGCAGACCTTAACCTTCATTAACATTAATGGCATTAGCATCTATACTACCAGATCCATACCAACATCAAATTTCTCAAGGTCTAAACATTGAAAACGTCAGAATCCTATCCTCAATGATATAGTTGTGAATCTGGCATCGATCGATTCTCAATCTTTAGACATCAACCAATAACCATTCCTAAATCGAAGACTCAATGAATGGATCATCTAAACCTTACCTGAACTTTGAATCGTCGAAGAAAAAGGAGGAAGAAATTGGTCGCTGAAGGAGGAAATCGCCAGGAGAGGAAAGTCGGCTACAGGAGGGGTTTAAGTGAGGTTTTAGACTTTCCTTTTCCTATTTATATTGATTAAAATCACCTTTATTTACAAATCTTGCCATTACCTAATTTTTCTCTTAAAACAAGTAATATCCATCATCTTAAGACCTCGTAAATTTTCACATACAACAAGCCACTCAAAAATTATTCACGGGATAATGACTTGGCGACGTGCTGGTTGTTACACATTCTACAGAAGGGAAAAATCCCACCCTTTCGCGATTTTTCATCCCCTCGGACGACTTGCTTCCACGGTCGACGGTTTCACCTCTCCTCCGATGTTTCCTTTCTGTTTTCCTTCCACGATCAAAGCCCTAGGTGAGATACGTGTATTCTAGGCATTATGTTGGCATTTTTAGGGTTGAAAATAGTTAGGGTTTTGATTTAGATTTTGGAAATTTTAGGTTTATGTTAGAAATTGATAGTTTTGCGATATTAATGTCTATTGATGGTGTATTTATGGTTATAGTTGGTAGTTAGAATGAATTAATTGTTATTGGTTGATTTTGGGTTGAATTTGGTAGTTGGGAAATTGTAAATGCTATAAATGATTAGCTAAAGAAAATGTGAGCTCAACATGCTCGGTAAAATGCTCGACAAAGATAAACAAAAGTTTTAGAAAATTTGCATTAGTTAGGAGTTTCGTTTAGTTTTGGAATTCGGTTGTTAAGGATAGATTCTAATGACGAATTGTGAAATGTCGTAGGTGAATCAAGCTTAAGGAAGGTGCTTGGCATTGTTAAGGACGCCAGGTAAGTGTGCGATAGGTTTTCGGCCCTTAAGTCCCTTTATCGTGACGATGCTAGATTGATTGAGTTTTTGATGATTGTGTGGTTTTAATGAGTCGGGTAGCCTAGGATGTCAGTTACTCGTTACGTGTCATGTTTGAAGAGAATTATGTATGTTTATGAATTATCTTTGATGATTGTTATATGTGTAATTCCCTCATGCATCATGTTTTTCTCGAATGACATGCGAAATGTTTTTACATGCATGTTTCAAGTAAAGAATATGTAATTGATGTAATGGTCAAGCGTGAGTAGTGTATGAGTAGGGCACAGGGCGAGTCATGTGTTGTCACGGGGCGAGTCATGTGTTGTCACAGGGCAAGTATATGGTCTACGGGGTAGACGGTAATGTCTGTGCCTTCTCATTACGTAAATTCCCTTGTTCCGACTTTATGTAACGTTAAAGAAATGAAATGAACATGTTTTACGAAAGTCATGCATTCACGTATATGTTATGTTTAGTGCACTCCTTACTAAGCATTAGGCTTATTGTTTAATTCATATAATATAGGTGACGAAGTTGAAGGTGAGGACCTTTCTCTTGACGACAAAGTATAGATGGTCAGTGGCACGGGGCTCGTGGCAGGCAGGGAGTGTTTTGGCATGGTTAACTGACCAGTAGGTGTGCTCCAAGCAACTTTTGGTAAATGTAGGTGAATATGATATATGTAGGATTAGTTGGATACGATTTTGGGTGTATAGTGGATGGCTTGGAGACATTGTTGTTTTGGATTGTTTTTCTATAAATCGGTGTGATTTTGAGATGTTTTTATGAGTTTCCATTGCATGTGTTCGTTATTGACGAATTAGTTTAGGCATTGGATCGAATTTGATGAATCGGGGATGAGGTTTGTAAGTAAACGAGTGATGTATGTTAGGTGGAGATAGAAGGATAAATTGAGGATATATTATACTTGAAGTTTTGTAGGTGAAAGTTGAAGAAATAGAAAAGGAGAGGAGAAAAGAAGGGAAAGGTGCACTGGGCGCTCAGATGGAGCGAGTATGGCACTCCCCTGTTCAGCCGATCGATCGGCGGAGGTTCTGGAAAATGGGCAAAAAGTAGAACGATCGCCGACCGATCGGCCCCTCAGCCGATCGATCGGCCAAATTACTTTTCATTCTGGCAAAAAACAGAACGGTCACTGACCGATCGGCCACTCAGCCGATCGATCGGTTCTCGTTGATCACTGGGCGCGCAGCGCGCGCCAGGGGTGAGGTGGGCGCGCAGTGAGCGGTGCGCGATAGGCGCATGGCACGGCATGCAATGGACTATAGGCGCACGGTGCAGTGCGCGCGATGCGTGTGCCGTGGTGCGGTGCGGGTGCCATGGGCACGCGATAGACGCAGTGTGTGTGCTGTGCCCGAGTGGTAGGCGTGCGGTACGCGCAGCGTTGCACGGTGCATGCGCCGTGGCCCTGCGATTAGCACGCGGTGTGCAAGACGGGGTGTGGTGCGCGCTGTGCGTGCGCCGTGGCCACGTGGTAGGTGTGGAGTGCACGTGGGGTAGCGTGGTGCGCACGGTGCATGCACCATGGGCACGCGATAGGCGCGCGGTGCACGTGACAAGCTAGTGATAGGCGCGAGGTGGATGAATGAGGTGCAAGCGGTGCGTGCGCAGCACAGGCGCGCAGGGTGCGCGCTTTGGCCTCACGGTGCACTCGCGGCTAGCGCGAGGGGCACGCGCGCCAAAGGTTGGGTGCGCCCCATGCACATGTCCTTTATTATTTTCTTGGTTCCCAAGTTTTAAGTGATATTTTCCAACCCTAAACGAGTTGTTTTACGTATATTTTAAGTTAGGCTTTAAATTTCGATGGAAGATGATCGACTATCCAAGTCCGTTTTCTAAAGTGTTAAGGAGAAAAATGAAAAATTTTATGTTAATAAATGGTGATTGAGTAAAGAGTATGTCATGGCAAGTCCGTGGCGGAACTAATGGGATTGGCGCCGCTACAATCCACCCAGCGCACGTCTCGACCACTAAGAAATTTTCCACTCAATGCACGTCTCAGCCACTAGGCAACTGTCCACCAAGCACACGTCTCGGCAGCCACTAGGCAACTATCCACGCAGCGCACGTCTAGGCCACTAAGCAACTGTCCACTCAGCGCACGTCTTGCCACTAAGCAATTGTCCACTCAGTGAACGTCTCGACCACGAAGCAACTGTCCACTCAGCGCACATCAATTGCTTGACCATTCCAAGGTATGTGCGGCCCTACCTTGCACACCTATAAGCTAGCACCTCCTTGACTAGCTTTCATCGCTTTGTTATCCTAACTTGGCATGGGCATGAAACAAGGCTGAATCTATGCCCCGCCCATCAAGCATTATTGGGCTAACAAACCACCCCCACCGGCTGAAGTCGATGCAGTCATCGACTTAGATGATAAGTAATTCTAAATCAACTCTTCAAACTGCCACAAGGTTGTTTCTTGCTCCCAAGTAGGCTCTGCTGATCCATTTCCCTTCCATTTAACCATGCTTACTCCTCGTAAGCCGTGATTGAGAATGTGCTCCGTCTCTTTCACAAATTGCTTCAGAATAGTCAGTGGTGCTAGATTGACTTGTTCTCTAGCTGTTGAATCCTTCAACAATTCTTGCCTTAGCCCTCTTCTACTAGGCACAAAGGCTTTCCAACCTTTATAGGCAACCGGATGCCCATATTGTACCAAGACCCCTCCCATGGCTCAGTCAGACGCATGGGTATGAATACCACTTCATCTGGTATCTTTAAAACATGGTCAGCTTTCATCTCCTTGATTAAAGCTGCCAAATAAGTGGATTTTCCCATCTTGAGTTGCTTCGCCAACAACTCTTACTTGTCTTTCTAGGTTTGGCATTCATACACAGCCCAAACAAAACATGGTGTCTTCTCATCATTGATCATCAAGCCACCCAAATGCGGCATCCATGTCACCCTAGCACAAATAAAGAAATCGATCCCAATGATAAGATGAAAATCATTAAATGACACTAAATTAATTTTCACATCACCTGACCAACATCCAATTTTGAGCTTTGTCGTGGCCGCACCATGGACCGACATTGAACATAAATTAAGAGCCTTAATCTTACAGGTGCTTTCATTTGTCTAAATACAGAGTCATGCCACAACCCTTTCCGACAAAAAGTTGTTGGTTGCCCTTGTGTCTAGTATAACTCAAACTTCCTTGCCATTTAACCTAACAATTAGATACATCAATCACCGTGATTGATTTTGTTGTTTTGTTGAGATTGCATTTAGGAGCTGAAGTGGATTCACCTTTGCTACTACTTCGATTCCGTTCATAGAAGCTTGATCTTCTTCCAACGAAATTGCATTCAATCTCTCACTCTTCGAGCATTCCTTAGCTTGGTGGGGACCATTACAAATAAAACAACCCTTGTTGTTTTGATTGAAATTGTTGGACCCACTTGTTGACTCGCTAGCATCATATGGCTTTGAGCTCTTGCTATCGAACTCTTTGCCATCCTTCTTAGGAAAAGCCTTAGGCTGCTTCTTCTTCTTATTGTTATCTCTGGTGCTAAATGCCATCGAAGATTGCTTGAAATCCACCAAGCTGTCAGCAGTTGCATTGGCTGAAGGAAGATCCTTTACACCTTGGCACTGTAATTCTATCTGATTCCGACATGTCCCTAATATTGAGCATTAAGGAGCTGAACTCCTTCACATAGTCTCTCAATGAGCCCACATGCTTCAAATTCTATAGAGATTCTCTCGCCACCCATGTCGTGTTGAGAGGAAGGAACTGGTCCTTTAATTCTTTGACTAGCTTGTTCCATTTATCGATCTTTGACTTGCTAGTAGCCAAATCATCAGCTAAACGAGTTCTCCACCACAACTTGGCATCGCCTGCCAAATACATGCTTGTCATGGTTACTTTCTCCGCCTATGAAATATGAGCATGTAACACCCGATTTTACGAGATTTTTGTAAAACCACAATATAATAGTATTTTTGTAAATATTGCGAATCTATTCCGTTTAACGAGCGGGAGTCTTGTTGGAACCCTACCAATGAATGGGATTATTTGGAGGAATAAGGGAATTTTTGGGAATATAACGCCTATTTTACGAGTTTTAGATAACTCTTGTAATATAATGAGTATTTTGATAAATATAGTAAACTAGGTCCGTTTTGTAAACGGAAGGTTTTATTAGAGCCTTAGTAATAAATTGAAATTTTTGTTGAAATAAGAAACTTGGAGAAACCGAACAAGAGGACTAAATAAAAAGATAGTTGAATATTAAGCTAGAAGGGCAAAATGGTAATTTTTCATGTCAAAATTTATTAAAACACAAAACCTCTCCTTCCCCCACAACACTTAAACGAAAATTTTCTCTCCCTCTCCTTTCTCTCCAACGACGACTTCTCCTTCTCCACGACGTTCTCCTTCAACGCCGGTTCTCCTCTGCTCCGATCAACAAGTTTCTTCACGTTTTCTCCTCCCATCACAATTCTAGGTGAGATTATAGCATTTCCCAGCCTTAGTTCTCGATTTCTAGGTTGTTCAACGGTTAGGGTTTTGTCGGGTTTTGTCGAAAGTAGTCGGGTTATGTTAGGAATGGTTAGTTATAACCTATTTGATGATTATTGAGCATTGTTGGGCGAATTAATGGATGTGTTTAGTGTTCTCATTGAAAAATCGGGTTTTGGAGTTTTGAAAAACTCCATTAATGGAGGTTTAGAATTGTAACGCCCCGAGTTATCTGAACCCGGTTCGCTACTCATTACTTGACCATGACTAAGAAATTTCAAATAAATTTAAAACTTCATTCGACATACAAAATTTGACGTTTACTAAACGTTCAAAACATTTGAAAACTTTGCAGCGGAAAAATTATTTAAGACTACAATGGGGTTAAACTAGCGGTGAAAATATTGTTGGAAAGATTAATGGAAATATTTCGAGTGTCCGGTCAAAAGAATTAAGGTTTTAAGTGATGGACTACTCAAGGAATTACAAAAGTCGAATTCATCTGCCGACGACAAAGTCAACAGAAGAAGCAGAAGTAGAAAACCAAAGGCTTCTGCCGATGACGTCTACACGACTTCACCCACAACTTCATCTGCCGATGAAGTCGTGAGAACTTCATACACCACTTCATCTGCCGATGAAGTCAACATAACTTCATCTGCCGATGAAGTCAGCGCAATTTCATCTCTCAATAGATAAACACACGACATCTTCCGATAACAACAATATGACTCCTTCCGATAGAATTAAACATACACTACATCGTACTCTACATCTTCCGATTCACTAAACGACAAAACAGATTACTCTACATCTTCCGATTCACTAAACGACAAAACAGATTACTCTACATCTTCCGATTCACTAAACGACAAAACAGATTACTCTACATCTTCCGATTCACTAAACGACAAAACAGATTACTCTACATCTTCCGATTCACTAAACGACAAAACAGATTACTCTACATCTTCCGATTCACTAAACGACAAAACAGATTACTCTACATCTTCCGATTCACTAAACGACAAAACAGATTACTCTACATCTTCCGATTCACTAAACGACAAAACAGATTACTCTACATCTTCCGATTCACTAAACGACAAAACAGATTACTCTACATCTTCCGATTCACTAAACGACAAAACAGATTACTCTACATCTTCCGATTCACTAAACGACAAAACAGATTACTCTACATCTTCCGATTCACTAAACGACAAAACAGATTACTCTACATCTTCCGATTCACTAAACGACAACCGATTCACTAAACGACAAACAGATTACTCTACATCTTCCGATTCACTAAACGACAAAACAGATTACTCTACATCTTCCGATTCACTAAACGACAAACAGATTACTCTACATCTTCCGATTCACTAAACGACAAAACAGATTACTCTACATCTTCCGATTCACTAAACGACAAAACAGATTACTCTACATCTTCCGATTCACTAAACGACAAAACCCCTTAACTCTCTCAGACTACACCTGCCGATCACTACTCGGCGACTTAATACTCTACACCTTCCGATCGAATAGACTACATTTGCCGACACGTGCTTCTCACATGACTCCTTAAGGCATTTGCCGATAGACTTCCATCTTCCGACAGACTGACACACCACATCTACCGATAGACTTCCTTCCTCCGATAGACATCAACACGATTTCCTTCCACAGAACGCAATAAACCTCTACACATATCCACTGATACAAAAAATTATTCAATTCCTACCAATGGACTAAACAACCTGTCTATAACCCGAGAAAGCTTCGACTATCTAACAGACTTAAAACATTTTACCAAAAATCCATTCATAACACTCCAAGTCATTGTATTGATCAAATTCAGTAAAAACATGAAAATCAGAAATTCTCGAAAACAAAGTCAAATAGCTGTAATCTCATTTACTAAAAACTGCATATACTCGATTAAATCATTATCCACTAAACCTCCACATCTGTAGACAACATGCTAAACCGCCCCATCAGTTACCATGCCGAAGCCTGAATGCTCTCCTCCAACGTCCACTATTCCTCAACACGATCAGGAGACACACCTGCTAACACTTCTTCACCTACATCACAAAACTCATCTATTAGCCTAATGCTAAGTAAGTAAAGCAGTATATGAATGAAGAAAAATGCTGAACTTATACTCCTAAATATGCAGTTTCTATTTTTCTCATCTCAGTGGCATACGCATTCGTTCATAACATGATCTGATCCCATGGTTCCCTTGGGAGTGGGATCAATTCTCCCAATGTCTACATCCTCCTACTTAATTAAGGGGCAGATGAATTCCCTTAACACTTGATCTGATCCCATGGTTCCCTTGGGAGTGGGATCAATTCTCCCAATGTCTAAATCCCTTCATAAGTTAAGGGGTGGATTAGTTCCCTTAATAGCTTGTCTGTCGCATACAGTTCATACCTTACCATTCCTTACATGAAATTCATTTTCGTAACTTTTAACAAAACATGATGCATGGACAATAGAAACATTCAAGCATACATAAACCTACTGTTTTGTGATGTAGGCCCGAAGGCACAAGCAATACTTTACTTACCTGGCTCCTGGAAATCTGTCTGGTTGCTAGCTACTTCGGAGGTCTGTTCACCTAAGTTCATACAGAATATAAATCAAGGCTTCACCAAACCTTTCAAAATATCAAACAGCGGTTCGAGAAATCTAGTTAGAAACTCTACTACCCGAGCATTCCTACTTATCGCTAAAACCCGAATCTACACTCAATCTCAGCATCCTCAAAATCCTCACATTGCAATCCTCCAGGCATTTCACCACTATACCACAAGAGAAATAAGGAAAAGAAACTTACCTAAGTCGAAGGAGAACCGAGCGAGGAGAATCGCCTAGAGAGCTCGGCTGCTTGAGCTGAAAGTTTCCGAAGAGAAGAGTATGAGAGGGGGGGGGTGGCGGCTACAGTGCAATAAACCCAACCCTTATCGTTAAATACGTTACCCAACTTTTGAACATTGTAAATTACTCTAATACCCTTAACAAGTTGTTCAATAACCTTATTTAATTCATTACCTAGTCAAGTGTATTACTTTAATAATAAAAGGCTGGTTCGATAGAACCAGGTGCTACAATCTACCCTCCATAAAAGAATTTTGTCCTCAAAATTCAGTACCTGAATAACTCTGGATGTTGGTCTAACATGTCTTGCTGGCGCTCCCATGTTGCTTCCTCTGTATTCTGATTGTGCCACAAGACTTTTACCAATGGTACCTCCTTGTTGCGTAATACCTTTACTGCAAAATCTAAAATCTTTACTGGCTTTTCTTCATAGGTAAGTGTAGGTTGAATTTCAATGCTTTGCTGTTCGACAACTTGAGCTGGATCCCGCACACACTTCTTTAACATAGAGACATGAAACACGTTATGTATTCCTCCCATAGAGGCTGGTAGCTGTAACTGATAAGCTGTTTTCCCGATCTTCTTCAGAATTGGGAACGGTCCAATAAATCTAGGATTTAGTTTGCCCCTCTTTCCAAACCTCACAACTCCTTTGAATGGTGATATCTTAAGAAAAACTTCATCCTCTACTTCAAATTCCAGTTCTCTTCTCCTCTTGTCTGCATAGCTTTTCTGTCGGCTTTGAGCTGTCAAAATTTTCTGTCGGATGAGGGCAATCTTCTCCACTGTTTGCTGCACGATATCAGGACCTAGTAGTTGTGCTTCACCAACTTCATCCCAGTACAACGGTGATCTGCATTTTCGTCCATATAATGCCTCATACGGTGCCATTCCTATAGTCGCCTGAAAACTGTTGTTGTAAGAGAACTCTACCAATGGTAAATACTTACTCCAAGATCCTTGAAAATCTAATATGCACGCTCGGAGCATATCCTCTAAGGTCTGAATAGTTCTCTCGGATTGTCCATCTGTTTGAGGGTGAAAGGCTGTGCTGAAGTTAAGTTGCGTTCCCATAGCCTTATGCAAACTTTTCCAAAACTTAGATGTAAATCTAGAGTCTCGGTCTGAAACTATAGTGCTTGGAACTCCATGTAATCTAATGATCTCTTGCACATACAACTCAGCAAGTTGATCCATCGAATATGTTATCTTTATCGGCAGAAAATGGGTGGATTTGGTCAAACGGTCAACTATTACCCAAATTGCATCATGTCCTTTTGTCGTTCTAGGCAATCCTGTAACAAAATCCATTGCCACTAGATCCCACTTCCATTCCGGAACCGGTAGGGGTTGTAATGTTCCTGCAGGTATTTGATGTTCAGCCTTAATCTGTTGGCAGACCAAACATGACTCCACATGCTTCGCCACACATCTTTTCATACCTGGCCACCAAAAATGCTGCTTGAGATCTCTGTACATCTTGGTACTTCCAGGGTGGACAGAGAACCTGGAAGAGTGTGCCTCAGAAAGAATTTCCTTTCTAAGTTCGGTATCAGCTGGAACAAACCATCTATTTCTAAACTTAAGGACCCCATCGGTAGAATGGTTAAAATCTGACTTGTCCGTAGAATCCATGTTTGACTTGTACTTGCTACACTCGTCATCAGTTATCTGAGCTTCCTTTATTTTCTCTAGAATGGTAGGCTTTAAAGTTATGGCTGAAAGTATGGCTGTCACATCAGTTACTGCTTCTAGATTAAACTTTTGGAATTCTGACTCTAGAGTTAATGGCATACTGAAATTCATAGGTAGGGTTGATGTTGTTACTCTACTCAAGGCATCTGCCACAACATTTGCCTTACCAGGGTGGTACTTAATCTCAAGGTCATAGTCTTTTACAAATTCCAACCATCTACGTTGCCTCATGTTTAGTTCCTTCTGTGTGAAAATGTACTTCAGGCTCTTATGGTCGGAAAATATTTCACAAGATTGTCCATACAAATAATGTCTCCAAATTTTAAGTGCAAATACCACAGCAGCTAATTCTAAGTCATGTGTAGGGTAATTCTTCTCATGAGTTTTCAACTGTCTGGAAGCATAGGCTATCACTTTTCCTTCTTGCATCAAGACACAGCCAAGACCAATCTTGGATGCATCACAATAAATACTAAATTTACCATTCTCAGCAGGAAGGGTCAGGATTGGAGTATTGGTCAGTTTCTGTTTCAAGGCTTGGAAACTATGCTCACATTCATCGGTCCATAAGTACTTCACATTTTTCCTTCTTAACTTAGTAAGAGGTGTAGCAATCTTTGAAAATCCTTCAATGAACTTTCTATAATACCCTGCAAGTCCAAGAAAACTTCTAATATCAGTAGCATTCTTCGGTTGGGGCCATTCCTTAACTGCTTGAACCTTGGCTGGATCGACCGATATTCCATCTCCAGAGATCACATGACCCAGAAAGTGAACTCTATCCAACCAAAACTCACACTTGGAGAACTTAGCATAAAGCTGGTGCTGCCTAAGTACTCCTAACACCAAATTCAAGTGCCTAGCATGATCCTCCTTAGTTCTAGAATAGATCAGAATGTCGTCTATGAATACAATAACAAACTTGTCCAAATACTCGTGAAACACCCTATTCATAAGGTCCATGAATGCTGCTGGTGCATTTGTCAAACCAAAAGACATAACCAAAAACTCATAATGCCCATACCTTGTGCGAAAGGCAGTCTTTGGGATATCTTCAGATTAAACCTTCAACTGATAATAACCAGACCTTAAGTCAATCTTAGAGAAAACTCTTGCACCATTGAGCTGGTCAAATAAATCATCAATCCTAGGCAGGGGATACTTGTTTTTGATGGTCAGCTTGTTTAATTCTCTATAGTCTATGCACATACGCATCGATCCATCTTTCTTCTTGACAAAGAGGACAGGTTCACCCCACGGTGAGAAGCTAGGGCGTATGAATCCCTTCTCCAACAAGTCCTCCAACTGTTTCTTTAACTCCTTAAGTTCTGTTGGTGCTAGTCTATATGGATTTTTAGACACAGGTTCTGCTCCAGGGTAGACATCTACAACAAACTCAATTTCTCTATCCGGTGGCAAACCGGGAAGGTCATCCAGAAACACTTCTGGGAAGTCTTGGACAGCAAGGATATTTTGAGGAGTTGCCTTACCTACAAGTTGTGTATCTAGAACACATGCCAAGAAGCACAAGTACTCCTTGCATGGTGAAGGTCTAAAATTTAAAGAAGTCATAACAGACATTTCCTTACTCTTCTCTGAAGCTTGGAAGGTATGTTTCAAACCACCAGGGGGTTGGAAACTAACTATCCCAGTCCTACAATCAATTATGGCGTGGTGTTTGAACAACCAATCCATTCCTAAGATTACATCAAATCCCATTATATCCATAACAATTAAATCAGCAGATAGATTTTTGTCCCCTACTAATACCATGCAATCATGCAACACTTGGTTGGAATGTAAATGTTCACCAGAGGGTAAAGCAACATTGAATACATGCCTAGAAGGTGTGGATTGTACTTCTAATTTATCAGCAAAAGCAGACGCAACAAAAGAATGGGTTGCTCCTGAATCTAGCAAGGTAAAAGCAGGCATAGAATTAACCAATATAGTACCTGACACAACAGCGGGCTGGTCCTCTTCGCCCGACTCCATCATGGAAAATATTCTCGGTTTTATCTTAGCAGGGCCACTCTTCAACGTTGGGCAGTCTCTGATGACGTGGCCAGTCTTATTACAGTTGAAACATCGAAGGACCCTGGGCTTCGGGCAATCCTTAAACGAATGCCCAAACTCCTCACAGTTATAACACTTACCAGTCCCAAACTTACACTCGCCCGGGTGGCTCTTCATACATTTCATGCACTGAGGAAACTTCTTGGTGTCCGGTACCTTCTTTCCAGAACCTTGGCCACTCTGACCATCAGCGGGTCTCTTTATTCCCCTCTGTTGGTGGGGCTGGAAGAACTTTCGCGGGGCTTCCTTTGGTCCAGCACACTTCATTTCAGCTTCTTCTGCCTCCAATGCAGTAGACACTACTTCGCTGAATGACAAGCCTTTAATGCCTGAGTACTTCACTCCTCTGTAAATCTCTGGCTTTAGACCTTGCAGGTATTGAAACACTTTATCCTCATTTCTATGGACGAGGTATCCAGCAAACCTTGACAGAGACTCGAATTGCCTATTGTACTCTGCCACAGACCCAGTCTGCTTCAAGCTCAAAAACTCAGCCTTCTTTGCGTTCTGGACAGTGGTGCTAAAATATTTCTCATAGAAGACTTCCTTGAATTGCGACCAGGACATGGTTGCAATATCGGTGGTGATCTCCAGCGACTCCCACCAAAGTTGTGCATCACCTGCTAGATGAAACGTTGCCAAAATGACTTTCTCCCCTTCTCCAACATTGGCACACCTGAACATGCTCTCTATCTTTCGAAGCCATTCCTCAGCAACAATCGGGTTAGATGACTTTCCATCAAATGTGGGCGGTTGCAGCCTACGAAATCTATCCCCTGAATGCTCATTGACGTGACCTGAATTGGCACTTCCTTGTGTTTCCCGACTCAATAACACACCTAACTGGTCAGATTGCTGTCGCACAATATCTGTCTGCTGACGCATCAACTCCGTCAGCTGTCTAATTACACTTGAATCTTCTTCATTCCTCAAGTTTGGCATCTCCCTAGGTACTCTTGGTCTCCCTGGTCGTCTAGCCATTTGTCTAAGGTTCTGCACAAAGTTATCTATACTCATAAACATCTTATAACTGAAGCTAACATAAACACTTACAGTTGTTGGAGTACTTTCATGCGACGGTTGGCACTGATGAGTAATCTTTTGAACGGTTTAACTGAATGTCTCTGATACCATACTGTAACGCCCCGAGTTATCTGAACCCGGTTCGCTACTCATTACTTGACCATGACAAAGAAATTTCAAATAAATTTAAAACTTCATTCGACATACAAAATTTGACGTTTACTAAACGTTCAAAACATTTGAAAACTTTGCAGCGGAAAAATTATTTAAGACTACAATGGGGTTAAACTAGCGGTGAAAATATGTTGGAAAGATTAATGGAAATATTTCGAGTGTCCGGTCAAAAGAATTAAGGTTTTAAGTGATGGACTACTCAAGGAATTACAAAAGTCGAATTCATCTGCCGACGACAAAGTCAACAGAAGAAGCAGAAGTAGAAAACCAAAGGCTTCTGCCGATGACGTCCTACACACGACTTCACGCCACACTTCATCTGCCGATGAAGTCGTGAGAACTTCATACACCACTTCATCTGCCGATGAAGTCGTGAGAACTTCATACACCACTTCATCTGCCGATGAAGTCAGCGCAATTTCATCTCTCAATAGATAAACACACGACATCTTCCGATAACAACAATATTCCTCCTTCCGATAGAATTAAAACATACACTACATCTTCCGATTCCTAAACGACAAACAATTACTCTACATCTTCCGATTCACTAACGACAAACAGATTACTCTACATCTTCCGATTCACTAAACGACAAACAGATTACTCTACATCTTCCGATTCACTAAACGACAAACAGATTACTCTAACATCTTCCGATTCACTAAACACAAAAACAGATTACTCTACATCTTCCGATTCACTAAACGACAAACAGATTACTCTACATCTTCCGATTCACTAAACGACAAACAGATTACTCTACATCTTCCGATTCACTAAACGACAAACAGATTACTCTACATCTTCCGATTCACTAAACGACAAACAGATTACTCTACATCTTCCGATTCACTAAACGACAAACAGATTACTCTACATCTTCCGATTCACTAAACGACAAACAGATTACTCTACATCTTCCGATTCACTAAACGACAAACAGATTACTCTACATCTTCCGATTCACTAAACGACAAACAGATTACTCTACATCTTCCGATTCACTAAACGACAAACAGATTACTCTACATCTTCCGATTCACTAAACGACAAACAGATTACTCTAACATCTTCCGATTCACTAAACGACAAACAGATTACTCTAACATCTTCCGATTCACTAAACGACAAACAGATTACTCTACATCTTCCGATTCACTAAACGACAAACAGATTACTCTACATCTTCCGATTCACTAAACGACAAACAGATTACTCTACATCTTCCGATTCACTAAACGACAAACAGATTACTCTACATCTTCCGATTCACTAAACGACAAACAGATTACTCTACATCTTCCGATTCACTAAACGACAAACAGATTACTCTACATCTTCCGATTCACTAAACGACAAACAGATTACTCTACATCTTCCGATTCACTAAACGACAAACAGATTACTCTACATCTTCCGATTCACTAAACGACAAACAGATTACTCTAACATCTTCCGATTCACTAAACGACAAACAGATTACTCTACATCTTCCGATTCACTAAACGACAAACAGATTACTCTACATCTTCCGATTCACTAAACGACAAACAGATTACTCTACATCTTCCGATTCACTAAACGACAAACAGATTACTCTAACATCTTCCGATTCACTAAACGACAAACAGATTACTCTACATCTTCCGATTCACTAAACGACAAACAGATTACTCTAACATCTTCCGATTCACTAAACGACAAACCTCCACATCTGTAGACACATGTAAAACCGCCCCTCATTACCAATGCCGAAGCCGAATGCTCTTCCTCCAACGTCCACTATTCCTCAACACGATCAGGAGACACACCTGCTAACACTTCTTCACCTACATCACAAAACTCATCTATTAGCCTAATGCTAAGTAAGTAAAGCAGTATATGAATGAAGTAAAATGCTGAACTTATACTCCTAAATATGCAGTTTCTATTTTTCTCATCTCAGTGGCATACGCATTCGTTCATAACATGATCTGATCCCATGGTTCCCTTGGGAGTGGGATCAATTCTCCCAATGTCTACATCCTCCTACTTAATTAAGGGGCAGATGAATTCCCTTAACACTTGATCTGATCCCATGGTTCCCTTGGGAGTGGGATCAATTCTCCCAATGTCTAAATCCCTTCATAAGTTAAGGGGTGGATTAGTTCCCTTAATAGCTTGTCTATCGCATACAGTTCATACCTTACCATTCCTTACATGAAATTCATTTTCGTAACTTTTAACAAAACATGATGCATGGACAATAGAAACATTCAAGCATACATAAACCTACTGTTTTGTGATGTAGGCCCGAAGGCACAAGCAATACTTTACTTACCTGGCTCCTGGAAATCTGTCTGGTTGCTAGCTACTTCGGAGGTCTGTTCACCTAAGTTCATACAGAATATAAATCAAGGCTTCACCAAACCTTTCAAAATATCAAACAGCGGTTCGAGAAATCTAGTTAGAAACTCTACTACCCGAGCATTCCTACTTATCGCTAAAACCCGAATCTACACTCAATCTCAGCATCCTCAAAATCCTCACATTGCAATCCTCCAGGCATTTCACCACTATACCACAAGAGAAATAAGGAAAAGAAACTTACCTAAGTCGAAGGAGAACCGAGCGAGGAGAATCGCCTAGAGAGCTCGGCTGCTTGAGCTGAAAGTTTCCGAAGAGAAGAGTATGAGAGGGGGGGGGGGGGTGGCGGCTACAGTGCAATAAACCCAACCCTTATCCTTAAATACGTTACCCAACTTTTGAACATTGTAAATTACTCTAATACCCTTAACAAGTTGTTCAATAACCTTATTTAATTCATTACCTAGTCAAGTGTATTACTTTAATAATAAAAGGCTGGTTCGATAGAACCAGGTGCTACAAGAATTTGTAAGCATAAATTGCTTGATGAAATGCCCGAGAGAGGTTTATTAGAATTTTAGGAAATTTTCTTTAGTTAGGAGTTTCGTTTGTTTACGAAAATCTCATTGTTTAGGCTCGGTTTTAACAAAGGAAGTTGTGAATTGACTTAGGTGACAAAGCTCGAGACGAAGAGCTCGGTGTGCTAAGGACCCGATGTAACACCCGGTTTTACGGGTTTTGAATTTTGCGCGCAATGGCAATTTTGTAAATAATCAAAATATGTCCATTTTGCGAATCGATAGTTTTAATGGAATCCTCGTAATTAATATGAATTTTAGAGAAATTATAGGAATTTAAGAAGATCAACCCGAAATACAATGCTCAAGTTTCCGGTTTTAACCTTGTGGAGGTTTAATTCGTAGAAATAGTAAAATAAATTTGTTTGATGAACGGAAAGTTTTATTAGAGCTCTAGGGATAAGTCGGAATTATTGGTGGAACAAGGAAATTTTGGAGAAACCGAACCGATAGCCAAACAATAGGATAAATGGGAAGTTAAACCAAAGGGTAAATAAGTAATTCGCCAACCCAAATTTTACTAAATAGCCAAAATCCCCATTTTTGCATAACACTTCACGTATTTTGCTCTCCTCCCTCTCCAACGGCGATTTTCTTCCTCCAACGGCAATCCTTCCATTTTTCCGACGATTCTTCCTCCAATCTTCAAGGATTTTTCACGTTTTCTCTTCCCCTGGTGATTCTAGGTAAGAACCTATGGTTTTTCAGCTTTAGATCGTGATTTCTAGGTTGTTCAATGGTTAGGGTTTTGTTGGATTTTGTAAAAAATAACCGGGTTAAGTTAGAAATGGTTAGTTATCGCCTATTTGATGATTATTGAAAATTATTGAATGGAATCTACAGTGTATTTGTCGTTTGTTTGGAAAAATCGGGTTTAGAGCTATGGAAAACCTCCATTAATGGAGTTTGAGATTTTGTGAGCATAAATTGCTTGATGAAATGGCCGAGAAAGATTTATTAGAGTTTTAGGAAATTTCTTTTTGTTAGGAGTTTCGTAAATTCCTGAACTTTTATGTTTAAGCTCAGTTTTGACAAAAGAACGCTATGGTTTGCTTTAGGTGACAAGGCTCGAACCAAGGAGCTTGGTGTGCACGGGACGAGAGATAATTTCTCGGGACTTACTGCGGCCGATTGGCCTACACCGTATGTCAGAAATTGTGTTGAGGATTGTTTGGTGCATTGTTTGTTTAATTGCTTTAGTTGGGTAGTTAGGATTTAGTTATTTTATAAGTTAAGTATTGTGATGTCTTGATAGTAATTGTGAGGTTTTGATGGTATGCTCGTCATGTATGCTTTATTGTTCATTGAATTGCTCATGCATCACAGTTTTTAAAACGTCATGAAAATGAATTTGTGCATCGGCTTTTATGAAAAAGGAAATGCATGTAAAGGCAAGTAAAGTATCATAGTAAACAACCATGGCATGAGGTTATTGGGGATGAGGTTAAGACCCGGCGTTCCGTGGTGAGCGGGTTTTCCTCCCTTCAGATGGTGTGGGCTGTCTAACCACTTGATGTGCCCTACCCATCTGTCGAGCGTTTTCGATAACCATAGACTGACACGTACTGATAAATGAAATGACATGGACGGCTTTCATTGCATACATGATCATGCATATACATTTACGTAGAACTTACTGAGATTTTTATCTCATAGGTGTCCTTATGGTGTAGGTGACTACGAGCGAGTTGAGGACGATGTCCCTCCACTCGACGAGCCTACAGCTTGAAGCAGGATGTTCGCGGGAGCGGCTGGCGTAGTCGATGCGTACAAGACCCGTGGGAGCTGTAGGTTATATATTTTGGGTTATTTTGGGTTGAAATGGGCGGAGGGGCGATGTTATTGGATGAATTGTATAGAACTCATTTTAGGATGCTTGGGTCTGGATGATTATTTTGGATAGTTTGTGAACGTATGTATAGGATGCCTATTTTGACGATTTTGACTAGCTTCCGCTATGTATAGATACATGTTGATGGATAAAATGATATTTTGATGAAATAGACTTGGTATTGATGTTTGGTATAGGTTTGATGAAATAGAACGGATTTGGAATGACTTTGGATATTTTGGAGATGAATAAGTTGTTTTGTGTCGGGATTTGATGAGATTGAATGTTCGGTTTATGGATGGTGATAGAATTGATATTGAATAGGTAGAGTTGGTTAAGATTGGAGGTGATTGGAGGTGTTGATTATATACAAAATGTAAAAATTGCCTTTGCAGGGGTAGACCTGTGCCTGCAGGGGTAGACACCTTGCTAGGCAAGTGGTCGACCCCTCAGACAAGGTGTCAACCTATCTTACAAAGGAATGCAACCCGAGAGCAAAACTGTCTTGGAAGTGTCTACCCCTCAGACAAGGTGTCGACCGATCTTACAAAGGAATGCCACCTGAGGGCAAAACTGTCTTTGAAGTGTCGACCCTTCAGACAAGGTGTCGACCGATCTTACAAAGGAGTCGAACCCGAGAGTAAAACCACCTTTGAAGTGTCGACCCGTCAGCCGAGATGTCGACCGAATTTACAAAGGGATGCAACCCAAGAGGAAATAGACCTTTGAAGTGTCGACCCCTACCACATAGGGTGTCAAACTTGGGGATTTTGGTTAGTTTTAGACGAGTCATTTTGGGTATGTTTGAGTTAGAGCCAAAATGTCGATAGATACGGATTGTAATGCCCGAGTCCGTTCTCTAACGAGCGAAATGAACGAAAACGAAAGGACAAATGATGAATGAAATGCTGAACGAATGAATAATGCAATGAAAAAAAAGAAAAAAAAATTTAATTGAGAACGGGCGAGGCTAACACGCACGTAGGTATGTATGAACGCACGACATAGGTCGTGGCAGCACCGACGCAGGGCCAGGGTCGTCACACCCGAGGTAAGTTCTCGTGACTTATTGTGGCCGATTGGCCTACACCATATGTCAGAATTGTGTTGAGGATAATTTGGTGCTTTATTTATTTAAATTTCTTTGGTTGGGTAGTTTAAGTTTGGTTGTTTTATAGGTTAAGTATTGTGATTTTTTGATGGTATTTGTGCTGTTTTGATGGTATTCAGGTTATATATGTTATATTGTGCATATTTAATTATTCATGCATCATGGTTTCAAAACGTCATGAAAATGAATTTACACATTGATTTCATGTAAAGAAAATGTATGCAAAGGCAAGTAAAGTATCATGTAAACAACTATGGCATGAGGTTATCGGAGATGAGGTTTAGACCTGGCATTCCAGGGTGAGCGGGTTTTCCTCCCTTCAGATGGTGTGGGCTGTCTAATCGCTTGACGTGCCTTATCCATCTGTCGAGCATTTCCGATAACTATAGACTAACACGTACTGATATATGAATTGACATGGACGGACTATTTATGTGACAGCCCGAAACCGGATCCCGATCGGAACCCGAGAACCAAGCCGTCACTCTGGGTCATTTGCAGAACACGGTGACTATTTTTTTTTTTACATAAACAGAACAGACAGCGTTACTGGAACAACTTATGAAAGCCAACTGAACTTTTAAAACTTTAACAGAAAACAGAACCGAATGACAGAAAACATGCACTGTCAATGCAAACCCTAAAAGAGCATAACTTTACACAGGAGAAGAAACTACAGTGAGTAACTGAGTATAAATAGCAGCAGAAAATAGGGAATGAAGTCGGAAGGCATAGGCAGAAATTTGGCGGAAGACTTAGTTTTTCAAAGAGGCAGAATACTATTGGGCTGTAGATGAAATTAAACCAAAATGATGCTCTGAAATCGGAAGAAGTAAACAGTGGGTGACGTCAGCCGGAAGAGGAGATGACGTCAGCCGGAAGATGGATGACGTCAACCGGAAGATACAAGCATTAAACGTAATCGTCAGAAGAAAAGAAACTGAAGACGAGTAAAACTGAGCGGAAGATATAGGCAGCAATCAACGTATGACGTCAGTCGGAAGATGTTCTGACGTCATCGGAAGATGAAGGCAGGCAGGTGAAATCGGGATGTGTGATGACATCATCGGAAGATGTGATGACGTCATCGGCAGATACAGGTAGTGAACGTAGTCGGCAGAAGGTGATGACGTCAGCCGGAAGATGTTCTGACGTCATCGAAAGATGAAGATAGTAATTTAAATCGGAAGATGAAAACCTAAGGCAGAAACACTGTTTGGCGGTAGATGCAGGCAAAATTCCTACCGGTAGATGTAATCAAAAGACATAGTTTTAAAGACAGAATTTACAACTTTTGACAGGAAAGCATACAGACAGAGAGCATAAAAACAGAAGACTTAAACGTTTCAGATTCTAAAACCACATCAAAACATGGTTCTCGAGCACAACAGAAGGCATACAGGTTTCAGACCTTCATTACAAATGACAGATTTCAAGAAAACAAACTGCATGGATAGCTCTAAAATTCGAGACCATCCATGCATGACCTGAAAAGGGAGAACTCAAGCAATTACAGAATGTTTTCAAAACATTTCAAGACATTAATACAGAATATTTCAGGAGACATCTATCAACTGTCGACAGAGATCAAAATCTTGACCATCAGAACTTATACAATATATATATACATCCACCAGAATTTCCTACAGGTTTTTAAAACGAATCACAGAGCCTTAACAGAGTTTTTAAAACAAACACAGTAGAATTTCCAGAAGAGTTTACAACTATGACCTTTACTTTAAAAACTAAGACTTAAACCTCGGGACAGAAAACTGTGTCTGACTGCAGCAACCACCCCGAGAGCTCGAGCCACCAGCCATCCACTCGTCAGATTGAGGCACAAAGTCCTCATGTTCGGGTTCAGTACCTACATCAGAGAGTTAACCTATGAGTCTAAAACTTAGTAAGAACATATAAATGCAGTGATGCAGAATGCTATGCATGCGGTTTTCAGAAACACAGTGACAGTACAGAACATTACGTTTCAGTGGCAGAGGGGTATAAGTGGGGCTTATAGGGGAACTGGCAAACAGAAGGTGCACTATCAGGCACAGCAGATTTTCAGACTCCCAGGGAGGGATAAAACCAGAGGGTCCTTGCTAGGGACAATTTATTTTCAGATTCCCAGAGAGGGATAAAACCAGAGGGCCAGTCCCCGTCCCGCACTTAACCAGTACATTACAGACAGTCAGATTTTATCTTGATTAACTTCAAAACCGTGTACAGAAAACAGTTTTGCATGAACTTTCAGAAAATCGTGTATGCATGGACATTTACAGTGCTTACAGTTGATACAGCAGAGAACAAGAAGATAAAACAACAGAAACCTGAACAGAAACCACAGAACTTAACTCTAACCCTTCTACCCGAAACCAGCCAACATAATGAAAAACCTAGTACCTCCGAGATGTAGGGCCTTAAGGGCCAGCCTACGGGTATGAACTTACCTGTTTGCGGCAATGCAGTGTACTCGAACGTCCCTGGAGAGTTCGGATCTGTAACATGAATGTACAGAATTTAAACGCTACAAATGCTAACTAATATCACGTAGGAAACGCAGCAAACACACTTAAAACACTTTAGAAAACACACCAACGTGTTTTCATCCAAAACAGTGAGTTTTCACCCAAAACTGAAACCCTAAACTTCGGTAAAAACTCACTTTAAACTTGTCCAAACTTGTTAACGTTAAAAGACGCTCACCTTTGCTGAAAAAAAAAAAACGGAGAAATGCTGGAGAAACAAAGTGTGGAGGTAGAAGTGAGCTTCACGTAGGAGGAAGAGAAGACATATCTTCTTCAACAAGTTGCCACTTGGCACTCATCCATTGGTTTGCTTCCACCTACCATAATCACTTCCACATTTACCCTTCCATTAGCTTTTAACCTAATTGGCTTGTTTTGATTACACTTAGTTTGGTTTTCCCTCAAACATTCCATCATTTTAACCAAAATATTCATTGTATTAATATAATATTAATCCCGTTTAAACGATCCGGGAAAAACTATTACATGGCAAAAATGCCGGGTGTTACATTCCACCCACCTTAACAGAAATTTTGTCCCCAAAATTTGCTTAAGCGAAGAGGTCCGGATATTGGGCTCTAACATCTTCTTGTCTTTCCCATGTGGCTTCCTCCACGTTGTGATTACGCCATAAAACTTTCACCAACGGGACCACTTTGTTGCGCAACACTTTGACTGAGGTATCCAGAATCTGTATGGGCCTTTCTTCATATGTAAGTGTCGGCATGATGTCAAAGTCCACATGTTGCACGATCTGAGTTGGATCCCGCACACACTTTCTCAGCATCGAAACATGAAAAACATTGTGAACCCCATCCATTGACGCTGGCAACTGTAGTCTGTAGGCCATGTTCCCAACTTTCTTTAAAATGGAAAAAGGCCCAACAAATCTTGGGCTTAGCTTCCCTTTCTTGCCAAATCTCATCACGCCTTTGAAAGGTGACACCTTCAAAAACACCTCATCACCCTCAGTAAACTCTAAATCTCTTCTCCGATGGTCTGCATAGCTCTTCTGTCGACTTTGTGCAGCTTGGATTCTTTGCTTGATTGCCGTTATTACTCCAAACATCTGTTGTAGTATCTCGGGGCCGATAAGCTTGGTTTCCCCAACTTCATCCCAACACAACGGGGACCTACACTTTCTGCCATAAAGTGCTTCATATGGAGCCATGCCGATGGTAGCCTGATAGCTATTGTTGTAGGCAAACTCCACAAGTGGCAAATATCTACTCCAAGGAGCATGAAGTTCCAGCACGCACGCCCTTAACATATCCTCCAATGTCTGAATCGTTCTCTCAGATTGTCCATCCGTCTGTGGGTGAAACGCCGTGCTGAAGTCCAGTCTAGTGCCCAAGGAGCTTTGCAAGCTTTTCCAAAACCTGGAAGTGAATCTAGGATCTCGGTCCGAAACGATTGACACCGGAATACCATGCAGCTTGACAATCTCACTAATATATAGTTCTGCGTACTGATCCATAGAGAATGTCGTCTTCACAGGTAGAAAATGGGCCGATTTCGTCAATCTGTCCACTATGACCCATATGCTATTATGGCCTTTAACTGTTCTTGGCAGGCCAACAACGAAGTCCATTGTAATGTTCTCCCACTTCCATTCGGGGATCGGGAGAGGCTGAAGCGTTCCACTTGGTCGTTGATGTTCAGCTTTGACCTGTTGACATATCATACAAGACTCCACATACTTGGCCACTTCATTCTTCATGTTCGGCCACCAGAAGTGAAGTTTCAAGTCTTGATACAACTTCGTGCTACTGGGATGTACAGAGAAAGAAGATGAGTAGGCTTCCGACAAGATGTCCTTCCGTAACTCTTCATCTTTCGGAACATACCACCTATCTTTGAACTTCAGAATACCGTCTCCCGAGTAACTGAAATCGGAAGAGGCCATAGGTAACTTGCTCACAATATCAGCCATCTCTTTTGAATTGGTCTTCTGGGCCTCTTTAATTCGGTCCAGAACGGTTAGCCGTAACGTTAGATTTGCCAGTACGGCCGATAGTTTAGAAACTACCTCCAGTTCAAACTTCTGGATCTCTGTCCTCAAAGGCAGTGAGATGGTAGCCAAGGCCGGTTGTATAGTAGACGGCGTCCTGCTCAACGCATCGGCTACCACATTGGCTTTCCCCGGGTGGTATTTAATCTCAACATCGTAATCCTTCACGAATTCTAACCACCGCCTTTGCCTCATATTTAACTCTTTCTGAGTAAAGATGTACTTCAAACTCTTGTGATCAGAAAACACCTCGCAAGATTGTCCATATAGGTGGTGTCTCCATACCTTCAGCGCAAACACAACTGCCGCTAACTCAAGGTCATGAGTAGGGTAGTTTTGCTCGTGGTTTTTCAATTGTCGGGATGCGTATGCCACCACTTTCCCTTCTTGCATTAATACACATCCCAAGCCAATCTTGGACGCATCACAATATACGCTGAATTTGCCGTCTTCAGTTGGCAACACTAGTAGAGGAGCCGTGGTTAATTTTCGCTTGAGTGTCTGGAAGCTCACTTCACATGCTTCAGACCACCTGAACTTGATGTCTTCTTTGTTAAGCTGGTCATAGGTTTTGCTATCACGGAGAAGTCTTTAATGAACTTCTGTAATAACCAGCTAGTCCAATAAAGCTTCGTACTTCGCTTGCATTCCTCGGCTTTGGCCAGTCCCTTACAGCCTCAATCTTAGTCGGGTCCACAGATACTCCTTCAGCAACACCACATGGCCTAGGAAATTAATCCTACTCAACCAGAATTCACACTTTGACAGCTTGGCATATAATTGATGCTGCCTCAGAGTCGATAGCACAATTGCCAAGTGCCCCTCATGCTCGGCCTTACTCTGGAGTAAACCAGAATGTCGTCGATGAAAACGATCACAAATTTATCCAAGACATCTTGGAAATCCTATTCATCAGGTCCATAAATGCTGCTGGAGCATTAGTTAATCCGAACGACATCACCAAGAACTCGTAATGCCCGTATCGGGTCCTGAAGGCGGTCTTTGGAATATCATTTGCTCTGACCTTCAACTGGTAATATCCGGAGCGCAAGTCAATCTTTGAGAATACCCGAGCCCCTTGTAGCTGGTAAAATAAATCGTCGATTCTTGGCAACGGGTACTTATTCTTAATCGTCAACTTGTTCGACTCACGGTAGTCAATACACATCCGTAGGGACCCATCCTTCTTCTTAACAAATAAGACGGGAGCACCCACGGGGAGAAACTTGGGCGCACAAAACCCTTGTCCACCAGTTCTTTCAGCTGAGTCTTCAACTCCTTCAGCTCTATTGGTGCCATGCGGTACGGATTCTTCGATACTGGTTCAGCACCAGGATACACATCGATCTCGAACTCGATCTCACGATCAGGTGGCAATCCCGGCAAATCATCCAGGAAGACCTCTGAGAAGTCTCGAACTACCGGAATATTTTGAAGTTCCCCTCACCTTGTCTTTGAACATCTACCACGTTGGCAAGGAATCCGACACATCCTGACCTCATCAGCTGTTGAGCTTTCAGGTGGATATAACAGGCACACTATGTTTCTTTGGTATTGCCTGATAGGAGAACTCTACTTTGTTCGGGCGCTTAAAAAGTCACGAGCCCGGACCTACAGTCGATGGTGGCATGATGTCTAAATAGCCAGTCCATCCCCAGAATGACGTCGTACCCTTTCATACCAATAACGATGAGGTTGGCGTACACTTCTGGTCTCCTACTGACACTACATCACCCCGGATGACCCGCTCGGAGTGCATAAACTCTCCGAACGGTACATAATGCTGTAGGGCTGATCGGACAACGTACAACTAACCTTCTGTCTAACTACGAAGTCCCCCGACACAAATGAATGTGTGGCCCCAGTATCCCACAAGGTATAAGCAGGTACATCACACACCAAAATTGTACCTGTTATTGCTGTGTGCAAATCAGCATCATCAACATCCTCCATCATTGCAAACACTCTTGGCACGGCTTGACCCATCCTGGTGTCGGGCATTGGGCAATCCCGAACAAGATGGCCTACTTTGCCGCATCGAAACACTGGCCAGCAGCAAGCCTACATTCTCCTCTGTGAGGTTTCTGGCACTGTGGGCATACTAAAGGCTGAGGAGCCCCCATTGGTCTCTTTCCTTTGTCTTGGTAGAGGATGGCTTCATTGGGCCTTTTAATGCCCCTGTTTTGTTGCTGTTGAGGTTGTAAATTCTGACCTCTTTGTTGTTGTTGTTGCTGTTGAGGACACTTCGAATAATCCCTCTTGGTAATCTCTTTGTCTCTGGGACGTTATTTCTAAGGCCTCTAACTAATAAGCCTTGGCACCACTTTCACATCGGTGCCTCATCGAAACCTCCAGTCGTGATCCCACGTAATAAATCCATCTTTAAGCCCTTGAATAACTGATTACTTTGTTCTCATCGGTAGCCACCATGTGTTCTGCATATCGGGATAAGGACTCAATTTCTGGACGTATTCAGCCACTGACCCATACTATCGCAGCCGAGAGAATTCAAGTACTTCTCCTTCCTCACTCTCGGTCAAAGTAGTTCTCGTAGAGATTTTCGTGAATCCTTCCCAGCTTAATGCCATTGTAGTCGACTGTACCGTATCCCAACCAAAATCCAGCACTTTCGGTGAGATAAAATGTGGCACAGATACTTTCTTGTTGTCTTCTACCTCTGCATAGCTGAACATCTTCTCCATTGTTCGAATCCAGGTTTCAGCACGAGTCGGGTCTGTAGACAATCCATCAAATGAAGGTGGCTGGAGCCGCCGGAATCTATCTCCACTATTGTCTCGCGGCGCATTTCACGATTGTTATTCCCATGGTTATTGTTTCTATCATCTTCTCTGGCCATCATGCGTTCAACCATGCGTGACTGTGCACCCACCAGTTCGGTTAGTCGGTCAATGGCTCGAGAGCTTTCGCTTGACTCTTCTTGATGTCCTCTCAACCATTTCTAATAAACCCTATAAACAGAATAACCTAACTTAATAAACAGAACTTTTACAGAAGTTTTTAAACACTTACAGTTGGTGGAGCGATCTCACGTGGCAGGTTGTAACAGTCAGACATTCACAGAATCGGTTTTAAAACCTTGTCTCTCCTGATACCATAACTGTGACCAGCCCGAAACCGGATCCCGATCGGAACCCGAGAACCAGCCGTCACTCTAGGTCATTTGCAGAAAACGGTGACTATTTTTTTTTTTTACACTAAACAGAATAGACAGCGTTACTGGAACAACTTATGAAAGCAACTGAACTTTTAAAACTTTAACAGAAGAAACAGAACCGAATGACAGAAAACATGCACTGTCAATGCAAACCCTAAAAGAGCATAACTTACACAGGAGAAGAAACTACATGAGTAACAGAGTATAAATCGCACAAAAATAGGGAATGAAGTCGGAAGGCATCGGCAGAAATTTGGCGAATACCTTAGTTTTTTCAAAGAGGCAGAATACTATTGGGCTGTAATGAATTAAACCAAAATGATGCTCTAACTCGGAACGAAGGTAAAACATTGTGGTGACTCAGCCGGAAGAGGAGATGACGTCAGCCGAATATGTATGGACGTCAACCGAAGATACAAGCATTAAACGTAATCGCAGAAGAAAAGAAACCGAGACGAGTAAATTGAGTCGAAGATATAGGCAGCAATCACATCCGTATGACGTCAGTCGAAGATTCTGACGTTCACGGCCAGATGAAGCAGGGAAGGGTGAAATCGGAGTGTGATGAACATCTCGGAAGATGTGATGACGTCATCGGCAGATACAGGTAGTGAACGTAGTCGGCATCAGTGATAACGTCAGCGCCGGAAAGATTTTCTGACGTCATCGGAGATAAGATAGCAATTTAATCGTAAGAGAAAACTAAGGCAGAAACCCTGTTTGGCGGTAGATGCAGGGCAAATTCCTAACGTATATTTACTCAAAGACATGTTTAACGCCAGAATTTACAACTTAACTTTTGGACAGGAAGCATACGACAAGAGCATAAAAACATAAGACTTAAACGTTATTCAGATTCTTCAAACCACATCAAAACATGGGTTTTCTCGAGCACAACGAAGGCATACATGTTTCAGACCTCAGTACAAATGACAGATTTCAATGAAAACAAACGCATGGATAACCTAAAATTCGAGAGCATGTCATGCAGGAACCTAACAGGGAGAACTCAAGCTTACAGACAATTGTTCAAAACATTCAAGACATTAATACAGAATATTTCAGGAGACATCTTCAACTGTCGACAGAAGCCAAATCTTGACCAGCAGAACTTATACAATATATAGTGACATCCACCAGAATTTCCTCCAGTTTTTTAAAACGAATCACAGAGCCTTAACCAGAGTTTTTAAAACAAACACGAAGATTTCAGAAGATTTTCAATATGAACCTTTACTTTAAAAACTAAGACTTACCTGGGACATAAACTGTGTCTGACTTCAGCAACCACCACCCCGAGACTCGAGCCACCGCCATCTACTCGTCAGATTGAGGCACAAAGTCCTCAGGTTCGGGTGTCAGTACCTACATCCAGAGAGTTCACCTATGAGTCTAAAATCAATAAGACATATAAATTCAGGATGCAGAATGCTATGCATGCGGTTTTCAGAAACACAGACAGGACAAAACATTACGTTTCAGTGGCCGAGGGGTATAAGTGGGGCGTATTATGGGCACTGGCAACCAAAGGTGCACTATCACCCGCACAGCAATTTTCAGACTCCCAGGAGGGATAAAACCAGAGGGCCTTGCTAGGGACAAAAAAAATTTATTTTCAGATTCCCAAGAGGGATAAAACAGAGGGCCAGTCCCCTCCCTCACTTACCATACATTACAAACAGTCGATTATTCTTGATAACTTCAAAACCGTGTACATAAAAAAGATTTTGCTGAAACGGTCCATAAAATCGGTATGCAATGGACATTTACAGTGCTACAGTGAACATCCAGACAGAAGATAAAACACATAAACCTGAAACAGAAACCAAGAACGTACTCTAAAACCCTTCTAACCCGAAACCAGCCAACCTAATGAAAACCTAGTACCCCTCCCGAGATGGAGGCCCTTAAGGGCCCTCCTACGTGTATAACTTACCTGATTGCGGCAATGTGCAGTGTCTCGAACGGCCTGAGAGTTTCGTTCTGTAACATGAATTGTACAGAATTTAAACTCTACAAATTCTAACTACCTAATATCACGTATGAACGCAGCAAACCCACTTAAAACACTGTAGGAAAACACACCACCGGGTTTTCATCCAAACAGTGAGTTTGCACCCAAAACTGAAACCCTAAACTTCGGTAAAAACCACTTAAACTTGTCCAACTTGTTCGCGTTAAAACGCTCCCCTTTTGCTGAAAAAAAAAAACGGAGAAATGCTGAGAAACAAGTGTGACGTTTTGTTTTCAATCGCCTGGAAGAGAGAAAACGAAATGGGAGGTAGAAGTGACTTCACGTAGGAGGAAGGAAGACATATCTTTCTTCAACAAGTTGCCACTTGGCACTATCATTGTTTTCTTCCACCTACCATATCACTGCACTTTTACCCTTCATTAGCTTTTAACTCTATTGGCTGTTTTGATTACACTTAGTTTGGTTTTCCTCAAACATTTCCATCATTTTAACTCAAAATATTCATTGTATTAATATATTATTAATCCCGTTTAAACGATCCTGGCAAACTATTACATGGCAAAAAGGCCGGGTGTTACAATTTTTAATAGCATAGCATATTTGAGTTGGATTATTGATAAGAAGCTGGATGATGGTATTTGAATCACGAATTATTAGGGAGAAGAGATAAATTGAATTGAAGTGATGAAGGTATAAGAGTGGAAATGGTGAATGTGTGTGTGCACGGGAAGGAGGAAAAGAAGGCAAAGAGGAAGGGAGGCACCTCTCTGAGTTTCGCACTCCAGGAGTGTGGCCGATCTGCATCGCCAGAAGTGGCGATCGAATCGGCCTCTATGGCTAACGCGATGAAGAAATTCCAAAGAACGTATGCCGAGCGATCGCTGGTGAGCGGCGATCGATCGGCTGTTGATCGATCTCCATGGGGCGATCGATGTCGGCTGATATGGGGGCGAGCGTCGCCCCTTTTATTTCATAATAGCCGATCGATCAGCTGAAAGGGCCGTCATCGCTGTGGTGCGTTTTACGGCATAATGTCCTTTTTGCCATCGCTAAGTTGGCCTATGTGGTTTCATTTTATTAGTACTTTCTTTAAATATTTTGAAAACGATTTCACGATTTAGACTTTGATTTAACGCTTTAGAAGTCATAAATATACTTTATGTTCAAAACCGAAAAATTTCTACAGGATGTAAGGATGGAATTGGGTGTGCTTACAGCCGAGTCCCGTTCACTAACGAATGTAATGTCAAACGAAGAATGAAATGTGAACTTAAGAGTTTATGTGAACACAGGCGAGTGGAAGATGTATGTATGTTCACGGTATAGGTCGTGTGCAACCCGACGTGGGGTCGGGGCGGTACACCAAGAGCAGCCATGAAATACTATCTTATATCCAAATAGTTTTCCAACTCTTTAGCATAACGATGCCCATCAAAGGACTTCGGTTGGTCAACTGTGATTTTTTTTAGTACGCCATGCTCCGTCCGTAAAAAAAAAAAAAAAAAAAAAAAAAAAAAAAAAATTTAAGGAGTTAGTGAGTAGCACGTGTGTCTGGCAGATGTAGTCCAAATTCCATCGGAAGTAGGGAGAAACCCGTTTGTGTTTAGCGATCGGAAGGGGGAGTCATATGTTGTTATCGGAAGATGACGTTGTGTTTGTCTATGAGAGATGAAATTGCGCTGACTTCATCGGCAGATGAAAGTTATGTTAAATTCATCGGCAGATGAAGTGCGGTGTGAATGTTACCATGATTTATCGGCAGAGATGAAGTTGTGGGTGAAGTTGTGTAGAGTCATCGGCAGAAGCCTTGGTTATGCTTTGC